>CM055969.1:10842500-11442500 GCA_029531755.1 Holothuria leucospilota | reverse complement strand
CATTTCTGATTAATATAAAAGAACAGTTTGCCTACCTTTGCAACTAGTCATGAGGGGTAATGAAGTTTATACTCACTTCTTTGTAATTTTTAGTATCTATGAGGTACACGACTACTAGAAGATGAAAGTAAACATCTAGCTCTGGGAGCAGAGGTTGTTGCTGGGCCTTTGTACTCCTTGGTTTGAAGATGATAGCTGTTTGAGTAGTATCCATTGGCTGAAAGAAAATTAAAAAAGACCAGTCTGACTGACTTTTACAAACAGGAAGAGGGCCATAAACTTAACTGCAGAGGCAGAGAATGCCCTTGCCCTTGAAGAAAAATTTACCCTGTGAAAATATGAAAGTAAATGGGAGCATCTTCAAAAAGTGGCAGCAGGAGATGTATCCTCTCTGTCTCCCATATATTCATATTCCATATAAATTCATACAATTTCAATGAGGTCACAATCATTAGATGTTCCTTGGAAGTTCACCTGGTAACTTAATTTCCAAATGCATAAACAAATCAACTTACGTAGTAAAATGTTTTACTGGCTTGTGAACAGAAATTCAATGACATTTGTTCATGTCTGAAGCTTTTTTTTAACATAGTTTGAAACTAAAAAGCTCTCAGCAAAATGAAAAATGGCTGTGAAAATAAAGGGGGGTGGGGTAGAAAAAAGAAAAAAAGAGGTACAGTTCCAGTAACAGTTGAATTCTTTAAGCTTCATTTAAGGAAATATTTCATTTCATAGGAAGTGTTTGCTACTAGAGTACTAGACATAAAGAATAAATAATAACAATAATAAAAAAATAAAAGCTCCTAGATGACATGTAAGTATACATGTGAAACTAAATGGTTATTTAAATCTAATGACTTGACTAAATACTGTAGGTCAATTTAGTAAAATAAGACATTAACAACACTGGAGCTTGAATGTTTACTTCCACAAAGTGCAAGCAATGGAGTAGGAAAAACAAGCCAGTGAGCCACAACTGGAAAAAGGCCATGGTTGTCTCGACTTGAACCAATTGGTTGGAAACTGGGACGTTAAACCTCATCTAACTCAAACTCCACAAAGTGCAAGAGCTAGCAAAGACAGTTTCAACTGTTACAAACCTCATCTACGAATTGGAGGAGAGCATCTTTTTCAGGACTGATGGTTGGATAATAACCCATGATCAATTTTCTAAGAACGTTATTATTGAGCTTTCTACGAGAAGAAGAGAGGGCACGGACAACGCGGGACATATAATTCTTCTCTTTGGATGACACAGCTTTTTCAATGTGTTTGACATGCTCTTTAAAATCTGAAAAACAAGAAAAAAACATACATTTTTAAGTCTAAAACAGTATTATAGCTCTACTTAGAGTACAGTAATGAACTATTACATGCTATTATTTTAGAGACCATTACATGTAAATTACGGCTTGAATCAGACAAACTTTCCATGGGATACCATGGAGCAGACATACAAACACACATTGTTTACTGAAATTGAGATAACGAAACACATATGCTTTCCTGCAGACAACATGATTTAATCCCAGTACAAACAGCACTTGAATTTTTTGTCCAATCAGATCAAAGTTACCATTTGCAGAAGGGCCTACAGTACATAGCTATCCACACACTACTGTACATAACAATTCCAGAATAAACTGTGCCAGCTGACCCAATTTTCATGCTTTAAACCTGGCCTACATCTTACGCCTTATGGTGCGCCGGTTAGCTGGCTTCTGCATGATTTTCTTCACACTTATTGTGTGTAAGAGGTGAAGATAAGCTAGTCAGCCAAGTTTTAATTACCAATCATAATGTAGGTAGTTCTTTGGGAGCACTTTGAGACTTGATCCAAGGTATCAACTGCAATATACATTTGTGCTAACTTCTTTCTCGATCTTAATTGACTATTTTCTGTTTAATAATGCTGTATATGTTCAGTTGATATTGTACATGTCATTGCCTGCTCATGTCCCGATTTCCATATTTTCATCCATATTATTTTTGCAAACTTCATGGCTTTCATGCAATGTTAAATATCGGTAAGTACATGCCATTCTCTTGTGAGGGATTTGTTTTTTCATAAATGTTCAAAATTCCAAACAATTTTTTGTTACATATGAAGGCACCAGATCACTAGAAATTGAACCTAAGGCCTTCACCTTTCCCCTCCCTGACAAAAAAATCAGGTGGAGGGTCCTCAGGCACTCAGCTCAAGGCTGTGCCTTTGGCATCAGCAGCTTGACTTTTGCCTCAAAACCCAGATTTTCCAACAAACCACTGCTTTAAGAGCCAGTCACCCTCAGGAAACTGGAGCTACCATAATTCAATTGAATAGGAATTTACCTGGGATTTTCTGGGAGCAGGTACAATGATCACCATTCTACAGGAGAGGTCTATGTAGAGGGTATACTTTACTTTTGCCTGTGCTAGATGGAAATGCATACAAAATAGGCATAACAATTTATTAATTTGTGACTGGAAGAATGTTAAATGCTAGGCTGGGTCACATGATCTGGTCACATTTATGAAGAAATATCTGTCTAAAACCATCCAAGCACTGTAACTGACAATCTCTTTGGGACCAATCCTAGGCTAGACTGAATTAAAAAACATAACCCAATGTTTCTACTTAACTCACCCAATTCCTTTACAGCTAGATTCAATTGTAGAATAGGCCTAAATATTTATGATGGATCATTCCCAGACTGGAAACATTCCATATTGCTTGGGCAAGCATCTTATGATCTAAAAAGTTTCCTGGCAATGACCTAGGCCTAGTGCCTATGTTCCCCCAGTGACCCCCACGAAGGGAGAGAGACAGTGACAACACACCCCGCTAAGTGGAATGCCCAATCAAAAACACTAAACCTCCCCGAAAAGACTGAACAGGCCAGTTGAAAAACATGTCCGCTCTTGTAAAGGACCCAAACTGAACTCTGTTTGTTGGGGGCAGTCGATAGGCCTTCCAGGGGTGGTAAAGTGCAGTACCAATTGGCAGGTATGGGCTTATTGAACCCAAAATAAATCCTTAACTGTAAGCCAGGCTATAACTTAGTTCTTGATGATACATGTTAGTTACAACTTAACTAGGTAATGACAGCAATCAAATTCCAAGCCAGTCCTACTCTAAAGTTGTTTGCAGAACCAGTGTCACAACTACTGAAACAGCCTTGACTTCGCCCCGTTTTTGCCTCATCCCCTCAGGAGTCTACCTACATTGTATCTACAAACGATTAGGATACAACGGTAGGATATAACATTAGGCTTTTTCCAGAGTGATTCAGCAACATTGAAAACATACAGAACAAGAAACTAACGCTTTTATTCTACGTAAACAATGACGACGACTTTTCAAAATATGAAAAATAAAAGAAGGTTCCATTAAATCACCTTCCAATGTTATTAAATCAGTCTCTTTGGGAGTTTCATTCTCTTCCTCGGCCTTATTGTTGTCCTTGGATTTCTTAGTGTCCTGTGTATCTTTCATTTCCACATCCTTTGTAGCTTCCATGGTCATGTTTCCGGCAAATGAAATACAGTAAAAACAGTTTCTTTAATTAAATGCTCCAGAAATCATGCGTGAAAATTTTACTCAAAAACGATGAAACCATCCGCTACTCTTTGTTGTTTCGTGGATCCAGTCTCAACTAGCCTAGCCTATATGGTCAGCTCAGATAGATCAGATACTTCAGCACAAAGACACTATAGCGCCGTAGGCGCAAGACCGCTTACTCTGCCTCTAAAACCGTAGTACGCCATGGGGCGAAGTATCCGCCATTTTAGTAAGCAAACGCCGGGACGCTGATATGTACGTAACGTACCGAGACAGTGTGTACGAGTAAGTCATAGACGACTGATTGGTCAAAATTGTAAAAATGGAAGAAAAATTAGTCACCTAAATGTAATGAAAATTATAAGCTATTGTTGACGAAAGTTTAACCGTGATGTCAGAGAGTTGATGCTAAACATTGTTTATTTGATACGTTGATAACTAATCAAAGGGAGATAACTCCAAAACCAGTAGCGTAGCCAGGATTGTGTCATGTGGGGGGTTTTGGAGTACGACACGAGGGAAAGGTCTAAGGGGAGGGAGAAAAACGGTTATTTTAGGTCTCCAGATGCAAAATGGTGCAATGTTTGTGCCTCAAATGTAATAACGTTTATAGTGATCATGTGTTTTTTGCAATTATTTTTTTCAAGGTTGGGTCATGGGGGGGGGGGTTCAACCCCCAAAACCCTCCCCGTGGCTACGCCACTGTCCAAAACTACCGGACGGATTCATGCGCGGTTTTCAGCTACTGGTAGTGGAAATTTGCTCCATAATAGGAGCAGGCCATGGGCCAGAGGCACCCACGGGCAACCCCCCCCCCCGCACAAATCTTTGACCCAATATTTTTTGGAAACCTTATGGGTCCCCTGAACACGAAATCAAGAAGTAACAGCAAACACTTTCGATTTCACTCATTTAAAATGGCTCCCAAAAATGGCAGCAAAAATTATATTTTGTATTAAATAATAATAAGTAAATATTCCTAAAAATATTTTTAAGGCATCGAATGTTAAAACTTGATCATATTTTATGACAAAAATTCCAAAATTAATTTTTGAGACTATTTTGGTGAGGTTTCGGTTAACCAAGATGGCGGAAAAACCAAATAGCGGCCAATGCAATAATTATGCCAGTATAACATAATAATAGTAAAAATATTCATTAAAAATACTTTTGAACACAGGCAAAGTTAACCTGTGTCCATTTCCTGTTGTAAATATGCAAAAAGTTTTTCTGGACATTTATTTAGGATCTGAGTCAACCAAGATGGCGGATATAGCAAAATGACCTCTAATGTTAAAATTTCTATATATCACAATCATAGGGAAAATCATCCTTAAAATTATATTTGTGACAGTTGCTCTTTATATTTGGCCATATTTTGTGCCAATTAATTTGAACGTATTTTTCAAAACATTTTCTTAGAATATAGGTCAATCAAAATGGAAAGCAAAATGACGGCCAGTGATATTTTATAAAAATAAGGCAAATCATCCTTACAAAATATTTCTAACACCTTTAAACCTAAAATCTATCCATAAACTTTCTGAACAGTTATTACAGAAAATGGACTGAGTTTAGATGTAAATGTGTTGAAAATATTTTTAATGATTACAAGTTATTATCTATTATTATGCTACATTGTTACTATACCATAAGCGGCCATTTTGCTTTTTCCGCCTTCTTGGTTGACCTAAATTCCAACAAAAATGTTCTAAAAAATGTTTAATTATTTGGCATGAACCATGACCATATTTTAAGAGTCGGTGCGTCCAACTTATTTTTCATGAATATTTTTCACATTATTTCAATATATTATAATAATTACATGGACAGCCATTTTGGAAATTCCGCCATCTTGGTTGACTGCATCTCACTAAAACAGTCTCAAAAATTAATTTTGGAATTTTTGTCATAAAATATGGCCAAATTTTAATAGTCGATGCCTCAAAATATTTTCAGGAATATATTAAGTTTTAATATATTTTAATACAAAATATTCATAAATTTTGCCACCATTTTGTTTTTGGCAGTAATTT
Organism: Holothuria leucospilota; assembly: GCA_029531755.1. Classification (NCBI taxonomy): domain Eukaryota; kingdom Metazoa; phylum Echinodermata; class Holothuroidea; order Aspidochirotida; family Holothuriidae; genus Holothuria; species Holothuria leucospilota. Next base: position 11,436,923 of record CM055969.1, on the reverse strand, counting down.
TGAATAAGTGAGACCTAAAATATTTACTTTTACCACTTGTTTCTGCGTTCAGGGGACCCTAAGGTTTCAAAAAAAAAAAACATATTGGGTCGGAGAGTTGCGGGTTGGGGTGCCTTGAGGTGCTTCTTGCCCATGGCCTATAATATATGTAGTATTCATTTAGTGTTGGACTGTTCTTTGAATTAGTATTTAAAAGAAAAGTCTAACATGATGATGATGAGGAAAGCCTATCGTGATTATATGAATGATGTTTTGACGCCGAGTATGGAAGATAATCCTAAAATATTCTGGAGGTTTGTCAAGTCACTCAAACGGGACAGTGGGGGGATTGGAGCTCTTAGAGATCAAGGGCAACTGATATCTGATAGTAAGGGTAAGGCGGACTTACTGAATAATTACTTTCGATCAGTGTTTACAATCGAGCAAACTCATGATATACCTAACAAAGGGACCTCCCCGTTTCCCCTAATGAGTAAATTCAAAGTCACTAATGAAGGTGTACTTAAGCTACTGAACGATCTCAACCCTGCTAAAGCAGCAGGCCCCGACGGCCTTCCCTCTCGTATCTTGAAGCTGCTAGCCAATCAGATTGCTCCAGTCCTGACTGAGATCTTTAACTGTTCCCTCCGAAGCGGAGAGTTACCAGAGGACTGGAAAAAGGCTAACATTACCCCAATTTTTAAGAAAGGAGAGAAAGTTGATCCCAAAAATTACCGTCCGGTATCCTTAACCAGCATATGTTGTAAGATTCTAGAGCATATTGTCCACAGTCAAGTGATGCACTTTTTGGACAACCACCAAATCTTGTCCGACTATCAGCATGGTTTTAGAAAACGAAGATCTTGTGATACTCAACTAGTCCTAACTGTTGACGACCTGGCCAGTGCCCTAGATAAACGTAAACAAGTAGATGTTGTCATCCTTGATTTTAGCAAGGCATTCGATACGGTCCCCCACTCTAGATTAATCAACAAATTATACTATTACGGTATAAACAAAGAACTTGTTGGTTGGATTAAAGCCTTTCTGTGTGGGAGAGAACAGAAAGTTGTTCTTGAAGGCCAGTCTTCTTCTTTTCTCCCTGTGGACTCTGGTGTACCCCAGGGTACTGTTTTAGGGCCCCTATTATTTCTATTATATATCAACGACCTACCTGACAACCTTAAGTCAACCACTCGGCTATTTGCGGATGATTGTCTCTTGTATAAGACTATCTCAACCACCAAGGATTCTGAGGATCTGCAGAAAGATCTTGATACCTTAAATGCTTGGCAAAACAAGTGGCAAATGCGTTTCAACTCTAGTAAGTGTTATGTTATGCACATCTCATCAGGTAGATCCACCACCCATTTTAATTACAAACTGGGCGGTCAGACTTTGCAAACAGTTCATTCTTATCCTTACCTTGGTATTCATCTCCAAGATAATTTGAAATGGGACACCCAGGTTGCTCATGCAACTACAAAAGCTAGTAGGGTCCTTGGCCTCATAAAGAGGAACCTTTCCAACTGCACCGAGCAGCTCAAAGCCACTGCCTATACCAGCTTAGTCAGGCCCCATTTAGAGTATGCTACACCTGCTTGGGACCCTCACCTTCAAAAGCATTGTAGCCAGTTGGAAAGGGTGCAACGTAATGCTGCAAGGTTCGTCACACATAACTATAGTAAAACGGAAGGAACGGTCACCAAGCTCCTCCATGATCTCCACTGGACGTCCTTGCAGAACAGGAGATCTGCCTCCAGATTAACCCTATTGTATAAAATTAATCAGAACCTTATTGACATACCTAAAGAAAACTTCCTAAAACCAGTGACACTGCAGGGCCTTTCGGAATGAACACGCAAAACTTCCAAACCTGCGTGTCGTATTAATGCTTACAAATACTCCTTTTTCCCAAGAACTATAAAGGAGTGGAATATGTTACCTGAAGGGACTGTCAATGCAAGTAGTATAAATTCGTTCAAGCATAATTTACATTTTGATTAAGTCATATCCCCTCCCCGCACACCTCTGGCTCATATGCTCTACCTTTTTTTTAGAGCCCTGCCAGTACACGAGAAGAAGAAGAAGAAGAACACTAAATGAAAATACCAAACCCAACAGTGAAACTCCCATTGAAGTAGCATCGTTGGTTATCGAGATATTGATTTTATGAACGTCAGGTCAACGCATTTACAACACGCACGGTTTTTCGCGTTCCATACGATGCATCAAAGCTGCTTACTAAAATGGCGGACGATCTGTTCCATTACATACTACAAAAATTTGTGTGCACTTTCGTGTGAGTAACCGGTCTTGCGCCTTACGGCGCTATACTGTCTTTGCTTCAGCATGCATATCATGCCGACACAAATACATGTGAACACGTACGTACGTACGTACAGTACAGGGAGTGCAAACCATAGAAATAAAAGTTACTTTTATTTCTATGGTGCAAACACATTGGCACTGCACTGTGGATCTGAAACTGCGATAGTCCTTATTATGGAACGCGAAAAGGTCAAGTACAGGATAGGTTGTGGCAACTAAGAAGGTGAGCCTCTTCGCAATCTCAACGGCACATGCGCCCATCCTGGAAATTTGGGGATAAACAATGACACTGCCGCACCTACGACACACGCTAAAGAAAATTGCGTTCATTTTTACAAGATATTTAAATCATCCTTTTTTGATCGAACAGAAGTTCTTCTTCTTTGTGAAGGTGATACATGCATAAAGGCAATAGACATGCAGTCGCCCCAAAATTTGCTTTGGAAAAGAAAAGAAAAAAAAAAAAGAACAGCAAACGCTGGCAAATCTCCTCTTATTGCATTACAAGCACCTCTGAGAGACGTTTTGAACATAACTATTACAAACAATAGGTAAAGCAGAAATCCTCCTAAAACTTCATAATTCCCTAACAAAAACATAGTCACATGATCAAAATAGGCCATTCATGAGTTAGAGTGACGGGGCATACCATGGAGCTCTCCGTGTGGTAGCTCCATGGGCATACTAACTCTGATTGGGTGACTGCATTTTCCCTATAAGGACATCCATTCACCAAGCATGCGTCGAGAGGCTTAAAAAGGCTAAACATGTTAAGCAATAAAAGTGACAGGGTCCTTATGCACTTAGTTGACCTAACTCTAGTGTCTACCTGACAATTTCCCTCGTCTCGATCCTTTACTTTTTAATATTTTTTCGCCAGATTTGGGACCGGTATGGTGACTGTTTATCCTATCCTTCTATTTTATAGGCGATACATCTCACCTATTATCCCACCCATTCCCAGGACTGGTCGGGCTCTGACCATGTAACAGTATGCTTAGTACCGGTTGTGATTTGAAAAAAAATCCTCATAATACTAAACAGCGTTGGTTTAAAAGAGGTCTGTCTTTGCTATCCTGAAGAGGCGTTTCAACAAATTTGTAGTTGATACGCTGATGGTAAAAAAAAACTGAATAAAAAAGTTCTGACAGTTACAATTAAAAGGCAAACCACCAGGGTTGTTCCCGTTACACTTTAAAAGTAACTCGTTATAGTTACAGTTAATTCCATAAAATTGTAACTCGTTACAGTTACCAGTTACAATGTTGAAAAGTAACTAGTTACAGTTACTTTTAAATGAAAAGTAACTAGTTACATTTCAAAAGTAACTAGTTACTTTATGGTGAATATACGGTACCTCGGTACCTGAAATGGAGGGGGGGGGGGCACAATTACATGTAAGAAGGGGCACATTAGAGGACCGAACCTCATTTATGCCGGCTATCCTTAGGTGTTCCCCAAAGAAAGTCAATGATGCCAGCTTATCTTCACTGGGGATTCAGGCAGAGGCTCCTAACGCTCATCATGAAGCAGAGAATCATGATACTGTTTGGGAGCTTACGCAAACTATTTGCTAGACGAATATGGTTGTAACCAAAACTTTTCCAGTTACGACAGTAATTCTTTGAAGGTGGAAATCTTTATACTCCCATCATAATTTAGAGAGGTTAGCGGCTATTAAAGGGGGAGAGCTTTGTTTTAGCAGTAATTAAAGTCGTCACCCCTCAAGGGCATAAATATGGTAATACGATGCTCTATATTTGTGAACGGTAAAATTTTAAAACCTCACTGCTAAGGTTGGACTAAGTGATATTTGGGCATAAATTTCAAATTTCACATTCATTCATATAAAAAATGCATAGAAATGGTGAGACTATGTAGTTTACACATGCAGACCATGTACCCATACTTCACTTTCTTCTTACAATAAATAGGTGAAGCTTTAAGTCGGACACTTCTGTCCACTTTCAATTAGCTTTATTAGGATACTTTAACGCCATTTGACCATCTCAATATTCTGCTGTTATTTATATTACCCTTACCATTATTCCAGTGTGACGAGTTGTGGGCATTGAAAAGAATATGATATAGCCTAAATTCATACGTTTGATTTATCAAATTAGATACCATACATGTTAAATTAGATACATAAATGGATGTACCGTGTTTGCCGACAATTGGCACCGTATAATTTACTGGGCTCCAACGTACGACTAGCTTAATGCCGGTATCAAGAGCGTTTTTCTAGACTGGGAATTTGCCCGGGGTTTCGGAATCGAAATTTTTCCGGAATGTGATGTAACTGGACTTGTACTCGGAGCTCATTCTAGCCGAGTTCTCAATATGAAAGTTACATTAAAAGTGTTTAAAGTCCCATTGAAATTTGTGTACAATATACAGATGTAAAGTATTGTCACACATGATCAACTAAACTACTGAGGAGGCCAGGCTATTGAAGTGATTACAAATGATGACGTTATTAATGGTGGACATGTATAATAGCATTAAAACATATGTAAGTTTGATATGCTATACAGTGGCAAAAGGACTGGTCTCGGAATTGGTGCCATTGGAATCAGAACTGGCCGGAACTTGAAGGGTACATACCATGCTCGGAAAGATTAGGGAATCTAGAATCGCAGTTAGCTGTGACTCGGATAGGGTGGACTCGGGTCCAGCCCTAACGTCTAAAAAGGCAATGGTTAAACTTTCAAAGTAAGCCTAGTTTTTGAATGCCTATAGGCCAACCTGTTTCTCACGGTGCACTATTTCCAATGTGTCCTCTAAATGACAATATGAGTAAACTAAGGCCCAGCTAACTTCACTTTGTATATATAATAGGCTATATAAAGTCAGCTGGGCCTTTGTTTGCCAGAGGATCGTTCAGTATTTTTCAACTAATCACACAAAGATTCGGTCTCATGGATAATAAACATTGATCTGTCTAAATAAGTAAATTGACACACAAATAAAAGTTTAAACTTAGCTTAATCGACAACCAAGTGACCCTGTAAGCCTGCAGCATGTGCATCTAATATCAACTGCTGATTCTAATCGTGAATAAAATTATATGTCGGTGAGGGCGACGTCAATAATAGAGATGAATGATAAATATATCGAAAATAATTTTACTACCAAAGTGTCATCAATTTGAAAATTTTCTGTTACTACTTCGAGTAAAATGCAATTTGTGGTCATTTTGACCATTTGTAACGGGAAAGTAACGGAAACCAAATATAACGCCGTTACAGTTACTTTTACACAGAATTGTAACTAGTTACTTGCTCCGTTACTGAAATACAAATGTAACTCGTTACACAGTTCCGTTACACAAAATGTAACTCGTTACAGTAACGGCGTTACTTGTAACTCGTTACTTCCCAACCCTGCAAACCACGTAGGTCTACTGTTCATGCGGTCTTTGTTTACTCAATTAGTATGTTGTTTGCTTTCAATAAGGTCACTTTATTTACAAAGTTCCTTTACTACTGTCAGTCTTTTTCTTCCTTTTTCCATATTTGGTTATCTTCCTCATTTAATAATTTTTTGGGTTTTATGCGGGGCGGCTAATCCCACGTACAGCCCCCTTCCCCGTTTGAAGCGTTAGTATTTTAAATACTTCCGGAATTTAACTAAGTCGACCTTCTCCTGAATGATTTGAAATTAATGCCACGGTGTGCCCAAAGGGTCGCACGGGCGCATGACACCCAATTCTGACGCTAGTTTTTTGCGGTAACTTGTTATCACATTCCTTTAAATGTTTCTTTGGAAAGTTATGTTAATTGACAGATGCCAGTTAATTCCATCAATTTTAAGTTCAATTTTTGATAGGCTCCACGCTTTCGGCGCTCTAAGGTTCGGTCTTTGTCCAAGCCATTCTTCTGTAAGCTCCAAACCCTGGATTATACCTGAAAATATTTACTGTGTAACTTTTTAAAATTCAATTTTTCGGATATCAGCACCAAACTCGGTACATCAAACATGACCATTTTGAAAATCTGCTGCATAGGCGTGGAAATCTGGGGGGAAGGGGATAAAGTCCCTCCAACATTCGAAAATGTGGTGGGGCACTCAAGTATGCTTCCACCCCTCAATTCAAGGACGAAAATCCCTTATTTGTTCCCTCTGTAAAAAGGGGCAAAATTTTGCAGTAAATTTCCTTACAATTTGCCGAATATGTTGCACCAAATTGCATCTAAGGACCCTCAAATGTTCAAAAAAGAAAGTCCAAAGGGGGAGGGGACACCAGCCAAGGGGGGGGGGGGGGAGGCACGAGGGACCGTCCTCTAAAATTTTCTCCCCGTAAGAAATAAAAAATTGCCATTGCCTTAATGAATTAAAGTAAATCTCTTTAAGAACCCCCCCCCCCTCCCCGAATCCATCTCGCCAACTTCACTACCTGATCTGGCTAAGAGCCTACATAAAAAAGTCAGGGGCGAAGTACGAGAACCTTCAACGTTTTTAAGTTTAGAAATTCAAAAAGGAACCCTGTGTCAAGCCCGCTGCCTTCTTTCCTATCCCACCCGCGCAACGGGAGCATGGGAACTGACAGCTTATCCGTCACTACTAAACGGTCTAAGCCTAATTGCCAACTAAGTCTCCTCATTCTCTTTACTGTAAAAATAGACGTCTTCATTTTTTAACACATATATGGCGTTTAAGAATTAGAAAACGAACAACAAAATGGATACGCGCAGTAAATGACTGAACGAATATTAACACATGATAAGGATAATGACGTCAATTAAAGTGCACTCCGCAAACACGTTTACATGATTTATATATATGTTAATTTTTCTTTATTAAAAACAACTTGATGTTTACAGTAATCATGAAATAAACGCATAAACGTGTTTACGAGATGGCGTTAAAGTGGCGTCAATGCGTTAAAGTTGGCGTTTTAGACGTTTTATTTGCTTATGTATTTTATTGTTTTTTTTTCTGTTACATAAACGCCAAAACGCGTTTATTATGTGTTACAAAAAAGTGTTAATCAATTTTTACAGTGCTGGAATGTCGTAATCAGTAACTTCTTTTTTTTAAATATCCACTCGATCTGTTTACTTTCATTGGGTTTCACTTTCAGTGCTAATCCGCAGTGTCTTGTAAATTGACAGCTTATTACACTGTAAAATACCTTTTATTTGACTGGCCAGTATGATACAGCCGACTGGACAAATAGCTTTCAGGACGAGGGGCGGGATTTGATATTTGAAAGTTGGGGGGGGGGGGCAAATCCCCATGTAATACCAAACGGCGCCCAAGGCCCCTCAGGATCGCGAAGTGCTCCCTTATAGGCGTCGGGGCCAGGTGCAACTCTACGATGGGGGTCCAGGGGGAACGCCTCCGGAAGCTTTGAGTTGTTAAAAAAATTAAAATCATAAGACTAAAACATTTGGTTATCTTAAAACTGATCGGATGTGTATTAAACAGATCACAAAGATCTCATTTGACCATGTTAATATAATAGCCTGACTCAGAATAATCGGTCGAAGAAAACAACATTTTGAAGACATTTTATTGTAGCCCATTGTTTACGGTATGTTTTAAGCGCAATATTATTCATTACATAAAAGATACTTCTACTTTCCCCGGCCCTGTACTCTGTCTTTTATGTTTCATCTTTGTCGATGTAGTCTAGGACAAGGGACCCCTCAAGTTTCTTATACTATGAAACACGTACCTCGAGCAGGACGCAAGTGGGTCGTTGTCTGGGATTGGAAAGAAAGTTCACCATTAAATTCTGTGCAATCTACTGCTACCAAATTCTTATTTGGATCATCTTTCAGCCTCTCAGCTGCAGTTGTGAAGTGAGGTTTGGCTTTTTCTACAATGTCCGCACTACGGAGCGCAAAACGTGGTCAATATATTTTGTTTATCAGCCAGGAATGTACTGAAGTTATCTGATGAAAGATGGTTGACGGAACTAGGTTCATCACTCCATTTAGATTCCACTGGAGGTTTAGGAACTTCACGATTAGGACTTAACACATTGAAGTTGAAGTATGCATTTGTAAAGACATGTCTACACGATCATACATTGTCCATTAACATCGTCATAAAATTTTCTGAACACTAGAGGAAGATGAAACATGCAGCTAAAAGTTTGAACACCTTCATACATGTTGACGTTGTTTAGATTTGTTGAAAAAGCAGTCCACACGATCATACATTTGTATATTAATAACCTCGCTATGCATATGTATGGAGGTGTTTTTGACCAAACATATGATCGCATAGACCAAGTTTCAGGTCTAACTGATGAACAAAACAAGGTTCGGCTGACTGCTTATTCGCTTTACCTACGTGGCGAATTCCTTTATTAGTCTCAGCTGAATTAACTATGGGACAAGCCAGTGGAGGATTTAGACGGGGGCGCACCCGGCGCGCGCCCCCCCCCCCCTAAAATTTTCCAAGGTTTGTTTTTTTACCTTCGTAGAACGGATCATTTCGCCTACTTGATTCTTCATCATGTTGTATTGTCTTATAATTGCTACAAAATAATAGCAGTTTAAAAGTATACAGTTTCAAGTTTTCCGATGGAATGGCAATAAGCTGACATCGAAGATCTCGACCGTATCTCGCAACTTATAGGGCATGGGAAGGGCCATTTCCTGCAATCTGGGAGGCTCATTTTGCAAAATTTCACTCTTACGCTACGCGCGAACCAATGATCGCTTACGGCTTACAGATACTGGGAAAGTCGAACTCCAAACTGGTCATTTGTCAAATAGGCGTACAAGGCAGGGGCAGAGGGCAGACTGTCCCCAAATTTCCACAAGATCTTAATTTCTGGCATGGGTTTGCACAGCCATTTGAGTCTTAAAAAATCTCGCATGTTTTAATTCCACTCAAAATTCCTATCGTGCCCGAATTCTTCCAAAGATTTGCCAGAAAAATTAAAAAGCGTCAAAAAAACTTTTATTCCTCAGCCTCTTTTTATAGTCTTGCGCAACACTTTGCCCGAAAAGTCCGAATCTCCCAATTCTTTGAAACATTTGCCCGAAACATAAAAAAAGCATCATAGTCAAAGTAAAAATTTCATGACGAAACGAAAAGAACACAAAAATTCGCGACACATCCGGGTCGCTTATGGAAAAACAATTTTCCTCAGTCTCACTTCATAGTCCCGTGCAAACTAAACTTTGCCCCAAATGGTAGAATATTCCCGCGAAAGTTGTAAAAAAATTCTGGGATGTTTTCAATTGCTAGATTACACTGACAGACGGAGGGTGTATAGGTGTATACAAAGCCCAAAATTTTGCCCAAAGAAATTAATCAAAGACCATTTTTGACGTGTCATATTTCTTTATGACAATACTACCAGTAGTCATCATAAGGCGAAGATTCGGTTTAGTCGGGACGTATTCGGGCAGCTATGTGTGGTCACGATTTTGCATTTTTCAATGTGGGCCACCGTCAATTGTGCAAAACTTGCTACTTATAGGCTGCAGTGCTTTTAACCCCAAATCGGGCAACGGTAAAAGTATCTTTTTCTTCAATTTCACATATGAATTTAGTGTGAGAAAATCTTCCCATAAGTCCGCCTGAAAATTCTTCAAAGCCATCTTGGAACGTGACATACCGGTTTTTCTCAGAAGGTGTTAGTAGTAAACTCAGTAGCGTGCGCATGGGGGGGGGGGGGACGGGTGGACCATGGGCCCCACCTCTATAAGTTGTCGGAGGAAAATCAACTGGTCGGGGGAAATCGGGAGCAGTCTGACCTACTATGGCGGAGCAACAGGCGCGCTCTCCCATGTGTGTTTTAATATGCTTCAAAATGTTTCAAATATAGCACCATTTTGCATCTCAGCTCTCTTTCTTAGGCAAAAGTTTCTAGAGGACAGCAAAGAATCAAACCTTGCGCACCTCTGTTGAAACTTGTTTTTTAATTAATCATCTAATTAATCATCTATTATAAGCCAAGGAGGAGGGGCGAAGGGGACAGTCCCACCTTATTTCTAGTATTCTATGTTTATTTTTTACAATATTGCTAGTGTTTCCCCAAATTTATATGCGGTAAATAGGCCTGGGAAGTGCCATTTCCAGCTATCTGGGAGGCATTTTGAGCCAAAATTTCCTTGCGCTCCGCGCCAAATGAAGGTGGCGCGGAGCGCTGAGAGTCTGTCTATGGGCTACGTCTCCCCCTCTCCTCAAAGTTCGGGCAGCAATATAGACAGTGGCATAAATTCGTTGGACCTTCAGTTCGGACAAGTGTCGTAAAAGATACGCAGTCATAAGCATGTTTTCAATTCCGTTGTATGGTTTTTTGTCCCGGAAAGGTACAAGACCATTTCATCCAATGGTAGTGGTACATGTTTTCACTGACCTAGCCAGCAGGGGGCAGAATGCCCGCACAGAAATTTTAGGAACGCGGTCGACGATGTTGAAAAATGAAGGGGATCAAAAATAAAACGGCGAGAGGAGGGACGGATGGGATGTTGTTCGGGTGGAAGGGTGAGGGTTAGAGGCCTAGAGCTAGAGGGAGGGTAATTGGGAAATATTTCCTTCACAACTGTGATCTTTTTATGATATTGAAAACTATGACGAAACAGATTAACAGAACAATGTAGGCGTCCACATCGTATTTCGTTTTTCGTAAAAATTATGAATAATATTATTCATTGTTAGAATGAAAATCAAGACATTTTCAGCACATGGATAATAATAATAATAATAATAATTATATTAATAATAATAATAATAATAATAATAATAATAATAATAATAATAATAATAATAATAATAATAATAATAATAATGATAATGATAATGATAATGACAATGAGAATGACAATGACAATGACAATGACAATGAGAATGATAATGACAATGACAATGACAATGACAATGACAATGACAATGACAATGACAATGACAATGACAATGACAATGACAATGACAATGACAATGACAATGACAATGACAATGACAATGACAATGACAATGACAATGACAATGACAATGACAATGACAATGACAATGACAATGACAATGACAATGACAATGACAATGACAATGACAATGACAATGACAATGACAATGACAATGACAATGACAATGACAATGACAATGACAATGACAATGACAATGACAATGACAATGACAATGACAATGACAATGACAATGACAATGACAATGACAATGACAATGACAATGACAATGACAATCACAATGACAATCACAATGACAATGACAATGACAATGACAATGACAATGACAATGACAATGACAATGACAATGACAATGACAATGACAATGACAATGACAATCACAATGACAATCACAATGACAATGACAATCACAATGACAATCACAATCACAATCACAATAACAATAACAATAATAATAATAATAATAATAATAATAATAATAATAATAATAATAATAATAATAATAATAATAATAATAATAATAATAATAATAATAATAATAATAATAATAATAATAATAATAATAATAATAATAATAATAATAATAATAATAATAATAATAATAATAATAATAATAATAATAATAATAATAATAATAATAATAATAATAATAATAATAATAATAATAATAATAATAATAATAATAATAATAATAATAATAATAATAATAATAATAATAATAATAATAATAATAATTTGGATTTATATAGCGCCTTTATATGTAACATCTGAAAGCGCTTCACAGTCATTACCCCTGGTCATTGGTAACTTGTCAAACCCACACTATATAGTGCACATCCCTTGCTGTTCGTACCCGGCACACTGAACAGTAATGCCACTTCATCGTGTCCCCTGGGGGACTTCCCATAGGAGCAGCCACAAACAGCGCATCACTATACAAGTTACCTCACAGTTACCTAGTGTGAAAGGAAGCAAAATATAGCACGATTTTTTAAGCCCTTCGGGACAGCAAAAAAATTTCAAAAGGAAAGGGGACACTCCATGACGGCGGTCAAGAACGGGAACTATGAATAGACTTTGCCCCTGCATTTTATTTGGTGATTTTCTAATCATTTTGCAATTTTCTCATTTTTAATTGAAGGGAAAATTTTTTGGCAAACGAAAGCTCAAAATATCGACTTCTTAGACTCTACTTACAAGCCTGGGAAATGCCATTTCCGGCTATCTGAGGGGTCGCGATTTTTCAAAATTTTCTGTACGCTCCGCGCCAACCGATAGTGGCGCTCCGCTTAGATAGTCGTTCGGGCGGATGTTTGGCCGTCAGCGCGCCCCCCCCCCAACGAAAAATCCTAGATCCGCCCCTGCAAGCATATTTAAAACACTTCTATGTAATCTGAAACACTATTAATTGGGAAAATTTGCAACCGCGGGAAAATGAAGATGTTGCTACTTTATTTCACCAAGCATATAAAAGTACACTTAGCACCCAAATATGGCTTATATGGTCGGTCGGCTTTTGTACTCAAATAAGGGAAAATTATACTGCCAGCCCCTTTATGCCCATACCCTTATGACAGCCCATAAGCAGGCTTTGTACGGTACAAAATGTATGTAAAGTAGACTTTACTCTTTTCTTTGATAACGAGGGCTCACCCCTATCAACCCCAACCCCTCCATCCCAGTTGGTTTATTATCTAGTAATCCACACAAAAAATATTCGTAATTTCTCCGGTACCTGCCAAACAAAACTACCTAACTTGAGGATATATGCAGGTGCAGAGGCGGCGATCTGTTAAAATCATTGAAGGGGACATCTGTTTGCGTGAGAGCGCTTTGCGTCTCCGGCCAGCCTGAGGGGTACAGTGGACAGCCGTAGGTCTCCTGTTTGTGATCATATTTCTGATCTAACGTTCTCCCTAGTTGCCATAAAATAGGATCTTATATTCTTTAGGCTCGAATATCCAATCCGACCAGACCTTTTGCAAAAAGCCGTCATATTGGAGGAATAGTTAACAAATCTACCAATGAATTGTAAGCAGGAAGTCGTGCCTAAGTGAGCGTAAAACACCGTGTATGAGACCTTTTGAATTTGAATTAGTTTACCCAGTCATCCTAATTGAGGTATGGCTCCTTTAAATCATGTCACAATGTCTTTGTAACTTATTTTTAAAATTCATGCAGGATAACTCCTTGGGTTACCTTCATTCAATATTCAACGTTTTGTTTTTTATACAGAAACATAATGAAAAATACTTGTTAGCGGATACGAGGAGACACGTAAGATTTCGCAGATTTTTTGAAAATAAACTTAAGGTGATTGCTTTTTCCCTTAAATGTTCTGAAAATCAAGTTTAAGGTCCATGGGACCATCTGTTTCCACCGTCCCCCGGAGACGTGCCTGATACGAAGTTACACGTATAGATAACTTTGAGGTTTCCAAACCCCTCTTCCCCCGTTGCCTCCCCCACCCTTTCCAATTTCAAAACAAATCACCGCCCTTGGCCAGGTTGATATCCGCCTTCTCCATGAGAAAATTTACCTCTTGTAAGGTGGTTTGGATGCAAAATGGCGATTTCTATGGCAGAACTTTGAACTGATTGTACAGCGTTTAGAAATTATCATTGTTTAGTGAAGCTGTGGCCGAATGGATAAAGGAAATGGCAGCTAAAGCGATGGAACAATTAGCAACTGGCATGGGCGTCAATCCTGGGGGGGGGGGGGGACAGGGGGACCCGGCCCCCCCCCCCCATTTTGGAAAAATGCCCATTGACTTAAGATTTTTGACAGAAGTGGCCATGTCCCCCCCACGTTCGAGTAAAGATTGACGCCCATGGCAACTGGGAGGTCGTGGGTTCGATCCCCTGCCGGGTCAAAGTAAGGTGGGTTTTTCATCCAAGAACAATCTACGGTTTTCCCATCTAAACTCTCCTTTCAAAAGATACGGAATTTGATCTTAATTGCAGAGTTGATTAGCCACCCGACGTGAAGTTGTAATTCATAAGCCACAGGCTTCTCCCACTTAGCGTGGTAAAACAACTGCCCTTGAAGGCCTACTTATTATCATTATAATTATTAAAATACCCCCGTTGCCTGAAATGGCACCGCTTTTCAGACTTTCTAAACATATCATCATTTAGAGATTTCATGCTTTAGAAGTTGAGTTTTCTACAACAAATTGTATATTTGTAAAAAAAAGTTTTTCATATAAAATAATTTTGAAAAGGAAACAGGACTTAAAGCTACTTCACAAGTTTACTGAATTTATATAATTGAATACTGTCTTGAACAGAGGTCAAAGATTATAGCAGGAAGAAACCGCAAACCAAGACTGCCAACTTGAATGGACTTTATACTTTGAGTGTAGCTTATGAACGGGACATGATCCTAGCTTTCCTTTGGTTAAATTATTTTTCACTTGCTTCATAAGGTCAAAGGAGTGTTTCTATTTGGCATACTAGTAGCACACTATATGTATGTGTGATGGTCATAGAGTAGGATATAGGAACTAGAGTGCTCACTCCCGAAACAGCTGTGATCGCATGAGGCCTCGGCCGCCATACAGTTTGTACACACATGCTCGCACACAGGATAGCTTCTTGCGGGCTAGTGTTTGCACCGGGTACCCGACCGACGATGTCAGGACCCGGTTCTGAAATTGCTACCAAAGTTTCACTAGCATAGATTGCACGTGTGACAGAACACCTAACATGTTAATTTTTCCTGGCAAAATTTGTCACGCACACGCCTAAGAACACTTGTCATGTCCATACGTAAGATACGTTGGTGTTATATTATATCAACGTGCAAAGCAAAATTTCTTATTATGACTTTACAAAGAACTTGTAGCCTAACAGAAGTTATATTTTCGGGTACCCGGTTACCCGACCGACCATCGACTTCGGGTACCCGGTTCCGAATTTTGGACCCGGTGCAGACACTATTCTTGCCTCCACCTGTAATAATGGTAGACCGGTCTCCATGCAATCAGTGAATCACAGCGGATTTACGTACGCGGAGTGGCGCATTCTAGTTCCCATAATTATCCTACTCTATGGTGATGGTGAAGTCTTATTCGCGTTCCATATTTACAACTAGCTGAATTAGGTCATAATTATTTGATCATATGACCAAGTTGTGAGTTGAGATATTACTAAGGTCTTTACGCCTTGAATTCATCAACAGATACGTGCATGTGTTCCTTTCAGTTGGACTGGTGTGGTCTTCTAGTCTAGGTCTTCTTTCAAATGTTTGAAAAATTCTTACTTTTGAAGATTATTTAAAATTTGTGTTTGGCAGAGCGACGTTCTACCTGACAGTTCGCGAAACTAGCCCATACGCAGTACTGTGATGGTAACATACACGGGCACTCTGTTCTGCTGGACCAAAGCTGTTGGGAATACTAACATTAACAATACTGTAGGCTAAACGTAATTGTATAGCCTAAGCCTAACTTAGTAACGATTGAGTCAAACTGTAATCTGTATAGACAGGTGGACTAGGGGAACTACTGGCTTCACTAAGCAAGTTGAAGCAAAAACTATGGCGCATTCAGCTAGAGGAAAGCTTGTGGCAGTGATTGGGGATGAGGTAAGTAACGTTAGCCTAAGCCTTTTTTTTTGCTTATCCAATTGTGTTTGGTTTTATTAGCCCTTGAACAGTGCTGTGTTTCCATTATACCCCTCTATCACAGCCCTTGTGCACTGTGTATAAATTTTTCATATCCCCGGCCATAATGTCCGGGGACCTCTCACGCCCCCACATGACAATAGGGCCTATTTTCTCAACAAAATTTGTCCATCAACTCTCTTTCACACATTACACCTGCAAATACACTTACCATGACAAATTTTTTCAAAAAGATGATATTTGAAGCCAAAATCAGCCAACATCATACATGTTGTGGTCAACAGCAAAGCATGTTCACATACAGATATCATGTGGGTGACCTACTTCTTAGGCATATGTATATTACACATCAAAAATGCATGGAAGTAGGCCTATGTAAATTTATTGCATTTCACATATTAGTACATGTGTCTCATGTGTGCATGTGTCTGTGTTCAAATTGCACCCTTTTGAAAAAGTTTGCCAGGGTAAGAGTATTATTTGCAGGTGTATTATGTGAAAAAGAGTTGATGCACAAAGTTTGATAAGAAAATATTGTCATTTGAGCAGTTGATAGTGCAGCTGATAACTGCACTTTGATTGACGTTCATACAAACATTGCAGTTTCACTCTGGTTTGTCAACAATGACTTGTGAGTCAGTTTTTTTCACACACACTGTGTTTGGCAACACTGCCTCAAGCAAATAAAACTCAGTGCAAGCTACTGTGGCTCTGTCTTAGAGGTATATTAGTCTGGCAGTTTGGCTTAAATTTGAGGAGAGGCTAGAAGTTAACTTAGTAAGGAGAGTTGTTAAGTTCTGTCTGGAGTGAGATAAGAGAGCCTTTAAGTCAGTGTGCATGAAACTATACATCATTTACCATTAAAAACAGAACAAAAAAGGAAGGAGTTTATAACAATACAACAAAAGTGCTGTCTATTCCTTTGAAACATTGAAAACTTTTTCTGTAATTATTTTTATTTATATTTTCATATTTGTTCTGTTCTTGTATAACATTTTACTGACAGTTTTAACAGTTAAGGTGTACAACTAATACTGAAGTATTAACTTACTGTAGATTTCAAATTTTGGCCCAGTGTATATACAGGCTTGATCATTTAATTTTGATACATGCTTGGTGGTAATAGTAGGGCCAATGATTTTCCGCGATCGCGGAAAAACGCGGATAAAAACGGAATTTACTTTTCTGCACGGAATTTCACGGAATTAAGCAAAAATTATCAGGCTCAGAATACATGTAAAGTTTTGACAAAAAAAAATGAGTTATTTTTCTTCAAAACTATGCCAAATGAATGCCTGCATATACCAAAGACATACAAAGGGATTTTCCATCTAAAATGGTGGCAAATTTACCTTAAAATCATCAAAACACCTTGAAGTTACGATCAGAAAACAAGTAGGACATTTACAAAAATCGGCAAAATTTTGCCGGTATAGGCTCCAGTTTGCCTATGCTGTAGTGTGTTAGGCTAGGTTGCTTGTGTATTACAAGTGTTTGCTGCCTTCAGGATCGTAACCAGACAAGTGTAGGACTTGTTTTCAACATAATTACTCCAAAATCCGAAAATCACGGAAATGTGTTATGCTTGAAACGGAATTTTGCGGAATTTGGAAAGTTAAAACGGAATTTTGTGATTTGTGAAGCGGAAAATCATTGGCCCTATAATAGTGCTATGAGACTGTCTCACAAAGTAAACTTCTATGGCCAATGCAGGTGCATGCATAATACAGACAACTGGTGTTCCCATTTCACTATTGGATGGAAAACAACTTTAGATGGTCACAACCACTGATACATTTAATGATCCTCATGGAATTTGCAACATTCCAAAGGTAGAAGCTTACTACTTATCATACAATATGCAGCATAATTTAGCACAATGCTACATTTTGAGGTTGATGGTAGAATATTGTCAATGCCAGGTCCCATCTTAAGAACCATAAATACATTTACAAATTTTGACACAAAACATTTATTTGGCCCTCTCCAATTCATGTCCAATTATGTTGATTATATATGAAGGACACTCTGAAGAAAAGTCAACGAAATGTGACAGAATTTTAGACTGAAAAGACAGTGTTTGCTGTTCAGGACACACAAAACCATGTCTTAATTGAGATGCCTGGGTAACTTGAGACAATTTTTACTGTTGAAGATTCATTAGTGAATTACCTTAATTGCCAGTCTTTTTATTTAC
The DNA here is from genome assembly GCA_029531755.1 of Holothuria leucospilota. Taxonomy (NCBI): domain Eukaryota; kingdom Metazoa; phylum Echinodermata; class Holothuroidea; order Aspidochirotida; family Holothuriidae; genus Holothuria; species Holothuria leucospilota. The sequence goes on along the minus strand of CM055969.1, from coordinate 11,418,896 downwards.
CTTGTTGATATATTTTTGTACATGGTTATAATTGTTTAATAAATGCCTCTCTCAAATAGTGGAGGTAACTATATTCATTATACAGGCATTTTTAATGAATCCTCATTAATTTTGTGCAGAAGTGACTATAGGAAACCCTGATTGCAGCTCTAAGCCTAAAAGTTTAACAAGAAGGCAGAGCTCTGCTCGACTGGTGCCTATACAAGTGGACTGGGTTAGATACCCCTATTAAATAGTGGGACTATTGTTAATTCATTCCACTAAATTAGCTGGTACAGAACCACCTAAAGACTTGAGGTACACTTCAACGTTGTGGTTTATTATAGCAAACTATTTACACAATCAGCTTTGCATAGTTTAAAGCAAAACCCTAAAATCAAACAGGAAGATTTTCAAACCCCCAAAATAGCTGCAAGATGGACAAAAAGGTGCAGAATTGGAAAAGAGGGTCCTACTAATGACCGCCGGTGAGTGCCCTGGACTGTACAGTTGACCGCCGGGGACCGCTTTTGACCGTCAGCAACAGCTGGGAACCGCTTCACAGCTGGGGACAGCCTGAGGTCATTGGAAGTTACATTTTCCTTCACAGATCATTCACTTTTCCATTTCCTCGCCAAAGGCAAAAGAAATATATGCAGTCACGCTGGCGAGTGTATGTGTGTGAATGTGTGTTTGTTTTTGTGATGGTTGGATTATAAACACGATATCTCAAGATAGCAGTGATGGACATTGGCCATACTTGCTTGTTAAATAACTTTATCATACTGTACTGTATTGAGAGAAAGACACCCTCTTGTTTTCAGTGGAGGTCAGAGGTCATTTGAGGTCATCAGAGGTCAAAAGCTGAAACATTGAAACACAATATTCAAAGATGGATACTTTCAATACTTGCCATCAGATTTGTCACTTGAGAGAGAACCCTTAAATGGGTTTTTCTAGGTCAAAGGTCATTTTCACAGTTCCCAGCGGTCATTTTCACAGTTCCCAGCGGTCATTTTACAGTACCCGGCAGTCACTTTACAGTCTCCGGCGGTCAACGGAGGGCCACGGCGATCATAAGTAGGACTGGGAAAAGAGATGGACAGAGTAGGCTGCCTTTGTGAAAAAGCATTTATGTAGAGCACTGATTTGTATGTCAAAGTATCTTTACTGTGCTGCATTAACTACTTCTTTTCTCTATTTCAAAGGACACATGTACCGGTTTCTTGCTTGGAGGGATTGGAGAAATGAACAAAGCCAGAAAACCTAACTTTATGGTAGTTGAAAAAGGTAAGTTTATTCTTTTGTTTTGGGGAGGTTAAGATGGTGACATTCAATACTGATGTTTGAACTTTGGTATTTTCAAATTAGACAGGCAATATTGGTAATCAAAATGTGTCTCTCTATGTTTCACCAATAGTGTTTGTTCAGTTTCTGTGGTTTTTAGGGATCAAATATTTAGTAAATATTGACTTGGTAATAGTCATCTTCTATTAGGAAGTCAAATCCAAATGTGTTTGTATGACCAGACAACTCACGCCATCCCCATCCCACAGAACCCCCCACCCAGATGATTTCCTCATGGACTACTTTCCCCTGGACAGTTCCCATCTGGAAAATTACCACCCCAGAAAATCCTCACCCTGGATGATTTCAAATTTTCTGGTGGGGGAAGTTGTCTGAGGAATAATTGTCATGATGGGGAATTGTGTATGTGGAAATTGTTTTGGGGGTGGGGTGTCCAGGGAAGGGGGAGAATTGTGCATCATGGGGACTTGTGTATGTGGAAATTGTTTTGGGGGTGGGAGAGAGGAGGAGTTGCTGGGAACCATCAAAATGTATGTACCTTAAACATACTTGAGAATTATATTCAGTCACATACCAAAATCTAAAGGTATTTAACTATTAATAAAAGGATAGTACCCAAGTATAATGGTCATGTGGATTTTAACATGCCTTCTACACATTGAAATTTCTTGAGTGCTATTGTGGAATTCCCAAAGACAGTGGTGTGGTTATATATTTGTTTGTGTGTAATTAAGTTCATTTTAAACTCCATTCATTTACCATTCACCATCCAATCTCCAAAGGAGAGGATGTATGATCAGTGACTTTCTTTCTCTTTTCTATTACTGTAGATACAAGTGTTCATGATATTGAGGAGTGTTTCAACAGCTTCCTTGGCAGGAATGATATTGCCATTATTCTGATAAATCAGAATTACGCTGAACTAATCAGACATGCCATTGATAATCACACTCAGCCCATTCCAGCAATACTTGAGATTCCGTCTAAAGATTGTCCTTATGACCCCACCAAAGATTCCATTTTAAGAAGAGCTAAGGTAAGTTTAATACAGCAAACACTAAGTTTCTTTGTCTGGTTAACTCTGAGCTTTTGAATCATGAATATGAGATGTTCAACTTTGGGCCTGCACTTCCATCTCCCATCAAATGACAAGGAAAGAAAATTAAAGGAACAAAAACCCAGAGAGGACTTTAGCCAGGATTTCTGATGAGGGAGTGGGTGTAAGGGGAAGGGAACATCCCTACCATTTCCCCTTTGTCAAAAATTTCCAGTTTTAAACCTGCTTGTTGCATTTTCCGAGCATCTTGAAAAAGAAATTTTACTTATTTTAAGAAGTTTTAGTAATGAGGATAGCCACACTTCCAGCAATAGCCAGAATTCCGGCTTTCGTCCAACTTTCAGTATGGCTCTGACCCACACATTCCTTAAGTCCCACATTGGAAGTAAAGCCAAAGCCAATGTGCCGGCTTGGCGGGACTTTCCCCGATGTAAAAATACAGAACAGACCTTCATACTATTGTATTTTACAAGCCCTACGATGTTTGTACACACGTGTAATATAAGTAATAAAAGCAACTGGTCAAATAAGGCTAGAGTAGCAGTTACCATAGAGTAGGATATGGGTGTATCCATAAATTAGGGGTCCAAAGTGTGACAAAGGGGTCAAAATTTAAAAACCATTTAATACTGGTGTAAAGTATATTTTCAAGAAGGTATATGTATCTATTTCTAAAATTTATATCAGTCCTGGCTTTTGTTTAAGACATCCAGGTTATTGATCAACTCTATCTCAAAGCTCCTTTCAAAAATGGCGGAGGTGACTGGGACACCAAAATTGGCAATATATGCCTAGAAAGTTTATAACTGTGTAATATATCCAAGTCTTTTCCTCACTTTTGGTAAGGCATAAGTGGCAAGGATTTATGACAGAAACAAGTTACACCCACTGAAATTGGTTGTATGCTCAATTTAGAACAAAAGCTCACACCATGGTAAGGGAAATCATGTAATATTTACACTGAAACATATTTATTATCTGTACAGTTTCCAAAAGATAGAGCAAGTAGCTGCTTGAAAATAAATGAACACATAAAACATAAACATTTTTCAGAGTTGTCCCAAATTCATCCAAATATCTTACATTTTTGAGTAACTGGGTTACAGACGGTATGTGTCGGGTGTGACGGGACACCAAAATCCCAGTAATACTGACACAAACAATGCATAAAAGGTTTCACGTAGCATTTACAGAGTACTGTATTCAAGTGGGCAACACTAACAGTTCAGACAAACCTATTTTTTCTTGGAACATTGGATATTTTTACTGTCAGTTGCAAATTTTCTTATGTTACATATAGGGGTGACAGGGTCCTATTGAATTAACATGTGGTGTCCCAGTCACACCCGACCATGTCAACATTACTGTATGTTGTGACTTCTTAAATCATTACAAAATTGCACAAAGTTAAAAACTATACTGACTTGAACTAAAGTAAGAAAAAGATAGGAAGGATTTATCAAATAACAAAACAGCTTCATATTTACAGTAATAATGATTGTCGGGTGTGACAGGGACACCAAAGTGTGACCGGGACACCAAAAAAATAAAATAGATATTCACACTCTCCATACATTTTTCAAGTTTGTCACTTTCTAATTACTTTCCACATCTTTATGATGTTCATATTATCCATCTTAAATCATTTATTTTAATTTTTTTCAGTTTAAAACAGTTTAAATAGCTCTTTGTTGTTCTTCAATGGCGGAGGTTACAGTGGGACACCATTTTCCCCTTTCAACCAGATAGTGGACAATACATTACAAAATGGGGAAAAAAGGGTAGTATCGATACCATGTGCACACATGTTACAACTCAGGCATGTATGAATGGGATTGGCATAGTTGAGGTGATATGAGAGGGTGGTAATTTTGATGATTTTGTGCGCGATGTGACATGATCAGCAGGACACCAAACACAAAATGTGATTTCCAATGGGTGCCATTATTACAGTTGTCCTTGTACTGCTCAGGTTTAGCATTTTACTTTATCAGTAGAGGTTACCAGTAATTGGACATAGTGATTCAAGTTTCCAAGAGTAACACAGGGAGATGAGGCCTTGTATTAATGTCCATACTAGTATGATGTGACAGGTGGGACAAAGCGTCACATCCGCCATGCCAACTTTGAAATAGGCGCATTTCGTTAAACATTGTCCCTTAATCTGGAAACTCACATTGTTTGTTTGTCTGGTTCTAATATCTCATCTGATATAACTTTAGGCTATCCAAAGGATAGAATAAATTTTTTATATTGTAATAACTGAAGTAAATTACCCATGTCACAACTTTTACAGATAATCTGGTGGGACACCAAATACATGCTGGATAATAAAATTGTAAACGATAGATCAACAGACTGTAATTGGACATTGAGATACCACAGTTAGTGATAACACATAGAATATTAAACACTTTCAATAACAGGAATCATCTCTAGCCTCAGTTTTAACCATTCTCTATATGCCACAAGTGGCGGATGTGACGGGGACACCATGGACCCCTAATTTATGGATACACCCATATAAGAACGAGAGTGCTCACTCTCCGAAACAATTGTGATCGCATGGGGACTTTGCCGCCATACAGTTTGTACACACATGCTCGCCCACAGCACAGCTTCTTGCCTCCACCTGCCATTACAGTGCCATTACATTACACTGATCTGCATGTAGATCAGTGGTCCCCATGCTATCACAGCGGATTTACGGACGTGGTATTAAGAGTGCGCACTCTAGTTCCTATTTCCTACTCTATGAGCAGTTACCCAGCTAAGTGTGTGTTGTAACTGCACTGCACTGTACTGTATTTACGCACAAGTTTACAGTGTTTTGCTCATTCTATTTGCATAGGTGTTGCACAGTGCACAGGCTAGGGCAATGTACATTAGTGCAAACATACGGCAGCCTAACAGGGCGGCGGTGTGTGTAATGACTGTGTGCCAGCGCTAGCGTGTTGACAAATTGTCGTTAACGACTTTTATGTGTTACTATACTACATGTACGCTACACGAGACTAGTAGTGCGATTGTAATCATTCGAAATGGATGTGGAAAGAAAGTAATTGACATAGGAGTCAAGAATACTGTAGATTTAGGACTTATTAGATGTGGCTGGAAAACAAAGATTACCCGGGAGTTTATCTCCCTGAATATGTACGGAAAATAGATGTCACAGGAATAGCTTAGGCCTTATAATAATCCTAACTATTAACGGTAATAGAAACACATGAAATTGCAAGTATTAGGTAGGAGCTAAATTTGACTCTTCCTACTCCATTATGGGTTCATACAGTATTTGTATTTGTTTGTGTATGTTGGTCCTTTCATCCTTTTGAAACTTCCCCCATAGCTTTAGGCCTAGGGCATAGGCTAGGCTTACAGCCTAGGCCTATGTTAATAACCCATCAGTTGAGTTCAAGAATAGAACCCCTTATTTGTTTACCATAAAAAAACTCAAAAATGTTGCAAGGATTTCCTTAAAAATTTGCACAATGGTTGCACTAAATTGCATCTGAGGACCCTCAAATATTCAAAATTTTTTCAAAGGGGAGGGGGAACACCCCTGCGTCGGCAGTCGATAAATTTTTCAGGCCCTGGAGGCAAACACTGCTGGCAACCCTGAGTAATGTATCATGTGTGCCAACTCAGAGTGGAGATATGCATAATTTAAATGGCTAGTATTATTATCTCTGACGCAAATTATGTTTTATTTCTTTCTGTTCTAGGGCATGTTCAGTGCTGATGACTTCCGTTAAAACCAAATCTGTTGCAAGGGACAGCCAGTTTTATATCTGCTCACAGTAGTGACTTTTTGGGTAGAAGAGTATGTCCAAGAATCTCTGTAATGACTACTTAGCAGATAGCAGATTCTGGGCTGATGTCTGTGTGGGTGATGTGATGGAGATATTATCAACATTGACAATTTTACGTTCTTTTGAGAGGTACTGTACTTCCATATGCATGAATGGTAGTAGCCACAGTGTACTCTATGGTTGTATACATGTTGAATGCATGTATAACCCATCTGCAAGGTGGAAAGTGTATATCCAGAGGATTATTTTAAAATATGGTGGAAAATATGGTGGGCACATGCCATTGCTAAATCTAAGCTTAAACGTCAAGTGAACCCATGAAAGCTACCTTATTTTCCTCTGCAAAATTTCATCATGTGGTTATCTTCAGCCTACATTTTTTATTTTGTCTCCAACTTCAGCATTATTTCAAAACCTGTGGCAGCAGCTGCCTCAGCCAGGCTCCAAGGGCTGCAACCATGCCTTGTGGCTGAATACATCACAGAAGCAGGAATGTTATTCTGCAGTTGTGTACAGCAACAAAGCATGGAAGCAGCAGCTGCAGCTTGGCTGAGGCAGCTGCAGCTTTGCTATTTTGACATGGTGTCTTAAAGGTTTATTAAATTAAATTTAAAAAAAAAATTCCACAATATTCAGAGTATTAACTAGTGAGTCATACACATTAGTACAAGTATACCATCTCCAGTGATGAGTACAAACCTTTTGTAATGCCATTCTGACAAAGTGTCACATTGTCATCAGTACATTATAACTTTCAAGAGCATGATTTTAAGTATCAGCTGCATCTGAAAATTCATTCATTAGAATTTGCAAATTTTTAAACAATAGATTTAGCTTGTCAGAACAGTGACATGAAGACTTCGTTCAACTGTTGTTGGTCCTTTCTCTCCCTGATCAAAGCTAATTTATGGTATAAATTACATGGAAATCTTTGCCCTGGTATTTTGAGAAAGCAAATGTCTGAGGTTATAGCAAAATGTACTCACTTTTTGAGGAGTAAAGAAGCTTAACCTGTCAAGAACTGGCCAAGCTGGAGAATGAAATATCAGGTGAAAACCAGGAATGTCAATGTGCAGAATAAATGTAAGTTAATATCCTCTGACTGGACAGACTTGACTATATGGTATATGATACTGAAGTTGCTAGGATAAGAGGTTAACTTTTGGAGAATATTAATGATGTATAGAGTGCATTTGAGATATATTTGAAAAGAAAAAATATATTGTAAGATGTAAGCCAACTTGCTCCATGAAGACTGTGTAGCCATGTGCAGTCAAATTAAGATTTAATTGGTATTCTTATAAAGCATTTCAGGCTTCAAAGTGGTCCATCACAGAAATATAGGAGGTTTTATAGGAAGGATAATGATGAATATATAGGGTTTTATAGGATTTTTCAAGGAAAATATAGAGTAAATATAGGAATGTCACACACTAGCAGTTCTAATTATCTTCAAAATTCCTCAAACCTGTGGATGGGGGAAACACAATACCTTAGGAAACTAATAAAGTATACTGTTTAAATGATACAAATGTGATTAACAGTATCACAAGTGTGGGCCATATGGCAAAAGAGTGTGGTTCTACCATCAACATGGAATTAAGAAAACCACCTAAACATTTTGGTGGAAGGGAAAGGATAAAATCCCTGACAGTGATGTATTTACATATTTTGACCCAGGAATAAATTATCCGTAAATGTTATTATTTTTGCATACCAAAAAGGCACCAAAATTTGCAATATTAGAAGTTGAGAACACGAAATGTGACCATGATGGTGCTTTGAATGGATGGGTAGTTAATGTGGATGATGAACTGTTGCTAATTAACGTCCTAGGCAGAATTCACCTCAGCTCCAATAATAATGGTGTTGTGGTGAGAAAATTTTTGAATTTTTGGCTGCTTAAATAACAGGAAATGGTCTCTTAATACAACATTTTGCTATAACTATACACTGTATTGCTAGTCAATCTTGTTAAGTGTGACATGTGAGTGATGACAGTAAGATAAAGATCATAGGTCTATGACAACCATATGGTTGCTATGAATACCTTCAAACTTACTTTCCAGTGGCATTGCCAGGACTGTCTCATGGGGGCCATGTAGTTTATTCTGTGACTGTCAGCATGGGGGAGGGGTCTAAGGGGAGGGGGTGTCACCCTCCCCCTTTGGAAATTTTTTTGAATGATTGGGAGACTTACCTGCAATCTGGTGCTTCATTTATTATCTTTTTGAAGTAAAATTTATTTTCAAAAATTAACATATTTTAGATTACTAAATTAAAGAAAAAATCAGCATCAGTGAAGGAGAGAGGCCATGGCCCAATGGTTCCTCCCCCTAAAAATGCCACTGCTTACTTTGAATCTGTACAATTGGCAGAACACTGTAGTCCACATATGTCAAGATGCCTACAGTGTGCAAAACTCTCTGTGCATGAACATAATTAACATCTAAAATCTCACTTGAGGAAGTTACATGACAAAATTAGGGAAAGGGCAACTTGGCAAGTGCCCCCACTTGCCACAAATGATGGGCACTACAGCACCAGATCCCATACATGGATTAGATTTCCACTTTGGTCTGTTGGATAAATTGATGTGGAATCCAGAGACCTGCAATAGGGCTTCTTGTAGAGTTTAGGGAAAACCTCCTTAGAGATCTGCACATTGTAAACTTGTAACCATTACAGTGAGACTCTTAGTTTTCTCAAAGCACTAAGTTCTTTTTCTTTAGGAGAGAACTGTAATTGTACAACACTTTGAACAATCAACTGATCTAATGGCTAACTCAGTTTGAGGAAAGATGGTAGATGACATGGAAAATATTGGTATTTCGAACCATTGTACTACAATATTTTGAATTAAAGAATTAGTTATTATCACAGACCAGCTACCTGTGCATGCAAAGCATAGGTAAGGGTTTTAAAATGTGGAGGACTTCATGACTACAGGGGATACCAGGCAAAGGACTCTAATCCACCCCTTGACAATACCACTACAATTCCCTCAAAAAGATGAAATCATAGAGTACTTAAAATCACAGGTGTGAGAGTGGAACAGTTATGGGTGGTGAAATAAATGTTTATTAGTGCCCTATGCAGTTTCTTATGAGAATGTTTGTGAATCCTATAATTGGTCTTTGTGTACTTGCATCTAATTCAGATCCTTGGCACTATACACTGCTACCTGTCCGACTAAGCCACTCTGAGTCTACGACAGCTATCTTGGAAACCTTGGAACAAGAATACATCTGAAAATTTCACCCCAAAACACCATATAAAAGAAAAGTTTTTTGGTAAGATCAGAAAAATATAGGAGAATATAGGAAAACAAGCCCAAAATCATACAAATATAGGAAATATAGGATTTTTGAGAATTTATAGGAAATTATAGGAAATATAGGATCACTTTGAAGCCTGGCATTTGGGTGATGACCTGAAAACTTCTTCTGCCCAGACAATCCCATTCAGACTGTTAAATCCTGGACAATTTCCACTCAGAAAATCCCACCCTGTCATGCTTGGGAATTGTCCTGGAGAATCGTGCAGGATGGGTGTGGGGGATTGTCTGTGAGAGTTGTCTGGAACCGTTTGGGTACATATGTCAAGTGTGAGTTTTACATGCCTGTTAGGAATAATGTTATATGTTAGAATATCTTATATTTACTTGGATAGTATATTTAAGCATGTTTTGGGAAAAACAAGAATAAATAGTGCATACAAGTTTTTTGTATAGTATGCATTTATGTTTTGGTTCTGTGAATATATGCATGTGATAAATGTTTTTCTCTGCTGAATTTTGTGTTTTATCATTGTACATGTCGGCCTTGTTTTATGATAATTCTCCTATATGTTCTTTGGCAAGACTTCCTCCTCATCTGTAGGTGGATCTTGACACCAAGTCATTGCTTTCAGCTTCAGATAATGTTCTTCCTCTGTTCCCCAGTTCTACCATAGATCTAAAGGTGACCTAGACCCAGCATCATTGCAAAAGGCCTGCTTTGCACTTACATGACAGCTTGGATGCCCATTAGTCACTAAACAATGCCCACAGCTTCAATTGCTGGAATTGCTCATTTTGTCACGAGAACTTGCACCATCTTTTGTGGCGTGGCATATAAACTTTTTCAGTGTGATATGTACAGATCTGAACACGATTACTCCGAACATAGTAGCTCAATTCAACTTCCACACATTTATTTTGACAAGTTGATGAAGTAGACAGGGATGTAGCTACAGTGGGCGGTGCTGGGCAGTGACACCCAGCTCTTGGTATTCCCGCCCGGCACTCCAGGCAAACACACGTCTGACTGCCCACCACAGATTTGCCTACCGAGACCTAAAACTAGCCCTAAATTTACTCCCTAAACTAAAATGAGGGAAAAATAAAAAATTGATGGCTGAAAAATGGGGTAGATCAGTGGCGTCACCAAGGGGGAACCAGGGGCACTTGTCCCCCTGGAAAACCTTGTGCCCCCCCCCCCAACTGAGATTTGAGATTTTGAAAAAAATATAGATCTTCTGTAAGTTCTGTATTCAGAATATTTGACTACCATGTTTCATATGATTTGATTCTTCTTAGGACAAGAAAAGGCAGCAATTTGTATTTTTGCTAATAACAAAATCGCCCCATGTCATAAAGCACACAGTGTTCTCTGTGTCGGAGGCTGAGCATCGGTCTTGGTAATCTATCCATAATCCTCGCCGCCTCAACAGGTGTGAGTATACGCCTTGATAAAGTAGAGCGGAAATGTCTGCCTCGCGGACTCATCAACCAAAACAGTGCATGGTGTTGTTTCGTACGTACAGTACCATGGAACTTGCCTGCCACTTGCGTTGCGAATTGTAATGCAAGCTCAATGCCAGCAATTTTAAGGAGACTTTTCTGTATTTTCTTCTTCGAAAAAATAATTTCAATAAATTTTAAAAGAGAAATATATGATACAAAATTCTATGATCACTTTAATCCCGTAAGACTCCAATCACTCAGTTTGTGGATCATGAGAATTTCACGTTAATTGAAAAGTCCACAATTGAATGAATATTTGATCGTTGATTCGGCAATACACATGCACGTTTTTTTCACTTTCATGAGAATTTCTCAATCCATGCATAAATTTTTTTTCAGTTCCTAAAAATTCGTTATTTTTTGACACAAATTTTACTTCAAAAAGGTAGGGTATGTGGCACCAGATTGCATCTGAGGACACCTAATTTTTCAAAAATTTTCAAAGGGGAGGGGGACACCCCCTCCCCTAGGCCGGCATTCACACTACATACCGCATACGCCAGTCTACTTGTGCCCCCTCATCGAACTGTTGTGCCCCCCGAATGAAAAGTCTGGTGACGCCACTGGGGTAGATGCCATGGGGGTGGGATGAGGTGCTTTCCCCAGATCAGACAATTACCCAGCACTCAAATTTGGCTAGCTACATCCCTGGAAGTAGAGTTTTTGTGCCATTAAAGATGTTCCAGTATTAATAATAAACAGCCCATTTAGGGCTATGAGACAGCTTTTATTTCCAAGGATGATGAACTGTACAGTTTTATTGACTCTGCACACTAGCCATGGCAATAGACAAGTAACCAAATCTTTGAAAATCTCTGCATGTTTAACACACAGACCTTTCACAAAAATTCATTTGACCCTCTTAGCTGCACATTTGTAAAGGCCTGAAACTTCTAGGTAGAAAATGTCATTATGCAGCCTTTTTTCTGCTTATAAGATTTGTTTCTAGCATAGTGTGTAAAGTTGGTTTGAAAATTACTTGTCCACAGAGGTTAGCATGGCAGATCATTCAGTGACAGAGAAAGCAGTGAATTTATGTCTGGTATTTCACCTTAATAGCAGGTGGTGGTCTAATGCAGAGCCATTTTCCCTCTCTAGTAACTCACACAATCTTTACTTGATCAAGAAATCTGGTGGCACCACTATTTAGGCTCTGCATCTTCATTTCACATCATTTTCAGGGGTAAATCTGCACTTGACTGAAATTATGTTTAGTTCTGAATTAAATCTGAAAGGAGTTTGAATTTTGCCCTCCTAAAAATAGGACTTCCTCCTACCCATTTCCTCATTCTCTAGTTACACCTGTGGCCAAAACATTTCAAAACAAGGACACAATACAGACATGATAAGTTAATCTTCTTTAAAGCTTTATATTTTCTTCTTCAGGCACATCATAACACACAAACTTGAAAGCATATTTTCCTTTAATATATTTCACAATCAAAATACGCAAAAATCTAAGTGTCATTAATTTTCTTGAAACTTGGATATTAAAACACTAGTCTTGCAGGAAATCTCACACTGCTTCCCAGTTCAAGCACACATGGGATACCAAGTGGAAAGAAGGATATGCCTCTCTAACCCCCTTTAGGAGTGGGATGGTGGAGGAGGAAGGGAACACACTGGCCAGTTTGCCACTTTCCTGATAGTTGCAGGTATTGCTGGATCATAGTGGGATGCTTCAAGTGTATAGGCAGGATTTCTAAAACAGGGTTGAAAATGATGACTTGGACCTGGAATGCCCAGTCTTGTAAGCTTGTATCAGAAATCATGCACATTCCAACAATTTACAAGGCTAATAAGACTTTCAGGGCTGGACTCGAGGTTGGAAAAGGGAGATCACTTGTACCAAAAACCACCCCCATACCCCTGTGCATCCCTACAAGTCGCCTCACATACGGGTTTAAAAGTGACTTCCTTTTGCAAGAGATTTAAAGTACCTGCCAAAGTATTTCAAAATTAATTGAAAGTTAAATTTTGGCAAGTTTTTTGACCAGTATATGTACCCTTCCTCCACCTCCCCTCACATTCATTTCAGCATATGGGACCAATAACATCACTTCCAATAAGTGTTTACACACAGATAAGGCAACCATTTGCAGTCTGCAGCAAATCACTTTCCACAATATCATCAATTGATGGTAAATCCTGTAACTCCACTGTTGGCAAGCTTTGTTCTTTGCTGACCTTTGCTGTTAAATACTATCCACTAGAAGAAAGCAAAGGGCTCTCTTTGGGTTTCTACCACATGGGACTGTCACTCTTCATAGTCTACTGGGTGAAGTAAAAAATTCCCTTCACACAGCCCTCAAATTTTGTACTTACTATTAATGAGCTTTATGTAGTTATCACCCACCAGTCAACACATGATTTGTTGCAGTTAGCAGTGTGTATAGTATAAATGTAGTTGCGTTGTACCTGGGACGTACCCCTGATGAACTGCTCTTCAAAATGGCACAACTGTTTCTTTGAGGACTTAAAGCGCACTGCTGCTAGGGGCCTCCTGACTTTGTTGCTTCGAACAGGCTGTTACTTCCTTACCAGCTTACATATTCAGATTCACTTATTCTAGGAGACACTTTTTCCTTGGCCCTGTGGGCTCTCTGAAGCACCTTTGGGTGGACCAGTAAACTACAAGTCAATTCCATTCCATTTCTGGAAGGTTTCAAGTTATGTTGACCTCCATGGCTGTGCAAAGTACTGTGTAATGATAGTATACATCTCTCTGTAATAAACATTTAACAACTGCCTTATGGCTATTAAGCAAATTTAGTTTCTATAGGACCATCAACTAACTGTTTGAGGCTTGAAATCCTGCAAACACAAGTTTTTTGTAACAATTAGCTGAACAAGAAAATGTCTGTTCTATGGTCTACTACAAAAAAAAAAAAAAAAAATCTCCTTTACTCTGAAAAATTACTGTTTTCTTTTCATTATCAAAGCTCCAAAAAAATAATCACAAGTGCAATGAGGTTTTTGCATGTGCCCTGAATATACAATCATTCAGCACATATTCAGGATAATTTTAGAGACTACAGATGCAATTAATTTCACTCTTCCAGTCTGTGATAAACTTGGATCATATCTGCAGGGTTGAAAGTTAAGCCTCCACACAAACACTAAAGCATTATTCTACTCTGTGTTTTCAATGTAATTTATATCAGTGCAAATTCTACAGTATTACTGCCTTCGTATTATGGATTTGAAAACTAACACAGACAAATATAAACATTAATGGATACTTAACTACCATAATTTGAGACTATTCACCTGTCGGTGCAGTTACAGAATCTGATTTTTAATAATTATATGAAAAAGAAACATAAATAGCCCAGTGGCAAACATGTGACTCAGTAATGTAACATTTTTGCTGTTTTAAGTTAAAGGTAATTTTTTCTAAGAAACAAAGGGTGTATGACATATTACGTTACAAAAATGCTGTTTCATTACAAAAATGTCTCTCATGTTACATTGCAAAATGTTATGATAAATACATCACTGTCACAGAAATTTTTCATTTTGACCAAGAGTACATTAAATTTCGTTTTTGGTCTCTGAGATATTGAAAGCGCACTTGGTAGAAGTTTTACCCTACTAGAGCTGCTGTGACCTTAACAAGACATACTGCAAAGCAATAACATACACAAGACTGAGATCATGCAGGTTCAGGATGAACACTTATAGGTCTGGTGACATGAAAGTTTCAAAGTTGGAAATTTGATATAAAAGGCATTAAAAATCCAGCAAATAGTCACAATTCCCATCAAAATCCATCAAATATTGACCATTTTACAGGGTAATTTCTATTTTACACTTGTATCATGACTAAAGATGACCTAAATATGCAAAACTGTGATCTCTAAAGATGATCATGCCAAATGTGGCTAATGTTAGCCTTTGTTTTTTCAACCTTCATTACAAGGACACTTGTAGCATTGTTATCCCCTGAGGGATTCTTAGGGAAGTTAATATTGTTCCCTTGAAAAAATACTCACCAAACACCTGATCAGTATTAAGAGATGTTTATAGGGTTGACACAAGAAATCTTTACACTGTGCAACACTCCACATCATCATTCTTGTATGAGCAATGAGTTACTTCAGAAACCATCAAAATTTGAAGAGGTGTACCTTGAGAATGGTAAAAGATATTGAAAAAAATCCAATGGATCTTTCACTGGGGATTTTATTTTCTAACTGCCAAGTGAAAACAGGTCCGTTTTGGTAGCATGTCACCATAACTTTAATGTACAAAAAGCTGTAAAGCAGTGACAAGAGCTCTTACAGAATCCATAAAAGTGTGCCACTATTATGCATAAATTAATATCAGCTACAGAATTGTGAAAGGTATAAAAAGCCATAGAAACACATAATTCACTCTATACTGTATATCTGTGCACAACATTGGCCTTGCAATGCACTAAGTGTGTTGCACAACATAGGCCTTGCAACATGCTGTGCTTATGCCCATTAGCTAGTTATTGCTCAAACAACTGTAAATGTGATTTGGCTGAAGATGTAACACAAATCTATACATCTACCAACATGATTGGCTCAATGCATTGATTTCAGTTTTACTGTGTATACTTTACGAATATAAATGTAAAATATGGTTGTGTGAAAACCACTTGAACAAGTTTGTGCACCATTTTTTTTAACCAGAACAAACTTGTGAATCCAGCTCCTGGCACATTGTTCCATGCTTGTACTACCCATATTAATATAAGCAATATGCAATTAACATTAATATATACCAAAAGGCACAGTACCCTTCAGGGAATATGTGGTCACCCCAATCTGAATTATAATACCATGGTATCGTAATTCATGATGTTGGTCTTGTACCAAATTTTCTTTTTTTGTTACTGAATTGTCAGATTCATCCTATTATGTGCAATATTAATCTTTTGATACATCAATTCAGTCCTGATTTTTGAGAAAATTTTCAGGTTGTCCACTGGACAACCTTGAAGCCAACTTTTGGTTGTTTGAAATTATTTTTTGGTTGTCCGAATGGAAAATGACAAACAAAACATGATCAATTGTATTTCATGTTGCTGCCACAGCGAACAAACATTAATTTTAAATTTTGTATGCTTGCCAGTGATCTTTTTCTTTTTGTTTCAATGATGACAGTTCACAACATTTTCTCAACACCAATTCTGAAGGGGATTTTTATGACGTACTTTCTTGTTCATTAAGTGAACTATTCAGTTATACATAAAATTTACTGGTTCATTGGACAAGCTCAAGAAGAGGAAGTGGTGGTCCAATGCAATTTTTACTTGTCTCGGACAACAGGAACAGATCTCTGTACTGACATCTTTTTGCTCCGATGTCTCTATATTCCGACATGTCTGTATGAGGTTAGGGTTAGAGTTAGATTAGATCTAACCCTTATCCTAACACTGACCTCAGTGTAGACTTGTCAGAATATAGAAACATCAGGAACAAAGAGACGTTGGAATATAGAGGTGTAACCCGGACAACAAGAGGAGTGTTAAATTTCAGTCCAACATCATAAGAGATACTGGCAAGAAAATAAAAGGAGATCTGTAAGAACAAGCTGATGTTGGAAAATGAGATTTGGTGACTGCTTATTCCCTTTAAACAAAACACACTTATAAATGTTCTGCTAGTTTTGTCAAACTAATACCATTAATACAAAGTCTCAAGTTGCTACAGTCCCGATCCACAATGCACAACAAATTATGGAATGTAGAAAAAGCAGTTAACTTTCAAAAAATTCAAGGTACATTTTTACTTCAAATTGTTTATGAAAACAAAACCTAGTGTAAGGCACAAAGTTTCTGAACCTTATTATTTTGGGGTAAGTACATAAAATTAAATTCTGCCATTAAAGCTTGAAAGTAGACGGATATTTGTAAACCAGCCTCTCTATGAAAACAATGTCAGTTTGGAATTTTTGACTGTGACCATATTCTCATTTCAGTACAATATTACGAGTCTAAAACACATGTGACCTGCATAATATTAAATTTAAAATACTACCAACAGAGCATTTTACCCACATAAAAAAAAAATAGAAAAATATGATAGATAATGTGACCTGACATGATACCATGTGTACATAGCACCTCTGAAGATTGAAGCAATGTACAACACAACTTATTATCAATCATAAAATTTGAATTGTGAACCTTAAAAAGCTGAGTTTTCCATCAAAATGCATGAAGGCTGGTTTATTCTTCAAAAATTTTCACACACTATATTAGCTATAAGAATCATATATATATGGTCATCTCCTGCTCTTTCATACCAATCACAAAGTATAGCTCAGAGATGAACAGTGTTCAGCTGTCATAGCTTTATAGCGCTATACTGAAGTACTGTACGAACAGACTTTTAATTGGAGGAAATGCCAAACAATTTTACAAAGAGCAATTATAAAAGCACAGCAGGCAAGTATACATACGCATGCTTCAAACTTTTATTCCTTGCCAAAATGATTTGTATTTTGGTCACATAAGGATGGTCTTTTCATGATTTGCAAAAATAAAATTAACAAACAGTATATATATGAGTATTTGCTAAGGAACTATCAAATTCATGGAGTGTTAAATATTTAAGCACTGAGTGATACTGATGTTTTTCTAACCAATGCAGATTATTTCTGTTACAAGAAAGGAACGAAAGAATTCAAAAATATTAAAGAGAAATGGACAAACTTAAAGCACCACCAGCGATGCTATCAATATTCCTCAAAAAAAGGCAAGAAACTCTTTCCAAATAATAAAAAGTTAGCCTCAACAATCAATCTCTTCAAATGTTATCTTATTACAACAAAGAATGAAAGAAAGAACTTAAACACACAAATTCAGATCAGTTTCTGATAGTAGCTGTTATTTTTCCTGACAAATCTACATCTGTTTCTTGTCCAAAGATTCTTGCTTCTTCAGGTACTCCTTATACTGGCTGTCGGTGCCAAACAGTTTGTCCCACCACGTAAAAGTTGATGAATAGTTTCCGGTGAAATTTTTGTGGTGGAAATCATGAAAACGTGTTCCTTAAAGGTAAGAAATATTTTCAAAGAATGAATGAACTGATGTTTTGTAGGACCAGATGCTGTGTGGGCCAATAAAGAGAGATAGCAAATGAATGAACTGATGTTTTGTAGGACCAGATGCTGTGTGGGCCAATAAAGAGAGATAGCAAATAAAGAGGACATTTCCATATTATTTGAAGGTGGTCTTCACTTATGTGAAGAGTCCACAGAGATTTTTACTCCATATCTTAGTCTCTCCTCTCATGGGTACTAAAAGAGAGGTATAGGGAAGGCCTTGGCAATTCAATACCATGATCCAATTCAAAATAGGTGACGCAGAACATCCTGCATTATTATAATTGCCTCAATCTAAATTTGTTTCATTCTGGTGAAAATGTGTAGGAGGTATGACGAGGGGGGGGGGGGTAGGAAGTTTTCTTGTAATTGCCCCAGGGGTGTTGTTATCCCTCACAGTGTACCTCTAGCCCTTCTAGTCTATATATTTATATTGCTCTGCTTTGGTCCAGTCTATATCTACAACATCTGTTCCTTCTTGTCTGAGCCACTTGGTACATGTAACTGTTATTTCGTAACAAAGCCATCAACCTTTTACTATCTGACCCTGCAAACTACATTTCTAGTCTGAACTTGAAGGTTGCCTGTTCCAGTCAAACTTAACTAGTGCATGTAGCATTTCAGAGTAATAACATATCATTCATGGTATCAAGGGCAACCATACAAGGTGATTTTAAGGTGTATTTCCCATTTTTGTTAGTTTCCTTGATTAACTTCCAGTACTTTGGGGGCAAAATGAGCTTACAGATTTCTTTCCTCTGGATACACATTAATTATGATCAAATACAAAAGTAACATCATAAGTTGGATTACACTGTAAAAGCTGAAATCTTCTGAACTGGTCACCCTCTCCCCTCCCTCCCCTGTTACAAACAAAGTATGGTCAGATTGTGTTAGGTTGCTGAAATTTGAAAATGTACCAGGAAAAACAGAGCAGAATCAACTTGGCACAAATTTTGTAAATCTACAGTAATGACTGCACAAGAAATGTTATATGAAATATAATTTACATATGCATTGACAGCATAATGGCTGTCAGTGTAGGTAACTTATATGGGTATTAAAGCCATGGTCCACAAACTAGGGACAGTGTCACTTTTTGGGGCCACTGATATATTTGGGGGGGGGGGTGGTAAGAGGAGGTTGTAATGGCATAAAATACAAGGAAAAGGGTAGGGGGAGCAGTATGTTTGATATTGGGCGCTGAGGATGTATCTATAATGTTTCTGAACCATCACAGTACAGAAAAGTAAGGTACTTGATGGGGCAACAGCAAAGAATCTCTACTGTTCATGACAGCTTGGAAATAGCCATGCTTAATTTGACACGTAAAGAAGGATTATGACTTACCACCATAAAAAGGTATAAGATGTAATGGGTTGAAAGGGAACTCATAACCGCTGTGTACATCATAACTCTCCAACATCCGTACTAATGTCCATCCCCATATAACAACAAGATGGTTGCCAAGGAGGAGAACACCCCACATAGTTCCCATTCCTAGGACTGTTAAGAAAATATGACAAAATGACACGAAGAGTAATACTAGGGCAAAAAAACTCTTATTTGACACACACTCCATTTCAGCTTTTCAACTTGAAATCTCTTAACAGTGTGATAAACTGACAGCTTGGTTTTCATCAGGTGAATCTTTGGGAGGATTCAACAAGAACCAATCTTATCTCTGGAGAGGAGTTATATGCAAAGGGAGTATGCAAACTATTTGTTACTAGCTTAAAATGATGTAAAAAAAAAACAATGTTCTGACCTGTGACCTTCATCCTTACATGACCAAATGTAAGAAGCCTGCCAGGTCTTTTTGGGAAAATGGCTGATTAAATCTAACTGCATTCACCCAACTCTATCTGGCTGCAATTCGTGAATATTAATATGGAAAAATCTCCAGTTTTGATTGTGGACTGAATATAGCAGTATGTTCATAAGAAACAGCTGAGGGGAAATACAAGAACATTGAAAAGAGTGGTTTACATATTGTGGTTAAAAATGAACTTAAACTTACTTAAAGTTTCCAAAGGGTGGGCGTATTCGGCAGCTATGCTGAAAGGAGCCTAGAGAAATTGGAAGGTATTGAAAAACTTGTAAACTATGAGCAGAAACAAGGAACAAGAAAATGAAAGATTCTGAAACAATGTTGGATTGAATAAGGAAAAATAAAAGGATAATCTATGCCAAATTGAATGTTAGTTTGTTTTTAATGGAAAGAGAAAATGAAATACTGTTTATAAGAGCATGTGACTTCTATTAGACGAGTAGTCCAAACTAAGATTACTTTAATGGGTGTACTGTAGCATTTTATTGTACCACTATTACATTACAACCAGTAAAACATCCATAAATACACCAATACTTGGTGGAACCTATATCCAGGAATTTATTATTTGGTAGTATATCTAGCCACTGCAGCCCAATTCAGAAAGAATACCTATGCAAAAAAAATGTCTGAGTATGTCTGACATAAGTAGTTGGTTTTTATGACTTAGAAACTTCCTTAACATTGTGTGTAACTTTATCCAAGCTTCAGAGTTGTTGTAGGTACAGAAAGCCATATCCAGACATACAGAATGCTTTTCCATACAGGTCTGCATAGCAGAAGACAAAACCATCCATTTTGTTTCAATAACAACAGTCAATTGTTAAGATGTTACAAAACAAGATGTCACCATTAACACAAGTTCATCTGCATTTACAGCAATTATATTGTTTATCTATATAGAAGGCTTAGACAGATTCCTTATTCACTACCTGCCCGTAAGGCTAGCTACTGTTTCCTATACCCACAAACCAACTTGCCAGATCCAGACCTTCATGGTAATTAAGAACCAAAAAGCTGAAGGGCTTAGTGATTCCTTGCCATGTAAGTCTTACTGTACTTTCAAACTGACAGTGTTTCATAAATTTCTGTCTTTACAATTTTGGCACAGAACGAAAAGCATCCATGGGCAAAGATCAAACACACTAATACCATATCATTAACCTTCTGACCTCCAATGACCTCAAATGACTTTTGACCTCCACTTAATAGGGGTCACTCACATGTCAAGTATGAGATTCATCAAAGTTACCATGCTTGAGATATCATGTTTATAAGATTTGAACCTTTTGACCTCTGGTGACCCAAACTGACCTTTGACCACCACAAAAAACAAAAGGGATCATCTACTAAATGTAAGCCATGCACATGCCAAGTATGAGATTCCTTGAAGTTACACATCTTGAAATGGTGTTTTATGAGCAATTTCCAAGATATTTGCTATTTGACCTCTGGTTAGTGTTGGGTGATATTGACTTTTTTACCATCGTGATGACAAAACAAAATTTATTGCGGTAATTCGATATTCACGATAATTTTCATAAAGACCATTCCCCTTGAAGTTTTTCATGCATGTAAGAATATTCAAGGTCAAGTTTAATCACAGTCATTTCCCCATCTTTCCATTCTGCAAACCCTGTGCGGGTTCTAATTGTGGGATGAAAAGTAAGAAAGGTAAAAAATAGCCGCCACACCCCTATCCTATTTTATTTTTTCTCACTTTAAAACATATTTTGGAGACAGCAAGAAGAAACAACGCATTACATGGCAAATTATTTCACATTTTTTGTACAAGAAATGATCATCATTTTTTGAATTCTTATTATCGTACTGCGATAAAAAGAAATTATTGCGATAAAAAGAAATTATTGCGATAAAAAGAAATTATCGTGATAACGATAATTTTCGATATATCGCCCAACACTACCTCTGGTGACCCCAAATGGCCTTTGACCTTCACCAAAAACACTAAATATGGGGTATCTACATGCCAAGTATGAGATCCTTTGAGGTTACCCATCTTGAGATATCGTATTTACAAGCAGTGTCACATACACACATACACGCACAGTTGTGCTTTACATACTGTTTGAGGACCTAATTGTTTTCTCTATTGTTTGCTTCCTTAACCCTAACTTTAACAATAGACTCTCCATTGTTAAACGTCTGAGGACATGCAAAATCTATTGTCTTTAGAAACACTTGCATAGTTTGCTATGCATTTTGACTTTTGCAATCCTTTGCAAATCCAGGCGTTGGTCTTTCAAACTTTAATCTTAGCACATTCCCTTGAAGGAGACAGTAACACTGAGTAACAGACTGCTGTTTGAAGAACAGTTTGACAGGGTCTTGGATAAGATAAAATATGCTTCCTAAACTGAACTGATGACACTTCAAAGGGAGAAAAAACAGTCATCCCAACCTTATTCTGAAACATCAGCTAAATCTTACAAATATCCTCTTATTTCACTTGCAAGTATCTTTTATGATGTTTCTTTCCTAAACATAAATATCAGAGCTGTAACGAGTCACTCAATTTTGCAGTCGAGTCGAGACATTGACTACTTTCCATGTGATATGAGTCCAGTCAGTGACTCGAGTCATTGTATTATTTCTTTGAGAAAAAGTATGATCCAATTGCTCGAATTATTTCCTTTTTGAAAATTTGTGACGTGAGTCATGACTTGTTTCAACACTGATAAATATTAGATATAAAGTGTAAACCAACATTTTGCAAGAATTCAGTAATTTAGTAATAAACATTGTCACATGATTAAAAGAGCCATTCATGACATAGGATACCAGGTTATACTAATTCAAATTGGGTTGACTGCATGTACTCTTTACCTTATCCAAGCCATGCCAAACTAAACTTATTAAACTCTTTTATCTCTTTTTGTCTTTCCATTTGAGTCTCACAGACTGACAGTCTTTCAGCTTTTCAAAACTTTTCCATCAACTATCCAAACAGCACCCCTACATTACTATATCCTGCTTTGAAATCAACAGTATTGCACCAGCAAATGTACTGGAATAGTAAACTAAGACCCACCTAGTCCATTTGATACATGATACATATCATGATAGGCTACAATTGCATGGGTACTGTCCATTCTGTATATGATTTAAGCTACTAGGCTACAGAAAAATGCTGGTAGGATTACAACTTGTCTTGCAAGAGTAGTATCTGCAGTTTCCTTCTTATATATTGTGGTGTGGCAAAGCAAATATGTATATAATATTAGTATGTATTACATTATGCAACTACCATACTCAGGGTCCACATTAAGGATTTTGTTTTGCATAGCAAAACTGCTATGCATTTTTTATGTTGTATAGCGATTAACAGTTATTTTTTTAATTTTTGTATCGTTACTGTGCTCATTTGCATCCCAAAACTGCGATGCAATACGGCTATTGCGGACCCTGACCATACTTATAAACAAGGATGTGATCTCTTTTTTTTTTTTTTGCAAGAGTTAGTATCTACAGTTTCTGATATATTGTGGTGTGGCAAAGTAAATATGTATATAATATTGGTATTTACATTTTAAAACTATGGACTATCATGTAACTACCACACTTTAACACAAGGATGTCTAATAATGTAATCATTTAACCATTTGCAATACAAAGACAGTTAAAGTTAGCATTCACATATTATTTGAAGCCAAAACAGTCAATGATCAAGAGACACACCACTCCTTAATCAGGCCTATGTAGTTAAATCAGATCAGTTCAGATCAGTTTCATGACATTCAATTTAATAGCTAGCTCAGCTGAAAAGTCTGTGGATATGTAACCAAAACAGCTGTTGCATTCAACAATGATATACATTAAGATTCCCTCACGAAAAATCTATTGGAATTATTTGACTATCTTTTACCATTTTCACATTTAACTGTGATACACACGGCCATAACACAAGGCAGTCTAGATACCTCCGCTTACCACGTTTTAACTCAAAATTTCTGAAGCAAAGTTTACGTGTAAGAGCATCCTCTACCTGGAATACGCTTCCTAATGAAATCCAACGCTGTAAATCAATTTCCTGTTTTAAAAGTAAGTATTTTAAGCATTGCATAGAAAACTATTGATCAAGATGTAACTCATGCAACATTCACATGTATGTACGTTCACTGTATATTGCTTAGGTTAATGTTCATTTTTTTTTCTGCTTTTGTATTTCTTACAGGGAGTGCTCTGCTCTACAAGCCTAACAAGGTTTTTAGAGTACTTCCTTTCGTAACCTGCTTGTAACTTGTTATAATACTCGTAATCATTGTTATTATTGTTCGTTACGAAGAAACAAATAAATGAAATGAAATTTTCAAGATATACCTCTTCCAACTTTGACCATTTCTGAGATTAACTATTTGCTATGCAAAAATTGTGATGTGGAATGTTGCACAGGGTCTGAATTTCTTTTGTCCATCTAAACTATCTGTCATTTCTTACTAGCTAGTTTCTAGTTTGGATTTTACAGTGCACATTTTCAAAGTAGTAAATAGTTTCTTTCAAAATAAACCCCCTAAGGCATGCCACTTTTACATCTGTCCTTGAAATGAAGGTTAAACAAAGATAAAGATTAACATAACACACACTTCATGGGTCACTCTTTCCACTTCACAAATTTGCATATGCAGCTCATGTTTATTCATACTAGAAGTGCAAAAGCAGTAATTGTCTTGTAAAATGGTCAACATCTGATGGATTTTGATGGGAATTGCAGCTGTTTTAAAGGTTTTTAATGTTTTTACATCAAATTGACATGTGTAACATTACATGTCTACAGACCTTTAAGTTTAACTTTAAATTTGCTAAGTTATCTGCCTTCGGCTAGGAGTTGCTCTGTGCAACATCTCACAAATATGAAAGCCCAGCTTTATGACAAACATACTTACCATGCCCTTTTTGTGTTCATATGTTTTGCCTTGAAGATATAGCCTACAGAAAATTCTAAACAACAATTCCAAGTTTGAATGACTGGTCGAAATGGTGAGAAAAATATACATCACATGACATACAGAAGTGTGACAAGCTTACTTGAAAAGTATGGTGTACTTTATGACAATGCTTATAAAATCTCTTGCTGTGCATAATTCTGTGTAAGAAATAATGCCAGGTGTCCTCCATCACCATGGATATAATGATGCGACCCATCACCGACGACCTGAAAAGGAAAGCACATAATAATTTACAGTTCAAAGACAAGATGGAATTCTCACTATCCTCGGGTCCTATAACAATAGCTATGCTAACATAAAGGGATCGTAACCTTACTGCATAATTGTCAGAAAGTTTGACTTTGTTGTAAAAACTAATGTAATGGAGAAAATCTCAGAGACAGCTATGCAGGCACACTCTGTCATGTGCTCATGTCAATAATTTTTTCTCTCTACTGTATGTTTACATTTGTTTCTCCTCAACTATGATCTTCTCAACAATGCAGTTGATCCCCATGTGACCTTCTTTTGAAACTTTAGTTGCAGTTTGGAATAATTTATAATCCAGTGTTTGCTTCTAAAACACTTTGACACTACATGCGCTACTTATGATATAGCATGCAGTCTTCTAAAAAGTTGAAAGTCTATTTATACACCACAAACAGAGCTACACAAAGAAGGGATGTATCTCTGTTGCCATAAGATGCTGTTGAGGGCACAGGTGTTCCTAGCCTCAAAGCAATTTACAACTCTGCAACTTTGTTCAGACCATGGATTCTGAAGGTATTGAAAATGGGAAGAAATGTGAGACTTACTTAGATGAATAGGTGTATTACGGTATGTATGGTATGCTACAGGCGTAACAGCCAATTGGATAGTGCAGTGATTGACTGAAACAATGAGGTTTAGTAATCATAGAACTCCACCTACTTGGCCATTAGGCATTCTGAGAAAGAGGCCATTGCCAAATTCAATTATTTCAATTGGGCCCCAAGGTTTTTCAACCTATCAAATTTGTCAAAATCCCATAGCTTGTAGCTACAGTCAGGGTTCATTGCCTGTGAATGTCCCTAAAAAACTTGGAACCCCTCACATTTTTTAAATATACTGTTTTGATAATGGAACCCTAAAGTGGACTTATGCAATGATTTCAAAAAGAAACTCTAACCCTCCAAAAAACACTCTACATCTCCAAAACTGACAAGCCAGCAATGGGTAACTAATTGAAATATGGTACTTGATGGGCCCAGCTGGCTTCCTGACCATGGAGCAACACTCAACTATTTAAAGGCTTACAAGATACTAGAAAATTGCTCTGAAAACATATGTATACATCATCTCCTTTTATGGAATTCTCAGAACCAAAATGACATGCAGGGAATAATTTATCCAGTATCGCACCGCAATTTGCTACACAAGCTGGCCAAATTGCTACACAAATGCAAAAATGTGTAGCACTGTTTTGTGGGTTTTCGGTGGCTTTACACTACAGAAGGAAAAGTGCTCTACAAAATTTGAATACTAAAGTATTCCCTGAGATGCACTAAATGAATATATTAAATATACACAGGCTTTCTACTGCACTGCAAGCTCATTATAGGGGAAAATATAGGGATTTTTATTAAAAAAATAGGGGTTTATAGGGATGTTTTGCATGGCAAATATAGGGTTTTATAGGGCTTTTGTCCCAATACTTGACATGACTGGCATAGTAAATCATGCGACAACTAGGCCTTTATGGGCTACAGGGTGATGTCTACAGAACTCACAACTGTAGGTCTGTCCCAATATTTGACAGGATTGGTACCGTAAATCATGGGACAACCAGGCCTATATGGGCTTAGGGTCTTATCTACAGAACTCACAACTGCAGATTTGACTGTAGACCCAAAAGCTATATACATACTCACAATATGCTGGTCCCTAAAGCTGGCATACTCTCACCCTCTAATATACTGTACAGTCATTTCCATGAGGTGCCCAAATATAGGGCTTATAGGGCAAATTTACCAAAAAGTAGGATTTTATAGGGAGAAAAAAAAAATATAGGGAAATATAGGAATTATAGGGCTGGTAGAAAGCCTGTATACATCAGTATCAAAAGGTATTCATCAGACAACCAGTGTTGGAGGTTTTCTGGGTCATTGTGGGATGACGCCTAGTCCAATTTATCCAAGGCCTGGTTGGGGACTAGTACAAGGCTGACTTTTAAATGCAACCAGCAAACTTCCCATGGTATTGTGCCCAAATGAAGGTGACATTCTCTAGGAATCGTTTCAATGTTTGCATATTTTTAGGACTGCGTCATGCTAAGTCTGTGGTATGGCATCTCATCAAGCCATATAGGCTGTAACACAAACTAACATGGTCAGCTAGTTACATCCATTGCATTGCAAATGATGCCAGTACACTGCTGGCTGGTCTAGGGCTCTTCTTCTTCTTCTTTCAAATGCAGCACAAACGCCAGACAAGGCTATCCCGTGCTGTTGAACCAGGGCTAAGGGCATAGGATGAATAAAGTAAACTAGCTACAACGATTTTGATCAAGGGCTAAGAGCTGGTTTTTAAAGCTGTCCACTGAAGGGGCACGGCGAACCTGTTCCGGTAATAGGTTCCAGCTAGGGATAGTTCTTGGATGGAAAGATTTCTGATAGCAAAGCTTGTTTGTGGAGGGATGATGGTATAGATACCTACCACTAGTATGACGGGAAGTCCGTCGATTAAGATTTGAAGGGTCAATAAGATGATTCCTTACATTACTTGGAAGTAATCCATGTGTTTCTTTATACATAACAAGATGAGCCCTAAATCGTCGAGTTTCAAGGCTATCCCATTTAAGATCTTTAATCATCTCAGAAACACTTGATTGGCGACTGAAGTTGTTAAACATGAATCTGGCAGCACGCCTCTGGACATTTTCCATAGAATTCTTTTCGGATTGGGTATAGGGGTCCCATACCGTACTGCAATAATCAAGAATGGGTCGAACAAGAGCAAAGTACGCTGCAGTCTCAGTATCTTTATCACAGTGCGAAAGGTTTCGCCTCAATAGGCACAAGGTCCGGTTTGCTTTGGATACAATTTGGTTAACATGTATTTTCCAGTTCATACTAGCAGACAGTTCAACTTTTAAGTAAGGGTGGTGATTAACCTGCTCTAAAGTATGATTACCCATTTGGTAAAAATATGTATTTTGATTTGCTTTATGGGAGACTCTCATAGTAAAACACTTAGATTTATTAAACCCCATCTGCCAGATTGATTCCCACTGACACAGACTGTCAACATCATTTTCAAGAATTTTTGTGTCCTCCATGTTTTTTATTTCACAATACAGGATACAATCATCGGCAAATAACCTGACGCTTGATTGAATATTTGCCGGCAAGTCGTTAATATAGACTAAAAAGAGTAAGGGTCCCAAGACAGTGCCCTAAGGGACACCAGAAATGACTTGGGATTTGTCTGAAGACATTCCATCAATAAGCACCCTCTGGTAACGGTTTGTTAGGAATTTCTCAATCCAATTTAAGATGTTATTTTGGATTCCAACATGCTTGAGTTTATTAAGAAGTCGCTGGTTGGGAACTGTATCAAAAGCCTTGCTAAAATCCATTATGATTAGGTCAGCTTGGCTTCTGTTATCTAAAATCTTCATTACATCATCAACAAGGGCAGAAAGCTGAGTTTCGCATGACCTCCCTTTACGAAAACCATGTTGAACATCAGCAAGTACATTAAATTTGTCAAAGTGATCCATAATATGACGGTGAATAATATGCTCTAAAAGCTTGCAAGGGATGGATGTCAACAAAACAGGCCTGTAATTTGCAGGGTCCGATCTTTCACCCTTCTTATAAATGGGAGTTGTATTAGCATCAAGCCAGGCTGCTTGACACCGACTTTTGGAACAACTTCTGAAAAATGGGGGCAATACTGTTGGCACAGGACTTTAAGACTCTGGCAGTGACATTGTCAGGCCCAGCAGCCTTGTGCACTTTAAGGTCAGTTAAGAGTTTAAGGACACTGGTGGTTGAGATCTTAACGTCCCCTATATCAGGGATGGGACTAGAATCGACAACAGGCATACTATTTAAATTCTCTTTTGTGAATACAGAACAAAACTGATTATTCAGGGCTTCGGCTTTATCTTTGGAAGTAGACAGGAGTTTTCCTTGAACCTGCAGCGGCGAGATACGAGAAGTATCAGTCCTCTTAGATTTAATAAAATTCCAGAAAGGCTTAGTATTATCTGATTTCAAGCTACCCCTGATAATGTCTCTAACGTAGCTATTATGAGACATTCTGATTTTCCTATCAATACTTCTCCTTAATTTCCTAAATTCAAATTTATGGGAGGACTGACCATACTTTTTGACCTCTAAGGTTCAGAGGATAAGGCCTTGACCTTGGCTTTAGGGACAATTGTTTTGAATGCAACACTATGCAAAATGGAGCAATCTTAGGAAAATATATACTTCAATTTACAAAAACATACCAGTGTGGCATGGTGTCCCAGGAAAATGGAATGTTGAAAAACTCTGTGAAGATGTATGTTCCACATATAAATGGCATATCAATAAAGACATGACTGAATAGAATTAACTTGAAAGCTTTCATTTGGTTGTCGTATGTTTCTGGCTTGTCCTACACAAAAATAAAAGGGATAAGAAATTGAGTAAAATCCTGCACAAAGAATAACACTAATGAATGGATGACTAAAACCAGGGGTGGCGCTAGGATTTGCCCAACAGGGGGGCCAAGCTCCCTGATGAGGGGCCAGCAACCCTAGGCCTCAATGAGGGGGATAAAGTGCCAAAAGATACCTAAAGTAAAACTTCGGTGTGCAAAGCGTGCCAAAAATTTTGGGCTCCTATAGGGGAAAATTTGAAAAAAGCTGGGCTTTTACCATGGTAAATTTGAAAAAATTTGGGTTTTTAACAAAGAAACTTGGAAAATTTGAGGTTGTCATGGAAGGATTTGCCCTAATTTAGACCAAAATTATGTAAATCGTCGGGGCGACTGGCCGTTGTCGGGGACTTCATATTTTATCGAATATATAACAGCTCCTCGACAATACCAGAATATTTCCCTGATGGGGGGCTATGGCTCCCCTGCCCCCCACCTGGCACCACTACTGACACAAACCACAAGACAATCACAAGCAGAGCTTTGAGGAAAATGGGCAAAATTCATGGAATCTGGTTGCAATGCAAAAAAATACGAAAAACTAAAGAGGACAGAAACATGTGCATGGAAAAGTTTAAACATGTAATAACTTTAGTAATTTTTTATCATTTTCAAATAAATATCATATCATTTATGTCAACTGAATTATGATTCAAAACTCCATAAACCCATCAAATTGTAAAAATGTGATAGTATCTTCAAGTTCCATTATAAATTATAGTAACTAACAACAGATACTGCTGTTACTACAGTACTGAATCCTTACTTCACTACAAAACAGATATATATCTACTTTTAGGAATCGGAATCTATGCAAACTTAGAAACAGTCTTTAGCATTTTACAAAACTGGAAATTCTTTTTCACTAAGTACTACAAAGCTCTGATGTTTTTCACCATCTGAAAATCAACCTCTCTTCCAGGTGACTGGTTCAAACCCTGGTTTTACATGAAATGGCTACATACTTAAGATTTATTCAAAATTCTGTGTTAGGCTATAAATCTTCTTACCTGCTGGACCTTGTATCTTTGCAAGAAAGGGACAAACTGAGCCAGAAAGAGTGGTACATTCAAAATAACAAAGAATACCTGCGAAATTACAAAAAAATAACCATATCACATCCATCAAAAGTATGAAGGTAAAATTACAACAAAACTACCAATGAAGGACATATTTATAAAGTACTTTTTTCCTCCTTCCAGACTAACCACCTTCACTCAAGGCTGCCATTGCACAAATAGTGGTAGTGCCTGGACTTTTCTTGGGAGAGGGAAGGGGAAGAGGGGAGAGGAATTGTGGGGAGAAAAGGAGCACCACCATGCAAGGAATAACAGCACAGTGATGGTTAAATAGATCCTGTTTATTTTGCTACAGTTTCATTCATTTCGCAAAATCTTCCTATGCCAAAACTTGTCAAGAGTTGTTATCAATACCAATTAGGTGCTCATTCAAGCATTTGTCAATAGCCCTAAAGGTTGAAATTTGATGGCAGTTTATCTCAGATAAAACTGAAAGGTGATCTAACCTTCAATGACCATTAGTAATTTGATCCCTTTTTTGCTAGTACTAATTACAGGACAGGATTTGTTGTTTGTTGTAATGTAAACCCCAGTGCTGGGCTACTGTTGTACCAGAGTAGTCATCAAAGCTTTTAACAAAGCTGCTGCTCAATGGAGCAGCTAACTGAAGTAATGAACCAGTGGTCGGGCACTTTAATTGGGATCCGCAGTTTTCCCCTAAAAACTGCGGTAGCTATTACTGATTCCAGCAAAGGCAAATTTTGCCTGATGTATTTTTTTTATGCTCACCAGCTTCACTGTCAAAATCATTTATTTTTCCTGACATGCTTTTCCCCTCTCCCCTCCTTTTTGGCTCCAATAATTCCAGTACCCCCAGTTTGTCTAAATTTAAGTCCCTATCAAAACAATTTAAAATTAAATATTCAAGTAGCTTCATCTGTTAGTGAGTAGAGATCTCAAAGTTCAAATTTGTTGAACACTTTACAAACTAATGGAAATCTGAACAGAAGGTCCAGAACAGAACAGGTCCTGAACAGACGGTCCCTGAAGTAGCACTTTGACACTGAGATTGTTCTTAACCATAGGGAGTGATAACTGTGCACAGTCAAGCCCAATGCTTTTTGCAAATGTTGACCTATACTGAAATCAATTACCAATTTATAATTAAACATCTTCAAGAACAAAACATATGAAATGAAACATGAAAAGTGTACATGTCTCTGTCTATAGAAAAGCTGTGTCAATGTTGTACTTCAGTTTGACTTCATGCAGGAAATACTGCTATTAGGCAGAGTTGTAAGACTGTACTTTGCTATATAAGATAGTCAATTTGCAAATAAAAAAAAAAAAAAAAAACTGAGAAACTGTAAACACAACCTTGGGTGATCACTTGTACATCAAGTCAACCTACTCTAAAGATTGCTTTGATACAAGATTTCATAAATAATTCCATGTACATGTCACGTTTTTACAACTGTAATAATTTAACAGTCTCCTACACAAGCTAGTAAAACTACTACACAAATGAAATATGTAGCAGTTTTTTTATATGAGTAACCTTTCCATTTTCATGGGTCTTACAGGTAAAAATCGATATACCTAAATATCAGTTTACCATATGTGAGCACTCAATTACTCCCTGTACTGGGCTGAAATTTAGCACTCGTCCGATCGTCCGTGACGGGTAAAACTTGCATCGGACAACCACTTTCTGTCTTTGAACTTGTCCGATGGACGGGTAGATTTTATTTGTAACTGAATAGTTCCCTTCATCAGCAGGAAAGTATGTCATAACCAGAATGCAAAAATGCATTGAGGTTTCGATGATATATGTTCTATTCCAAATAATGCCATGATGTCCCATATCTTTCAGTCAATGGTCAAATGCTATCTTAACATGTTGGAAAAATACAGTTCTGTGTTCCTATTTAATTTTAGGAATTCTTGGGAAATTTGCAGTTTGACCTCTGGTGACCCCAGATGACAATCTTGGGAAATCTTGGAAAATTTTGCTCTTTGACCTCTGCTGAACCCATATAAAACTCTTGGGAATTCTTGGGAAATTTTGCTTTTTTACCTCTGGTGACCCCAGATGGCCTTTGACCTTCACCAAAAACAATAGGGTCCATCTTTTCACCATAACACATCCACATAGTACTGTAAGAATGAAATCTACCCAGGCTTCCTACCTGGAGATACGTGTTAACAAGCTTTTCAGTGTTTGGCCCACGTTGACCCCAGATGACCTTTGAACCCCACCAAAAATGATAGGGTTCTTCCTCTTACCATAATGCGTCTACAAACAAAGTATGAAATTCATCCAATCTTCCTACCTCGAGATATTGTGATAACAAGGTTTTCAAGGTTTGACCCCCGGTGACCTTTGACCCCCACCAAAAATGATAGGGTTCTTCCTCTTAATATGGGGCATCTATGTACCAAGTTTGAGAACTGTCAGAGCTTCCCTTCTTGAGATATTGTGTTAACAAACTTTTCAGGGTTTGACCCCGGTGACCCCAGATGACCTTTCACCTCCACCAAAAATGACAGGGTTCTTTCTCATACCATAACGCATCTACATACAAACTATGAAATTCATCCAAGCTTCCTAACTCGAGATATTGTGTTAACAAGATTTTCAGAGTTTGACCCCCAGTGACCTTTGACCCCTACCAAAAACAATAAGGTTCTTCCTCTCAATATGGGGCATCTATGTACCAAGTTTGAGAACTGTCAGAGTTTCCCTTCTTGAGATATCGTGTTAACGAAGTTTTCAGGGTTTGACCCCCGGTGACCCCAGATGACCTTTCACCTCCACCAAAAATGACAGGGTTCTTCCTCTTACCATAACGCATCTACACACTAAGTATGAAATTCATCCAAGCTTCCTACCTCGAGATATTGTGTTAACAAGGTTTTCAGAGTTTGACCCCCGGTGACCCCAGGTGACCTTTGACCCCTACCAAAAACAATAGGGTTCTTCCTCTCAATATGGGGCATCTACGTACCAAGTTTGAGAACTGTCAGAGTTTCCCTTCTTGAGATATCGTGTTAACGAAGTTTTCAGGGTTTGACCCCCGGTGACCCCAGATGACCTTTCACCTCCACCAAAAATGATAGGGTTCTTCCTCTTACCATAACGCATCTACACACTAAGTATGAAATTCATCCAAGCTTCCTACCTCGAGATATTGTGTTAATAAGGTTTTCAGAGTTTGACCCCCGGTGACCCCAGGTGACCTTTGACCCCTACCAAAAACAATAGGGTTCTTCCTCTCAATATGGGGCATCTATGTACCAAGTTTGAAAACTGTCAGAGTTTCCCTTCTTGAGATATCGTGTTAACGAGCAAAGTGTCACAAACACACACACACACACACATACACACACACACACGCACATACACACATACATACACACGCCATCATGACTGCACAGGTTTCTCTTATCATCGAAACCAAAAATCCCCTTAAGAAGTGGCATTGAGACAATGGTATTGACTACCATTCATCATTGTACCATGCCAATAAATATGGAAACAAGAGCCAAATGGGCACTGTGGTTCCTTGCTGAATGTAATGAAACTGAGCCAACTACTGAATGAACCAGTATTTCTGTAGATGCACGAATAAATTGCTCTGAAGAAATACAGGCACTTCAAGGGATATCAACACAGACAGTATACAGTTACAATTTGTTTTATTCAATTAAGCAATCACAATTCATGCACGCTCAATGGTATCTGATCCAAATGATCAGTAACTTAGTTCTCTTTATAAAACTAACAACCCATAGTAGCATTTAATTAATCAATTCCAATTTCCAATTTCTGCAAGCTCACATGTCCTAATCTAAGGACAAATGTCTGTCTAGTGAACTTTCACAAGTCCTCTGCTTTGTGGGCAGAGAATTTTCTGCAATATTAAAAAGCAGTATTTGATGCAGGTTTTAATAATGGCAGAATTATGGATTAAAATCGTAATACTATAATTTCAACTAAAATTGAGATACTTGGCATCTCTGAAAGATGTCCCACATCTTTCAGTCATTGGGTGAATGTGATCTTAATGTGCTGGAATGATACAGTTTTGTGCTTATATTTGACTTTAGGAATTCTAAGGAATTTGCTTTTTGGCATCTGATGATTTCATCTCTGACATCCGACAAAACTCATATGGGTTTTCTGCTGGATTTAATGCAACACCTCAAAGCATAAATCTATTCAAGCTTCCTACACTGAGATATAGAGTTGAAAAGGTTTGCAGAGTTTGACCTCCAGTGACCCCAGATTACCTTTGGTCTCCACCAAAAAAATATTTTCCCCACCATAAGGCATCCACACACTAAATATGAAATTAATCCAAGCTTCCTACCTTGAGATATTGTGCTAACGACAAGGTTATTGATCAGTTTTTGACCCTTGGTGACCCCAGATGACCTCTGACCTCCACCAAAAACTGTATGGCACAGCTTCTCACTATGGTGGATCTATATACCAAGTATGAAATCTATCCAAGATTCTTTCCTTGAGATATTGTGTTAACAAGGTTTTCAGTATTTGACTCTCAATGACCCCAAATGACCTTTGACCTCCACCAAAAATGACAGGATTTATCTTCTCACCATAAGTCATCCACATACCAAGTATGAAATCTATCCAAGCTTCCTATCTTGAGATACTGTGTTAACAACAAGTTTTCAGTGTTTGACCCCCGGTGACCCCAGATGACCTTTGACCTCCACCAAAAGCTACAGCATTCATCTTCTCACCATAATGCATCCACATACCAAGTATGAAATTTATCCAAGCTTCCTACCTTGAGATATCATGCAAACAAGGTTTTCGGTCTCTGACCCCTGGTGACCCCAGATGACCTTTGACCTCCACCAAAAACAATAGGGCACACCTTCTCACTATGACAGATCCATATACCAAGTTTCAGTTTAGTCCAACTTTCCCTTGTTGAGATACAGCATACAGAAGCAAGTGTCACACACACACATACACACACGCCAAGCTGACTACATAGGTTCCTTTTGCTAACGCAAGGAACCAAAAAGCAGAATTTAAAGTAATTGTTTGTTTTCTATGGCAGAGACAGGAAATAGAATTGTTCATCTCTTGTTCGTCACTTTCATTTGGACAACCAAAAACTATTTCGGACAACCTAAATTTAGCTTCAGGTTGTCCGATGGGCAACCTGAAAATTTCCTTAAAAATCAGGCCTGCTGTACATCCACTACAGGATATGACAAAGATCACCAATACTCTAAAGTTACAAAGAAAAGAGCTACATTACTTCAGCTTACTTCATGTACAAGTATGGATCCAATGCAGGCTATCTGTACCCTGGAGTAGTGGTTGTTCATATAATCCCATGCACATTGGAAGGGCACCTGTAGGGGGTTCTTTGGTAGGTAATTAGTAGCACTAATCACAGTAGCAGTCAAGTTTGAACTGCTCAGAAGGTTCGACATCTTTGTTTCCATTTTCCCAGACGTATGCACCAGGACTGGTAAATCCAACTTCCCTCTCCAGTAACATGAAGTATTTGTTGCAGGTTGAAAGAATATCTTGTCTGTCATTACAGAATATAAAAATAAGCATAAGGTGTTAAGCACAAAACCAGAAAACAAAAATGCATTTCACGTCATCTAGATTATACAAATCTGTTTGTTCACCAGAATGGCTTTTGTATACAAGTACTTTGCCACATACTGTAGTACTCTGATTATTTTAAAAACACCTCAACTCACAATGATCAAGCCATTGTACTCTAAACAGTCTGTAACTGCTGGATTTTCCATATAATTACAGAAATGCATGTGGCAAGCAGTGGTAAGCCTGTATACTATAGAGGTGGTAATGTGAGTGTACAGTATGCAAACTGTACTGTAGTAATTGGCAAGTGTTAGACATTTTGTGACTGACACTTTTGGGAAAAAATTAAGAAATTTAATAGATTTTGATGGTACTTTCAAGCTTAAAGAGTTGTGTACTGTACGCTGAGTTGTACACTGCATCCACTTGTCACATCTGAAATTTACTTATCAGTTTATGACAGAGATTGCATTTTAAAAGAGTTTTTGAGGAATTGAAAACAACAAAAACAAAGTTGTGTTGATGTACTTATAATGTACATCCCGACGAAGATGATATCTGCCAACATTACTCTTCTTGATATTGTCTTGGCATATCAAGTTTAACCTGTGGTTCCCTCAGATATCTTTGAACCTTTCCCAAAACTACTGTTCACTGACGAAACATGAGACCACAACACATCACAAATCTTAGTACTGATCAGGTACCAGTATCACATACATAGGAGAAGCTACATAGGTCAAAGCTTGACCTCAAGTAACCTCGGATGGTTCTAAAGGGGAATTTTCATCATCCCAGACGGTTCCAATTCTCCCAACTATGCAACTTCTAGCTCCTCCCATAACTGTATGAAGCTACTCCTTGTGCAGGAATAAACCTGTTTTATTGCTTAAGGCCATGGCCTGGTGAGCATACAAGGATATAAATTGTAATAAAAGCACTCTCTCTGCCTTGTGTGGAATGTGAGCTACTGTGCATTTTTCAAATTTTCAAACTTTGATGTCAATCAAAGAGCAGTCACCAACTGAGAATTTTTATACCCCTACACTAAAAATATACTTTGGGGTGATGACTGTCTGTCTTTAAACTTGCACCAAAAGCAAAAGGTTTAGTTTATCAAGGCCCACTCAATGTAAAAAAGTATAAAGTTCTGGAAAAGGTCTCGAGAGAGTTGTGATTTTACAATACTAAAGTAACTATGAACATATGTCGAAGCCCACAACTGGCTGAAGTTCTTGTTACATGGCTTCCAATTTAATAATTTAACACCACTTTGGCATCTTTTAAATTTAGGTCTAGCAGAACTCTGAAACCTCCAATCACTTCAGATGCGAAAATCTGTTTATTTCATTTTCATAAACTATAAGTACAAACAAACATGTTGCAGCCCCTGAAGGCAACATATGCACTGGGCAGAAAATCTTCAGACTTGAGTCCTTTTTTGCAAGTTCATATACTTCCACATTAGCTTCAGCATCTATGGTGTATGCTTCTCAAAATAATTCAACACAATTTGATTTCAGGGGTATTTTGTGTGGTGGGGTATATAACTTTGCTCAGAGTAACTACAGAATACAGATCACCTTGAGGGATGTATAGTATCTGGGCATCTGAATACTCAGATACATACTCAGTAGACTTAAACTGTTGTAGGCCTATGTGCAGGGTTGTTCTGGTTACACTTTGAAAGTAACTCGATAAATACAGTTATTTCCACAAAATTGTAACTCCTTACAGACTGTAAGGAGTTACAATTTTGTGGAAATAACTGTATTTACAGTTACTTTTCACTAAAAAGGAACTACATACATTTCAAAAGTTACTAGTTACTTGAACGTGAATATACAGTACCTCGTCTGAGACAGAGGGAACATAATCAGATATGGGGGAAGATGAGAAGACCAACACATCCCCATTTGTGCCAGTCAGTCTGAGGTGCTTCCCAAAGAGAGACCATGATCCCAGCTGATGTTCACTCAGGGTTCAGGCAGAGGCTCTTAAAACTCAACATGCAGCAGGGAATCAGAATATTGTGTCCTACCAAATGCAAACTATTTGTTAGATGAACTTTGACCATCTTATAACCCAAAATTTTCAGTTATGCCAGTGCTATATAAAGATGGAAATTTTCATCATCCTAGAGAGGTTAGCAACTACAGTATTAAAGGGGAAGAGTAGTTTTATAGTGGTGGTAAAAGTCTGCACTTCAATGTGAATATATGGTACCTTGTACAGTATCATATGGAGGGGACATAATATGGGCATAAATATGGTAATACGGTGCCCTATATTTGTAAATGATAGGCCTACTATTTGAATATGTCACAGTCTAAAGTGAGGATACGCGATTTTTACCTAAAGCATAAAATTCAAGTTCCACTTTGTGTTGATACAAAACAATGCATAAAAATGTTGAGACAGTGTAATGAACACATCATACAGATCATGCGCCCATTACTGTACATTCACTTTTCCTACACCCTAGGTCATGGGCGGCTCTTAATAATTTTGTTTGGTGGGGCAAAATCAAGTCCGTATTCTGGGAGGTTCGGACCCACCCCCTTGGCAATATCAATGGCCCGCTACAGATAGTACAGTAGGAGTATGGTTATTATGTATATAATGTCTGAAGTATAGCAAACAAGCAATTAAGAAAAAATGCGCAGAGGGCGCCCGAAAATTTTCATTTTGAAGACACTTTATTAATGTTTAATCATCGCATTACATTAAAAGTTATTCATTTCTTTTATTTATAAACCCTCTCTGAGAGGAGGGGTCTAACCCATGGGATCCACCGGGACTGTTCGCATGCTCTCCCATGAGTTTGGTTTATGTGTAAAGACATGCTTTACAATGCATGTATACATTGTGCTATCTGTGAGGACGTACTACACCACTGAAGCAGCATCGAGCAATGTTTTTAGCCTACACCGGCTGACTGGGTGACTGGTAGATAAAATTATTATAAATTGAATGTCAAGTGTTACTGAAATTACGATCATGATTGCCTCTCTGGTAGGACCAAGAGGTCTTGTGGGTTGGAGATTCTCTACCACCTGGTTTAAAACATTCTCGCAACTCGGTTAAAAATTCTTGCAAAACGTTAAGGCTTCATGTGAATTTACCAAAAAATGTTCATTTACAGTATTCACCCTTTTTGGGAAGTGAAAATTTTTGACACATGATTTACATGAAAATACAATGAAAAAATGTCATGGAGCGACTTGCAACTCACCAGGGTTTCCGCCAAAGGGGGGAAAGGGGGGGATTTGTCCCCCCCTTTCTAGAAGAAGGTGGGTAAAATCCCCCCCTTTTCATTTCCATAAAAATGAAAAAAATTGTCCATATATCATGGTTTCTTACTTAAGAAGGCACCTTTGCAGCAATGTTTGGACTTTCATAAGTAAATGGCCTTTAAAACCCTTCAAAATGCACCTTATAGGGGTCTTGAAGCAAGCTTTTGTCCCCCTGAACCCACTTGTAACTTTAGCCAGGGGCAGCATCAGTTTGGACTAGGGGTTTAGGAGCAATTAATCCCCCC
Organism: Holothuria leucospilota; assembly: GCA_029531755.1. Lineage (NCBI taxonomy): Eukaryota > Metazoa > Echinodermata > Holothuroidea > Aspidochirotida > Holothuriidae > Holothuria > Holothuria leucospilota. The sequence continues at coordinate 11,379,246 of CM055969.1, read as the reverse complement.
CTTTTTTGCATTTCTGGCGGAATCCCTGCTCACGTTCCCAGCAATGGTTTTAGGAGACATTTTAGCAAAAGAAATTTTTTAGGGCTCTTAGGGCCAACTAATGATGGCTCCCCTATCAGACAGTGTGAAATTTTATAATTTTTCTCAGTTATCACAAACTAGAATCCCCTCATTGAAGGAACTGCATACAAGCCTGAAAATAAAATCATGATGACTAGATTAATATTATTTCACATAACCAGTTGTCAAATGAACCAGTCAGCTAGAAGATGAATCTTTAAATTATCACGCAATACATACATGACAATTACAGAGAAAATTTGTAAAAGTATGTACACAACTTTGTAAATAGTATATCACATTTGTGAGATAGAAGGGATGATTTCTTCTACATTTAGAAAACTTTCTCCTTAAGCCATCTTAAATTTCATGGGTTTTCTTTTGAAGATTGAAGACCATGCATTGCAAACTTTTTGCAGAGCAAGTGCCCCCCTGTGCCCCTATGGTGAGCCACTAATGCCCTAGGTTCTCAAATGTTGGCCCACAGGCCACACTGGCAAACGGCCCGTGATATCCATTACTGTGACCTATGGAAGATTCTGGAACCCAGAATGTTTTTACATGCAATTTTCTGAGTGCAATCTTGAGCATTTGGGTGCCACATTTCTCCCATAAGCCAACTGGTGATTCACACATGGCGGATGCAGATGTCTAGTTACAAATTTACAGGGGCGGATCCAGAGGAAGAATTTACCGTCTCACCATCCAACCCCCCCCTCCCCCCCCCCTTTCCTTACTCAGCGTCACTTTCATTTTTGAAACAGTTCCAAAACTGCACTGCAAAGTTTAAGTATACTTATTTTGACTGCTGGATGCCTAAATGTACCATTTAACAGTGCCTAATTGAAATTTTTCCCAGGAGCTCCCCCTTCTGGCCCCTATCAAGGCTTCGTACACTGAGGCTCAGAGCCTTTGAACTTTGCCCTCACAGAATCTGCCCCTTTTTTGTACAATCTTATATCTATCCCTGATTTGTGATTATTAAAGTAATATTCCCTCCAACCTAGAGCAGTTATGGTACCCATTTTTCTCCTGTACTGGTGACCCACTTATGATGGAAGCAGAGTTCTAATTATGACAAATTTGTGTTTTAAGAGAGCATTTCCTTAATCAAGGGTGATTGGGATACACAAACCTTCTTTCCGTACTGGTGACTACAAGGTGGAACTAGGATGGAAATTTAAGTTGTAGAGTGCGTTTCCTGCTATCTTAGGTGATTGTAATGTCAAATTTTCTCACCTCCATCCCAACCTTGGTTGAAGAACCCAAACTCCTACTGCCTGCTGTGCAATCACTTTCAGATCTCTATGTGTGGGATTTGCCTTCAAGAATCAGCCCCTTTCCTCAAATCCTGGATTCACCCTTGCTGGCTACTGTCACAAGTGATATTTGCATAAATCTAAGGAAATGTGGCCTACACACACTTACACTTAAGAACCCCTGCCCTCCACAACAGGAGAAACTTGAAGTCGGACACTTCCCCCTTTTTCAATTAATTTTGTTGGGATACTCTTAATGCCATTTGACCACTTCAATATTTTGCTGTTTCCTCAGACTAAACTCCTACTATTTCAGTGTAAGGAATCACTAACATTGCAAAGAATAGGATACAGCCTAAATTCATACGTTTGATCCATCAAACAAGGATATGTTTAACTAGATACATGAATAAATGCACAGTATGCAGTGCATACCGAAGCTTGGCACCGTATAGGAAACTGGGTTCAAATGCTCACTTCCAGATTCGGACTCAATACTGGACTCTAGTGTGCTTTACTAGACTAGGGTAATTCGCCTTAACAGAAGGTTCCCAAATTGAAACTGGTCCTGAATGTAACATTACTGAACTTGGATTCAGAGTCCATTACATGCATGTGACACTATCTTTTAGACCAATCAGTTTGTGCAACTGTTTTGGTGGGCTCTTGTGATTTTTGTTCTTCAGAGCCCATAGTACAATTGTGATCATTTTGACCAGTTCGATATGCAGTAGTAGAAGTTGTGGACTGGCAGAAGTGTGAAAGTGAGAAATGGTTGGTGTTTCAAACAAAAAAGATTGACTCCTAGCAGGTGGATATTCTGTTCAGAGGCCGGGTTATCTATTTAATTGACATGGACAATAAAAGTTATTTGCATGAAGAGTTTAGTATGTGTGAGAATTTTTGTCTTTTCAGAAAATGCATACTGTACAGTATATAATTCCTATAATCGGTGCAGACTTCTAATGTTTTTCAAACGGTACATCATATATTGTACGATAGACTCTGACAGGTGACAAGGAGCTGGAAAACTGTATTCTAGCACTGTACTTGCAAATACAGTATGCTGAAATTTTATCTACAGTATGTTTGTTTGTGTGTCTGCTGTGTTTACTTTTATTCTGAGTAAATTTGTTTTTATCTTGAATTTTCATTGTTTGAAGCTTACAGCTTATGAAGTAGAAAAGAGGAGTTTCCTTGTTCAGGGTGCATCTCATGAGTGACGTACAGTACAGTATTTTTACTCATTCCTAATATTTCAGACCTCAATATTGTCTTCTCTATAATCTACTCTCATAGTTACAAATTACATTGTGTTGTAGACTTTTGCACTCTGACTTTAAGGTCATGTTTCAAGGTCAGGATCATCTGACTAAACTGTTTGGGATCAGCATTGAGCTTCTCTTCTCAAAGACTGGTAGGGGGAGGATGATGGAGCAGCTAGCCCTTTACAGAGTGTTATTATAATCTATGCATGTGTGAGACATTTTCTTTTAGACAACTCAGTTTGTGCACTCTGTTTGCATGACTTTTGTTCTTCAGAGCCAAAGGTATAATTTGTGACTGGCTTGATGTCAGACATCAGATCATCCAGACCCATAATGAGGATTCTCTCTAATGATTCACTACCAATATGTTAATTCTCCCATATTCTACTGACTTTTGTTGACCAAGAGGTTCTACACTAAAATATAATGAAACTTCATGGAACATTTCTCTCGATTTTTCCAGTTACTCCTGTTCATATTTTCCACTCTGACTTAGTAAACTTTATGTGAGGCCTGCACACTACGGTTTGACTGAAAATCAGCCTTACAATCAGTATCAGTTTTTTGATGTGATCAACATCAGTTTTGGAGTGGATGTGCAGAGATCTCCAAATGTTATGGGGAGTCAAACTTTAGGCTGCTAGATAAATGTGAAAGACTTCATAATGAAATGGGTACTGTATTAGCATGTTTAATTTGAGAACAATTAATTCACATCATTCATTCCAGGCTAAGACCACAACCAACAATCTGGTGTTGATGCACGGATGTGGAATAATCATGACTTCACCAAGTTCATTCTTGGAGTGGATGAGAGGATGGTTGGATACGGAGTCAAAGTTTAGGGTACTGTAGAAGTCAAAGTTTAAAAAACTAGATACAGCGTCACATCGCATTGGCCCAATCGGATGCTAGGAGGTTTCAAGAGTGGCCCTGTTTTCTGTAGTTGTTCCAGTTATTCTGTATCCCCTTTATTCAGCTGGAAATTACAAAACATTGACAAGGACTGTAAAGACCTAACATAGGCCTTGCTTACAAAAAACTTGACAAATTTGTTAGTGAAAGAGGACAGCTATATAGCCTAGGCCTTATTGTTAGCCATAATGTAACCGCAAGTTGGCCGGAGTAACTATAGAATACATGGCCACTTGAGGGATGTATCTGGGCATCTGGATGTGTGGGTGCTTGTTAATCTTAAACTCTCCTATATGTCAAGCCTTTTGAATTTTTCACTCCATGTATGTACTGTAGTATCTACCTCTGCTGGGAAAATGCTCGGATGCCATGTAAATGATTTAAGGGAGAATGCAGTCACCCCAATAAAGAACTGTATAGTAGACTACCTTATTTCCTGAATGGATTTTGAGAATCAGTACTTTTTGACAGAGACAGTATTTTTCTCACTTAACTGTTACATTTACAAGGAGCAACTGCTTGGTTTACCTTGAATATGCAATATTTATGTCCTAAAATATTATGAAAGATACTTGGAAGAGAAATACGGAGAAATTTGTGACATTTAGCTATTGTTTCAAAGTAAGTTTGGGGCAACTGCTTTTGACCTTTAATAGAACCAAAAAAAAAAAAACGTACTGTAAGTTCCCCTCCAATTTTTCAGTGGATGCATGGATGCTGGGATGCAGAGTCCAAGTTGGGGCTGTCAGATAAACATCAAAGATTTAATAATAAAATGAAAAAATGAATACAGCAAGTAAGTTTAATTTGAGAAAGACTCATTGTTGTCTGTTCCTTACTAAGATCACAAGCAAAATTCTGGATAAACAGTTTAACAGTAGCATGGTGATACCATGAGTCGGTCACCTAAAAATTGTTGTGTGCAGTCTGTGTGCTATACCTTTTGTATGTATATATATATATATATACATTAGATTTAATATAGCGCACGATGTGACAAAGTCATTCACGTGCACTTTACAAAAAATAATAATTAATATATAGAATCCACAAAAAGACGAAACTTAGTGTAGTGACCGAGTCAAGGTACCAACCGACTCAAGGTACAGTCACTATACGTCACATCGCATCTGTGCATCTGGCTGCTAGGTGACGTTCAAGAGTGGCCCTGTATTCTATAATTGTACTGAACATGTCCTGCTACCAACTCACTAAGGTTACTTGTCTTGCTCTGAGGGTTACAGAGCAAATTTCCTCATCCCAGACTGTTCCACTTCTCCCAAGTATTAGTTGCCACTATGATAAAGCCCCTCTTCCTTATGTACATAGACAAAAACCTAGTTTATTACTTAGGCCCTAGGCTAACTGTTAGGCCTAACCTAAGAGTATATTGACTACAGACCAAGCTCAAAATGGAGGAATGTTCCCCCTTTGGTGGCAAAGTTAAGTCCAAATTTGCAGTGTCTCGACCAACCAGTCATTTTTTCCTTACATGTACTTTCTCTAAAACTATGCTATTTATAGGGCTCGCCTGCGTATGCAGTGCACAGAATTAACCTCAACGTACGCCATAGCGCGTCTCATAATCATACAGAAATACAAGGCCCAAGTTGGAAAATGCACAAGTACTTTAGTGCACGCACAAATGGTATGAGGTTATCTGCAGTGCGTCGCTGTACATAGCCATTTCTGTGTCAGGATAACGTTTGTGCGTGCACACATGCGTGTCTTTAACAAAACAAAAATACGCGTGCCTATGAAAGCCAAAGTATGCGCTTACGAGCGCACTCTGTTTTGCCACTTATAGTCTACATACAAGTTATAGCAATAGTTGCGTTCGCATTCAAATATGCTCGGCGTACAGTTTGATCTCAAGCAGTTGTACTTGTCTACAGTCAATGCACATGTGAACTTATGTACTGCACGTTTGGCGTTTTAGATATTTAGCCTAGGGTTTGTAGTTCATGGAGACTTGCAAAGTAAGTGCCTAGTATTACCTATTCCAGTGTATATTATCTATGTTACAAGACTAAAGCTTTCAATCCATATCATTGTGAATCCTATTGCTAAGGTAACAATTTGTTTACCTTAGTGCTGTATGCGTTAATGTCAAACATAGAAGTTGACGTTAAGGATTGCACAGTCTATGCGTAAGCGATGAGGCTCAGTAGGCAACTTTATATTTCTTACCTTCGCTTTGTGGCTCTGGAAGTTGAAAATAAATCTCAGATATAGGGGACATGCCACTAATTTGCAGCTCTCCAACTATTACATAATCAAACTAAAGGTAAAATAGTGTTCCAGCAGCAACAAAGGTACTGCTGTTCCTTTACTCTTTGGGAATTGCGAGGGAGAATATACCTCTTCTTAAGTTACGAAAAACACCAAAATGTTGTCGCCATGTTTCGCCCACTAGATGTGCACAGCGTAACGACTGATCATCGGAGACTAAACCATTTTGGACCTAGGCCTAACTCTTGCGGATCTTTTCCCATATCTTGCCGGTTTGCATTTAAGAGCCTAGTTCATTACATTCTAAGGAATAACTTACTTTTTACTATTTTCTGTTAGAACAGAAAGAGAGTCATTCTCAAAATGTTGTTATCTAGGCCTACTTGTTTTACAAGTGTTGATAAATAATATTCTAAAAGAATTATTTTGAGAAGGACACATCATTCACAATGAAAATAATCATAATTAAAATAACCACCCCTACTGACATAATAGTTGAGACCAGTTTGTACAAACCGGCAAGATCTGGGACAAGGTCCACTCTTGCTTTCAAATTGGCCAGAATTTTGTACAGGGCATGTATTAGACCTTGGTTTCTACCGTTAGTCAATAAATACTCTTAGGGCCTAACTATATTCTGGTGAGCAAACAAGACCCTACAATCACTGAATCTCTGCATTGTGTGAAAAGTGAGCTACTCTGCAACTTTGAATTTTCTGATTTTGATGTCGACTAAAGATAAGTCAGAACTGAAAACTTTTGTTATCCCTAACCTAGTCAACAGGCGTTCCGATTTACATGTATAGTAAGTGATCATGAGTCGATCAGTATCATGAGTTGATCACTGCGTTCTAAACGCCAGTACAGAGTGAAGGCATGATGTGATTGCAATGTAAGCATGACCCACATTGCATTTTCGGTACTAATTTAGAATCCGTGCCCGGAAGTGACATAAATTACAACTTAAAACTTACAAAATATCAGTGACAAGTTCTAAAAGAACCAACATTAACGTGACAAGACAAGCTGTCGAAAGGAAGGCAACAGTGAGATTTGAACGTGGAACATTGCAAGAATACGAACGCGGTAGTGATGTCAGTATAGCGATTCCATGCCCTAACCGATAGCGCTGCGAGCCGAGCTGCCGGCAAACGGTTTTAAATATTATAAGTACGAAAAGATGTATATGTAGGCTATAATTATACATGTATACATATTCTATACGTATACATATATCCCTACGGGTATAACCCTGACCTTATCTCTATGTGTACCATGTGTATAACCCTATCCCTATCCGTATGCGTACCCTATCCGTATGCCTATTATGTATGTAACCCTATCCCTATGCGTACCCTATCTGTATGCCTACTAACGTATATAACCCTAACCCTATACCTAACCCTAACCCTAAAGCCGCGGTCACACTACAACGAAATCGGATCGGATTCCGATCCGATTTTTGTGAGTTTTTATTAAAATCTTCTCCATCTCTGGTCAGAAAGAGCCCAAAATTTGCCAACCAGTATAAATATATGATTTGCATCAGAGGTCTATGAAAATAAAATGTTAACTGATTTTTTCGTGACGTCACACCGACAAACAGCTTTTATCGGACATGTGTAGTCCGATAAAAGCTGTCTGTCGATGTGACGTCACGAAATAATTCGTATAAATTTAATTTTCGTAGTCCTGCGATAAAAATCATATAATTACACAGGTTGGCAAATTTGGGGTTCTTTCCGACCCGAAATGGAGAAGATTTTAACAAAAACTCACAGTAATCGGATCGGAATCCGATCCGAATTCGTTGTAGTGTGACCGCGGCTTAACCCTATACCTATGTGTATCACGTACGTCACTTCCGGGCACGGATTCTAAATTAGAGCCGCATTGGTATTCTTCAAACAACATAAGAAACAATTATCTGCCTTGTTATTTTTGATGTCCAAAGCAAAAATGTTACTCATGGCCAAATTTTCAAGTTTTGGCATAGGCCTAAGTATTTGCAAAAATTACAAAAAATGGTGACCAAAATGTCTTTGATGAAACTCTGATTAAAAAATTTAATAGAAAGGACATTATTCTCTATTATTATTTGTAGAACTGTTCTTAAATGCGGTAATTTACAGCATTTCATTTGCTTGTTTTTTGCAGCGATTGACTCAAGGTTCCTCCATAAGCATTGTTGTATGTACCAATTACAGCCCGGCGCTACCTTAACTTAGCCCGGCTATCCATGTACGTACAAATCAACCGCCGTAGAAAGTTCAATTGTTTGGCAACGTATTAACAGCAAATTGGTACGTAAATCACACGTATAGTAATATTAAACAAATTTGCCCCCCCCCCCCAACAAAAAAAGCCAATTACTGTATGTGTTAAGTTAGGCTATGTTGTCTGACATGGGGGCAAAACTTTTAATTGATAAGATCAGCAGCCCCGTAGCTGGAGGTAACCACTTTGAGGGGTCACATCAAAGAAGGATTGTCGCTGGCCTGGGGCCAAAGACAAGTTTTTGTCTTTTTCAAGGAGCCTAGATGCAAAATGGTGTGAGATTTTCGACTTTTGACGAAATAGTCTTGAAGGTTTAGTTATTTTTTCTTCAAGATTTATTTATTTTTTTTTTTTTAGAAGTTTTTGATTTTCCAGGGGGCAAGTGCCCCCCTTGCCCCAACCTTGGACGCTCGTGGAGTGAACATCGTTCGCTCTCACCTGTGGGGATTTTCTGCTGTTTTTATAATGTTTTTCTCAGTTATAGTTATATATTGACAGTATTTCTAGTAGTATTCCACATTCTCATCACGGTGGATATCTCAACTTACCGGTCTTGGACTTAATTTTGGATATTTTTGTGGTGGAAATTTTTGATTGGTTACTTGGAACTTAGGCTAACCTCATTGTAGCCTACCACTTTTGTGCTCGCCTACATTGTACCTCGTCAGCCAACACCTGTTACTTGTTAGTGTTTTATACAAGGACAAATTCCTGTCATTGTTGCGTGGTCAATGGTCGGTTGTCATGAGTATTGGCATTGTAGGTGTGCCCAGCTTATCCCGCTGATTAGTAATCATGGGGGGTAGTGGATTGTTATACATGCTCTTCCTTTTGTCCGGTTTTGGTCTTCGTTTCTTCCCTAATATTTTTGGGCTTCCCCTCAATAATGAATACTCTAGCTTTATTAATATTGTTGTATCTAAGTGTGAGCCCCGGGGTATTACAAACCTACATGCAGTCCCTTTTAATTATGCTGAACACATACCTAGCCTAACTGCCCTGTTGGCTAGTCATCATCAATTTAAGCTTGGTCTACCTTCCCCTCCAGGCACTCGGCCTCTCAAGCTTACTGTGTCATATTTGTCAATCTTGGTCATCATGCTTTCTGGAGACCTGCACCCCAACCCTGGCCCATACACACCTAAGTTTCCATGTGTCTTGTGTGGCAAAGCAGCCAAATGGGGCCAACGGGCTGTCTGTTGTGACCAGTGCCAAGGCTGGTATCATATAAACTGTATGAGTATGAACTCTGCCGTTTACCAGGGCATAGCAGCTAATAGTAATGCTTCCTGGATTTGCTGTCAATGTGGTATCCCAAACTTTTCTAGTTCTCTCTTTAGCAATTCTGACCCAGTTTTATCTAATAGCTTTGCATGCCTTTCGCCTGATGCTCATAGTATTACTAGTGATCCCCCCATTTCGCCACTGTTGACGTCTTCTCCAGCTACCAACAAATCTCGACCAGAACGTAGACCTCATTCTAAACCGATTAGGAGTAATTTGAAAGTCCTTGCCATTAATTTTCAAGGCTTACGAAATAAGGTGGCAGACTTAAATGCCTGCATTGATGAAAATAACCCCGATGTAATTATAGGTACAGAAACTCACTTAAATAGCTCTGTCATTAGTAATGAATTGTTTCCCAGTAATTATGCTGTTTTTAGAAAAGACAGAAATTACGGTCAGTCTAAAAGGGGCGTCCTGATTGCTACGAAGAACGACCTCCTTGCTACTTATAGACCTGACCTTGATTCGGATTGTGAGGTAGTCTGGGTTTCCCTTGAAATCCAAGGGGCCAAGCAAATTTTAATAGGGTCTTTTTACCATTCCCACAAATGCAGTAACTCAACAGACTACCTTGACCAGCTACGTGCTTCCCTCAGAAGTGCCAGTAGGAACAAGAATGGGCAGATCTATCTAGCAGGAGACTTCAATCTTCCTGATATCGATTGGTCCACTAGATCTGTCCAACCTGGCTTACAGTATCTTGACTTATCTTAATGTATGCTTGACATATGCAATGAATTTGGCCTTGACCAAATGGTTAGTGAGCCTACTAGAGTTAATAACATCCTAGATATTTTCTTGACAACAAATCCTACTCTAGTTGATAGGTCTACCCTGATACCCGGCATTTCTGACCATGACGGCATTCCCATGATTATGATAAGTACTAGGCCCAAAATATCTAAGCAAAGGCCTAGGAAGATTTATAGTTTTCACAAAGCTGACATTCATTACATCAAATCTGAGCTTTCTAAGTTCAGTGCAAACTTGACTAAACAAGAGTGCTCTGTACAGACTATGTACTCTGCACTTGAGGGAAAAATCAAAGAGGTCATGGATACGTACGTTCCATCTCGTATTGTCAGAAAGAGGAACCAAACCCCCTGGATTGATAAGAATATAAAACGTCTATTGAATAGGAAGCAAAGGGCCTATAACACTTGGCGTAAAACGCGTACTCCATCCTCCTTTGAAAACTTCAAAACCCAATGCAAATTAACTCACAAAACAACAAGAACTGCTTACAGAAATTATGTTAATACAGTGTGCACCGATTCACCTAAACGTTTCTGGTCTTTCATTAAAAATCTAAGATGTGATAGTGTTGGTATCCCTTCCTTAAAATCTGATGGGATACTTGTTTTGGAGAACACTCAGAAGGCTAACATCTTAAATGAGCAATTCAAAAAGGTCTTTACACGGGAGAATGACATCTTGCCTCCAGTTGACTCAAACACCATACCTACCATGCCTGATATTGAGGTTTCTTTAGAGGGTGTTGTCAAACTGCTTAAAGAGCTGAACCCAAACAAAGCCTCAGGTCCTGATGGTATACCTGCTCATATCTTGAAACTGGCTGCCGAGGAGGTCGCCCCTGCCCTCTGTTCCATTTTTCAGAAATCACTGGACACTGGTGTTTTACCATCCTCTTGGCTATGTGCCAATATTAGTCCAGTCTTTAAAAAAGGTGACCGTTCCCTCGCTTCAAACTATAGACCGGTCTCTCTTACTTCAATTTGCTGCAAAGTCCTTGAGCACATTATACACTCTCAAGTTATGGGTCACTTTGATAACTACTCAGTTATCACAAACAGGCAGCATGGCTTTAGACAACGCCATTCTTGTGAATCACAACTGATCTTAACAACCAATGATCTGGTGCAATCTTTAGACCATAGATCCCAGACTGATATGATAATTATGGATTTTTCTAAGGCTTTTGATACGGTCCCTCATAACCGTTTGCTTAGTAAGTTACAGAATTATGGCATTAAAGGCCATACTCTTACCTGGATTTCTAACTTCCTTAAGTTACGCAAGCAGAGGGTTGTGGTGGGTGGTGATTTCTCTGACTGGGTGGATGTCATCTCTGGTGTCCCCCAAGGTACTGTTTTAGGTCCTCTCTTATTTTTAGTCTATATCAATGACCTGCCTGATAATATCTCTTCTGAAATCAGACTTTTTGCTGACGATTGTGTTATTTATAGACAGATAAAGAATAACCTTGACCAGGTTCAACTCCAAAAGGATTTAAACACCCTTTCTGAGTGGCAAAATAAGTGGCAAATGCACTTTAACACCAAAAAGTGCTTTTCTTTGAGGATCACTCACTCAAGGAATCCCAAGCTTTTTAATTATACTCTAGACAAAGATATTTGGAAGTCAAATTCAGAAAGTTGAATGACATTGACCTTGAGAAATTTCGCCAAGATATTCTTAGTTCAAAATTATACACTGCTCCTTGCTCTGATGTGAACTTACTGGTCCAACAATATGAAGCTGTTTTGAGTGAGCTTATTAATATTCATGCTCCTCTCTCTTGTCGTAAAGTTACGGCCCGACCTTATGCACCTTGGTATAATGACAATCTTAGGAAAGAAAAACAGAAACTTCGTCGGGCTGAGCGTCTCTGGTTGAAAAGTAAACCTGAAGTCCACAGACAGATCTTTCGCGACCAGGCATACACCTATAAGAACATGATTCTCGATTCTAAGCGTGATCATTACCAACACTACTTTAAAGAGTGTAACTCTCGCCAACTTTTTCAAAAAGTCAATAGTCTATGTGCTCCTGCTTCCAAACATGTTCTTCCTCATGATTATAGTTCTCAGCCATCACTTGCCAATAATTTTAGTAACTTCTTTGCCAATAAAGTGAAATGTATTAAGGAGGATCTTCATAATGTGCCAGCTAATGATTGTCCACATATTCCTTGTGAGCCGTGTTCTAGTTCTTTTAGTGGATTTTCCCCTATTAGTGTGGAAACAGTCTCTAGAATTATTCAGAACTCTCCAACTTCTTGTTCCTTGGATCCCATACCTACTTGGCTTCTCAAGAAATGCATCAAAGAACTGGCTCCTATCATAACAAAGATTATTAATGGTTCATTACTGACTGGTATATTTCCAGAGTCGCTAAAAGTTGCGCACATTACTCCGCTTATTAAAAATCCAAAGCTTGACTGTGAGAATCTCAAAAACTATCGTCCAGTAGCTAATCTCAAATTTCTTGCAAAGTCAATTGAACGTGCTGCTGTATCACAGATCCATGATTACCTTTCACATAATAACCTTCACAGCAAGTATCAGTCTGCTTACAGAAGCCACCATTCCACTGAATCTGCCCTTCTTAGGGTTTACAATGACTTGCTTCTTTCAGCAGATAAAGGGAAAGAATCCATTCTTGTATTGTTGGACTATTCTGCTGCTTTTGACACGATCGACCATACTATCTACGATCGACCATACTATCCTCTTACAACGTCTTTCTAATAGATTTGGATTTAGTGGAACTGCACTCCGTTGGTTTACATCATACTTTACCAAACGATCTCAACATATTAATATCAACGGTCACTTATCTGAGGCTCATATACCTGAAGAGGGAGTCCCTCAAAGATCAGTTATTGGCCCTCTTGCGTTCACTTTTTACACATCTCCTATTGAAAACATTATAGAATCATATGGTCTGTCCAAAATGATGTATGCAGATGACACTCAAGTGTATGCAATTGTGGATACTAGAAACTGTAATACAGTGTTACCACAACTTGAAACTTGTATTAAGGACATCTTTTCCTGGTCAACCACCAACAATTTAAAACTCAATCCTGAGAAGACTGAAGTACTACACCTTGTTTCTCGCTTCCGTGATACCACACCACTCACCAGTATTTCCATTGGAGACTCTCTAATCAAGCCTGCCCAGAGTGCAAAAAATCTGGGTGTTATTTTCCAGAATGATCTTAGTTTATCTCAGCATATTAATAATGTGTGTCACTCCGCTTCCTTTGCTTTGCACAAAATTGGTCAATTACGGCATTATTTGGATACCCAAACTACTGAAAAGCTCATTCATGCATTCGTTACCTGTCGTCTTGATTATGGAAATAGTCTTTTCTATGGTTTACCTAAACATCAAATTTCAAAACTCCAGAGAATTCAAAACTCGGCAGCTCGACTTGTTGCATTAATAAAATCTTGTGACCACATAACCCCTGTTCTTCGCAATCTTCACTGGCTTCCTGTGCAGCATTGCATCAACTACAAAATCCTTTTTCTCACATACAAATGCATCCATGGTTTTGCTCCATTGTATCTACAGGATCTTATATCTAATTACAAGCCTTTGCGTGAACTACGTTCCAGCTCTCAGTCACTTTTATATTTGCCATCATCTGTTACCCTCTCTTATTGTGATCGAGCTTTTTCAACGATATCTGCCAAATTGTGGAATGACCTACCATCTTTTGTCAAGAACTCTTCTTCTGTTGGTCAATTCAAAACTAACTTGAAAACTCATTTGTTTACTTTGTCCTATTGACTGCCTGTTGTGTAGTTTTTGTAGCGCTTTGAGACTTCTTGTGTAAGGCGCTTTATAGAACTGTTATATTATTATTATCCTTGAGTCCACTGCCTCTCATACTTACCTAGGTGTTGACATTTCAAACAATCTAACCTGGAATAGACATATTAACCATATCACTTCGTCTGCAAATAGGTCTCTGGCGTTTATCAGAAGGAATCTATACTCAGGACTGTCCCAGGAGTGTTAAAGCTAATACCTACCTTACTCTTGTCAGGCCTTTATTGGAGTATTCATCTTCCGTTTGGGATCCCCACACCGTTTCCCTATCCAATAAGGTTGAGCAAATTCAACGTAGGGCTGCTAGGTTTGTCTGTAATGACTATTCCCCCCATAGTAGCGTGACTGAAATGTTAAAAGATCTAGGGTGGGATAGCCTTAAAGTCAGGCGTACTGTCAACAGGCTAGCAATTTTTCACAAAGCCAGATTGGGTCTCCTAGCCTTGCCAATGAACAACCTTCAACCGGTCCGGCGGCCTTCTAGGCATCATCATTCAAATAGCATTTTACATATACCAACCAATAAGGACTGCTACAAATACAGTTTCTTTCCTCGGACCGTCAGGGACTGGAACCTTCTTCCCCAGAACATAACAGATCTCGAGGACCTCAAGCAGTTCAAGAGCGCAGCCTTGAGGATTCTCAGACGGGACGACTAACTTCATGCGCACACCCAACCCTGCACGTTTGACTCCACCAGGAGTGTTGTGCAGTATTTATCCAGATCCAGATCCACATTATCAGAGCTAATGAAATTACGGTATGATCACGGATGTGCCTCTAGTTATTTTCACATACAGGATTCCGTCTGCCGGGAAGGAAAGTGTGGCCGAGTGGGCACCGAATAATCCCCTGCACTTTCAAAAGTTAGGAAACATGCCCCCGTCCCTCAACTGTTGATGCTCATTTGAGCTGAGGCAGCCACACTCCAGGCAGGCCTATGCATTAACTTTGCCAAAAACACTGAACATGATCTTTGAAATTTATGATTGATAAAAATTAATATTGTCAATGCAGACTCATTGACGCATTCTGTAATTACTTTTGTTCAAAAAATATAAATAAAATCATACTTTTACCTTCAAAACACAACACTGAAAAGGTATTTTTCGGCCACCAAGTTCTTTAGGCAGTCAAGTTTATCGTGCATCATTACGTATATTTACGATGCGTCTGTAATTGTAATGTACACTCATGTATAGCCGGGCTAAGTTTTGGTAGCGCTGGGCGAGCCGGGCTAAAATTAGTAGGACCCGCATCCCCGCATGCCTAATTTTTTTCCCACGAGGTTATGGGCAAATGTGATTTTCAAATTTTTTCAAATTTGTTTCAAAATCATGGTTAGGGATAGTTTTAAGGATAGGGTTACGTCACCAGCAGTTATTTGGCCTGTTCTTTCATAATCTAGTGTCAGAATTACAATAGAAGGGTCGGAAAGCTGTCATTTAGGAATTAGGGGTGTGGTCTATATCCAAGAAGCTGATTGGTCCATTGGCATGATTTGCCCATAACCTCGTGGGAAAAAAAATTGCGCGGCCCGCATGTACTGCCACCTACATTTAGAAATTCATTTTCTACAGATTATGCTATCTGAACAACACCAAAATATAGCACAATAAGGAAGACATACAACAAAATGTTACAGTAAAGTTTTATTGATTTTTTGTAAATGTTTTAATATTTTATGGTCACAATTAATGCTCCTTAAGTGATCGACTCATGATAAGCCCAGTATACATATATAGCCCAGGCCTATATAATATTAGAGGCCTAGCCTAGGCCTATGTGCATATAAATCGGAATGCCTGTGGCCGGCACAGGCGCCCCTTAACATTGTATAGTATACCATATACTATGTAGTATATAGACGAATCCGATCAGCGCTTGTGTTTAGTGACTGTAGGCAGCCATTAATGGGGTCCACCAGCCTTAAATCGTCTTCATTTATTTTCTACATGAATTTCAAACCCACATATTCAGTGAAATTGAACGAATCAAGATACAATTTAATGTCCAACCATCCATCATACAGGTACGCAAGGAAATTGAAAGATTAAAGGTGATAGACCCCATGTATGGCCGACTGAAATTAGACCATCACTTGCTCTCCGGATTCGTCTATATAGACGTCTATATAATACATAGTATATGGCCTGTGGTGGCCGGTAGCCCCCGAACCGGTTTCAACAATGCGCTTACCCTTGTATATAACGAGTAACGTAGTAGCTGATTTGAACACTTCGAGGTCGTGTCTGAAAAACGGGTAGCCTAAATGCGTCTCTGGTTTCTGGTCGAGGTGGGTCACTAATTTATCTTTGCTCTGTGTTCATTTCCAAGGTTAATTCCGGTCTCAATAGAAACCTAGAATACCTGCCATCTGCAGTTAGGCTATCATACCAGTCTGAAGCTAGCATGCACAGGATTCAGCACAGGATTCGCCCAGGATTCGCCGAGCTAAAGGCGCCCTCGCTCTGGCGGTATGATTCCTCTGTTGCACAGGGAAAGGGTAATACAAAAGGGGGCGCTACTTTCTTTCAGGGTTCAACTACCTTTCGTCACCGTAAGTAATATCCATTAAAACGAGAAAGCGCCACCAGTCTGCTTAATTAATGCGAAAAGTAGCCAAAAGACAAGGGTCACGCTTTCATAGACGCTGGCCATCAAACATACCCCACTGAGTCAAGTGCCTGAGTAAGCCAATGAGCGCAGGCTATTTAGTTCGCTTCTGCCCACATCTGAAAAGGACGTCCCCTGTAAATAGATGAACGATCCCTGTCGTCATCGTGAACGACCCCGGTCTTTAGCAAGCAGACAGGGAGGGAGGAAATGACACGGCCCCTAAACCATGAAGTGTCACACCACACACAGAGGCCTCGTGACGGCATATGCTATCTACCCACTACTAGAGATAAGAATTGGAATTGATTATATAGGGTCACTCACAGAACCATATTTATGTTATTACTGACTATTTTAATCAAAATCCCATGCATCATGAAGGGATTGGGGTGTCTGTGGCTATCATCTTTACTTGTAGATCAACTTTGTGACAATATCTTTGTGGCGATTCTCGCAAATGCAACCAAATAAATGATGTTTTATATAATTTTCTACATTTTCAGCACTTAATTTAGTTGATGGAAGAGTAAAAGGAAGAGTAAAAGGAAGAGTAAATATCCTTTTCATCAAGTGCTAGCCAATCAGTGTGCTTTTCTGCTTGTTTGTTACTTTGTTGGTGTACCATTGTTTACAAACATAAAGGTCTAACGTCAGGGGCAACTTTTTGTATAAGTTTCCATTCAGTTGTGTCAATACGAGTAGCCTAATAATCCTTTGGGGCCCTATTGTTGATGTTACAATAGCCACATTTCCTTTCAATGCAGCTGGTTCATGCAAATTCAGAACATCGTTAAAGCTTTCTGGGGATTTTCATTAAGGGTCGTGTACCTTCGCGGTTGTTAGTCCGCGTTTGGGAGTGCCGGTTTCAGATCTTAGCCTGTAATGAAGACTCGGTACTAGTCATCACCAATATAACGTTAGGCATTGACGTTTGCTCTGCTGACAAAAGATACATGATCAGACTGGTAGCCAAGGTGCCAGTGCAAGGTAGGGGGGGGGGGACTGGGATTCAAGCACCCTCCTGTGACTGATAGTGATGAAGGGATAGAGCCTACAAATTTCTACGAGGTTTTACTCTGTTCCCCACCTAGCCATTGTCCCTCTATCAAACCCACCAAGGTTACTGTGGAAGGTCCTTGGACCGGCCATACGCCAATACAAAGAGCTTTTCAATCCATCTGTGTCACTTGAGTTAATGGGGTGGTGTGATATGAAAAACCCTCCACGACAACATTTTGTCGGCTCTCTTGTACAAGCTCTCTAGGATTCCAACTTGCACTAGCATTCTAGCACTGTGTACTTTATATACAAAGTCGAACGTTGCTGTCGTATCTATAGACAGCTCGTTGTTGCAATTCAGTGAGTTAAAAAGCTTCGCCAGTCTCGGTTGCTAGGCAACGAACTTCATCAGTTGTTGTTTGAGGTCTTTGATGGAATGGAGAAAAGAAAGAGAAAGTTTATAAGGTTCCTATTGAAAGGAGATCCACACATGATTGCGCATGAAAGACAACCCCTATTTAGCTTTATATATTTGACAGGTGCATAAAATACCTAGTCAGGTTTTCACGGTGGGAAAACGTACCGTGTTCCATTAACATTAGAGGCGTCGTGCCAATGAAGGCCCGAGGAACCTGCCACAATTTTGGTCAGAAATACCGTTTCATTAATATAAAAAATGGTAAGTCACGGAAGTCCTTGCTGCTTACTAGGACTTTCTACCTATGCGACCTCCGTCAGAGCTTGCATTTTAAGCGCTTCGTGGTTCGATTTCACGACCCCCCCCCCCTTGTTTTAGAAGTAAGGCTGTATACATCCATGAAGGGTAGTAAGGGCAAAAAATTTCTTAAAAAATCTCTAATTCCAGTATTGAAAGGATCCCGTACACCCATGGTTTGCATAAATTACTTGCATGTATGAAATTTCAATGACTTTTGTGATCTTAGTCTCAATAGACCTTTTGATGGATAAATCTCTGAGGGTTTCCACCTCCTTTGGTTACCGGCCAGAGACTTGAAAAGAAACTATCCATCAATTTTTAAAATATGGGATTTAATTCACGACATATTTAGAATCGTTACAAAGCCTCCTGTTTTGTTTGTTGCATTTATACTCAAAGGATAAGTGAATTACGAATACACAAACAAAGAAACAAACAACTTACAGTGGCGGATCCAGGATTTGGCAAAAGGGGGGATGGCAGGCCATATGTGGTTTGTATAAAAATCCGATCTGGGGAGGGGTCTAAGAAGGAGAGGGGTGTCCCCGGGGCAGTGCCAGGGTATTTTGATAGGGGGAAAGCATGTGATGAGTAATCACCGTCCTGGGGAGGGGTCTAAGGGTCCCCCTCCCCTTTGAGAACTTTTTGTTAATTTAAGGTTGCTCAGATGCAAAATGGTGATGTCTGTGGTGTATTTTTCGAACTGATTATATATGGCTGGAAAGCGTACATAATTCAGTGAATTTTAATTTTTGGTTTGGTGAAAGATGCTTTTTGGGGAAGGGTGCCCCCTCCCCTTACACCCCTCCCCTTTGAGAAATGTTTGTTAATTTAAGATTGCTTATATGCAAAATGGTGATGCCTTTAGTATATTTTTGAATTGATCATATATCACTGGAAAATGGTTATAATTTAGTGAATTTTAAATTTTACCCTAAATTCACAGTACTTTCCATTAAAATAAATTACAAGGCTTAAATAAGACACTACAGGGTAATACTGCAGCAAGTTATAGTTAAAAGCCTAATGTTGTCGAAAATATTCCTCTAAATATTAAAGAATTCTGAAATTCCCTTGAAATTAGAAGCAGTGCTCCCAATGCTTTGGGCCTGGCCGGTAATAGACTGAATTTAGCAATCCATTAATAGAGCGCTCATGAGTAACTCCAATATAAGCCAAAATGTTATCAGCTGAAAGTCAGTAGTAGAGTTATTAGCATAACACTTATTTTCTGAGGTAGAAAATAATGAACAAATTTGAGTGTCACTCTCACACATCCCATAAGCCTTTTTCATTGGAATAGGGCCTTGTCCTTTGTTTTATGAAGTTGAAAAAACTTCAAAATTTTTTAGAAGGGAGGCCGGTCCCCCTGAGCCCCCTAAATCCGCCCCTGTTTTAAATGTAGGCAGGCTGTGTTGGAAAAAGAACATTCTCAGAAAAGTATTCCATAGTCAAAAGGAACAGTACAAGCTCATTAAGTATAGGTAAGGACAGTTGAAATAGAATATTTATTTTATTACCTTCACACTAAGTAAGAAAAATTTTGGAAATAACATTTTCTCTAAAAAATAACAAAGGTATAATTATTTTGCACCTGAGAACCACCCGAACAAGAAACCATGCACACACACACCCACACACACACACACAAAGACATCGAAAGGGAGACGCCCCTCAAGTTCCCCAGATTTTGTTTTTGATTCCTTGCCGAAGGTAAAAGGAATCTATACAATCACGCGAGCGATTGTGTGTGTATGTATGTATGTATGTATGTATGTATGTATGTATGTATGTATGTATGTATGTATGTATGTATGTATGTATGTATGTATGTATGTATGTATGTATGTATGTATGTATGTATGTATGTATGTATGTATGTATGTATGTATGTATGTGTGCTTTTGACGCTTGACTTTTAAACACGATATCTCAAGACAGCAATGATTGATAAGTTTTATACTTGTTATATAGAACTATTATATTAAGAGAAAGATCCCTATTGTTTTTGGTGAAAGCCAGCTCGTGAGGTCAAAGGTTATGTGAGTCACCAGAGGTAAAAAACTGAAAACCTTGTAAACACGATATCTCTAGGTAGAAAGCATGGATGTTTTTCATAGTTGGCATATGGATGCGTTAGAGCCAAAAGATAAACCCTACTGATTTTGGTAAAGGTCAAAGGTTATCTGAGGTCACCGGAGGCGAAAATACGAAATTCTTAAAAAACTGCCTGTAAACACGATATCTCAAGATAACAATGTGAACCACCTTCATACTTGGGTATATAACTTTATCATATGAAAAGGAAGAACCCTTTTGTTTTCAGTGGAAGTCAAAGGTCATTTGAGGTCATCAGAGGTCAAAAACAGAAAATCTTGAAAAAACACGATATTTTAAGAGAGGTATGATGGATCCTTTCATATTCGGTATTTAGATGTGTTACTTTAAGAGAAAGAGTGCCTTTCGCGACTTTTGGAGGTCAAAGGTCATCTGAGGCAATCAGAGGTGAAACTACGAAAACCTCGTAAAGGAAATAGACAGTGTTCGGTACTAGGGTTACCATATTTTCTATGCTGAAAGTGGGACATGTGAGAGGTGTCCCCCTCCCCAGTGCTAAAATTTAGATTTTGGTAACTGCCTAAAAGCCAAATGGTGCAATATTAAAGCTGATTTCACTAGTTTTGTTTGCCTAATATGTGGACAATTTCAGAAATGTAATTAATGCTTAAGTTGGTTTGCACCACATTTACTCCCGCACAGACCACAGTCTGCGGAATGCTCATGAACTTACTACTTGGTGGAAAAACTGCAAAACCATAAAAATATCCGAAAATGAATGAACAGTACAACTCACAATTGCCACACTCATACGTATTGGTCCTACTATCAAAACAGCACAGTTAGCCGGTTCAGTCGGTACATACGTAGCTAATCAGAGCTACACTGCTGCAGTACAAATCGTAAGTTCGGGCTATAGCCTAATACTAGGGCTAAAAAAGTGATCAATCATGAGGATTTTCACTGCGCACTCAAAAACATGACACAGAACATAATATATTCGTTTTCGAGAAAATCAGGAGGATTCGCTGAAAAACAAAAGTATATCTCCATCCTCTGTGGGGGAACTTGTAGCATGATGTGGGAGGTTGAATGTACGTAGCCAATTTGCCGTTATACATTTTTCAAAAATTTTACCGAGCGCTTCGCGCCTAGCCGGCATTACCGGTATAGATGGTGATTGTTAATACACTTACGAACGACGAAAAAACATTCTGAAACGCGCTTCTTAGTCTTTAAATCCTTTTGCTTTACCTTTCAGGGATGTCTAATATCACTTCCTGCACCTATACTCTCCCTCCCATTCCCCATTGCTGCAAGCTGTTCGTCTGGATTTTCGTTCAAACTTACTCTAGGCCTACATACTCTACTCTACAGTATCATTTGGATGTCAGGTAATAATCATCATACCAGTGCCCCATTTTATGTAATTAATACCGGAGTCTGCCCAGCCTTAGATACACTTTTGTAATGCACAATGAAGTAAAGGAAAATTTTCATAATAGTCCAAGAATGTTTCTGTGGACTCCAAGAACTTATTTTACGTAAAAACTTTGCCCGAATAGAAGGCATTAAAGTACGTAGCCTAATTATGACATTTCTAATTTCCCGTTTACACGCTACTGGGGACTAATTAATGCTATTCCAAGAAACTGGAGAGTGAGTGGTGGTGTTGGGGAAAATCGTGATTTTTATTTAGAGAACTCACTTTTCAAGAAAGCTCTGAATCATAGATCATTTTCCCAAGCAGTCTACCATTTTAATCTAGTAAAGATTGGCGAAACCCCTTCTTCCATTAAAAAATGGAATTCCTTAATTAATGACTTAAATCCTGATGACTGGGATAGAATTTTCAAGATGCCCTGGGCCTCGGCAAATTAAGCTAAGATCTGTTATTTTGAGTTCAAATTCCTTCACCGCATTCTGCCAACCAACAGGCTTTTAAATTTGATGGGCATAGCTGATTCACCCCTCTGTTCATTTTGCAAAATTGAGGAAGAAACTTTGGAACATCTTTTTGGGGAGTGCACCTTTACCTCTTCTTTTATTCTTGATGTTGAAATGAATATTCTGCAAAAACAGTTTTTCTTTACAAAGCAAGATATTTTTTTCGGTTATAATAATACGATTTACCATCCTTATAGTTTCCTTATATTGCATATAAAGTATTTTATTTTTTGTTGTAAACAGAATAATGAAAAGCCATGTTTCAAAGCCTTCTATCACAAACTAAAATTCATTTTGCAAGTTGAAATGTTTATATATGCCAAAAATTTGAGTAAGAATTTTAGAAAATACTCTGCTCTTCAGAAATTAGAAAACGATTTGACTCGTATTGCCTTAACACCATTATCCCGTGTTCCGAATAATGATTAAGATTGTCTTTTTATTTGAAAGTATTGTTTAATATTTAAATGCCCAAAATAGTGCATGTATTTTTAGAGTATATTATTAAAATTCAGTAGCTATTGTTTGTTTAAGGGCAAAACTACAGGACATGTTCACACTGTCATTGTTGTTAATCAATCATAACGCATATAAATCGACAATAAAGATGGAAAAAAAGTACGTAGCCAAAGGGAGGGGGGGGGGCTTTAGGAGGTTTGCAGACAACATACCCATCTGTAAGACAACACACTCTCCCAGGCTCTTTCACCTAACCGAAAATTAGAATTCACTAATATGGATATTTTCCAGCCATATATGATCAGTTCCAAAAATACCCCAAAGATAGCACCATTTTGCATCTAAGCAACCTTAAATTACCAATTTCCCAAAGGGGAGGGGGACATCTTCCCCACAGACCTTCTTCTTCTTCTTCTTCTTCTTCTTCTTCTTCTTCTTCTTCTTCTTCTTCTTCTTCTTCTTCTTCTTCTTCTTCTTCTTCTTCTTCTTCTTCTTCTTCTTCTTCTTCTTCTTCTTCTTCTTCTTCTTCTTCTTCTTCTTCTTCTTCTTCTTCTTCTTCTTCTTCTTCTTCTTCTTCTTCTTCTTCTTCTTCTTCTTCTTCTTCTTCTTCTTCTTCTTCTTCTTCTTCTTCTTCTTCTTCTTCTTCTTCTTCTTCTTCTTCTTCTTCTTCTTCTTCTTCTTCTTCTTCTTCTTCTTCTTCTTCTTCTTCTTCTTCTTCTTCTTCTTCTTCTTCTTCTTCTTCTTCTTCTTCTTCTTCTTCTTCTTCTTCTTCTTCTTCTTCTTCTTCTTCTTCTTCTTCTTCTTCTTCTTCTTCTTCTTCTTCTTCTTCTTCTTCTTCTTCTTCTTCTTCTTCTTCTTCTTCTTCTTCTTCTTCTTCTTCTTCTTCTTCTTCTTCTTCTTCTTCTTCTTCTTCTTCTTCTTCTTCTTCTTCTTCTTCTTCTTCTTCTTCTTCTTCTTCTTCTTCTTCTTCTTCTTCTTCGCCAGACAAGGCTATCCCGTGCTGTTGAACTAGGGCTAAGGGAGTCGGATGAATAGAATAACTAGCTATAACGATTTTGATCAAGGGCTAAGAGCTGGTTTTTAAAGCTGTCCACTGATGGGGCACAGCGAGCCTGTTACGGTAATAGGTTCCAGCTAGGGATAGTTCTTGGATAGAGAGATTTCTGATAGCAAAGCTTGTTAGTGGAGGGATAATGGTATAGATACCTTCCACTAGTACGACGGGTAGTCCGTCGATTAAGATTTGAAGGGTCAATA
Organism: Holothuria leucospilota; assembly: GCA_029531755.1. Classification (NCBI taxonomy): domain Eukaryota; kingdom Metazoa; phylum Echinodermata; class Holothuroidea; order Aspidochirotida; family Holothuriidae; genus Holothuria; species Holothuria leucospilota. Next base: position 11,355,307 of record CM055969.1, on the reverse strand, counting down.
AGATGATTCCTTACATTACTTGGAAGTAATCCATGCGTTTCTTTATACATAACAACAAGACGAGCCCTAAATCGTCGAGTTTCAAGGCTGTCCCATTTAAGATCTTTTATCATCTCAGAAACACTTGATTGGCGACTGTAGTTGTTAAAGATGAATCTGGCAGCACGCCTTTGGACATTTTCCATAGAATTCTTTTCGGATTGGGTATATAGGGGTCCCATACCGTACTACAATAATCGAGAATGGGTCGAACAAGAGCAAAGTACGCTGCAGTCTTAGTATCTTTATCACAGTGCGAGAGGTTTCGCCTCAATAGGCCTAATGTCCGGTTTGCTTTGGATACAATTTGGTTAATATGTCTTTTCCAGTTCATACTAGAAGAGAGTTCAACTCCTAGTTAAGGGTGGTGATTAACCTGCTCTAAAGTATGATTACCCATTTGGTAAAAATAAGGATTTGGATTTGCTTTATGGGAGACTCTCATAGTAAAACACTTAGATTTATTAAACCCCATCTGCCAGATTGATTCCCACTGACACAAATTGTCAACATCATGTTGAAGAATTTTTGTGTCCATATGTTTTTTATTTCACGATACAGGATACAGTCATCGGCAAATAACCTGACGCTTGATTGAATATTTGCCGGCAAGTCGTTAATATAGACTAAAAAGAGTAAGGGTCCCAAGACAGTGCCCTGAGGGACACCAGAAATGACTTTAGATTTGTCTGAAGACGTTCCATTAATTAGCACCCTCTGGTAACGGTTAGTTAGGAATTTCTCAATCCAATTTAAGATGTTATTACGGATTCCAACATGCTTGAGTTTATTAAGAAGTAGCTGGTGGGGAACTGTATCAAAAGCCTTGCTAAAATCCATTATGATTAGGTCAGCTTGGCTTCTGTTATCTAAAATCTTCATTATATCGTCGACAAGGGCAGAAAGCTGAGTTTCGCATGACCTCCCTTTACGAAAACCATGTTGAACATCATGCATCAAGTACATTAAATTTGTCAAAGTGATCCATAATTTTACGGTGAATAATATGCTCTAAAAGCTTGCAAGGGATGGATGTCAACGAGACAGGCCTGTAATTCGCAGGGTCCGATCTTTCACCCTTCTTATAGATGGGGGTTATATTAGCATCAAGCCAGGCTGCTGGTAAACATCCACTTGACACCGACTTTTGGAACAACTTCTGAAATATGGGGGCAATACTGTGGGCACAGGACTTTAAGACTGGCAGTGACATTGTCAGGCCCAGCAGCCTTGTGCACTTTAAGATCAGTTAACAGCTTAAGGACACCGGTGGTTGAGATCTTAATGTCCCCTATAACAGGGATGGGACTAGAATCGATAACAGGCATACTATTTAGATCTTCTTTTGTGAATACAGAACAAAACTGATTATTCAGGGCTTCGGCTTTATCTTTGGAAGTGGACAGGAGTCTTCCATGAACCTGCAGCGGCGAGATACCAGAAGTATCAGTCCTCTTAGATTTAATAAAATTCCAGATAGGCTTAGTATTATCTGATTTCAAGCTACCCCCGATAATGTCTCTAACGTAGCTATTATGAGACATTCTGATTTTCCTATCAATACTTCTCCTTAATTTCCTAAATTCAAATTTATGGGAGGACTGACCATACAGTACTTCTTGACCTAGAACGGCACCTTTATGTAGTGACAAAGGAAGGATTCCACACTGCTGTATACAATCTCAGGGACGCACACTCTTCTCTTTCACCTAACCAAAATTAGGGTATCCCAAAATTAGAATTCACTAAATGAGGATATTTTCCAGCCATATATGATAACTTAACAAAATATCCTAAAGATAACACCATTTTGCATCTAAGCAACAAAAATTTCTCATGATGACGGTATAAATAGATTGAAGTGAATGGAATTGAATTAGGTGTGGTAAATGAATGAATCCCACAAGAACTTTTGCAAGTTGACACACACCATACAGGCTACGGGGAATCCCCTCCTCATCAACACCAGCCAACTTGGGCAAGTTCAAACAAAACTGCACCACAGAGATAGTTTGCCTAGTTTGTAAGTGTAAATGTCACGTTGTTAAATGTAACTTGTACACTGTGGCGGCTAGATAAGCAGTCAAGCCTATCATCAGGTGACAAATCGTCGTCGGATTGGTTCAACAACATATACCGTACGGCCTTACTGGCAGCCTAGGTATAATGTACCGAGGGAGCGCTTGCGAACTCTCGTCGTCTTTTTAGCTTCACATGTGAGTCGTTTGACAGATGCTACATTCCTGCTACAACTGATAATCATAACTGAGCACTTACGAAACCAACAGTAGGAAGTCATATTGTACGTGCACACTTCGTCACGCAGAAGGGAATGGTATGTTACTAGCGTCACCATGAATGATTCAATGAATGTTAGTAGGCCTAGTCTGTAGGCTAGGCTTCTAAGTTCTATAGTAATGCTATAGACAATACAACAGTATCATAAGGCCTAGTCCTCAGTAAAGGCCCGTGTATAGCCGGTCGCCGATAGCTCCCTATACACGGTCCTTACTCCGACTCATTGAAAACCCGGGGTCTTCGACCAGCACAGTGCTGGTCGAAATTGATTTTCTTCTTATTGCAAAGTTAGGACCTAAAGTCTTAAGAAACTACCATAACTTTTCCTTTCCATGTCTTACACTTATATTGCAGTTGTTTTTTATCACTTTAAACCTCGGAAAAGTTCCGAAAATTTGAAATAAAATCATCAACTTGGCCGCTTCTTAACAATTTACTGTAGCGCTCAAAATATTTGTTGACATCTGAATGCCGTGTGCGTAACAGTGTGACGTCACGCACAACATTTTGATTACTGTAGTTCCTATGCATACACATGGCAACTGCCTCTGCAGGCATTCTATACTAACGTAACGACGTAGCTCATTAGCATACTGCTGTAAACAAAGTTCCAAAGTCACACAGTAAATTTTACAGAGCGAAAAAGTTGCTGATTTCATTTCATATTTTTGGCACTTTCCGGTGATTCTCGGTGATCCAGAACAGCTGCAATACTCTTGCAAGATCTGGAGAAGAAAATTCCTGGTTGTAAATTAGGATTTTTCTTTCAGAATTTGCTGTGAGAAGACAGAAAATTTCAACCATTACACAGACGGCCGATCCCCCCGCCATTTTCAATGGTCGGTGTAAGGACTGTGTATAGAGAGCTGTAGGCAAACGACCACAGTCCTTTACTGAGGACCCGTCTGGAAAACATGTAGGTTACGCCGAAGATCTTCGGCGTGACACTGAAGCGGTCACGCCAACTGTCTGGCGTATTTTGTCATTCTGATTTCTATTTGGTGCACCTAGCCTACAGCAGAGGCTGGCGTAATGTTTATCTTGCCTTTCCTTTGGCGTAAATCTTCGGCGGCGAAAAAACGAACTTTCCAGTATGGACTGAGGACTACATAAGGCCTAATGTTAGTATAAGCCTAGTATTTAGTAATACTATCCGTTGTGGCTATTTGCCAGACAGTCGGGCAAATTGGAAGTTTAGTTTTCTTATTTTCCCGACAGCAATCGACCAATCATATCACTCCAACGAGCTTGTGACGTAAGAAATGTTAGTTGGAGCAGTGCAGTGTGCGTTTGTAGGCCTACCACAGAACAATATATAATTCTGTGGTGTGTACGTACGTACAGTATGTGTGGTTACTAATACTACTTACAGATAAGCACACTGGACTTCCATAGCTTCGATGACTTATCAGAGTACAGTACTCAGAAGAAAATTCCAGACAATTCCCATTGAGTCCCATCGGATTATTCTAAAAACTATCAGAAGAAACGTTTTCTGTGTTTACCATAGTTGTTTGTAGAACAATATAGCAGAAACGGCAAACAAGAATATAAAGGAAGTAAACAAGAAATGCAATCTGAAGGAGTTTTGCACTCAATAGTTGTCTGCATGTTGCAAATTTAACAAAATGCTGAAGTCGACTCGGAATAGGCTTCAAACTGTTATTTGGTGGCACCATTTTTCCTCTAGCAGACTTCTCATTTTCAAAAAAAAAAAACAACTTGCGCATGCCACTGCTCCCTAGGCTCGCCGGTAGGACAAATAAGGACCATTAGTTTCCCGACATACAATTCAAATATTTTCTGAGGCTACAGACTTAGAATAGCCCCGTCACTTTCGTCCACAGTCGGGAAAATAAGGAAGTATGTCCAATAATTTTCCCGACTGGGGGGAAAATAAAGTTAACCTTATTTTCCCGACATACTATTCAAGTATTTTTAGAGGCTACAAATTTAGGATAGCGCCATCACTTTGACCAATCGTCGGGAAAATAAGGAAGGAAAGCCTTGTGATTTTCCAGACTGTCGGGTAAATAGCTTCCACCAATACTATTACTACTTTAGACCTCAGACAACAATAGCCTACACTAACGTAAGACTGACTAGGCTACACTAGGCTACTTATACAGTAGGCCTAGTTGACGTAGCCTAAGGCCCATTTACGCTATCATATTTGAACATCGTCAGATCCATGACATGTAGCATGGTGGGCCGGAAATTGATACACCTAAGCAGTTTCATAGCCGATATTAGGAATAAAATAAATCTAAACACCGTCCTGTTTGCCTCTTCCAAATGTGCAGTAACTTACAGATGCATTGCTAGGCTACCCACAGTTCACCTACTCGATCCAAAAAATTAGTAAAAGAAAGCTTGATTTAACTCGAAATTTTCTTAGATGTCAGTCTCTTAACGGCACCGAAAATGACGCATTTTCCATATGTGTACTGTGCAACCATTTTCTTTGACTTTGTACAGTTGCGTACAGATCCCTACATGGCAAGCTGTATGGTTAGTCCTTGTAGTAGAGGTGCTGAGCAACGGAGTCCGCTCCGCGGAGAAGACGCTTAGTTGCCTCACATACAGTATCATGCAAAACTTGTTTAACTTGTTGACCTAACCTGCCTAAGAAAGGCGGGAAGTTTGGTCAAGTTACAGACAGAGTATAAAAACCTTTATAACCTAGGTTATGCACTCAACACACTGTACAGGCGTAAGTACGTCAGATGAAGCAGTACTTCAGGACAGTGCACATCAGGGCGAGGTAATTTTCGTTGTTTTTTGAGAGTATTATCTCCAGATATTAAAAATACACACAAGGGTGGGATGCAGTTAGAAAATGCTTGAAAAATAATCATATTTAGGTGTGCACGTACCTGAAATGGATTCATTATCGTGAAAAACAAAATGCTGGATAGGTTCAAAAACATTAGGCTTGCTACAGTAACGTTGCTATGGTGATAGCTAATAATTTTTGAAGGTGCGTCAATTAAGGGCCCGCGTCAGTTTTGATGCCTTTACTATATAAGCTAGTATACCAGTATGGAAAGTAGGCCTATGGCACTTTTCACCAAGATCTCGGGTGTGCACGAAAAAAAATTCAAGTGTGCACATGAAAAGTCAAGTGTGAAATAAATACTTGGGAAAGATTTAAACAAAACCCTTGAAGGCCTCCTTAACATCCAGAGTGGAAAGTATGGTATCGATGTTCCAAATATGCACACTCCAGGGGTCTTGGCCAAGTGATGGCCGACACTGCATACATCAATTTCAATCAAGTCATCAGCACGTCATGATCACGACTAGTAATCATCCAATAGGCAAAGTCAATATAACATATACCTTGGGTTATACAAGGCAATTGCCATCTGCTTAAAAAATCAGGTGCAGTGTGAATTTTCAAGTGTGCAATAAAAATCTAGAAAAAAATCTCGGGTGTGCAATTGCCATACTTTCCATACTGGCTAGTCTGTACTGCTAATCGGTCAATTGCAAGGCATGATGGGATACAAAAGGGAGCAACAGTGCCACTCCTTCAACGTTATACTAGTAGCTCCCTTTTTCCCTTAGTAATGTGCATTGCTAATTGAATGATTTATGCGATTAGCAATATAGCTCGTTGTTTCACAGTTTCCTGCTTGGTGTATGCTATGCACTACCATGTACTAAGTTAGGCCTAGGCTATGGGCTATTTGCGCAAACTTCATGCACCACACAAGTAAGTCCAAAGCATCTCTGAATTAAAATGTCCTTAATAATTAGACTAGATTGTTGATTGTTGCTGAATATTCCCCCTCCAACCCAGGGACCAACCCAGTACTACTAGGCCAAGGGAATGGAAGTCAGATTTGCGACCACCACATGCATGTCCTGAAAGCTACTTTCCACTCCAAAATTGTCATTATTCTCAAATCATTAATTATGTCTTAAAATGCATATTCACCAAACAAATCAAATTTCCAAATCATCTGAGTTAGCAAAATTGTGTTTTAAAATAAATTTCCATCCATACCAGTAGTGAGCTATTGATCATCAGGGTACATACATCCTTCACTAGAACTTGTTCAATATTTTCTGGGCACAAATCTAAGACTTTCATTCTCTTGGCCTTATGAGAAAATCATAAGGAAAGACTGGAAAATTTTCATGTTTTGAACATTTGTTGGAAAGATGAAACATGCAGCTAAAAAATTGAGCACTGTCATTCATGTTGGACTTGTTCAGTTTTGTTGGGAAGCCCATCTACAAGATCATACTGTACACTTGTTCATGAACATTGCCATGCAAATGTATACTATTATTATGTGATTTTCAGCAAAAGACAGGCAGCTTACTTTATCTGGATCTGGACAATTGCTGCACAAGAGTGAAGTGTGCAGGGTTGGGTGTGTGCATGTGTGCAGTTAGTTCCATTAGACCAGGAACTTTAAGCGGAATCCTTGAACAACATTGTGTCTTCTATTTGTGTGGTGTTAGATGGAAGAAGGTTCCAATCTCTGATGGTACAAAGGAAGAAGCTATATATTTGAAGCAGCCCTTGCTTTTATTGTGGTGTTGATGCCTTGATGGATGAATGGGTCTCAGGTCTTCAACTGGTAAAGCAAGAGGACTGATTCTAGCTTTGTAGAGAGTTGTTAGTCTGTTTACAGATCTTCTATCTTTAAGGCTGTTCCACCCTAGGTCATTTAACATTTTGGTCACTTTACTGAGGGAGGAATAATCATTGCAGACAATTCTAGTAGCTCTACATTGGATCTGCTTAATTTTGTTGATTGTCCCAGACAGAGGATGAGTACTCCAGGAGAGGCCTAAAATGTGTGAGATAGGGTTTGGCTTGTTCTTGGGACAAGAGTGGAGGTTCCTTTGATGAAACCCAGGCACCTATTTCTAGATGAGGTAATGTGGTTTATATTAATATGTGAGGTTTGAGTATTAGAAATGTCAACTCCAAGGTAAGTATGGCAGTCAGTGGGCTCAAAGATTTCATTACAAAGTGTGTAGTAATGGAGTTGAGGATTCCTGGAGTGAGTGATCCTCATTAAAAAGCATTTCTTGATGTTGTAGTGTATCTGCTAATTGTCTCAAGTGTATTTTTACAAGTGTATTTTCATCATTTTGGAGATGAACCAGGTCTAACTTGTTCCTTTGTCTATAAATCACACAGTAAGCAACAAATGGTCTGACCTCAGAAGAAGAGATGTCTGGCAAGTCACTTATACAGCCCTTCCAAATAAGATATTGGCTACGGCAAAAAAATTGCTGAAGTAAAAGGATTTACTTCGGCAAAAATACACTTTACCTCGGCATTAGGTAACTGTCCGATGCTACTTGTTTACAAACCTCTACCACAGTAGGTTAACGTAATTTGTTTGTTTAAGCTCCGGAATTCCATTGATAAAACCAATACAGCCGCTTTGGGAATTTTTCCCACTTCATTACACATTACAAAAGATAAAACGGCTGGTACTGAAATCTAAAGGTCACACTCTGCTGTGTCATACTCATGACTTTCTTTACATACAGCAGACAGTGAGTTTTGTACATACAGTAAATACCCATCGTAACGAACTTTTTAAATCGAGATTTTCCGTTAAAACTTGAAAAATTGCAACTATGTTTTGTATATAAAGCAATAATACTGAATATATTTGCTCATGTTACGATCGTGGTGGAAATTTTATCAGAAAACGATTTCTTTTCAAGTCGCTACTCGAAGCTGCATTTCGAGCCGTGTAGGCCTAGTGTGCAGCTTTCGTAACCGGTAAGTCCCCGTACGCGTGTCCTGCAATCTATCGCCTCGGCAAAATTTTTGCCGAAGTCAAGTCAATTTGTCTCGGCATTTACCTCGGCATTGCCGAATGCCGAGGCTATTTTCGAGGGCTGCTTATATAAACTAAAAATTATAAAGGCCCTGTATTGTGGCCTGTGGTACACCAGAGATAACATCCATCCATTCCAAAAAATGACACGCAAAAAAAAAATCTTTCCTTTCTGTACTTCAGAAAGTTGGCAGTCTAATTATTGGTTATATTCCTGACACCATACTTCTCTATGGTTGTGGGGAATGGTATCAATGCTTTGGAGAAATCCATGATAGTGGTATCAGTCTGTGATCTACAATTTAAGGACCATTCCAGATCATTAACAGTTAAAATCAACTGTGATTCACAAGCGTGGTATTTTCTAAAACCATGCTGCCTGCTTGTAGTGATAGAGTACTTATCAAAAGGTATACGATATGCGCTAAGATTTTGCAGCTTATCAATCTAAGTGAAACAAGCCTATAGTTAGATGCATGGTGCGATCCATCATCCCCTGTTTTGAAAATCAGGGAAACATTGGCCCACAGCCAAGAAGATGGTAAAACACCAGTGTCCAGGGATCTCTGAAAAAAAGAGAGCAGGGCCGACCTCCTCTGCAGCCGTTTTCAGGATATGGGAAGGTACACCATCAGGACCAGAGGCTTTGTTGAGGTTTAGCTCATTCAACAATTTAATAACACCTTCTAAAGATATCTCAATGTCAGGCATGGTTGGGATGTGATAAGATGAAATGAGAGGTAACTCAATCTCTGGAGTAAAAACCTTCTTGAATTGCTCACATTCAGAATATTGACTTTCTTTATATTCCTATTCAAGCTTACCATCAAATCTTAAAGTGGACCTAAAGTCTAGAATTACAAGAATAGGTATTTGGAGTCTGGAAAATGAATTTCATTCATCCAACTCCCATTTGCATATCTTACTCCATTGCTGAGATATAAAATGTTGAAATTTATTCACTTAATTTGAAATAGTCGATTGCACAATAATTTGTGAAGTCCTTCTTGTACAACTCACATGAACTGCTTTTGTTTCCTTTTGAAATTAAGATTTTTACAGGACATTGAAACAATTACAGTTCCCTTGCATGGTATGTTGTACGGAGATGACATATGTAGCCAAGTCACCCTATAACAGTAAGACAGTGATCACATTTGGGCACAAGGTGCAGTGACTTTCGAAAAAACAAAGAACAACAAAGACTGTAATTTGAGTAGTACAAGAATGACATCACAAATTATTGTGCAATCCACCATTTTAATTTAATAAGTGAATAACCTTCAGCATTTTATATCTCAGCTTAGGAATGTCCTGTGAAGCTGGGAGTTGAACCATTTGGTTACTTTTTTCAAGCTTGTAACATATATTTTTGTAATTTTAGACTTTAGGTACACTTTAATGGTGGCATTCCAACAGAGTCATATTTGAGGCTCTTTATAAAGAACCAGAACCATTTAGGCCAGTCCATTCAAAGTGGAGTGATGCACTAGACAAACCTTGGGGGCATAGATGGGGTAACTGGCATTACAAAAGCTGTTGAATGTGACATAGAAAACTTTTAAAGCTTTTATAATTTTGCTTGAAAAGTTAAGCTGCTGTCTACAAGCAACATTTCTGGTGTTTTGCAAAACAGGTTTGTTGCAAAGCTGCATAGTGGTGACCAAGTAATTGGGACAAAAAAAAAAGATTTAAGTTTATGAATTGTGTGGCGTGGGTAACTGATTGATCAGTGAACCATCCTGGCACAGCCTTGCTGTTGCTATAGAGGGGTTTCACCGTGTCTTGTGATCTTGCAACTCTTTGATTTTGAAGGGCAAGATTGTGCGTCTCTAGTGGTTTTGAAGGGCATGTGTTCGTTGTGTCACAGTAGTATCTATGGTTATGCAGTGCGTGTGTGTTGTAAATATGCTTACTGCATGTGTATTTTGCCCTTCAGTGCCTGGGAATCCCACTCGCATGACATCACATGAAATCCGTCTATAGTAAATTAAGTAGAAATAGTATTTTTAGTAGCTCTAACCACTGATCAAATTTACTCTATGAACAGTGACGTGACAGGACACAATCATACCCTAGTTGTCAGCCATCAAAAGGGTGATGCCAAAAATATTGCATCTTCACAGTTTGCATTCTGAATATACTGTGCTACCAGCTACGCACACTGAAGAGAGAACTAATATACTGGCCAGCTACAGCCTGTGAAATGATCAACAGGGAGTTTTATCACAGAAGTAAAGGTCATCATATATAATGGCAGAGGCTGTGAGACCAAAATCACGTCAAAAGAAAAAGGTAATGTACATGTGTAGCAAATTATATTCTGCAAAAAACAATTATGTAAAACATTAGAAGGTTATTGTGCAATCTGGTGAAATTTCTGATTGTTTCAGGGGGATCAGTCAAGTTTGCCCCTGCAAAGTCCCCCTCCACAGTCACCTCCTCATTTGAAATTCATAAAAATGGCTACAGATATTCTTTCAATGATAAATGGAAAGTGGCAAACGAAAGCTTGGGCACATGTATAGGCCTACAGTATTCAGGAGTTACCACTGATCTCAAATGAACTAGAATAACACTGGGCATCACATTAATGGGCTCTTTGACCTTGATGCAGATGTGCATGTAACTTAGGCTTGCATCTGTCCCTTCCATCTGCAAAACTATGACAATGTAAGCAGTATCTTAAAATTCTAGATTCATCCCTTTGTCAATTTTGCATTGATAGTTTCCCGAGTATGTAAAGTGAAAAGAAAAGTTACTTTTGCAATCATTATAGTGTGGACACGTGTAGCTCATTTGTCAGATGTTTAGACTCACGTTGGCAAGGAAACGTACTGTATGAGTTACCGTGGTTAGATTGGATATGATATTGACATGAAAGCAAAAGAGCTACTGTCAATTTATGGATTTACATGTAATGTGAAGGACCTTATCATACCCAAAATAACCTTTTCTGGCAGAAAAACCAGCATTTTTTACTTGAACAATTGTTAAAACTGTCATTTGTTAAGATTGTCAAAGGAACCTTCAGCAAGTTCAGCATAATGAATTCATAGCCATTTATGTAATTTCTTAGATGCACACATCAGAAAACTCTTAAATTTTCATGTGGTAGTCGCAAAAGAATCATTAAATTGGAGCAAATTATATGATAGAAAAAATTGAATAGTAGGTAGAGAGCCTGATGTTTAGACTGTGCTTACAGTATGATAGATGTGTAGTGTGTAGTACAGTACAACTAGACCTGTGATCTGACAAAGGATAATGGTGGTGTGTCAGATTGCTTACAGTAGGTTTTGTATGGACCTAACGTTTGGTAGTCTGCCACATTGCTTACGCTATGCATAGGCCTAATGTTTGGTGGTCTTCCAAATTGCTTAGTCAATGTATAGAACTAATTGTGATCTGCAATATTAATGTTGGCAATGTATAGACCTAACATTTGGTGGTCTGCCATATTGCTTAGGCTATGCATGAACAAATGTTTGGTGGTCTGTAAAATTGTTTACGGGGTAGGAAGTGGTCCTCTGAGCCCTAAGTGTTGACTGGCACTATAAATTTAGACTATGACATATGTCCCAGATGGTTAGTTAGTTTAAAGTCCAAGTATCATGAATGAAGATAGGCCTTCAGAATGTTTAATGGGTGTAGTAAATGGCGTCTGGCACAATCATTTTAGCAAAATAAAAATTTTGGCTAATTTTTCCTGGTTTTTGGGTGAACATGGATTTTTAGCTTTGTCGTACTTTGTCGTGCTTTTCCAGAAATAAAATCTGTGACATCATAAGTGGAGTAATTACACTCACGCACGACCATATACTGTCTGCAAGCCTACGCTGGTGCACATATGCAAGCCAGCTGCCACCACCGGCCGGGAGTAAACGCAACTGCCACTAGAGCAATTGTTCGGAGTGGTCATTTTTCATGTTTGTTACAGTCATAAAATTTCACCTTGAGCATGAGCTCATCACATTTTGGGGTTAAGAATCTACTATGCTCACTACATGAGCTGCAAGATTGCACCAGTAATGCCTAGCATCTTCAGTTTTAGTGAAGTATGTTCCAACAGTAAAATACAAATGTTCCTGTGTGATCAAACGTTCTGTTTACAATGAATAGGCTACATTGTGCCATTTGTACAACACTAAGCCTAACGTTACTGTTATGCCTTTCAGCATGAACTGCTCGGATGATAACCCTACCTTTTCTAGAGTATTCTCTTTCGTCTAGCAATCACCTGTGTACTTACTTTGCTTGTACAAATCTCCGCAGATAACTTTCCATTTATATCCAACAAATAATTAATCCAGCACTGGCGCGTCCAACAAATAATTAATCCAGCACTGGCGCGAACTGTTCAAAATCCTTCGATACTTTTCCTTACGTTAGAACGGCATAGTCTCAGCTCCCAGCTTGAGTACGTGCATACCGTACCTACGTAAGTACATACGAAATGTAGTAACAGTAGTGTATTATGTGCGCGGCGTACGTTCGTAGTAGCTATGCATTGAAAGCCTGACTTGGCCAATCAGAACACTGTTAATAAATACACACTAAGTGAAAATGTGTGAGACAACTTTGAAAGCGAACTTGTGATTGGTAGAGATATCTTGCTATGCTATACTGTTGTTTTCCACTCTCAAGCAAGTCATTATTTGGCTACTCAAATATAATATAGCAATATTTAATGGCTCTTAAGACAGTGTGTTTTTTCTGCCTATTGTGAACACTGAGTATCCACGTTCTCATATGTAAAGAACCTGTTTATGAAAACTTGGGATTCTGAAGCCATTAAGTGGGTTATTAAAAACACCATGCAAAACTGGCTACCATCACTCCATTTAATGAGGTCCCGGTTTTTGTTTTGTGCTTTGTGTTCCATTCTTGTCCGTGTCCAAGCACGTAAAAAGTACACTGTTTAATGCATTGTACATGGACTTCTTATAATAAGAAATCCGTGGCAGTGTACTGCTATGTACTGTCCGTGAGAAGCAACCGTCCACAACTCCACTTATGACGTCATAAGTAGTTCGGCAATTCGTAGCTCTTCGGAACTGATTGTTAAAGATCCTACCCCTTTTCTGTATCTACGGGAAAATTTGGCTTTTTCTTCAATTCTCCATGTAATTATTGTAGGGGGGATATTTAACCGCCAAGAAAGTGGAAATATGAGCCTTTTAACCATTTCTGAGTAATAAGCTTAGCTGTAATACTTGATCTTTAATTGTTAAAAATGTAAATCCTATTCATTTATGACTATTATATTTACATGACTCCAGTCCATTATTAGTTTTGTGCTTTATGTTTTTGTCTGCAGAAAAAAGAAAAGGTGCCTAAAGAAGATTATGGCAACCTCAACAAGGATTTGGAAGCACAAACTGTTTTGGAAACCAAACATGAAACAATTAAAGATGAAACAACTTTTGATGCAAAGGACTCAAAGGCTGAATCAGATAGTCAGGAAACTGAAACCATGAATGAAGAAGAGAGAAGCAAAACTGTTGAGGAGCAAGAAGAAACAGGAGATGACGAGAAATGTGAAAGTCTTTTAGAGGATGTAGAAACTAGTAGAGACGATATACAGGAAGTGAAGTCTGTGAAATCAGTAGGTCAGGATGAAGTGACACATAGTTATGGGAAAACCAGTCAGGAACAGGGAAGTATGGATGGTGCAAGTTGTGAAAATTTTGGTGAAACAATTCCAAGTCTGGAAGTTGAGGAAAACAAGGAAATGCAAGATGAACTTTTCATGGATGCTTTGACTAGTCAGTATGAAGCAGGAGATGTAACAGAGGAGAAGGATGAAGCTGAGAGGGAAACTGTTACAGAACTGGAAGAGGGCAGGGTGGAGGAAAATCCTGAGATGAGAATCCTCGAAGAGAATCAAAATGAGTCAGAAATGGAGGAGAAACAAGAAGGAGGGACTGAGTATCAAGATGATGAAGCTGCCCATTCTTTAGGATTAGATAGCCTTACTACTGGTGATCCCCTGGGAGTTTTTCAAACAATGTCAGGAGTCAGTATTGGAGTCACAGACTTGAAAACAAATGTTCCATCCAAATCTTTGTATTCTGAGGTTGATAGCTGCTCAGATGGTGCTCACCCTCTAATTGATAGTGAAAGAGATACAGAGGCAGATGTGCTTAGTGAGGACTTTGAAGAACTGCAACCTCAACCCTCTAGCAGAGAAAGTGATACACTGGTTGACCCAACAGCACCAGATCTGCTTACCAGCGCCCTGCATCCTCCATCACGGTCTGCTTCTAGCGAACCTTCTACAAGGCAGATTTGGGAGAGTGGTAGCAGGTTTGCCACTCTAAGGTCAGTGTCCATGCCTGGGTCCAGGTTTGGTGAGCAGTCCCTTCTAGGAGAACGATTGATTACCCCGATGAGTGAAGTGGACCTACAGTACTACTATTTCAACCATATGATACAGAATAAGGAGCAGCATATAGACCAGTTCTTGATGGTAAGGGTAGAGAGTCTGTTTTTATTCAATCTTTAGGGAGGGGGTGGTGTGATTGTGGGTGGGGGCACCAGAGGAGGTAATGAGCAGTGTTATAAGGTAAAAAACAGTGGAAACAATTGTGTAAAAAGTAGTTGTGGGGATTTAAAGAAAATGAGAAACAAGTAACTGAGTACAAAGGAAGTAGGTTAGGTTTAGAAATCAATCCAGGTTGTCAGAAAGAAATATAAAGATCCCTTTCTCATAATATAAATTGTTCCCTTGTGTGAAAGTCATGGGACCCCAGCAGCTTTATACAGAGAAAAATGCATGTGACATTGTCCCTTTTCTTACCCTTTATTTATCAAGTCTTTTTACATCCCTGGTATCATAAAAAGCTGTACATAGCATTGATGGCAACTAATTATTTAGTGGTTACCAACTTAACCAGTTGGCTCAAATATAGATTCAGACTTTTGAGGTTCATTTCAGATGGGATACTTATTGTACATTCAGTATGTGTGAATGTTCTCATGTGACATCAGCACTTGTCAGGCTGCTGTACTGCCTGTCACAGGTCACACACTGAAGGAGTGTTAATTCTAAGAACGTTCATCATTACAAGAGATATAATTGTTATACGATGAATGCTTGGCGCTGTCAGTGCTCAACAAACAAAGATTTAATACAGTCATGGTGTTGAAAATCCTCTATGAAAGGAAAAATGAAACTGTGTTAAATATTTGGAAGGAGAGCTAAGAATTTGAGAGTGAAGTTTTATTTTCAGTTTAGTGAAAAATGACACTTGTTTACAAAAGTGCAAAGGGTGTTTAAGACTAAGTCTGCATTGTTAATTCCAGCAATGCCGCATTGAGAAACACCATTTCTTTGAGCTTGTATACAACTATTATCGAGCTCGAAGTAACCTGTTGATGGTGATGAAGGATGTAGAAAAAAACCAAGAAGAGTACAAGAAGAAATCAACTGACTGCTGGATTTTGAAGGATACTGATATACCCATCAAGGTAATTGGAGGGGTTCGTTTATCTGACATTTCTAATCGAAAGGGATGGAGGGGGGACTTTGTTGGACATCTGGGGGATGAAATTGTTAAAGAGGCAGAGACCTTCCCGATGGACTTTCAGTCTTGTGGATATTTCATAATATACTGCTTACTTGTTTTATCCAACCATTATGAAACTGATGACAGATGATTAATTATATAAGACCACTTAAAAAGTGTCCAGTCCTTTGTGCATTTTACACTCAACATTAATAACGGAGACAGAAAAGCAGATTAATGAAGTAGTTCCGTTTGAAACTTTGTGGTTTAAAATAAGTAACATTGCATGTGAATGAATTGTAGTTTAAAGGCATTGTCATGGAGCCTACCACACTTTGCAGTGGGTAACTGTCCACAAGTGCCATAGCCTGTAGGTTGTTTTTGGTGGAGGTCAAAAGTCATCTGGGGTCACTGGTAGTCAAGCACTGAAAACCTTGTTAACACAATATCTCAAGATAGGAAGCTTGCATAGATTTCATACTTGGTATGTGGATGCATTATGGTGAGAGGATTGATTCTGTTTTTGTTGGAGGTCAAAGGTCATCTGGGGTCACTGGGGGCCATTTGGAAGTTATTTGAGGTTATTTTGAGGTCAAGTTGTGGACTAGATGAAGTCAACATTCACTGCCAACAACTTTAAAGGTCATGTAGCAGTCACCAGAGTCATTAGAGTCACAGGCAAACTTCACATTAGCTAATATGTTGTTTGCATGCTCATGGTCAGTGTCATCACATTCAGCAAGGAACCATAGTGCCCATTGGGCTCTTGTTAAAATAATATCTCCCATCCCTACTTTGAATTCTTTCTTCCCACTCTCCTAATTCCCCCCTCCCCATCCTTAAGATTTCTGGTGCTGACAGAAGCACTATACAGTTCGTTAACTTAGTACCATGTTTGGTTCTCCTTGTGCTATTTTCCATATTTATGCAACTGCCACCTAAGTTATCAATTTTTAACTGTATTCCTTTTCTAAATCGTGAATGCAATTTTTTGTGAGTTTACTTTTTTAATGTGTCGCTAAAGCATTACCGTGAATTTTCTTCCAGGGTGTTTGTGCTGACAAGCTCACAGTAACTGGAGCAGTGAAAACAGAAACCACGGAGTTTAGGCAAAACATCCTGAGGGAATTGGAAGGAACGCTTTCATCTATTCGCAATTGTGTCCATGAGACCTTTGCCCTTTGTGCCTACACAGCACAGCTGTCTAAGCTTCAAATCGAGTCATATCTGCACTCACTACTTCAGAGTAGTCCTGTGCTGAAGGGGTTGGAATCCAACATGCCGTGCACATGTGAGTGTCTCACCACAGAGAGTTAACATCTTTTTATGAACTAACTGGAGGGTGTTTGTATAAGGGGATGGGTGAATGCCAAAGGGTATTATGATTTAGGAAAGTTTATTTTTATGAATGACTTTTCCCACATGTCTAGTTTAAGGACATGTTGAGGGGAGTATTTTAATACATAATGGAATGTTTGCATAAATGTTGAGCTAGAAACATCCTAGTTTAACAAGTTGTCCTGTAGCAGTGATTTCTATGTCAACACCTTCGTTGTCATTATAATTACATGTATCCTTAAAAGGAGGGTTTAAGCAAAAATTTACTTTTTGTATGTGAAAGAGGAACTAAATGTATGCATTTTGGTGAAACTTTGATTCAAATCGGACTTGTATTACTCAAGATATCAGCAAAAGAAGTTACAACATTTGTGACCCAAAGGCAAGTGGAAGTTAGGCCGCTCCCTAATATCACTTCCTCACATTGATAAGGAATGCTTTGTTTCCTTTGTTTATTCAGTCTGTTGTGTTGACCTTGCAATTAATAGGGATAGGACCTCACCACGGGGAATGTGAAGTTTGTAATTTTCCCATGCCTCTCATGCAATCACATTGCGATAACATTGGATTATTGAGGAAAAAATTGGTGATAAAATTTAAAGGAAAACAAAAACTGCTCATTAATGTGAGGGTGTGATATCATATGTGCTTGCTTCAAGAACTTTCACTTTGTGTTGAAAATGTGATAACTTTATCTGCCGATATCTTGAGAACCACACATCGGATTTCAATGGAAATTTGACCAGATTGCTTAGAATAAGTACCCTTCTAATATATCAAAGCTTGATTTGAGCTTAGACCCTTCTTTTAAGTATTCTTTATCAAACCAACAAGATTTGAGTTTTACTCCCTCATGGAAAGATTTGGTCAAGTATGGTATCAACTAATTTTCCATACTGCAACTGGTTATTTCGTGGGCCTAAACAGCAACAGAAAAAAGCAAGTGTAAGATTTCTCCATTTTTTCAACTTAAAAATGTTGATAAAATTACAGCAAATCACTTTAGCCAAAGTTATGTGCCCTGCAAAAGTACTCTTCTTCGTTCAAGGCTAGTGTTTACTGCTGTTAGGAGGTAATTATAATTGTAAAGGCTTTATTGAGGGTATATTTTATGGCAGTATTTAGCAGTTTTGGGCAACTCCCACAAGCACAATATGCTCTTGATGACTTTCAGAGACAACTTTCCTGAACAATTCTTAATCAAGATAATTCCCAACTAAAAAAATTACCCTCAGAGAAGTTCTATCTCCAGAAAAGTTAGAATTATCTAGGGTGGGAGTGGGGTATATGGGGATGGTGGGTGGGGTAGGTTGTCCTTTCACGATGTTGGACACCTAGATCCCAGGATACAGGACTGTTGCCATAAAGTGCTGATCCAATGTTGTGCCATCTGATACTAGTATCCTACTTGGTAAAATTGAGAGCAACATGTCAAGCAAGGCTCATGGTGGTATGTCAAAATTGTTAGAAAACAACAAGGACAAAATCTGTAAAGTGAGAACAATGTTGCCAAAAACAAAAGGGCATATTTTACCTTATCTATTTCATCAGTGAATGCTGATATGTATGATTTCCATCAGTAAAAAGTGAAAGTAAAATAAACACCAAATTCTACTAGATTTTGATACATTGCAGTTGAAAGTTGTTTGTTACTGTACCTGGATACTCAACTACCAAATAAGTAGGCCACATGCATCCAGTCCAACATACAGTCAGAGAAGTTCAGTGTATGAACAAAAAGAAACAACAGAGTCATTTGGCCATCACTCATATCTTTAGCATTACTTTTACCTAGCTCTAAACTGAAAAACAGAAAAGAAACAAGGTGTGGGCCAATGTAAATGGTTGGTCAGGGAGGAAGCTTTTTCCTTTTTGCTTGTACCTTTGTAAAATTCAGCCTATTAAATACAACTGCTTCATTTGCAAAGGAAGATTTTTTCCTTCTTTTCATAACAGTTCACATGCAGTTGGTAGGTGATCCTGAGACAAAGGGTAGCATTGAGGACCTGAAACAGTGCATCTCTGTGTTGTTCTCCTTTCAAAGAAGGCCAGTTGTTGATGCAGAATTCATGGAATGCTCAAGAAAATGGTTGGAACGTTTGGTGAGTTGATGTAATAAGTTGCTTTGATACATCATTCTAGGTGTATCCTACAAGTGGTCAGAAATGCAGTTAGCAGTCCTACTTTTCTCGAAGTGGAAGAACTGCAGAATTCTTTTATGTTGAGTTAGCTTTAGCTAGTGCTCTTATCTCAGTGCATGAGGCATTTCTTACTGCCACAGTGCTACAGCAGTTATGACCAACCTGTTGACCTCAGAACTCTATCTGGTCTGTAAGGCAATGCATTCTGCTTAACACAGTTTCTTTAGGAGCACTGGTTTGTTGCTTGCGATAAAAAGCCTATGCATTCATGATGGTGTGTGTATGTATGTGTGTGGGTGTATGTATGTACATATGTGTGAGTGTATGTTTGTGACACTTAGTTCTTTAACACAGTATCTCCAGAAGGGAATCTCCAACATCTGTCATACTTAGTATGTGGATGCCCTGCATTGAGAGGAAGAACCCTATAGTTTTTGGTGGAGGTCAGAGGTCATCTGGGGTCACCAGAGGTCAAACTCTGAAAACCTTGTTAACACACTATCTCATGATAGGAAGAATGGGTACTCTTCATACTTAGCATGTAGATGTATTTGTCAAGAGGAAGAACCCTGTTGTTCTTGGTAAAGGTCAAAGGTCATCTAGAGTTATTGGAGGTCAAACTGAAAATCTTGTTAACATGATATCTCAAGATAGGAAGCAGTGATACTGTTCATACTTTGTATTTAGATGCATTGTAGGAAGAGGAATACTGTTGTTTTTGGTGGATGTCAAAGGTCATCTACTGTATGGTCAAAATTAAAAATTCTTGTTAATAACATACTTTCAGGTGGGAAGCATGGATGATTTTCATACTTAGCATGTAGATCTGCATTATATGAAGAGAAAGAACCCAATTACTTTAGCGGAGATCAAAGGCCATCTGAGGCCACATCATATTTTATGCTTGGAATCGCAAAAAACTTTAAAATGGCTCCATTTACCCTATTACATACAAAAGTGCCGCTGTTGTTGAGTGTTGTTTTTGTGTTTGGTGAGAAGTCATTTCAGCTCACCATTTGTCAAATTTTAGAAAACCTTGTTAGTATAGTATCTCAAGGTTAGAATCATGGCAATTTCTTATGCATGGCCTGTGAATGCATCACATTGATCCAGAACATTAACATTTCAGAGCCTCTGTAGTTTTAAACAAAGTTAACAGTCTTTTGAAATGAATTCATCGAAACCTCAATGCATTTTTGTATTCTGGTTAAATGGTATGGTGAAAAACTACAGGGGCAATAAAAGTACAAAGAACTTGGTTTCAATATCACTGAAGTGTGCCAAGTTGTAAAGTTTCACTCTCTATGGATTAACATTGCCAACACTTTTAACAAAACGGTTTGGAAAGAATTTTTGGCTCTTATGCTATGTACAAGCCTTAAGATGCCCTTGACAGTTAGCTTTCTTCATCTTTGCCTACTAGCAGACAATCTTGTACCTTTGATTTTGCTCTTATCTCAACCGATCATATTTGCTGCTTAGTTGTACTAAGAGTTAATGTTACAGGGGTGCACAGTTGAAATGTTTCACATACAGCTAAACAAATTTTTGCTAGGAGTAATGGGGCATTTGGGATTTAATAATCCATGGCAGTAGGTAACAGAAGTTTTCATCATGGATAGTTTGCTGATTGGGGCTTTCCTAACCTTGGCATCCTGATAGAAAACAGTTTCATATTTTTGATTGCACACTCAACTGATCATAATTGCTTGCCAGTCATTTTGACAAATTGTTACTAGAGCATCAAGAAAGTGTTCAGTTTAACTTTCTCAATATTTAGCTGTACAAATCTTCTATTCTAAGCATATTACGACATTTGTAAATTATGTAAATAGGTGTCAGTACATCTAGGCTAGGTATTTGTAACTGTGTAGAAGTGTCAGTAAAACTAGTATCAGACAAGGTCATGTCTGGGTTGTTACTGGTCGTGACTTTCTGCTTGAATCTTAGAATGATGATAGCAAACATTCTTAATACTTGACTGTTGATTGATCATTATAGGCGTACGGGATATATTTCCTGGGGCAGAGCTGTTTTTGCCTGAGAAAAGCCTCTATCACCCTTGAAATTTGTACAGTATTTTTTCCCAATATTTGCCAGAGATACATATTTTGCTAAAACTGGGGGGGGGGGGGGGGAGGTGGGCTGCAGCCTTCCTTGCCCCCCAGTTTGCATGCCCAGGGTAATCATAGTTGCTCATTAGTCATTTTGACAATTGTTTTTGTAGAACAGAGGAAATGTCCAGTAACCTTTTCTTCATCTGTAGCTAAACATTCTGTTATTCTAGGAGTATGAACTATGGAGACATCTGTGGTTTAATCATTCATGAAAGCTTTTAGACAAAGTCTGATCAGGTTTGTTTTTACTAACCAGGAAACAATATCTCTCTCCTCCAGGTTTCACACCTCCTCCGAGTGGCTACATATGAGGATCACTTTTTCCTTTTAAACCACCTTATTCGTTGTCCACCAGGGATAGAGAGCTGGGCAGTCAATTTCCTACAGCTAGTTTTTGTCCACACACATCAAGCAGCAGCATCTGCTGACAAGACTTTAGATTGGTGGGGAAGTTCTACATTGGATCATTTTGTTCACATGTTGGCAATTCTCATGAGTCCTGCAAAGTAAGATTTAAGACCACAATTATTCTTGCTATGTCTTTTTGGATCCTTCTTTAGATATTACCTAAAAGTCACTAATGTAGGGAAGTATAAAGTTGCATTATCTTTTGTGGTACTATGTTACAATAGTTTAAAAGCATCAGTAGAGGCCAGCAGTGTAGTTAGTACAGTGTGGAACATTTTCTTGTTCATTATGAGATAGGATTAGTACTAACATATGACAAACATGGGGTGATGTGGAATTGTCCTCCGCAAAAGCCAAAATTGCCCCCAGAAAGATGTTGAAGAGGGAAAAAAATGTCAAATGTTATGAAAATCACTCTCCTCCCCTCCTTACTAACTTCCAGCAAAAACTAAAAGAAACCAGCAGCTGTGAAATAAGAATAGTCCCTGCAAAATTTTAAGGGGTCATTTTTTCCCAAAATATGTGAAAAGAATCCCTTTGAAAAGCATGAAATTTGTACCCAACTTTTCCCTCATAGACCCCTTTCCAGGTAGCAGTTACAAAGGATTGTGGGATAGAGTTTTGGTATGCATCGTTTTTGTCAATGGCATTTTACTGTGGCCAAAAATGGTGCACACTAAAACTATATCCCATAATCCTTTGTGATTGATATGTGGAAAAGGGTCTAAACTTATACTCACTGAAATTGAAAGCTAGGCATTGCTGTATTATGATAAATTTATTACTCATGAAAAGAAGTTTGTACTTGTATTAACAACCAGACACACTTTACTTGCACTCATGACTATGTACTCACACTAGCGTCACAGCAGAATGAATGCTTCAGCTTATTACCTCAACCTCAGGTGTAGCTAAACAAACACTGGAATTGAAATTGCCTGAAATTGTCTCAAAGGAATGTGTTGAATGAGTTGTCAGATTTTGAATAATTGATGTGCTCAAAATGAAAATAATTAGTACTAATTTGTAAAAGATTTCAAGAGTAAGCTAACATTGCAATACTTTTCCCATCATGTCTGGGTAATAATTACCCAGTTTTTGTACTGGCCAGAATTATGATTGGTGGATGGAAATAAAATGCTGGCAGGTGAGCTCAAGTTCCTACTTAGCTGGCACTCTGCATCGAGTAGGGGAGGTTGTTACAACTGTAGTTTGTGCTGTGATACAATAGACATTAAAGTGAGAAGAAAAAGAGGTTGATTGGAAAGTGGTGGTACTGCACTATGAATAATTTTCACAAGCTACCTTTTTTTGAATAGGTCCAGAGATGTTCTCCTGACTCGCATGAGGCAAGCTGTTACTCCAGATACCCCTCCCGCAGATGCCCTTGTCAACTGGACCCTGCTGGATGAGGATGGAGAAGAGGTAGGGAAAATTGACAGAATCACAAAAAAAAGTAAAAAGTAACAAAAAACAAAGCAGATTGTGGTATAGAGATCCAGATCCCTGCTCTGTTGAAATTGTTACATGCCTAGAAGTATTATGGTCATTGAAACATAGTCATTGAGAACTAATTTTGAACAGATGTATAATGCAAGAACAAAGAAAATTAAAAACATAATATTGCTATCAGATGTCGTCTTTGGTGTCAAAAAATTAAAATAAGTGGCATTCAGAAATTAATCAAAATTTGTCAAATGTCAGTATAACATCTATGATAGTTTAAATTGACAGTTTTCTCCTCTTTATTAGGTAACAGTATAGTGTATATATACTATTATGAAGTCCCACCAAAGCCTATTTTGAAATATCGTTGGGGCTGTGAGGCTGTGACAATGGGTTTGCTTTCTTAGTACATACCACCCTCAAAATTCCTGGTTTTTGAAATTATACTGGAAACTAAGCAAGTATTTATTCCAAGGACAAATTTCACCAGCTTATTTAACAGCACTGTAAAAACACAGAGGCAGTGGGGAATTGGCCCTGAAGTCTACAGAATAGCCCTCTAAATGCACTTATATGACCTTCTAATTTTAGTGACAAGGCAATTTTTCCAGTAACAATCCAGAAATAGCCACCTGCTCGATGAAAAACCTAAATTCCACCCCTGCTATGAAGACACAGGTTTCTTTAAGGGGATGAATAAAACCTTTACCATTCAATTAAGCAGGTCTCATTGATTGAACCTTAGGCCAACTGCTGTTTCAAGGCTAGAAATAATGTTTATTTCTGGGGAGGGAAGTCAAATTTTCCACATTTCCTTCCTTTTTTTTCATGTGAAGAAAGGTAAATATCACTCCAGTTGCCAAAAGTTTCCTCCATATACCCAAATTTCCTGGGAAGGAGCCTCCTAGCTTCTCAAATCTTCATCCTTGTGCATATACCCCATGCAGGAAGCTAGATTGTGGTACAGGAAGTTTTAAACTTTTTAAATCCATGATTTATATGTATATCGTGATGAGTAATTCAAAATTTGGTTGCTAGGTAATTTTATTTCCAAGACATAATAAGGATGTCACAAACTTGCAGAGTTTCAACTGATGAATACCTATATCTCTGGTGATGTGTAGTATTGTGAGAAGTAAAGGCAGTGCGAGGTATTTCTTAGCAGGACTTAGTGGTTTAAAGAAAAAAGCCATTGTCTGTCTGTGAAATGTACTTGAAGGGTAAAGACCGGTTTAAACTTCCAAATTTGCAAATACTATAAAGCTATAAGAACCGTGTAGGGTCATCCCTTGCTTCTTCATGCCAATCACAGACATAGCTCAGAGTTGAGCAGTGCTGAACTTTCATAGCTTTGTAGCGCTATACCAAAGTATGAGTCGGCTGTAAGGCATGTTGATGAAATGTAAACACACTGTGTTCCTGTCAGAGACTGTGTGGAGACTTATGGAGATTGTATTTCAAATGAGTCTACCCCTCCCCTTCTTTCTTTCAGGATGAGAGGACATCTGACCTTCCCCTCAATGAGGGCGACCTTGTGGCACTTTTGACCCAGTTTCCATTCGATGATCTCTTCCGAAATGTTCTTGTCCTACCTGAACTAGGTTTGTTACTTTTCAAAACCAATCTCTCAAAACACAAGATGATTTTCAAGCCACCTTTTCCACCTTTTAAATTTATTGGATCGCTTTCTGCTTTCAGTTTAAAGCTTTACAAGGTTTTCAGTGATATTCCACATTTTTAGTTGCAGGTGCTGTCCTTTTTGTGCATTACAGTACTTAAAAATGAGTGCATCCATTTTGCATCTTCACAGTTCACAATGTCTACTTTGTGCATGGCACCATTGCAAAAATATTTATAACCTTACTCTGAAATAGTCAAAGTCATATGATGTTCTTGTTATTGGTATCCTTAAAATAGTTATGATACACTGTCATAAAAATATAAAACCTAAAGATGTAGGTAAATATCATTATGTCCCAAAGGTGACCTCAGATTTCCAGTACACAAGAAATCAATTTGACAAGATTTCAAATGGTAGTACGATGAATTTGTGTGGGGTTTAGATATTTGCCCAGTCCCTACTTCAATTGCTGTAAATTTTGTTTGCTATTCAATGATGTTAAGTGTCTCTGATTAGATGTTAAGTATTAACTCTGTGACAGTCTGATGCTTCTCAGAATGTAGTTGTAATCAAGGCCGTGCTGTACAGGTTGAAAAGTTGTGTAATTTTAAGTTGTGCTCTTAGGAGCCTCTCCAAAACCAAAAAGAGAAGAAGAAAATTGTCAAGGATAGTTCATGACTTTATCTAACTTTGAAATATTAAACCCTTTGCCAGTGACATTGGATCACATTTTTATCAGCAGTTTTGAACGGTAGCTTTCATAACAAAAATATTACTTTTGTTTCAAAGGTTACACTTGTTTGTATAGGATTCACAAAATAGTTGAAATCCATAGGAAGTTTTCAATAGACTAGTATTTGGATTTCTTGATGCCTCTCATGTAGAGCAGTTGAATAATATACAAGTATTGAATAGTCCTTTGGTCATTAAATTTGACTTGAGACTGTCTTTGCCTTACATTTAATCCCTCTAGCTGGAGCGCCCTCTAGTCAACCAGTGGACCCTAAGCACATCATGAGGTTAATTGCATTTTCAACCACACTCCTGAAGATTTTCCATGAAGGCCTGAATACTTACAATAGATCACGGTACAGACAGTTTGTGAAAAGGATAGGTCGGTTGATAAGGTAAGAAAATGTGGTGTGTGCTTTTGCCTTCATTTGCACAGTAACTAAGGGGACAGTCTTCTACAAATAGCCTTTAATGGGTAGTCCTGTCAGATATGACCAAAAAGTTTTCGCAACTTTGCAATTTAAAATTTAGAGACTGGAAGTAAATTAGACTGAAAATTCCTATACTGTGTTCTAGTCACAGTTTTGTAGTATAAATTCCATTCTGGCACTTTGTGGGAAACTCTTGAATCATAGAATCTTAAAAAACTAAAGAATGGCAGGAAAAAGTCATTAAGGTTGATTAAGAGAGGATAATGTTTCCTCTCTGCTGCAATTTATTTGTTTTCAATGTGGAATATTGGCGGTTTTACACATTAGTGTGGTTTTGTTGGAAAAGTGGCTGTGTCATGCCAAAAAAGATCACTTGGCTCCAAGCAATGACAGTATAAATGGAAAGCTAGTCTTAATATATGTGTAATTGATAATGCCTTTAGCAGCTATATTACACCATGTACGAGCTTTTGTAGAGAACCATATGGAGTACTTCTTCAGGGTGTTTTATGATGATGGATACCAATTGTGACCTTTGGACAATTTTGGAAACCCTTCACAGCGTCCTGCACAATTGTTTATTTATATTTGGTTAATTGCAAATTACTTTATGCCTTAGGACTGTAGCTGCTAACCATGTCCAGTATTCCCTACTCAAACTAATGTGACTTAGACTGTTTTTAAACTGTCAGGCATTGGTTTTAGGACTATGCACTCAACAGTTTTGACTGTTAGGTTTAATCGCTATGTGTAAAGTCATTAAGTATGTCTCAGGCTTTACATAGATGGGTATTTTTCTCCCATAATGTCATACCACATTGTTTTACACAACAGGCATACGGTCCAGTATGTTTCATCCCAGTGGACCCAGTTGAGATCCAGTGCAGAGGACATTGTAGAAGGGTATGGTCCTCTGGACACCTTACAAATGGAGCAGCTTTCATTTGCCAGGTTGCAAGTAGAGATGGACGAGCTATTTTTCAGAGCTGTTCAATGTATTATGTCATCACCAAGGTAAGTCACACATTAGTGGAAAACATGTTCGTAGCTGAGGAAAGTGAGTGCTGGCCAAAAATCGTCTTACACAAGGTTCGTTTAAGGTGTGTTCACAATATTTTATATTTACACAGTAGTCAAAGACCTTTTGATATATAAATGTTAAGATATTGTCTTTTGTCTTTTTTCAGTAAATTTAAGTATTTTTGGGTTAGGTAATGATACATTGATTTGTTATGAGTGATGGTAATTTCTTATGAGTGGTGGTATGACAGCTAGGTGCCAGCATGAACAGCCAGATTAAAAGTTTGAAGCTGGTGTAATGGAGGCTTGGGCAGGTTACCCTGACTCTCCTTCCGAGTCAGGGGGGTAGGGGTAAGGGGGTCGGGGGGGAGTAGTGACCATTCTTTTGTTGGTGTTGCATGGGAAAGAGTGACATGAAAACACAGAGATTCATAGATGGCAAGAATGACACAGAAGTGATTTGTGAGATGGTAAGACAGACAAAATATAGGGAAATTCACAAATGTTGAAGTGGTCAATAAAAAGGGAGAATAAACCACCCTTTTGCAAGTAGCCACAAGTTGCCTTCTACTAAATGTTTATTCCCCATGTGATAAGTTGCAATTAATCCCTACACATTCACAGCCCTAGTGAAATATGTCTATTGGTAGGAGAAGGATGAAGTCAGCTGCATTTATTTCATTTTCCATTGCTGAATCTTTGTGATATGAATGGGCATTGATCAGGGGCGGAGAAACAGGGGGTTGAGGGGTTACAACCCCCAACTTTCAAAGAACTCCCCTATTGACTTTGTGTTTTTCACACAGTAAATCTTTGGAAAGATCGTCAACCTCCCCCCCCCCCCTCACTGTTGAGAAGAAATCTCCGTGCCTGGCACTGATAAACCAAACATACTTTTGTTTTTTGATCAGGTTGGGTACGTGGCAATTCTTGGCTGATATGCCATACACATGTCTCTCTGGTGAGATGATGTGGAGGCTCTATTGGTACTTACACAGCAGTTTTATGGGATGGGCTGACAGATCCCATGTCAAAGATGATGCCAAGCCAGCTGACTATGAATGGTGGCTTGCAGGTGAGATTTACATTTATTTTCGATAAGCATGAATTGACTGTTGAGCCTGGATTTTATTTTCTTGAGGCAGAAATGGCATATAACAAATTGATCAAGTGTAAAAGATTTCGGTGAATGATTTGAACTACTTATACTGGACCCAGCATGCTGCTGGACCTCATGAATTGTTTGGAGCTGAAGAAAGATTTTTTGTTCCCCAGGCTGTGATACACTTATGACAGGAAGATAGGTATCTTTTCCCCCCACCCCCAGTTAGCTTTTTGCTATTATATTTATTCACAGACAGTTTGCATAATAAAACTTAGTCGTTATGTAAACATGTCTGCATGAAAGTTCAGTTAACATTTTCATTCTGTTGGTGAGTAGTATTCGCAGATACAAAACCTGGATTGATTTTCCATGTTGTTGTAAGTTTTAGTGGTACTGGTCACTTCCCCTGGATCTCACTGCAAAAGAGAACTTAATTCACATCACACTGTTGTTAATTAGGCATCTTAGCTATAGCAATTTGATATGTCATGTATATTATTCAGTGCTTAAGTTGTATGATGTGTGACAAAATATACAAGCCCTGCCCCATTAGGGCAGAGCAAAGTTGTGTTTGGCATGCAAAACTTTGTCAGAGTCCCAAGACAAAGAAGAGGCAATGAAAGTTCATAATTTTGTATTGTCATCACTGCAAGGTGAAGGGTCTCTTTGGTCATGCCATCTGTTTTCTGTCACAAGTTTGAACCTTTTGGTTATGGTTGTGTTTGAAGAGAGGTGTCATTCCACATTTTCACAGTTTCTTCCTTTGAAATTCCCTTATGTAGATTTTTCAAATAGACAAATGTTTTGTAGGAAGTTACAAGACATGCCTATGTCAGAGGTCATCTACTTGCTTACAACTTTTGCTAACATGGCAACTTCAAGAGGCATGGAGGAGGAGCAATTCATTCGATTTGTTGCCAAGGAGCTTTACCAGATCACGTATGTCGATAAAGATCTTCGGGAGCAGTTCTCCAAGACTGGACGTGAGCTACTGTACACTGTCACAGCCTGCCATCCTTTCACCATGTCCCATCTTCTGTCAGAAGTTGAGCAAACAGTGGATGCTGTAGGAAATGTAAGAAAGTATAGTAAAAGATACTACATCACACCCTGATGCAGTTATTTTACTGGGCTAAGTAACGATATATGTCAGTAAGGTGTGGGGATAACACACATTTGGATTGTTTTCAGTTTAGAATGTTACTTCAGATGGGAAACTATAGGTCCATCATTGAATGAGATTCACACTTTCACGTGACCCATTTGGGGTTCATACTGTTCACCTCTAAATTGTCAAGCCTCTTTTCATCAGATGCTGCGACCTTTGTTCACTCAGACATATCATTGAGTTACTTTAAGCAAGTCTGCAGTTTGAAGAATCACTAAATATACAAATCGCAATGTAAAATATTATTTAAGAAGGGTACCCTGTTGTTCTTAGGTCCTGAAAACTTCAGAATGTAGATCTGGTTAGTGATACTGGTAGGTTGGACTGGTTCAGCCCCAATATCATCTTGGACACTATCTTTCAATAGACTGCTTATCCATTGTTGCAGTTTTCTTGTTTGTGTGACTTTTAAATAGTGGAAGTACCAGTGCTACATAATCAGGGCTCTAGCTACCCAGGGCAGCACCAGTCAGGAGCAACTAAAAGTCCCATTCCCCAACTGGTCCTGGGTTTGAATTAACAGTTTGCTGACCAGTCAGAAATTGGACAAAATGACCCTGGTACGGACATGCAAAAGCAGCATTAGGAAAGTGATGATAACAGTAATTGGTTTGTTGCAAAATATACAATTTCAGACTCCAAAAAGGTTCAGAAGGGACTCCAGAATAGGCCTTCACTCTGGCCTATGGTCTGCAGATGTTAGAAAATCTGCTTTCTACATTATTTGGATACTAAATCAGCTGGTATTAAACTCTACCTAACTAGAACCCTTCTTGAAATACAATTTACGGAGGCAAGCTGAAATTCTGTAGCTTCCTGTTGCTTCTACATTTGTGACTGCTGTGGAATGTACTGTGATTCCTTTCAACAATTCACTTATTTTTTTACTTATTTTTTTTCTTGTTTTTGTTTATACAGATGGTTCTCTTTCTGTTTAGTCATCTTGCCCTACATTTACTAAAGCCTAGTCCTCAGGACTTTGATCGACTGCATTCCTGGTTACTCCAGTTCGGTCCTGACACCATTCAGAGTCAGCTTGCTCGCCTGGTTTTGTCTAAACTCAATTGGGGTGTGGATGAAGAGGTTGGCATATTTTTTCATGTTCACTTGGAAATGTGTACCATATGGGGCATTAAATAAACCTGTAAATGAAGGGCCTGAAAGTTTGTTCAAGAGAGAAATAACCCCAATTTTTATGTTTGGTATATAGTGAAAGAGCACATTTTAAACAAATTAGTATAGGCAATGACTTCATCACATGTTGGGTTTTTGAGATGTAAGCATTTATTTGATGCACAAAGGGGCTGCCATTTTGCAACAAAATGACTTGAAGCATGTCAGTTATGTTGTCATAGAGCCACATGCCAAAAGCACCAAAGAAAAAAATTTAACAGGTGCCAGGTGATTTTAACCTCATGGTCCCTGAAATGTAGGGTCTAATTTGTCTCAAAATATATGGCACAGTAACTTTTAATCTTTGTACAAACTACCTGGTCATATTCCCCAAGTTATCAAATCCAAAACTGAGGTTAGCGTTTTCGTAAGTGATCATTTCCTTGGTTTGGGCACACTGACTGGAGTTCATGAGTTCATTTCACATGTTTTTGTATGTAAATGTGGTAACTTAAAACACCAGGGTATTTGTGGAGTCTTGTTGGTGCATTGCAAAAGGGGATTAGACTTGTGCCTGGGCAAAACCTGTGTAATGTAAGGCTTACACATCAGTATGGTTATTTCAGAGTTCTCTTTAAAAATTATTCAGTTTTCATGGGGATAGTATTCATTGTGTATCTATCATCAAACTTACTAGTGCTAACATATTTGTAATTTGTGAACTGTAAAACATGAATGCAACAATTTGTAACATTTCTGACAGTGGTAGCTCTACAAAAAATGAATACACAGCACCTTTGCTGCCTGATTTTCTGTCTGCTATGACATTGTAGACATGTTTTGATTCCCTCAGATGTAAAATTGTATTACTTTTATTATCTTTAAAAACCAGGTATGATTTTTGTTATCTGTTTGTAATTCATGGTTATCTTCTGATTCTCCATCTGCTCAAGTAATTATCACATTATAAATGAAACAATAATTTTGGTCAGACGTTGCCATAACTATAGCTTTTTGAAATTGCAGACAAGCACACTCTGTTATAAAATCTAACTGCCATCATAGTTATGACCATTAAACCTGTAATCACTTTATTTTAATATTCTTTGACGTTTCAACAAAAAAAAAAAACACTTTTGGAAAAGCATATTCCATTATACTGCAACTTTTGTTATCCAATAAACATTCTTGAGAAAGTTTCATTGTGTTTTTACATTTCGGTTTTATGTTACTCAGAGTAAGATGTTAGTGTTGGACCTTCACCTTCATAGAAGTACAGCAGTGTTGCTGGTTGAGGCACATATGAAGCACTTTGGTGATAAACACAGAAGTGGTTACCAAGGTGTTTTACAGGTGAGTGTGGAGTGTTGAAAGGGTAAAGAAGTAAATGAAGAGGGTCAGTATTGTAAAGGACACATGTAGTTATCCCATGTTGCTTTATATGGGAAGATCCCCCTCAATGACACTTGCACTTCAAATTATTCCCCATCAGTCTTGATTTGTGTATTGAGATAAATTATCATTTAGACTTTATTGTATAAGTGATATATATATACTTTTGCTAAATTTGCATTGGTTGTAGAGCTGACACTCAAGTGGGACAATCGGTTTGCAAGTTACCTAACTGTGAAACAGTGCTTATTCTAAAAATCAAAACAAGTTGACCTGCAATGGACATATGTCCTTTGGTCATTCAGTCTGAGCAAACTCTGTGTTATCGTGCTCCAACTGAAGAGTTTTGCCCCTTCATTAGCCACACTCTTACCCTGTGATATGACACCCAAGAAAAGCTGTTTTTATTTGGGATGATTTTTCAACTGAGCTAATGGGGTTGTTTACCTATTGGAGTTGGAAAGTTCCCCTTCATGATTACATGGACAAGGGCCCTTCTCTCAAACCTTGATGCATTTCATTGAAACTTTAGGGAAATTGGTATGCATGTGTGTCACTCATAAATTTCCAAACTTTTCTGCACTAGTGGAACTTAACCAAGGTACTCACCTACAATGTTGAGAACTTTGACTTGTGGGCATGGGATCTGATCATCAAGCTCCGTCTTCACAGACAGTCGCAGCCATACATTGAAGAACATAGGAGTCTCTCAAGTTCTGGTTCTGAGACCAGCTGGTCAGTGCCAAATGCTGCTACAGACAATAGTCTTTATGCTGTACAGAGAGGGTTGTATGAGAATGTACCTTTGGCCTGTTATGTCGCTGTTGCTATGACCGAGACTGGCCATACGTGAGTTTAATACTTTATTTTGAATACCATGCTCCTTTTGCACAGTACTGTATGTCAGGAATAAGGTTTTATGTTTACACATGTGACTTCGGCATGGGTTAAGGTCTTCATGTGATAATGGTCACTACTTGAGGTGACATTATTGCAATAGTTTAGTGTTTAATTTTCAATGAAATCAGTACACAGCAAGTCATTGCCTCCCATATTTTTGGGGGGAGGGGGATAGAGGGTGAAGAGGGCAGGAGAGAGGGGTGCACAGTTGGAGTGTGCAGCAATGGTCAGGGGTGCAAGGGGTCCTGTGGTATGGTGGATATTTTGTTCTGGGGTCCACCATTTAAGTAGTTTCAGAACAGCAGAAATAGATTAGTCTGAGGCAGTGTGTATGAGAGGGCATGAGATTGTAGTATTTTGGCAGAATTAACGAGAATCCCACTAAGTGAATCATATTGTTTGGGATTTTCTGCTCTTTTGAGCTGAGTCTTAATAAGCCTATAACAAATAAACACAAAATAAAAAGCAAAAAGGCAATGAAAAATGTTGCACAATAGACTGAGAGCATACTTTAATGTAGCATTCACAGGATATCATCACAATACACTCTTAGAGCATGTACACCAGCTCCATAGACCCTTTTCCAAAATAGCAATTACAAAGGATTGTGGGATAGAGTTTTGGTGTGCATCATTTTTGGCCACAGTAAAATGCCATTGACAAAAACAACATGTACCAAAACTCTATCCCACAATTCTTTGTGATTGATATTTGGAACAAGGTCTATGGTATGCCTTACTTGTAGTGCAGTCATGTAACATTAGGCTGCCTAGTCAATTAAGCATACAGAACATGTTAGGTATATCATAGAGCTACTACATATGCTCTGTGGGTATACCATGATGGTGGATATTGGCAACACTTTTTGTCTCATGATAAGTGGTCTAGTTTTATGTTAACTTCATACATATCCAATCAACCAAATACACTGTTTGATTTTCCTTTAAGGCTAGACAACTTCATGTCTCAAGGCATGAATTGCTTACAAGTTCTAGCTACGACCGGCTACCAGCGGCTCTGTATTCCTCTCATTGCTTTAATTGTACCTATGTTCATGGAAGAAGGCCATCCAGACTATCTCCTCTCCAGTGAAAGGTTTGTCACCCCCTCTTTGTGCTATGCATTTCATTTTAGCATACTGGCCGTCACTACTCATGCACAAAAGGTGTGTTATCGATACGCACGCACTGCAAGACCTTAGTTACAATTGTTGTACAATGGATGCCTGGCCGTCAAAAGAGGGAGGTGTGCAATGCAGTGACGTCGGTGAAGAACCTCTATAGTGATTGCATTAGCCCATTAATTGATAACAGTCAGTATTGAAGGGAGGGAAGGAAAGTGGACAAAAGACTGAATAATTAGGCTGTATTTATCTGTTTGGATGACTATTCAAGTGAGATTCATTAAGGTTTCCAGTGGGGGGTTTTTTTGAGTTGTTTTTTTATGAAGGGAGGGAGTTCATACTTTTAATCTTTTATAGACCAAATTTTCCATTATTAATTTTTGGGAAGACCACTTGAAGCCATTCTGTTCAAGAATTCAAGATTATTTCAAACTTTTGAGTGAAGTTTAAAGTTAGAACATTTTGTTGATTTTTGATTCCTTGCCATAGGCAGAAAGAATCCATGGGATGGTGATGTTGTTTGCATGTGTGTATGTGACACTTTGCTTGAAAACGCAATAACTCAAGAATGTTACTCTTGAGGAATCTTATACATGATATGTGGATACCCCATGCTGAGAAGGTGATCTCTCGTGTTTTTGGTGAAGGTCAAAGGTCATTTGAGGTCACTAGAGGTCATTTAATGGAAATCTTGAAAACTGCTCGTACAGAGGGTACCTCAGGATAGGTAAGTTTGGGGGATTATCATAATAAGCATGTGGATACTCCATATTCATACTTTCAGGTGTACTCTCAATATTGAGCATATAGTCTCTATAATATCTGATGTGGGTCAAAGGTCATGTGAGGTTACTGGAAGTCAAATTGTGCAAAATTATGCTGTCTCAAGGAAAAAATCTTACTTGAATCTCCTACTTGGCATGTGGCCACCCCTCATGAGTGCAAAACCTTTTTTTGTCCTTTGTGGAGGTCAAAGCTCAAACTGTCAAAACCTTGTAAACATGATTTGTCTAGTATGAAACATGGTTTGATGTTACATTTTGAATGTAATGCCCAAAATTGAAAGAAGCTGATTTACAATCATGTTATGATAAATGTTTGATCTACCTATATGCCCATGGACATCTGTTAGCTGGGACATTCATACGGGTGTTTGGATCAAAGGTTGTGTTGCAATGAAAACAAACCCAGCTAGATTACATTGATGTGTATAGATGCGCAGTATTTGCTTTCATCAGCTTTTTTGGTGTTACCCTATTGAGACGTGACAGGCCACTCCCGCACAGACCTAAATTTTAGCACAGAAATTCAAAATGAAATTGTGTTAGCTGGAAACTCCAGTACTAAAATTACATTCAGGTGGCAAGGAATCATTAAGCCTTTTGACTCTCTGGTTCATCTTCCAGTTTCAAGACCAACATCAGAAATATTTTAGCTGCTGACTTTCAGAATGCAAGACTTTCTCAACGATTGATGGGCTCTTTCCCAGGAGAAACAACAAAGCTGTTTGCAAATATGCTTTTGGTAAGAAAATTTCATTGCAGATTTACAAACACAAGAAGAAAATTTCAGTACAGATTTACTAAAAAATGTAAATATACCTGGTCAAATCATTCATAAGTAACAAAATTCTTAACTTTGGAATAGACTTGCAGTGATAGTACAACTTTGTGAGTATATGTATATTACCAAGTGTTTCTACAACTGCAAAAACTTTTCCTGAAGTACATTCCCAGATTTCCTTAAATGTGATTGTTATTTCATGCCAAAGTTTCAAGAACACTACCTGCAAGGTTTTGTCATTACTGTTCATGGTTGAACTTAAAAACAAAAGTAAAACAGAGGTCTATTGTATATGTCTATGCCAGTGTGATTCAGAGGTAAATGTCTGTGGGCATGTAACCAAAACAGCTCTTTTACTCAAAAATAACAGTTTAAGATTCCCAGATGAAAAATGGAATTATCTGAATATCTTTAATTTGCAATTCTGAAGGTATACCTCTAAAAAGTTTAACCCTCTTTGAGATCTCTCATTTGCTATGCAAAAATTGTGATGTGGAGTGTTGCACAGTGTATTTCTTTTGCTAATCCTTATAAAATTATCTGTTATTTATTATATAAATTATATCCTATAAATTATCTGCTGATTTCTCTCCAGCTAATTTCTAATTTGGTGTTTGAAGTTCACATTTTCAAGATCTTCCAAAATAAACCCCTCAGGACATGCCAGCATTACAACTGTCCTTGGAATGAAGGTTAAAGAAACAAAGGATAACCAAAAGACATATTTCATGTGTCCCTCTTTCCTTGTCATACATAAGCATATGTAACTCTTGTTTATTCATGAGGTAAATGCAAAAGCAGTAACTGTCTTGTAAAATGGTCAATATTTGGTGAATTTGTGGGAATTCTCAATATTTTAAACATTTTAATCCTTTTTACATGAAATAGGCAGGTACAATATTTACATGTGTACATACTTTTCAGGGTGTGTCAAGGATAGAGATGAGGTCAGAGAAGCCAAACCCAGTTAGCCCAGCTCATCCACAGTTTGAGTTCAGGCTTAGGTTAGATGTTAAGAACAAGTGTTTAGGTAGGGGGTCAAGTAGGAAAGTCAAACCTTAGCTGTCCAGCCCATCCAAACCTTACATTATCTCTCATTGACCAAGAAAGTAAAGCTTGAAATAGATTAACTTGTAATTAGCTTCACAATTTTAAGCTTCATTTGCAGAACTTACCTACTTTAAAACTAATTTTATTAGTGAGTACTTATTTGTCCTGGTTCTCTTGTCTTTCAGAATCTCCTTCAAGAAGGGCCCACAGACTCAAGTTATTATTTGGCAGCTTCCATGGTCCATAGGCCCACCCCAGCCTCTATGCTAGAGTTTTGGTTGTCCATCTTGACCAGCAATCCTGCATGGAACACTGACCTGGATCACTGCTTTGTCCTGGATCAGCTGCTCAAGGCTGCTTTCTGCCAAATTAAAGATGGCATAACATTGGCTGTTGAAATTTTCTTGCAGCAGTATAAGGTGATTCCATCAGAAATTTTCTCCACCCCTATGTATCTTCATCCCTACTGTACCCATCCCCACCACCATCTCGTTGATTACCAATGAAATTATGCCTATGTTAAGTCATGTTACCTATATCACCTGATACCATTATTATTATTGTTGTTGCTGTTGCTGTTGCTGTTATTATTATAATTAAATTGCACTTCTATAGCACTCATTTTAAAAGAAATTTCTCAGTGCTTTACAAATAACAGATACTTTGAAACAAGAAAGATTCAAAGCCTAAGTATAAAATTGGGTACTTAAATCGACAACATAAAAGTGACATAAAAGTTCAGAAAAAACTAAAGAAAGTATTAAATACACCAAGAGAACCAAGTCAGCAGAAATCATTAAGATACTTAAAAAAGTAGACTTTAATTATGTCTAAAAGAGCATAGAGAGGTGATAGGTCTGATTGAAAGTGGTTACCATTCCATTCTGTAGGAGCATAGACTCCAAATGAATAATCACCCAATTAAGAAGATGATTTGGGTACATTTGGGTACTACATGGGTAGTAGAAGCTGGGAAAACAACCTTGATTTTGTTCATAGATATTGAATAGTTCTATCAAAGCATAAGCGTTTGAGTGTATTAAAAGAATAGCCTAGACAAATTACTCTTTGTTGACATGTTAGTCATTAAGTATATAAAGCAAAATACCATAAAGTGACAAAAGGAAGAGGAAACATGTGCCTTGTTGCTCTCAGTTTGTACTGTTTGGGACTCTTCACAAGATACATTGGTCTGATTTCAAATTGCCAAGTCTGGTATGGCAGTCCTTGAAATTATGATGGCCTTTAAGGGATTGTTTGAGTTTTCATTATTTCTGCTTTTTTTAAATTTTGATAGTTTGACTTTTACATTTTGATGTTTGATTTTTCTGATTCATGTTGCAACTGTGTAATATGGGTATTGATTATGTGGTTACAATTCATGATGATGGTGCCTTGTACTTCTCTGTCTTTTCAAAAAAATGCAGTGCTCTTTCCATTTTTTGTTGTTGACTGCAGACTACTAAACCAGAGCCAAGACAAGGCTTCCTTTCTACAGTTCTTTCACTGGCTTCATCAGGAACACAGATGGTCTCCTTCTTGAACTCCACCAATAGCAAGCATACCTGGTTGGCCTACACAGTCCTACTGGCAGAAACTAAGTTCTTAGAAAGCAGAGAAATATTAAAAGGCTTGATACATGAAATGCAGAGAAATGTAGACATGCCCCCAGAGGCTGCTCTCAAAGTGAGTTAAAAAACTGGAATATCAATTTGATTGATGGAAATATTGAGCTTGAAATCAGTTTTCATAAACACACATTGAAGTTGAACACGTGTGAGGTGCAGGGAGTGTGTAGTTTTCTCAAGTAATGTCAGCAAATTTATGATTGCTGTGCTTTCATTCATTCACAGCTTGTGTGCAGTAGGGCTGTGCATTTCCGGTTAATTCACCATCCGTTTAACCGTTTTTATTAACCGAACGGTTAATGGTTAACCGAAAATAAAAACAAGTCAAGGTATATAAACAAAATAAACATTTCGGAAGAGCGCCGCCACATTAAAATACCAAAGTTTCTACACTTAAAATGGCACCGGTAGTGATGATCGTCGAAGGAGCGTGCAAGTTAAAACGTTTGCATTAGTTGCGATGTTTTGGCAAGCAGTCCGTACGCACGGGCGAATCACGCATTTATACAAACTTTTCACAAACATGCATACTTTTTGTTATGCCACTGATTACCGTTTTTGAGATTTTTGAGGTCTAACATAGCACCGCAAGATGAGAAGCCCATGGATATCACTGACATCATCACAGTTCAAACGTACCACAACGTCGAGTACAAACGTACCACATACCAAGTGTACTACAGTGTGCCTTGTGACCTTGCTGCAATTCATACATAATATACGTATGTCTGCTAAGAATTCCTGCACCGTTATGTCGTAATGGTGTGAAAATTTTTACCCATATGTATTACTGCATGCTCCGTAAAAATTGTAACGTTGAATTTTAACTTGTCTTACATCGCACGCCTTTTTACCTAATACCTACTGAAAATACCAGTTTCTTCGTAATTATGAACAGCAAAACTTTTCGATAACGGCAGCTACCCTCATACTTTATGTTATAACTGGGACTCGGGCATAGTTGTCTCATACGCAATACTGTACTGTACAATGTATGTACGGTGTGTCATGAACGATCGTTCATGCAACGTGCGAAGCACATGGCTGGCCAGCTGGCCCGGTTCATTCAGCAAGCTCAATCAGCTCTGCTAATTACAAATACTGTACTCTACAATGCATGTACGTACAGCACGCCGGTTCATTCAGCAAGCGAACGAACTGTGTTAATCATGTTCGAAAATAATATGATTATTCATGAAGTTCACCATTAGAATGCTCCATATTTTATAATTTGGGGTTAATAATGAAATGACCGAAAGAATTTCACTCATCTTTGCGAATTTTTGGGGGTTGCAACTTTTCCAGGAATTAAACTAACGTTGAAAAAATTATTTACAAAAAATGTTTAATCGTCTTTTGTTAAAATTATTAAGTCAGCTTAAATGGGGAGGCTAACATAGTTACAAATATTTTAGTTGCACCTACAAGGCTTGCAAGCCAGGGTTGCATAATGAAGCCCAGAACTACATAGCTTGGTCACTATTTTGTGCAGACTGCATGTTTTGAGACTGATGAACTGTAAACACGTAACCTTGAAAGTTACGCCCGGGAAAATTCCCGAAGTGCATTTATCTTGAACGATATTAAGCATATATTTTTCTGCCGTCTAGAGGTAACTAGAGTCTTATCTATCAAGTTTACGGTGCTCCACTTTTTTAAAGGTATGGTGGATTGTTGTAGCGTGTACTGCATAGTTTAATCCCTGCACCTTTGATAATTTTAATCCTTTTCAAAAGTTGCATGGAAGAGTTTATTGTCACATTATTTCGGCAAACCACTCCCAGATCATGGGGCGAACGGATCGATATACCAGTCAAAGCAACGCAACACAGACTGTGCAACTGACATTATAAAGGTCTTTTTTTAAACCTTTTGTAATTTTTCATCCAAAGTTTACCCATTGTTACGTGGTTTTGGGCAAGCAACTTCTGCGGTTTACTGCATAAACGAGTTTAGGTATAATGGTGAACTGCGGCGACAGATTTATTAGGAAGCAAAAACGGTTAAACGAAACAACATTTGACGGTCGTTTAACCGATCAATCGGTCGGTTAACCGGGTAAGCGTTTAACCGTCGCAGCCCTAGTGTGCAGGTGTTATGTGTTTCAAACCACAGCTCATGTGCATGAGGTGTGTTTGGTTTCAAATCACATCTCCTGTGCAGGAGGTGTGTTTGTGTGCTCATTCATGTAACCAAGGGTATGTGCATCTGGTTTAGCATACACAATACAGATTTGCCCCTGTTGCAACCAAATTGTTTCAATAAAGAAGTTGTGGAGTGCAAAGAAAATATCAGTGTTACAAAATGTGCCTTCCACCCCTCCTAAATGAATACCAATGAAAATAATGGAAATAGCTCCTGTGGATCCCAAGATGGCCCCTGTAACTTATTATAGGGGGCAGTATCCTTCCAAAACATTTGAAAAGAGTTTCTTTGAAAAAATGCAAATTTTTTACTCTGCTGTTGTTTGTTTCTCCTGGACTGTAGATTAGTTACTTGAATAAGTGCTAGATATCAGCTCAGGTGTGGATTGTGTGCTATGTTTAATTGAGTGGATAGGTGGAGGAAATATGTTGAAAAAAAAGTCAAAATTCACAAAAAACTTAGACATACCTTGGATGAGAAAGATAGTTTTCATGATCAGAGGGTTTTATATCATAAGAACAAAATTTTTCTTTCTATTCTCTTTTGTGACAGTGAACTCCTCACTTGTTGACTTTTAACCTCTATTTTGTATCCTCCAATCAGAAAGCTTGCAGCAAACTCAAACTTGACTTTAGTCTGACAGTTCAGATGCTCCCTATCTATCGATGGAGTCAGCTGGCACTGGACACAGACCTTGCTCATCCATTAATGCCCATCATCTGGCAGAAGTTCTTTGTCTTCTATTTACAGAGACACTTTTCTACTTCAGAGTGAGTTTTGCATGCCCTGACATTTGCTCTGTTGACCCAAATATACCAAGCCCCCCCCCCTCCAAATGTCTGTTGAGTCCCAGTTGGTTTTAGTGTAGTCTTAATAGGTGCTTCTACTTTCATTGCACATAAGGTATGTTTATTAAAAGGGGTCATAAATTGTGTGGAGCTGTCCTTCGTGAAGTGAGTTAAATAGATAATTCAGGCCTTTAGGCAAGTGTTTTAAGTTGCCAAAGGACTACCAGAAAAGGAGCTTACAGATTATTACTTCCATTCTAATAGTTTCCATTAAACATTTTAACTCAGAGTAGGACTGTTTCATTAAGAAGTAGGGGTTCATTTCTGCATAATGGGAAAATTGTATATTGCTCTTGGATTAAACACCACTGTACTCTGACCTGCTGTGGATTGCACCCAAACCTCATGGTAACATGGCCTCGTTGTTTCAAATACCACTGCCTTCTCTTTGCTCTGCCATAGTAGCTGATGGTCTAATCTGTATTAGTTGTGGCTGAATTCTCTTAAGTGGAGTTGAGGGAATATTTAACACTCACCAGATAATGAAGAAAACAAGACACAAAGAATGTGCAATGATTCAAAAGTAACATGAGGACAATGTCAAAATAGCCAGGCTGCAGCTGCTGCATTCATGCTTTGTTGCTGTGATGATTACAGTGGGCCAGCTATTGTGATGTCTACAGCAACAAAGTATGGCCCCAGCCCCTGCAGCTTTGCTGAGTCAGCTGGAACCTGAGGTTATGACATAGTGCCTTTTGTGGGGAGGCAATAATTTAATTGTGGGCTTTATTATAACATCTCTTTGTGCTGATGGGGAGATATAATACCTCAATAGCCAAGAGATTGCTTGCTTTGAAACTTTTGAGTTGGCAGCAAATCAGTATTAAATTTTCAAAAAATTATTTAATAATAGTAACTAGACTTGCATAGAGCAGAGTTGTTCAATGCTCTTTACAAGTGTTGAAAAATGCAAAAATTAAGATATCTGAAAGAAAAGGAAAGTTTTAAGACTATGCTTAAATTGAATGATGGAATTCAAAAGACCTAAGTTCTAGAGAGAGAGTTCTGTAAATGGGGCACAGCATTCAGAAAATTACAGTCACCAAAAGATTTTGCGCATGATATTGGAACCTGAAGTGTACAAAGAATAGTGTTAGGACTGAGAGCCCCTATTTTTCTTTGGGTAAACTTTGAAAATTCAGTAACCCAGTCATAAGTCATGCCTTTATTCTGGTAGCAAAAAGTTGTGTTGGTCATTTCCTTTATAATAAATTGTGATGGTCTTTTCTACAGCATCAATCGCAGAACCAGTCAAGGCCAAAAATTCTTCCAGTCTATCAGCCAGGTGCCTTTCCTGAAAAAACTCAAACGTCATTTGGGGAAAATAGCTGATTTTCACCATAGCTCAGGGTATACCACTGTGACCCCTAAAGAAGATCAAGATACCCTGTCAGTGGCACCAATACCATCTGCACCTTCTGAGGAAGAAGTAATGGATGGGCTGTATGGTCCCACCACCATCCAGGGTGCTCTGGCATCTCAGGATGAGAGGACCTCTCAAGAGGCCAGGGCCCTAGGAGCTGTCTTGGAGCAGGAGTTCCATCATAAGCTTATTCGGTAGGAAACACCTTAAGTTACAAGATGTTATTTTTTGTAATTATCATTTTCATATAAGCACACAAGTTGTTTTGGAATTTCACCGTGCCATCACTACTTTGAACAGCCAGTGCCTTCCTGAAGTGAAGATAGTCTTCATTTCTTAACTCAGCTTTCCCTTCGAAACAGGATTCTCAGCCATATTCGGAAATGGAAAACATAGATTGAGATCCACATTTTGCAGTCAGGGAAAGCTCAGGAAATTTGAGAAAATTGCTTCAAAGTAGGGAATTTTGTTTGGGCAAAAGAGAATATCTCTTGTATTTTGTGACATGGTCAAACAGTGTATGCACTGGAGGATTGACTGTGGTTGCTTTAAGACTTGTTAAACTCACAATAGGTCAAAGTACTTATCCTGGAATTTTGAAAATTCATTACAGAAAATTCAGGAAAAGTTTGTCCTAATGAAGTGTAGGGAACAGTAGAAAACAGTAAGTGCTGAAAAGATGTAGGTATTGTTAAGGCACCTTGTAAAAATCTATGGCTGCAGCTGCCTCAGCCAAGCTGCAGGGGATGCAGACATGCTTTGTTGCTGTAATGGAAATGACTTAGTTCTGATATTGTAATGTTTACAACATTAAAGCAAGCTGTACTGCAAATAATACAATTCTGCGATTGTAGTTTTACAGCATAAAAGCAAGGATGCAGGCCCTACAGCTTGGCTGAGGCAATTGCAGCTTAGCTATTTCCACATGGTGCCTATTAAGTTGTTTCCTAAAAAGGGAATCATAAGGGTTGTTAGTTGTCATGTGATGATATGTTTTCTTTTATAAACTCATTTTAGGTTATACCAGACATACTTATTCTGGCTAGAAGAACCTCTTCTCCATGACCCCAGCCTTTACCTGCCATCTCTTCCAGAGCAGTACGAGGCAGAGAAACTCCAGCATTTATTTAATGGCGACCAGGTGAGATTTGTCAGCCAAGAACATCAGTTGCAGGGTTTGCACTCAATTGCGTCTCCCGGTCTATGACACTTTTTTTAAGCATTTTAGACCAAGGACTTTAAAGAGATGCAATGCATTTAACTATGGAAAAGGTCAAAATATTCCATGGCACAATTTTGGCAGTGTGCAGGAGGGTACTTTGTGTTACAGTGATGAAATAGACTATTGTTTAATAGTATTGTGCAAAGCTCTGTACATATGTGTTTGGTGCCCACCAGAACAGTGGGACCTCGAAAATTTTCTTCTTGGGCCCTGAAATTGTGGGGTAAAGGGTGCTTTTTGGGTCTGGGGTCCAGTATATTATGACATTTTTGGCCTAGTGGAAACTCTGAATGGGCCCATCTTCTCAGTTTCTTATCAGTGAAGTGTGCCCTAATACCTGGAGCCAATTCATTAAGTTCATGTGCAGTTAACTCTGATTGATACTTGGAGTTTACAGAGCTGATTCTGAAAAGTAGGTGATGAACACCTGCACCATCCTACCAGAATTGACACAATGCAACTTTCTTTCAAATTAGAATATTCCCCCTTATTCCTAATTCCTTCTCTCTTCCTATCAGGAAAGAAATTAGTAGCTTTGGCATCATAAAAAGTACTTGTATGGAAACACAGAAGTAAGTGATAATAACTTTTGCAGAAACTGAAGACAGTCTTCTGGGTTTTTTGATGTGAGTTATATAAATTATATGGTACTCTTTGTATATCTTTTATCAGGAGCCATGGTTGGAATATGTCAACTTTGATCGAATAGTTTTAGAGATCACCTCCCAGGTGATTGCATGGCTGGGTCATGTCAAACCAAGCTACCATGATCAGAGCCGAAGAAGTACCATCCTGGTGGAGCAAAATGGTGAATTAATTTTTAATATTTTTGTTTAAATGGTCAGATATGAATGTAGTGGATGAAAATTGTTAT
Organism: Holothuria leucospilota; assembly: GCA_029531755.1. NCBI lineage: Eukaryota > Metazoa > Echinodermata > Holothuroidea > Aspidochirotida > Holothuriidae > Holothuria > Holothuria leucospilota. The sequence continues at coordinate 11,310,892 of CM055969.1, read as the reverse complement.
CCGTTACATAATTGTGACTCTTCCAGAAGGTCGCACTGTTAGGTACCATTTTTGGAATGTGACTTTCTTATACTGAAAGCTATTCTTTACAGTGGAGGTCAAAGGTCATCTGAGTCAGCATAGATCATACCAGGCCATAGTGCAATTGATCAAAAAATGGTCTGGAGAAAGTGTCCAAACATGAGAGCCATTTTCTTAAGAAACAACATTTTTGTCATTGTCATTTGTCATTGTTTTGTTTTTGTCATTGAAACTTCAGTGCATTTTTCGCTATTGGACTTTGTCATGAATCTTCTTACGGCTTAGTAAAGGCTATTTACACTCTGTATGAACTGCAGCATGGGTACTGTAGTTTTATGATTCTTTTTTATTTTGAAAGGGTAACCTGTGGAGGTTTTTTCAAGGTGCTTTCTAGATTGGAGATAAAAGTAAAGAAGTGTCATCCTTTATTATCCCAACAAAGACTGGCAAAGCAAGAGGTTGGGATCAGTATTATAAATACATTGTAATTCATTGTAAATGACCAAGATGTATTCCTATTCTCAATAATAGCAAACAGGAATAGAGAATACAATTAGTTTGCATCATTTCAGTCAAAGGTTTGCGTGTTTTATTTGAAAACTTTTCTTTTTCAGCCATTGCTCCAAATGTGGAGCTTCAGAGTGACAAGCCTCGAAGTCCTCCTGACATTCCAGTGGTGAAGCCTCCAGTACCAGATACACCATTCCAGTATCTTACAGATCATGAAACCCTCTGGAAGTATCTCCAGCCACAACTGAACTCTATGAAAGAATTTGCAAGGTTAGGTGATATAAGAGATGAGATAAATACCTCAGTAAGATACCTACAGTACCTCAATACCTACAGTACCTCAGTAAGATAGACTGAGTTATTGATCAGCTGACTGATGAACCCACCATCTGACAATAAACTTGCAGTTTGTAGCTGACTGTGACACACCAGTGGTGACTGACTGTGAACAGCTGTGACAATCATGCCTGAATAACTGACTGACTGACTGGTGACTAACCATGACTGACTGACTGTAAACAACTTTTGACAATCATGTCTAATTGACCATTTGACTGGCTGTGTCCAAACATGACTGACTACCTGTGACCAACCATGACTCACTGACTTCGACTGACCATGACTGACTGTGAACAACCATGATTGACTACATGTGTTCAACCATGACTTGCTGACTTTGACTGACCATGGCTGACTGACTGAACAACCATGATTGACTGTGACCAACCATGACTGTCTGAATGACCATGGCTGACTTAGTGTGAATGACCAGTATTAACTGTGACCAACCATGACTCACTGACTGACTCTGACTGACTGAGCAACTGCAATAGTCAAAACTGATTTTCTGTGACTGACCATAACTGTCTGATTGTCTGTGGACGAACTCACCGTGACAACCATGACTGACTTAATTGCTTGACTGGATAGACAAAGTGTCACACGTAATTCACATTTAACCTTACTGATATGATTATTTAGATCACATGAATTACTCTGGGTACTTCTGGTGAGAGCACAAAGCATTAAGTATGAGCACAAAGGTATATGCTTATTGGGTACAGCAGCACTGTGGGAATGATCAATAAATGCAGAGTTTCCATGATGCTCTCACATCAGCAGTGTTGATGTTATAGGGTTATATTTTGGCTGAAATAACTGAAAGCCATTTTTGTTCTTTGCATGATTCAAGTCTTCAGATATTCTGAGGGAAACAAAAGCACATTGCTGTCTGCCATATTTAAATGGAAATGGCACCATATGTTGTTAAAGCTTGTGTGAACTACAGATTTAGCCACAACTATTCTTCACATTCTCTCACAGTCCTTTTCAGTCTGAAAAGGGTGCTCACAGTCTGTCAGTCTTTCAAAGCCACTCAAGTCTTGTACAGTAACTCTACCAACCTCTCACAATCTCTAAACAGTCTCTCACAGTCTCTTAGCCTCCCATTTTTTTCTCACAGTCCTAAAGACTCTTCTACAGTTCCTGCTATTAATCACACCCTGCCATCCAGAAATTTATTAAAAATTTTAAGTTATGTCCTGTTTGAACGTATGACTTTATAAGTAGAGTATAAAGGATTTATATCGGAATCATAATATTATATTAATTAATGTCTGTTTTGTTTTCTTTGATTCAGCTCTGTCTCTTCCCGATCTAGTATGCATGTAGCCCTGGATCTTAATTATGTGGAGCTCTTGCCAAGCCTTTATTATCACGATGAAGAACAGGTATGCAACCCTAGGGAACTGGTGTCCAAACAGGATTACAGATTCCTTTTGGGTTACAAAAGTAGGGTGCAGGGGGTGTAAAAGATTCCCAGATAACCCTCTCCCCTGGACAATCCCCACCCTAGGACAACCCCCTGCCCAGGACAATTCCCACCCAGTTCAATTCAAAATTCATAGTGGGGGAAGTTGTCTGAGGGGTCAGTCATGGGTTGGAATTGTCCAGGGGGAGAGGGTTGGTTGAGTTGTCCAGTAACGGTAAACAGAATTGTGATATTGCAGTTTTAGGCCTAATTTTTCACACTTTCTGTGATTTTGGGACACTGTGAAGTCTCTGAAATGACAACAGGCACAGCTACTAGAAAGTCAGTAATCACTGCATTAGCATTACATGACAATGTGCTGTTATGTACTATAAGTGACTGCTTGGCCTTGTGGTAGTAGCATCTGCCTTCTGGGTGGCTGGAAGACCTGCAATTGAATGCCAGTGGAGTCATACCATAGATGTTAAAAATGGAACTTGTTGCTTTCTTACTTGGTGTTCAGGAAAATATATTGAAACATGGTAATAATACCTACAGGGTGTTTAATTAGGAGTGCTGAAATGACAACCCTGGATGAATGGTCTCCATGGGCTTGAGGTGAATTCTTGGAACAAAAAGATACAGATTGTGAATGATTTATGTATAGTGCCTTGCGCATTTGGTACAATGGATACATGTACTTTGTAAAATCTTCAGTATTCTCTCATGTGATATATTATTAGTTTAACAAGCATTTAATAACACCCCAAGGTTAGGTAGCAGTTCTACCTATCAAAATAATTCTGCATTGTCAGCAAGTGTCTCTCTCAGTGCCCACAAATTATCTAACCTTGCCTTCAAGAATGAGTCCTGTCAATCATGGGATCTGGACCTACCTGCCTAAAATCTTCCATTACTTTGCACATTGGATTATAAAACCTTAGGAATTTCAAAAGTTGTTTTTGTTTCTTTCATGATCAGAAATCAGTACCTCTATCCTGTAAGCAAACCTGCAAAGGACCCTCTGTTGTGACTGTTAGGGTAAGTTGAACATTTTGTCTCTGTGTTTTCAAGAGATGTCTTCAAAATAATGTAATTTTGAAGTGCTCGGTTGAACTTTATCCATGTCATAATTTCAGTATAATTTCAGATAGGCATCAGACAAAAACATATTAGGATGTAAATGATTTGAGAAATTCTGCCTAGAATAAAAGAGTTTCTGTATTTTATCTTGTTGGGGAAGGTAGGGTAGACTTCACCAGCATAGTCATTTGGAAATGACTTCAGTTTTAAAATATTTTTATTTTCACTCTCCTTTGTCTTTAGTACACTGTCAGAAAAGTCAGTGACATGACAAGCCGGCAGCTGCGAGAAAACAGAGCAGAGTATGAACAGGTGACATTAGCTTCACTAGCCCCACCCCCTCCATCAATATGTATGGCAGCTGTCCATATGGAAAACATCATCACGTAAGTTGTTAAACTGAAGTTATGACAACTTTGTTAAAAAATTGTGAACATTGTAGGTTTGATGGTTTAGAGGAATGTTTCAGCTTACCTAAAATAATAATTGGTATGATAAAAGTTTTGAAGTCGTCATTTAAAAATTTGTGTACTTCTGATGACAAATGGAGGATTCTAAGAGACCTTTTGGTATGGTGAAATGGTGCCTATGTGAGGTTGTGATGGAGTGGTAGTTTAGTGTAGGGGTGGTGAGAGGGGTTACAAATGATATATAGCTGTGAGTTTGTATAAAGTTTATAGATGTGCAAGAATGTGTATTGTTCAACTCAGTTACACTATTTCTTAGGGAAGTTCTGATTAAGGAAATTTTGAATGTTGGTTGAATAACCCTGTTGTGTTGAGACAATTAAGGGGTCTGTGAAATATTTAGTGAATGAAATATAATCTTGGTTGTTACCTTATTTTAATTACACGATGAAAAATCTTCAGTATTTCTTATTCCATAGCCATCTCATCAAGAGTTATCGATTGTCTTCAGATCCTGAGAATGCCTTCCAGCAGACTGGGGTGTCTTTATTCTATCACATGGCTATTCAGTTTGATGAGGATACTAAACATTACCCACCAACCAGACAGTTTCTTACATCATGTATAGAAGTCCTTGGAGAGGTCAGAGTCAAGTTGTATATCAAATCTAGCAATTTTTTGCCAGGAATTTTTTTTTTTGATCCATTGTAAGAATAAAAAAAGTATTTCTTTAATTATCATGTGATCTGGTAACAAGTACTCATTAATACTCAGGCGTTGGCAGCACCAAAGAGGGAAGGGGTGGGGGGAGGGGAGGGAATATGAATAATATTGATCAATTATTGCAAGTCTGGTGGTAATTCGTGGTGATGCATTTTGATATTTCCCTGGGTCCTTGGTATGACAGGGTATCTTTTCCTTGGTATAATATGGTATCGCCATCCTTGATATGACATTGGTAGACTCAAATACCATTGCCACATCCTTACAATCTATCATAGCTACATTTCTAGCATCTCCTAGAATTGTTATCCCATTTTTAATCATCAGTTTTATTAGGTGTATAGTAAATTTTTGTTTTAATACTCAGGACTTTATTAAGCCCAACCCTAACCAAGCTCAGCCTCTGTTACGAACCATCCTTGATGCACCACGTCTGGCTGGAGTACTGTCGCCAAATTTTTGCCCCAACATGTGTTTAAGTAACTATGTGGAGATGTACAAACATGTTGTTAATGCAACCAAGGTGGATTCCCAGGATCTAGGTTTCATGCTCCTATCAAAGGTATGTATGTTTGTGTTTGTGACAGCGGTAAAATGCCAGGATTTCACTTTATCATGAATTGATCTCTTTAAAATCACCAGCTCCTTTTCTTTCCATCTCCATTGCAGCAAATGGCTAGGGCTGGATAGTTAGTACCATGGGTGTGGATCATGGGGGGATGGGGGGATGCATCCCCTCACTTTTTTGGAAGGGGGGACATCTCCAAAAGTCCCCTCCCCCACTTTTTCAAAATGATGAAAACTAAAACTTGATGAATTCTGTTTTAGCATAGATTACGAATTGACACTACACTTTAAAAGCTAAATTGCACCCAAATATGGCAACATTTGCCATAAAGACACCTTCTAATTTCCTTTTTTTAAAAGGGGAGGGGAACACCCCTCCTCTTAGACCCTCCCCCGGGACGGTGGTTCGCAAATGGTGAAAAGGCCCCCCTACCTTTGGAGATGGATCCACACCACTGGTTAGTACCGTAACAATGTCATGTAATGTAGTTCAAAGTGTACAGACAATTGAATTGATACAAACTACTTTCAGAAAAATGCATCTTACTGTCTGCATCTTGCAATTGCACATGGACATACAACAGGAGGCTTCTGTGCAACTTGCATTTTAATGTAACCCATGCTGTGTTCTTGCCGATACTGCAATATCCGCCGCTCGGCAGACTTTTTCAGAACTGTACACTGCAAAAAACCACAAAGCTAGATAAGACTTACTCACTTCCCTACTCTGCACATCTTGTGTAAACGAACTCTCTCAAGCGTAAATAGACTACTTTGTAGAAATACAATGGCGAGGCAAACATCTGCTGCAAGACCATTTCATGGTCAAGTGAGCAGTTTGCTGACCAGACAGGATTACCTGACAGTTAGTTTATACTTCATTTAACAGAAGTGCAGAGACAAGCAAAAGGTGCGAACATAGTTCCCTTCGGCAGAAACACCTCATGCATTGATTTGGATGCAAGTAATTAAGGAGTACACACTGCTCTGTTATTGTTTGTAACCCAAGTAGGAAAGAATCCTCATGTGGCAATAAAAAGAGTTTATCTGATGGGGTTTGTAACATGATATAGGTCAGTTAAACAAAAAAAGAAAAGAGGAGGTTTGAAAAGCAGGTCTTTTAGCAGAATTATTTCAGCATGGTTTTGTCAAAAGCATTATGTGAATACTGGTTGTACTGGAATCGTCACTTCCAGACAAAAAGCTTTACAAATGTGGTGCACTAGGTATGTACTATTTTCTTATTTCCCTAAGGCAACTGGGTTACTTCCATCGTGTAGATTTATGTGGCTGTCTTTAGACTTTGTGCTATTTGGTGTAGGCAAAATTTCCAAAAGGGGATCATAGAAATTATATTGACTAGGCTTGGGCGGGTTACCCATCTCTACTTAAGATTTGCGACCCCTGGCTACTTTCCTTGGAATTGTGACTCCTAGGTAGTTTTCAGTACTGCCCAAAATATGCACAATAATCATATTTTGGAGTTACCAGTTGTGTTTAATAAGGGTTTCAACGAAGTTGTATAGCCCAGTCAGCCACTATGATCTCCAGCATTGTCAGTTTGGCACCTCAGCCATTGAGAAGTCTGTAATGTAAGCCTAATGAGTGTATGAATACTCATTGGTAGGCTAGTAGTCAACAGCCTATAGCTACTGATGTGTATATACTCTTGTGTCACTTGCACTGACATTGAATGAGTCTTGATTCCTTCAGAGTTGCGACTAATGGGGCCGCAGTTTCCTTACTCGAGTCGCCCAAGTCTAATAGTCACTCTGTCCCAGGATCCATTCAAGGGGATCCCAAATCTATTGCGGTCCAGGGACACAGCTTCTCGGAAAGTTGCTGCAGTTTGTTGCATTTGATAACTCATATTGACAAACACAAGTTAACCAGGACATTGTGCTGTTCTTTCCAACACATTTACAAGGCTATTTAATATTAGGGGGAGTTGCGAAAGGGGGTTGTTCAAACAGAAAACTCAGTTAGACCCCTGATCATGTACTATTGTTATTTTTAGGGCAACTGGCTTGATTTTTTTTCAGCTGTAGACTATAGCATGTGACGCTTCAAAGGGGTATATGACAGGAGAAATGTATGAACTGCACAGTGTACATAAGTGCCATTGGTTTAACCCTTTTCATTACTGCCTTTTCTCTTTTAAAATGTGATATATACTTATATTAGTAATGCTCATAGCTGCCTGCTGATATTTAAATGACTCAAAAGTCTGAGTGGGTATTATGTGTCTACAGCTTCATGTACATTCTGTAAAAATTATTGAACAAAGAGTTTTACTTACCATAATGGCCCTCAGCACTAAAAGTTATCTTATGCACATTGCAGAGAACTTAATATTTCCAGACAATATAACATTTTCCAAACTTTCTCCTTTTAAGACACAAGTCTTAGTTTAGTTTAGTTTCATAAACTTTATTTCAGGCTCTTTCACCTGATGACGAGATTCATATAATATACGTACATACAATCATAATAAAAAAGAAAGAGACTGTGGGGTGATTACAGAAAGCTTTTCAATCAGTTGCAGATCAATTGCTTTGTGAGGCACAAGTTTGAATAGCAGTAAACTTGTGAAATTTGTTGTTACTTTTCAGTTTGATATTCCAAAATGGTTGGAGGAGGGAAGACCCAACAGGCCATCCTGCCTGGAGCTGACAAACAGTGTTGGTGAAGCCCTCAGAAGTTGTGGCAAAGATGATAATGTCGTGAAATCTCTGCAGCATTTTGAAATCTATCGCAACCACTTTCAGATGATGCTTCTGCATCAGTTTCCTGACCACTTCAACACAGTTTTACGTATCCTCTTGGAAGGTTAGAGTTGGTTTACTTTTAATTTGATGCTTGGATTTGTAGCTTGAGCACCACCAGAATATCTAGGGTTAAGTAAGGTAGGGGTCTCCATTTGTGTGGGCTTCCCTCACCCATGAAGACTGCAGGTGTTTCTTAGTGTTTGAATATGTAACCAAAGAGCCCTTCCTCCTCTGCTTAAGTTATTGGATAGGTTAACAGAGAATGGACAGGACTAAATGTATTTCTCAGTAAGATAAATTTTCTGATGTGCTAGAGAAAGGTATAAGGCTCTTTGTTGCATGTCAGTCAGTGCTGGTCACTGCTTATGTAACCATTGCAATATCTTAAAGTTTTAAGTGTTTTCATCATGAAAAAGATTTTAGGGTTAAAAGGCATCAGCAAAAGCATGGCATTACGATTCATCGTTTGCTTCCTTTAGGCACTAGTGCTCAGGAGCTACATGTTTTCATCTGGAATGATACCCTCAACTCCCTCCATTGTCCCATTCTCTCAATGAAACGTGACATCACCCAGGAGGAGATGATGAAGCTGGTAGACCCTCACCATAGACTGTCATTGCAGCAGGTATGTAGTACCATGTTGGTGGTCCTAAATACAGGCCAACTGGTGGAGTCCTAGGTAGGATTCTCAGTGGCAGGGTGGTTTATGCCAGTTGCTGTGCACCAGCGTGTTAATACACAAGTGCATGAGTTTGAATCCTGCTAGAGGTACATTTTTTTTTCTTTGGGTGCTCTGGCTTTCATCCTTCGAGGAATAGGCTAGTCATCAATGTCAGTGGCCTAGCGGACAACATTGGTTGCACGCTTGACTGAAGCGCCCTCACACAGACTGGTTAGCTAGCAGACATGCTTTGCTTTGGAGTGTTAGTTGGCATTACTAGAAACATGAGAGAGAATATCATCACGCATGTGTATACCTCATGGGAAGATAGTCGTTCATACAAACTAACTGGGAGAGTCCTTATAATGTTATCAGAAACAAAAGGTAGGATATTTGGATGGAAGAGTGGAGTGTTGGCTTGGTGGTTACAGTAGATAGGTTTCAGGATCTAGGAGAACTACCTGGGAATTTTCTGTTGACTCAGAATTACTTGTTTTGCAAAGCATGTCACGGTTTCACCAAAGGGTTTCAAAATTGAATTAAAAAGGACTTGGGTCCTTGTCTGATTCAGGTCTTGTCTTTGTAAGGTTGCATGGTAACAGCTTTCAGGCTGTGATGCTTAGCCAGAATCCTTAACCCCCTTCTGTTCTTTGAAAAATCTGCTAAGACTAGAGATATGCACTCGTTCCTGTCTCTTAGGAATGTCAAATGGCTGTCCCAGGTGTAGGACTGTGAGCAGTTGCCTCATTACCCTCTGAATATGTTGTAAAATGAAAGAGAACTTGGTTATATTACCCACAATCCACTGGGTGTAGGGTTCTTGATGGGCCCAAGTGGCTTCTTGATTCTTCATCTGCATTCATCAAATTAAAATGTAAAGAAGTAGTATTAGCACTTAACACATGGTTGCCTTGGTAACAAATGAAAGATTTAAATTACCATAAGGGTATATCAGATGGGTACGCTAATTAAACTGGAGTTATTGCATTCCAGGATTACGAAGTGTATCTTATTATGAATTATAGATCTAGTTTAACTGTTCTTTTTCCAGCTAAGAGAAACCATCACATATCTAGGGAGTTACTTTGCTACCAGTCGCCAAGAAAACCCAGCCAGCTTTCAGTTTGGTCTTTACAGCCAATGGAAATATTGTATTGCCCCCATCATTAGCTTCCTGGGGTCTCTCAGTATCAACTTTACTCTTCAGGAAACACAGAGGATTGTTAAGCTAGAAGTAGGACAACAGCAAGGTATGTTGCCCTCATGTATTACCTTTCCTTTCTAACCTTACACACTCCTCCCCCCTCCCTCCCTCCCTCCCTCCCTCCCTCCCTCCCTCCCTCCCCCCTCCATACATCATCAGCTGAAAGCTTGTACGAATAGCTACAAAACTCAATTAGCTTCTTATTCCCAGCATTGTGTCTTTCTTGCCAATGATATGTGTCTTAGGGCTTTAATTCATAGGCTAAAAATATTATAAGTGGGTGGCGTTGTCCCCAAAAGCAGCTGCATTATTTATAGACAGTGTGGTGGACAGTTGGCTAAGGCATGGGACATGCGATCCAAGGATCACTGGTTCTGTTCCTTGCTAGTCTATTTTACTACGCCCTTGGGTAAGATGCTCTGTCTCAGTTGCCTCTCATTCCATCTAAGGGTTAAATGGTTACTTGTGAGGTAACTTTTCATTTGTGCACAGAATTTAATGCAACCGCATGGATGGATTCTATGAGAGATAATGATTGACCAGGCTTGATGTATGTACTGCTCCTCTGATCAGAACAAATACCTGGGCCTTAAAAATGCAAATGTTATTTATTGTATCAACCTCTGTCAGTTTGCACATTGCACAGTGTTGTACTTACAACATATTATTTTCTTCTTTCTTACAAAAGCCATTTTGAATCTCTGGATGTTACTGTGCTCATTATTCTCACCTTGGATACAACCAGTGGAGTCAGCTTCTGGGTGAGTATTAAACTGTACAACAATTTTATGTACAGTATTAATTTACTGGTTTTTGCATGTTGTTGCTTTCTTTGTGATTTTTTACCCACAATCCCCCAGGGCTTTCAAAATTTCATAAGTAATAATTGTGAAGCTGCCAATTAAGAATTAGAATGTTTACATATGTAAGAAGGAATGCCTTGTTTTGACAGCATCCAGGATCATCAAGTGTTCGGCCCCTGGTCAAATGGAGATGAAATCCCAGCGTCTTGTATGGTCCAGCTGTTTATTCTTTGCGTTAAGACAGCTCACAAAGAATTATCTGGTAAGTGTGACCAGTGGTTTAGTAATTTATGCATGCAATGGATGATGGGAAGAATGGAAGGGAATGTGCACAATCATGTAATTGTTCACAGTTAATGGTCATTAGTTAAAAAGTTAACTCTTTCAATTATTTTGTCTGTTTTATCAGTATTGGTAAAGACCTGTCTACTCGATCATACATTTGTCCATTAACATCGTCATGCAAATGTTTGGACACTTGTTGGGAAGATGAAACATGCAGCTAAAAGTTTGAACACCTTCATACATATTGGACGTTGTTAAAATTTGTTGGGGAAGCAGTCCATACGAGCATACTTCTTGTCCATTAGCATCGTCATACAAATGTATGATGATAATAATAATACATTGGACATATAGCACCAAATCAGGAACAAAGTGTAGCTGCTGTAGGCACTTGACAAATACGAACGACTCAATTACAATCAAAGGAACAAGTAAAGATATGAGTCTTTAAATAACTCTTAAATGCAGAGAGTTCTGTGCAAAAATAAATATGGTCAGGTAACTGGTTCCACAAATAAGGAGCAGAGTAAGCAAAACTTTGATATCCATAAAGCTTGTGATGATGTGTTTGACCAAATGTGTTTGATCAAATGTATGATTGTGTAGACGGGGCTTAATAGTAGCAGATATCGTGCTGTCAATAATCTTTATTCTTAAAAGTGTGATTTTCCAGTTCTTTGAAGTTGTTAAATGATACAGACCCATTGGCAGGATGAAATCTCTCTAAGTATGTATTATTTAGTAAAGAGTAAATTGAAATGTTTGAAATGTTTCAATTTGGTCAAAATTTTATGCGAGGGATTTGTCATCCATAACTAGAGGTTTGTTCGAGGCATAGTTTATTGTTTTTGTATTGTTTCAAACCATAATTAAAATGCTATTGGATACTTAACATGTGAAGTAATGTTTTGTTTATGCCTGTATGTTGGAGAATATGTTGAGGACTTTGATGTGTAGAGTACATTGTACATATGCAAGTCTAGTAGATACAGTGCTTTTGTGGCACCCCAACCTGACTGTAAGGTTGGTAACTTTGTATGCAGGCCCATATGCAGCTTTTTCAGTGGGGAGGTTTGATTTTACACTAAGCGGAACAAAAAATTTTCCGCGCTTCTGGTATATTGCCCTTCTCAGCTGGTATTTGGTTTGTCCAAAAACTGGAGACCCTTTTTGTTTTTGCTTTTGACCCTTTTAGAGGCGTATTTTGTGTCCCCGACAGAAGGAGGACCTTTTTTTTCGGGCCTTCGTTCAGAACTCATAATGTCCGGGGCGGAACTCCAAGTCGTGCTGGGGGGTTCGGGCGAACCACCTGAACCCCCCCTGGATACGGGCCTGGTATGTGTGTGCAACTGTGAACAATTGCAATTAGAAATATGTTGTAGGTGAAATGGGTTAATAGTTTCTTTTTCAAAAGATGTTACCTTTCTTGGATAAAAGTTGTGCAAGTCATTCCCTTTGACAAAGTACCAGTGCCTCAATTAATTTGAATGGTGTTAATGTTTCTTTATTTCACAGAAAAATTATATCCAGCTTCATCTGGCCTGCTGAACCAGGCTTGGCACTACTATGTCACAGAGCTTGCCAAGAATGGGGTTGCAGAAAATATACTTGATATTTATCACAAAGGACTGGTCAGTTTACCCTGGCATGAGTTCTGTCCTGACCTTATAAATATGAACTCTATGGTACAGGTAAGGGTTAACTGCTTGATTTAGAAGAAGATTGAAAGGAAAGCAGTCTTGTAGATGAGCACATGTATGTTTGTTTCTGCTTGTTGATGCAATATCTCATAAGGGTATAGCAGGCTGAAAGGTCTGATGGGAGGGGGAGGGAGGAAGTGGAGATTAAGGCTCTCTTGAGATTATTAGAGGTCCAAATGTTAGAACTTTGTGGAAGCAATATTTAAATTACTTGCAGTAATGTAAATTTTGTCACCAAGTTTGCTTAGTTTTCAGTTCAGTTTATCATAACAAAAAGAAAACTTATTGAAAGGATAAGTAAATGTGAGAGAGTTGCTGCACTCATTAGCATATTTAATTTTATGATGACCCTGATACTAAGATTTAGTTGCGTTTGTCAAATATTCATGCTTAACTCGTTTTTTGTACCATGATAATACTCATTTTCTGGTGAGCTAATTTGATTTTTACCCATTTTCTGTCAGATTTATGGAAGTGGATCTGATCTGAGTCTGATGTTTTTGGCTGAAGTGTTCGAACAGATAGCATGGAAGGATATATTACAATCTTTGAGTGAAAGAAGTACCCCTGAAGAAATGGAAGTTACCAATCAGATGGTTTCCTGTTTACTTAATTTACTCATCATCTTTGCCAATCAGATGAGCTTGACCCAAACAGAGGTTAGTTTGACCCAGGAGTTTGACTGTAATAGATATATCTTAAGTTATTGGACTCAAAAATGTTGAATTTGGCACTGATGTGTAATATCAAGTCATCCTGAAGGAACATTACACTCCAGTATTCGATTCTAGTTGAGAGCTGACACTTCACAATACTCTCTACAGTGATGAAATTGGTATGCAAGTTTGTGTTTTTTTAACATATGCTAGGCACAATATCAAAACCTCCAGCTGCAGCTGCCTCAGCCAAGCTTAAGGGGCTGCAGTCATGCTTTGTTGCTGTTCACATAATAGCAGGAATAATGTTATCCTGCTATTGTAATGTGCACAGAAACAAAGGATGGATTCACCAGCTGCAGCTTGGCTGAGGCAGCTGAAGTTTTGCTGTATTGACATGGTTTCTTGATAAGCTGTGACAAGATGATTTGATAATGTGATTATGCAATGATTTGTGATGTGCTTATTGTACAACACACATAGAATGCTCTTGTTTCATTTTGAAATCAAAATGTTTACCTAACCTTGAAAAACTATCTTTATTCACGTATAGCATGTTGTGAGGAAATTTGTTGTATTGTCAAATCACTTTGTAGCAACAAGGCAGTGATGACATCTTGGAACAAGCTGCATTGGTTTTAGGAAAGACAGAGAAAAACAAAGATAGTTGTATGAGTGGTATTGTCAAGAGTGACATTACAAATGAATGTGTAATTTACCATGTTAAAGTGAGAGAATAAACTTCAACATTTTATATCTAAACACAAAAATAATGTCCTGTCAAAATTGGAGTTGGACCAGTAAGATTCATTTTTCAGCCTTTATATCATGGGTTTGGTAAGTTTAGGCTTAAAATGAACTTAGCATTCATAAATGTAAATTTTGTTTCCCTTTTTTTCAGGGGAGAAATTTAATGCAACTCTTTGACGAAGCTGAGCAGTACCCGTGGTCATTTCTTGACAATGTGTCCTATGATGCTGCTGTTAAGTGGCTCTTAGAACAAAGCAATCCAGCCTGTGTCTTTCAACAACAGAGCTACAACTTAAGGTAACTATAGTTACACCCTGAGCTCTAAAATCCTTTGGTGCATTGGAGTACCACTCCCGTAAATATGTTGGAAGGAGAGATGGTCCGTGGGCCCTGTTTCACAACAGAGCTACAACTTGAGGTAACCATAGTTACAGCCTGAGCTCTAAAATCCCTGGGGGAATTAGAGGGCACTCCCATAAAATTGTTGGAAGTAAGAGAGATGGTCCATGGGCCCTGTTTCTCAACAGAGCTACAACTTAAGGTAACCATAGTTACAACCTGAGCTCTTAAATCCCTGGGTGCATTGGAGTGCCACTCCCATAAAATTGGTGGAAGTAGGAGAGATGGTCCATTGGCCCTGTTTCACAAAAGAGTTATGTTCGATTGTAAGCCTGATTGCATAGGACTATTGCATGATAGATCAAACGTAAGATTGAGTGTGACTCAATATGAACAGTGCCACGCTGGACCATGGCCATGGGGAGCTTTGTGGTTTGTGCTTGTAATGTACGCTTTGTTCACACATTCAGTAGGAATTTTAAGTACTCCATTTGAAGTTTTAAGGAAGACTCAACTATTTGGCATCATGGTAACAACATAACTTTCACTTGAGGCCTCCATGGCAAGTTCATTAAGGGTCAATCAGTGGAAAGCATCTATGGCATTGTCATTAAAGCAACCAAAACAGAATTTTGAAGGGTTAGTGATTAATCTTGAAAATGAGTTTTGGATTGCTGTATCCCATAGTTTGACAAACTAATTGAACAGCATACAGCACCAAAAGTCCCCCCCCCCCCCAATAGCTAGGTAAAGAGCCATTTTTATTTACAATGACCTTCCTCTGATAATATTATCTGGTGGGAATAAGCTGCATATTTTTTGTCAGAAAAGATAGTTTTTCATGATTTTGTGCCATGGAAACTCACATATGGTATAATTTCTTTCACAGGTTAATGAGGGCAGTTGCAGGGATGGGACCAAACTCACCACCAGAAGATTTCTCGGTGGTGAAGCAACGAGCATATGTTAGCATGGTGGTGGGTCTCCTATGTAAATGCTCTGAGAGGCGAGATGTGAGACAGAATGACTTTATACCACCCGTTCAACAGCTTTTGAAAGATATACAGGTCTTTGCAAGCAGAGGTAATTACTGTAGACTGTACGTTTCAGGTTAGGGTCTTGTAAAAATGCTTCTTTAGTCAGTTTGGTCTTGTCTAAATTAAAGAGATAGATTGAACCTTTACCTAAACCCTGTCTTTTACAAATTGGAAATTTCCAGGAATCTCAGAAATCAGGGGAAAGCAAAGAAAATAAGTGTTTCTTTTTCCAGTCAGGGAGAAGTCATTGAATTTCTAGACTTAAAGGGGAATTTTCATGATCCCAGACAGTTCCAGTTCTCCCAACTATGCATCTTCTAGCTCCTCCCATAACTGTATGAGGCTCGTCCTTGTGCAAGAATAAACCTGTTTTATTGCTTAAGGCCATGTCCTGGTGAGCATACAAGGCTAAAAATGTAATAAAAGTACTCTCTCTGCCTTGTGTGGAATGTGAGCTACTCTGCATCTTTCAAATTTTCAAACTTTGATGTCAATCAAAGAGCAGTCACCAATTGAGAATTTTGATATACATACACTAAAAATATACTTTGGGATGATGACTGTCTGTCTTTAATGCTTTGGCAAAGTTGACCTTGGACACTCTGCTTCACAAAATAAACAGTAATTTATTCAAATTTTTTTGTTTGTTTTTAATAAATAGGTGGTGATGAACATTGTTTAGAGTATAGTGTGTACATGCATAGTGGCAAAACCTGCAATTATGCCTTCAGAGCAAATTTTAACAGAATCAATCCTTGACACCTGTTATCTGATATGTTTTGAAAAGCTTACATGGGTCATACTTCCTCTCCATTTTTAGTTTACGATATGTGCAACTTTGAAAATGTTTATAGATAACCCATTAAGTTATATGTGACCATAATTTCTCCTACCAGGTGGTGTCAAGACAGTAATATCTGCAGAAGTTGTTACTCTTCTGTCTCTTGTGGTGGCACTGTTGAATAACTGTTCCCCTCTCTACGGGGTCCCTGAAACAGTACTCAAAGCAATCCGTGCCTGGCTAGCCAAATGTTCTGACAGCAGCTTTGCCCTCCAGATGATAACTGCTTCATGTAGAACAGTCGCATCAACCAAATTTATGGCCAGTATTGTGGAACTTAGCCTGGAAGCCCATTTTAAATCAGGTAAGGCTTTATTTTCATACAGTCATTGACTAGAAGAAGGATGAGCATTTTAAACTGACCGTGCTGTTACCCTCATTGAAATGTCTTTTCCTTTTTGCAGCTTGCAACAGTTAAGCATGTAACTACTCCTGTGATAGAAATTAAAGTATTGTATTGGATGGTAAACAGGCAAAGTGTGTAACAGTGAAATTGCTATTTTCAACAACAGCAGATAACCTGCTTACTACAAAAATGTGGTTTGATAGTAAATTTTAATACAGTGTTACCTATTGTTGAGACCAACTTTTCAGCTCTAAAATGAAGTATCTTTTTTGATTCAACACAAACCACAACAAAATAAATACCAGATAATGTCTACATATAAAGCAATCTAAATTAATCATCTCTGAGAGATGTTGTGCCAGAAATTTGCCGTTAGCTTTAGGTTGCTTCCTAACAAGTGGTGGCTGCGGGACTGGGCAGATTTGTCCAGTTGGTTGCTAGTCAAGTGGCCCCCTAGCAGTCGCCCCTTACAAAGTTGTCCCTCACAAAGTCTCCCCCTTACAAAGTCAACCCCTTGGCCAACAAAGTCGCCCCTTAACAAACTCGCCCCCTGACAAAGTCGCCCCTCAGTGGTCTCTGCAAAATTTCTTAAAAACAATAATAATAAATTAATAATAATAATAAATACAGTAATAAATACAGTAATCATTTTTTGGTTTCGATGATAAGAGAAACCTATGCATTCATGATGGCGTGTATGTATGTGTGTATGTGCGTGTGTGGGTGTGTGTGTATGTGTGTGTGTTTGTGACACTGTGCCCGTTAACAAGATATCTCAAGAAGGGAAACTCTGACGGTTCTCAAACTTGGTACATATATGCCCCATATTAAGAGGAAGAACCGTATTGTTTTTGGTTGAGGTCAAAGGTCATCTGGGGTCACCAGAGGTCAAATTCTGAAAACCTTGTTAACACGATATCTCAAGATAGGAAGCTTGGATAAGTTTCATACTTAGTATGTAGATGCATTATGGTAATTGGAAGAACCCTATTGTTTTTGATGGAGGTCAAAGGTCATCTGGGGTCACTAGGGGTCAAATGCTGAAAACCTTGTTAACACGATTCTCAAGATAGGAAGCTTGGATAAATTTCATACTCAGTGTGTAGATGCGTTATGGTTAGAGGAAGAACCCTATTGTTTTTGGTGGAGGTCAAAGGTCATCTGGGGTCACCGGGGGTCAAATGCTGAAAACCTTGTTAACACGATATCTCAAGGTAGGAAGCTTGGATAGTTCTCAAACTTGGTACATAGATGCCCCATATTGAGAGGAAGAACCCTATTGTTTTTCGTGGATGTCAAAGTTCATATGGGGTCACCGGGGATCAAACACTGAAAACCTTGTTAACACAATATCTCCAGGTAGGAAGGTTGAAAGGTTGAATAGATTTTATACATGGTATGTGGATGCATTATGGTGAGAACATGAATGCTATCATTTTTGGTAGAGGTTAAAGGTCATCTAATGTCACTGGGGGTCAAACACTGAAAAGTTTGTTAACACATCATCTCCAGGTAGGAAGCTTGAATAGATTTCGTACTTAGTATGTGGATGTGTTATGGTGCGAAGGTGAATGCTATCATTTTTG
Source organism: Holothuria leucospilota (assembly GCA_029531755.1). Lineage (NCBI taxonomy): Eukaryota > Metazoa > Echinodermata > Holothuroidea > Aspidochirotida > Holothuriidae > Holothuria > Holothuria leucospilota. Next base: position 11,292,855 of record CM055969.1, on the reverse strand, counting down.
GTGGAGGTCAAAGGTCATCTGGGGTCACAGGGGGTCAAACACCAAAAACTATGTTAACACGATATCTCCAGTTAGGAAGCTTTGGATAGATTTCATACTCAGTATGTGGATGCATTGTGATGAAAGAGGATGAAGCCTATTGTTTTTGGTGGTGGTCAAAGGTCATCTGGGGTCACAGGGGTCAAAAAGCAAAATTTTAAGAATTTCAAGATTCATCTAAGTATGTGGATGTGGTATGATGAAGTCAAAAAGCAATTGTTTTCCCAAGAATTCCCAAGCCATTTTGAGTCATCAGAGGTCAAAAACTGAAACTTTGAAAACATGAAAACGTAATTACAAAGGAGGAAGCACAGACAAATCCCTTCTAATGCATTTTTTTTTTTCTTTTTTTTTCATTTTTTTGGTTATTCAAGTTTTGGTTCAGATTTGATGGATGAACCTCAATGTATTTTTCCAACATGTTAAGATAGCACTTGACCAGTGACTGAGAGATATGGGACATCATGGCTTTATTTGGAATAGAACATATATCATCAAATCCTCAATGCATTTTTGCATTCTGGTTATTAGCTGTTATCAAGTGTCTACGCACTTTTGTTTCTGATTTGACGTCAGGCATTAGCCTTATGCATATCCTACAGTGTTGTTGAAACCAACATCTTATTGCAATTTTTTTCCTTCTTTGAAGTTTAGAAAAATTAATCCTGTAATTTTAATTACTTAAAACATTAACTTCTTTTATACCGAATGTTACTTAACGTTCAATTAGAGTTGTAAATTTGGCAACAATTCTGTGAAAAGTGTACATATATCGCTCAAACTCTGTCGATCAGTCGATCAGTTTCATACAAAATGCGGGAGTACGTAAGTACAGTAGGTATGGGAACATAGTACGCAATTCTATATCCCTGTACGTACTTACTGTAGTATTACCGAGGCATACGTAAGTAGGCCTATTGCACATAAATGGTGCATGAACATAGACTGAATGATTATCTTTATGTTTATTATTAATTTACTTGAATCATTTTTGATGAAATTTTGCCGGTGATGACTTAAATTGAACTGAGAGGGCGACTTTGTAGAGGGGCGACTTTGTCAGGGGGCGAGTTTGTCAGGGGGTGGCTTTGTCAGGAGGCGAGTTGTAAGGGGCGACTTTGCTAAGGGGCGACTTTGCTAAGGGGCGACTTTGTTGGCCAAGGAGGCGACTTTGTAAGGGGGGGCGACTTTGTAGGGGGTAACTTTGCTAGGAGGCGACGACTGGCCCCCGTCCAGTTGACCAGGTAGACTGAATGAGTCACATCCTCTCACACCTCAGTCAGGCAGTTTAGCTACCATTCTGTTTACCTATTAGGTTACTAATCATACAGTCCTCTCAGTCTTCACAGAAGTCTGAATACAACCAAAAGCTGTGCTACCATTGAGTGATTCACAATAGGATGATCTGCTTCTTTGTTACAGCTGTTAGCTAGCTGCACACACAATAGCTATCTCTTGCAAGAAGCTCTGGTGTTAGCATAGGTCAGTCCAGAGTGGTCATGCACGGTGTTAGTAAATGAATTCTTACAGTTCACAGTAGCTAGTTGTATTTGCAGAAGAGATAAACCATTGAGCTCAGTGTGTTTGCAGGAGAGATAAAGTTTCAGTGAACTGAGGACTAAGAGAGCTGAAATTTGCAACCCTAAACATAATGGCAACATTGTTGTCAAGTATGAAGATGTATAGAGAACTTAATTCATACTTAATTCATAGAGTATGGTGACAGGTTCCAGTGGCTGTTGAAGTCACAGATATTATGGGGGAGTGGGTAATAATGTTGGCATAGAAAGTGGTGAAACATAACAAGAGACCCTTTTTTAAATGGTGATTACGAAGGATTGTGGGACAGTATTTTGGTATGTGTTGTACTAAGCCACAGTTAAATGACATAAACAGTGCATACCAAATTCTATCCCATAATCCATTGTAATTGCTGTTTGGAAAAGGATCTATTAGTAGGTGAGGAGTTCATTTTTGACTTGGGTATAGATATTGGCTTAGCCATTTATGGTTTTCCATCTAACAAGATCTACCAGATAGAAAAAAATATCCAAAAGTGAGCTGAACTATTGAAGTGGAAGCCACCTAGTGCAAATTTTCAGTTCACTAGCCCTTAAAGACATGGCTAAAAATGAGCCCTAGGAAATAGGGGGCGAAAGTTAGCTAAGCAAGGTGACATTAATATTCCTCTTAACCCCCACTCTGGTCACTGACTGCCACAGCTTTTGACTTTTATCCTCAATGACCACAGGACTGGCTGTCTAGCCAGTTCTGTGAAATACAACTATTGTGTTGAATCAATAAAACTTAGATAATATGTGAAGGTTTGAAAAGTTAATTCTTTTATAGCTACGGCATGTTGAAAGAACTACTGCAACATCCAACATATCCTTCACATGCAGTCATGTCTTTTTACAAATTTCTATTTCAAAAAAGAATTTCATGAAGTAAAAGAAACTTTAAAAATGATTTTTAGAATCGTTTTGAAGCTATGAGCAATTTTAATACATTTTGCTAGGCTGCCATGCTAGCATACTACCAGTTTTGCAATAATTATATTTTATAGTTCACTATAAAAGCTGTTTGTGTTAACCTAATGTAGCAGGATTATATCTGTAAAATGATTGCCAATAAGCGTTTTTGTCCCTAAAGCAAGATAGCAGACAGGTACTCTCTATGGAACCTGGTAAAATCCTGATATGTTTTGTGGTTTTGCAGTGATGGCAAATGTATTAAAGGAGATTTAAAAATGGTTTGGCATCATATGTAGTAAAAGGGGAGAGCGTTATTGCTAATATAAAGTTTTGCACTTGAACCCATGAAAAAAGTGTCTTTAGTATTAGTACTTACAACTTGAAAAAATGCTCTCATACTCATACTAATGATATTTTACTCACAATACAAATTTTTTACAGGGTATGGTGTCATTTTTGTTTAATGGTTAAACTTTTTGAAAATATTTCCATTTTTCTCTTTTTGTCCTTCAAGTTTGGGTTCCCATTGTTGTATTTTCTCCCCTCCAGATAATTTCTGTCCACCAGAAGATTCTTCTCATGGATGGGCGGCTGTGCTTGCAGTTCTGCAGATCCCTGAGCTATCCCATGATGCATTTGTGGCTGAGTGTAAGGAGCTGAATGCCTTCTTGACGCTGTTTGCTTACATTACACAACAACTACCAAACTGCCAGTCTGCAGATGATGAATATGCATTACTGAATAAGCTAGCTAACTGGATTGCCACCTGCAAGTTGAAGTAAGTGGATATTGCATTTCTTGTAGCATATACAAGTAATGAATGATCCTTGGATATGGGTGAAGGATGGTGGAAGAATGGAGGTAATGAATAAAGCAGGGAGGAACTCGGCTGGATGTTATGCTGAAGTGAGGAAATTTTGTGGAAATTTGGATATATCACAGAAGTTTCAAAAGAACTTTGAAGGCTCTGGAAAGTCTTGAAAAGTTGTTCTTCCTCTATTTTCTTGGAGATTTGAGAGACCAGGGACTTGTAATGACTGGTTATTTGCTTATAATTGGGGAAAAGTCCAAAAATACAAGGTGAAGTAGATCCCTGCATGAGTAAGTCAGAGGTGTCTGTAGTTTGTGCAGGTTTGTTCTGCATTGCAGGTGCCAAACATTACCCAGGATTATCTGATGGGCCTTAACAGTCCAGCTTTTGTAGGAGCTAGCTAAGCATTTTCAGCCAAGGAAAAAACATGATAACTTGCAGTCATAAACACAATGAAGAGGAAGAAAAACTTAAGCCCCTTCCACATTATGCGACGCGACTCACTGCGACGCGACTTTCTCGTCGCGGGCTCAGTTGCAGGCGACCGAACATGTTTGGTCGCATGAGACTGAGTTGTGTAACGGTTTGCAACTGCTTCCAACCAGTTACAAATGTTTTACACTTAACTACGCAAAGGAATAACTGCGTCGCAATGAGTCGCGTCGCAGTGAGTCGCATAGTGTGGAAGGGGCCTTAGAATTTAAGGACAAGAATCACCAGAATGTGCCGCTTCATTGAAATTTTTTATTGAATTAGATGGGGTGGTAGGGTGGTTGTGTGATGAAGGGACTCCCCGTAGTTAGGCTGTATGCCTGCAGCACTTTTTCCCTTTTTACCCATACTTGTGGAACTAACTTTTTCACAGTATGTTATTTGCCTTTGCCCTCATAGACCCTTTCCAAATAGCAGTTACCAAGGATTGTGGGATAGAGTTTTGGTGTGCATCATTTTTCTCCACAGTAAATTACTGTGGACAAAATGGATGCATTTCCAAAACTATCCCATGATCCTTTGTAAGTACTATTTGGGAAAGGGTCTATTGTGACATGATGTACATGTGGGGAAAGATGATAGGACTTAGCTGTTGTACCCAGAGATCGGGGGTGAGATAAGCAAATGATGAATAATAGTAATTGTTTAAGGGTGGGAGGGGGGTGGAAGAGGGTAGGGAAAAGGTGAATGTGGGTAGTTGTAAGGGGTGCTTGCCAAATAGAAACTTAAAAGGTATTGAAGGTTTGAGTGAAAATCAGGTGAAAAAGATGTTATTATTTATGTTGATAATACTTTGCAAAATGTAAGATAAAACAAAGCATATGGGCTCCCCAAGAATGTGGAACTTAATTATGTTAGAAAACAGCTGAAATAAGCAGCCATGGTCAAGGTTGGAATATTTTTTATTCTCATAATAGCCCATCTCGGGAACATGAAATATTTCTTTGGTGCCACAAAGCAATGGAGATGTGTGTTCGTCTGATTCATTTTGGTATTCCAATGTGGAAGATCGCCCACATTCTGAACACATTCGCAACTGTGATGGTACAGCTTGGTGAAGACAGGTCCTCAGCAGGACTGCTTGGTGCAATCGGTTTGGGTAGCAAGTCCGAATTGTCTTTCAAGTGAGTTGAAATTTCTTTAACATATGAAAAGAATGGATATAAAGAAACATTTGTTTGGGTGAAAGATGTTTGAGTATTTAGGAGGGTTTGAATCTGTTAATGAACTTCTTAACTTTTTAATCTATATTCAATGAATATTTTCTTGTCTTTTGTAGCAAAATTTGCAATTTAGTATTAAGGCACCATGTCAAACCTCAAGCTTCCGCTGCCTCAGCTAAGCTGTTGGAGCTGGGACCATGCTTTGTTGCTTTATACATTACAATAGCAAGAATAATGTAATCCTGCTTTTGTAAAGTGTATAGCAACAATGCATGGCTGCAGCAGCTGCAGCTTGGCTGAGGCAACTGCAGTCTTGCTATTTTCATATGGTACCTAGGTCCATTTCATTTGCTATTTTGACATGGTGCCAGGGTCCATTTCATTTCCACATTACTGTGACTTTTCTACAGGTTTCGTCTTGCAGCTAGATGTATAGCAGCCTACATTCTAGCACAGCTTCCCCAAGATAGCAAGATTCGTATGAATGCTCATGATCCAGGGTCATTTAGCGATGCAGTTCATTCTTCTCCATCTCAAAACATTCCAAGACCAACCAGTAATGCAAAGGATGCCCTCAAGTCCCTAGATGCAGCAATTAGTAGCAGGAACTATGCACCATTGAAGGAATATGCTCAAGGAATAAAGCTAATCATCATGGATTCCTCAAAATGTTTATCTGATGCTTCTTGGTTCATTTCAAAACTTGTGACTGAGCTGTTTGTGGATCCTCATTGTCTTGATTTAATTAGACTAAGAGATACATGAGCATTTATCCACCATTTCAAGCATGATTCAGGTGCCTAATACATAAATGAGTACTCACCTACAAAAACAGCCCAAGTGTAATCTACACAGCATATCCTGCTTCAATTGGTATTCAGAGAGGAAATGGGCAGAAGTTTTATGAGTGATGTTATGCAAGATTTTTATAAGTACGAAAAACAATGTAGCAACTGAAGAAGGGGGACAGTATACTGAGCGCACAGCGCAAGTAAAGCAGTTGACTGCAAGTCAGACCAGACCGCTAGCACATTTTTTTAAAGATTACAGTAAATGCAATTGGCTTGAGATTAGGCAGAACTAGATATTAATACCACAAATGTGTTTGGCTCACTGCATTTTGTTGCAGTCATTTTGTGTATTGTTGTGAGCTGCATAGATCATCTTTGTGAGTACCACTTTGGAAACAAATTATTCTTTGTATGCATCATGTTGTGCATATCCCTGCCAATCTAGTACCAAAGCATTTAACGAATTCACTTGTCGGGTCATGATGGAGCTGTAAATGACATTTTTGTGACAGAAAGAATTGTGCTAGAGCGACCATATATTAGTTAAAGGTGATGTTGATTGTCTAAAGAGAAGTTTGTATTTTAACATTTGTTGACACTTTAAAATATGAACAAACTGTATATGGCATGAATACAGCCATATATGGTTCCTTTATATTTTATAGCTGGGTTAAAGTGTGGAGTATGAGCTGGCCTATTGTATGTGATTTTATAATGTTTGATGATATTCTGCACTTGAACAAAATGCAACTAAACTAGCCATGTGTTAAAAGATAATTAACCAGCATCATCCAGTTTTACTTCTCCCTGCTAGGCCCACATTTTGAAGGTCAATTGTCCATTGTATCATAATTGTTTCTGGGTACTGCTGTACATGTAAACCATTATACCTTCTTTTTTATCTGCGTGAACTGTGATATCCATCATGGCAATGGGAGATTGGCTAATGCCATGTGAAAAAAACCTCTGTCTGTTTGTACTTCATAAATCCATAATTTTCAATTGTTATTTACGTTCACTAGCAGTTTATTTTCAGGTCCTACTTTTGAATGTTTTGTTCAGTTTATTAGAGGTGCTACTTATATTGCAAGTAATGCATAGAAATGTTCTTTAGTTTTATAACCTTTTAAGTTTGATTTTTATTTTGGAAAGTAGAATTGTACTGGCATGTACAGTTTAGAGTTGAGCCTAATCACTACAAACAATGAAATCTTGTTCTCAGACCCGTATAAACCAGAGGATGTTAGCATTCAAATGACTGCCCACTCCCTTAGTTCCACACAGGTCAAGTCTTGGAAGTGCAAATTTAAAAAATGCTGCATCAGTAAGCCTCTGATTTAATACTCTTCTCTCATTCAAGATCCCACTCCCTGGATGGCATTCATGTTCAGAAATTTATTCCCATTTTACAAATTCTACTTCGAGTTCTGCTAAGTAAGAAAACCTGGTAGGAGGGGTGGTTCTTATCTTTAATCTGGTTGGTTTGAAATGGTTGAAGTTTTTTTTTTCTTTTGCTGTATACAGGTTTCTCTGACATCATAAATGTAATGATTGTGTTAAACTCTGTTCTTGTGTTTTGTCACAGATGGGAGGGTATCATTGTGCCCTGTACTTCTACATGTCATCAGATAGTTTAATACCCACTTTGAACAAATAGTTTAGTTTTCCAAATTTCTTTTGAAGTAGTTTGATCACTCTATATCAGGTTCCTTCAGTTGTTTACTGGTGACCCCATGCCTCTCCCTTGTACTGGTAACTTGGATTAGGCAAGGATAATAAGCTGTGGTCCCTCAACCCAACAAGTAGTTCAGATTACTATCTAAACAGTTGGTGACATCACTTAAGATTGGATGAAAAATAATTTCATGTAACACCAGCATACCAAAAGATGAAGGGGACCTAATATCATGGCAGTGGTATGGCTGGAGGTAGGGGAAGGGAGGAGATAACAGTAGACACCTTCCCCTCCTCCCTCTCCTGCTTTCCCACTCCCTCTCCTGTCCCCCTCCCATTTCCCCACACCCCCACTCTGCTAAAAATTGCTTTGCACCTATTTCTTAGGAATGGGATTAAGGTATTTGAAAAAAATACCTAAATAATATACTTTCATTTCTAATTTCTTGCCAAGTAGTAATAACCCCACTCCTTACTTTCTTGCCAGACAGTGATAGCCCCACCCCTAAGTAAAAAAAAGAAAAAAACTTGATTTGATTGGGATGATGTAATTCATTGCATGCTGGGTTTATTGAGGTGATGTATAGATCCATAGAATGCAATTGATAAGATCACTTCAAAGATAAATAATTTATGGCTGGATGTATCTAAAGATATTGAGAGGAATGTGATCTGTCATAGCATATTATCCATGTGTGGTATAATTTATGAGCTAGCTGACTTGTGAAAAAATGGGATGACTGTGTGAGATCATTAATGTGTCAGAAATGGATTGTGACCTTAGGTGTATCAGAGTATTGGTGTTGAATGGTACCTGATTTATCAAGTGACATTTTTATATAGTTTCTATAAGATTTGTGATGTATTAGAACATATCAAGGATGAAATATGATACCTTATGTATCAGGGTATATCAAGAGTCTAATATGATTCCTGATGCATCATCAGGTTTGCATGGCAAGCAGTTCGTAATAAAGGTACCTGATTTATCAAGTGACATTTTTGCAAACTGTTTATATGCTACCTGATGCATCACAGCATAGGTTGCAGTATGATACTGGATGTATTAGAACATACCAAAGGTGTATCATAACATGATACCTGATGTATCAGAACATATTGTGTAATGTGATATGTAACATGTCATCATATATTGATGTAATACTTGGATTCATCAAGAGATATCTTTTGCATGTATATGGATACCTGATGTATGAGCATGTGTGTTAGTCCAATGGTTAAAATGTTACATTTGCCAAGAGGTTTTTTTTGCATGTAGTGTATGAGGTACTTGATGTATTGGAAAATACCAAGGATGTAATATGATTCCTGATGCATCATCAGGTTTGCATGGCAAGCAGTTCGTAATAAAGGTACCTGATTTATCAAGTGACATTTTTGCAAACTGTTTATATGCTACCTGATGCATCACAGCATAGGTTGTAGTATGATACTTGATTTATTAGAACATACCAAAGGTGTATCATAACATGATACCTGATGTATCAAAACATATTGTGTAATGTGATATGTAATGTCATCATATATTGATGTAATACTTGGATTCATCAAGAGATACCTTTTGCATGTATATGAATACCTGATGTATGAGCATGTGTGTTAGTCCAATGGTGTTACATTTGCAAGAGGTATGTTTTGCATGTATTGTATGAGGTACTTGATGTATCACAAGATTCCAAGGATGTAATATGATACCCCATGCAGCACATATTGATATTATTTTTAAAATACATTTTTCCAGAAATATCTGTAGCTCATACCAGCCAAGCTGGTTGTATCAGAACACAGGGAAGGATGTAATCCTAAAATACCAGATTTATCAAGAGATCCAAGTAAAGTGAAATATTGGAAGATCCCTTATGTATCCTGTGCAAATGAGTATAATCCGTAAATACCATCTGTGAATGCCTACTTTATCAAACCTTTATTGTACTTAAATGTTTCATGGTGTATTTGTGGTATAAAATTCTTCAGTCATAAGTTGGATTTCAGATCATATCTATGAGATGTCAATGCATGTTGCCTCACTTTACTAGATGGCATGATTTTTATGTAAGTTATTTTTCAAGATTTTGGCTTCAGTTTTGTGTTTAGACATGTAGTAGAATGATTGAGGGGTCATCTATTTTACTCACCTTTTTCAGAAGTGTACGAGCCATACTTCCTATGGACCCTTTCACCCCATCCTAGACCACACTTTTGAAAATGTGAAAAATGATGACTTCTGGCAAAAAATCGTTGTCATTTTGTTTAGAAAAAGAGCACATGGGTTCTTGAATCCTCTCTCCCCCCACACCCCCTCCCACCACCACATCTATGCGTGCTTGTTAAAATGATGTTAAAAAAACGGATCATCCATAAATTACTATAACATGTTATTAAAACATTGGGTCTCATGTACATCTACTGATAGAAAACATTTTGCAAATTCAACATTGAAATTTTCTTTTAACAACTTGACCCAGGACAGTTTGCATGAAGAGTAATACCAAACTGAGAGCCTGCCCCCACTTTCCCTTATTTTATGATTATTGTCGACCTGTTCCCCACAAATTTTGAAAACAAACTGCTCATTTTGGATGGAAAAAAGTAATCCCCTTTTTAATTATGAACTGTCAGAGGGAATTTTTAAGTAATTTGATCTTGTAGCATCTTGCAAAGGAAAAAGGAAATAAGATTTTTTGTAGACCGGGCATTTCTGTCAAACTTTGCAAGTAATTTTTCTCTTTTTAGTGAATAGTTGACAGTGCATTCTTTTTACCAACTTTAAGCAAAATACTTTAAAGCATTATTCAATTTCACAGGAAGTGACATCTTTGTTGCTTGTCTTAGTAACTGGCAAATTTGTGTGTTGTTTTTCAAGGGTGAGATAAGTGGGGTAACTATATCTATTCAGCATGAAGCAATTACTTAAAAACTTTGAGAGAGGAAGTTTGGTTGTTTAGTATTGGTATCTTGTACTGATAGTTACAAGGGCTAATTCTGTTTTTAAGACTTTTGCCAAGTAAAGGTCACAAGGGCTTGTATGGTTCCCTATGTTTTGTTAATATGTACTTCATATTGCTTGCCTTTGTTATTATAAATTCTTCAACAAGAAGTCTTGAAGGCTAGGAAATTATTTTTATCATAACCTGGAAGCTTTATGTTTTTGTTCAGAAAAACTGAAAAAAAAGATACAAATTGTATGAAAAATCATGGAAATCTCTTTAATAGAACTGTGAGCTGGCAATGTTAGAGGTGGTGGCGGTGCAATACACAAGGAGGTGTTCAGATATTTTCATGTATATATGAAATGTTTGCAGCTTGAAAGGAATAAACAAAATAGCAAAGAAGTCAACTTGTTCAATTTTCTATGGGTCAGGGGTGGGACAATTTTCCCCTCCCACTTTTGACCTCTGACGTCAATTTTTGAGTTTGTAATAGACCTTCTCTTTTAGCATCAAGCATGAAAATTTGCTAGTCATGGGTCTGTAGCTTTCAAATTTGACATTAAGTCATCCCCTTTTTGGCATACTAACGAATAGGCAAAACCTATGTTTGGCTTACAAATCTTGTGTACATTTTCAACAGCACATTAGCCAGTATGCCAAACACAGGTTTAATTTTGCCTATTCTCCAGTATGCCAGAAAGAGGACTAAGTGTCAATCATCTTTGAAATCAAGTCATAGGTCCATAGCATTTTAGTTCGATATCAGGTACAAAGAGTCTACAGCCGTCAGGTCATGGGTGTGTAGCTTTCTTGTATGATATCAAGTACAGTGAGTCTTCTATTGTCAAGTAATGTGTCAGCAGCTTTCTAGTTTAACATCAAGTATAAAAGAGTCAAGTCAAAGGTCTGTAGCAGTGTTTACAATATGCAGCAGGATTGTGCGATTTGTGCATTTTTCGTAACAATCCTACAAGTTTCCAAATTGCCTGCAGGAATTTCCTGCACCTGTTTGAAAAAAATTGAGTTTATACTGCAACTTATCGAGATCCCCCCTTTGAAGCACGGAAAATATTTTGGAAGGGGAAAATTTCCTCCCCAAGGTTTGAGACCTAGTACCAGCACTGGTCTGTAGCTTTCTTGTTTGACATCAAGTGTAGAGAGTCAGAGTCTATTGACATCAAGTCAAAGGTCTGTAGCTTTTTGGTTTGACATCAAGTGTTAATTTATGGCCAGTATTGTGGAACTTAGCCTAGAAAATCAGGTAAGGCTTTTTTCCATAGTCATTGACTAGAAGGATGAGCATTTAAATTGATCATGCAGTTACCCTCATTGAAATGTTATTTCCTCTTTGCAGCTTGCAACAGTTAAGCATGTAACTACTCCTGTGATAGAAATTACAGTATTGTGTTGGATGGTAAACAGGCAAAGTGTGTAACACTGAAATTGCTCTTTTTAACAATAGCAGATACCCTGCTTACAACAAAAATATGGTTCCAGCTTGACAAGAATAACAGATATAGCCTAGAAGTCAGCTTGTTCCTTTAATTTTCTATGTGTCACGGGTGAGATTAGAGGGTGGGGCAGTTTTCCCCTCCTATATCTTACCTCTGACATCAATTCGTGAGTCTGTAATAAACTTTCTCTTTTTTAACATCAAGCAAAAGAAGTCTATGTACATCAAATCATAGGTGTCGCTTTCAAGTTTGACATCAAGTAGTGTGAGTCTTTTGACTTGCAAGTCAAAGGTTTGTAGCTTTCAGGTTTGGACATCAAGTTGACTTCACGCTTTGCCTATTTTCCAGTACATCAAAAAGTGTAAAGAGTCTACTGACTTCAAGTCATAGGTTTGTAGCATTTTAGTTGGATATCAAGTCAAAGGTTTGTAGCTTTCAGGTTTGGACATCAAGTTGACTTCACGCTTTGCCTATTTTCCAGTACATCAAAAAGTGTAAAGAGTCTACTGACTTCAAGTCATAGGTTTGTAGCATTTTAGTTGGATATCAGGTACAAAGATTCTGCTGCTGACAAGTGTGTGTGTGTAGCTTTCTTGTATAATATCAAGTTCAGTGAGTACTGACGTCAGGTCTAAGGTCTGTAGCTTGAAGTTCAGCATCTAGTATAAAGTGTCTATTGACCTCAAGTCATAGGTCTCAGGAGTGTTTGTAGTAGGCAACAGGATTTTGCTATTTGCACATTTTTCATAACAATCCCACATTCTAAAATCATGTGCTGGAATTTCCTGCACCTATTAGAGAACCCATTGGGCAAAAGTTGACTTTTTATGCTGCAACGTACTGAGATCACCCCTATATAATAAGGTTTCCCCACCCCTCCGAAAATATCTTAGAGGGGGAGAATCTCCCCCCCCCACCCCCCATATTCCGAGACCTATTGCCAACACTGGTATGTAACTTTCTTGATTGATGTCAATTACAGAGTCTTTTGACTCAAAGTCAAGGTCTGTACCTTTCTGGTCTGACATCAAGTGAAAAGAGTCTATTGACTTCCAGTAATGACTGTAGCTTTATAGCTTGACATCAAGTACAACAAGTCTACTTCCATCAGGTCATGGGTCTGTAGTTGTTATCAAGTACGATGAGTCCACATAAAATCATTTGTCAGTGACTCTTAATTTGATGTTTTTAAAAGTGATGAAAATTTTTTCCTTTAGGATTTGAAAACAGCATTTTCATATGATGTTGCACTTGGAAAATAATTATTTTCAGAGAATCAATTTTTGGTTCCTTGCCAAATGCAAAAGGAATCTATGCGATGGTGATGTGTGTGTGCATGTTACACTTGGCTTAAAACATCTCAAGAAGGGTGTTGAGAAATCTCATACTTGGTACATGGATGGCCCTTATTGAGCAGATGATTCCTATCATTTTTTGTGAAGGTCAAAGGTTTTTGGGGGTCACCAGAGGTCGAACTGTGAAAACCTTGTAAACACAGTATCTAAAGATGGGACACTTCAGTGAATCTCATACTTGGCATGTAGATGCCCTACACCAAGAAGATTCCAGTGAGATTGCTTGAGGTCAAAGGTCATTAAGGGCACCAGTATATCTTGTTAATACTTTATCTAAAGAACAGAAACTGATGAATCTCATACTTTTCATGTGAGTGCCTCATATTGAGTAGAAGGCTGTTATCAAGTTTGGTGGAGGTTAATGGTCATTTGTTTAAATTCGCAACATCTCAAGACAGCTAGGCAACTGCGTTGTGAAATCTCACACTTGGCATGTTGATTCACTTCATGAAGTAGATGCCTATTCCTTTTGGTGGAGGTCAAAGGTCATCTGAGATCAGCAGAGATCAAACTGCAGAAGTTTTGTAAATATGATATCTTGAGATCCGAAATCTGTTTGAATCCCATACTTGGAATGTGGGTGCCACACATTCTCCATGACTTTTGGTGGAGGTCAAAGGTGATTTGAGGTCACTAGAGTTCAAATTGAAAGTCTTGTAAACATGATACCTCAAGAAGAGAAACTTAGATGAATTTCATACTTGCCATGCATGTGCTTAATATTAAGTGCATGACCCTTAAAATATTTGATGGAGGTCAAAGGTAATTTTGGTCACTGAAGGTCAAATTGTGAAAATCAAGAATGTAACATGTTGGATCTTACATCAGGAATGTAATACCTCAAATTAAAAGCAACAAAGTAATTTATGATATTGTTCATGTAATTATAAATTCCTTATCTCACCTCTGCAGCACACATGGGGGGGGGGCAGCTGTGTTAGAATTCCCCATTTGGGATTTTCAAAGCAGATTACATCCTGAGTCAAAATATCTCACATTACATTTTCCACAACTGAAAAGAGAAAGATTGCAACTCAAGAAATGACAAATCAAGAAAATTGTGTTTCTGTTTCTATAATACAAACAATATTTTGGCTGCATTAAATGCAAGATTCATAAAACAGTAGAACAATTTTATTGTGCTTAGCATCAAACAAAAAATGACCTACTAACTGTACATGGCTAAAATTCCTGATGAGATACCTTTGATACACGAGTGATAAGATGAAATCCATTTAAAACAATTCAATGAGGTAAGGAATTTCAGCGTCTCCATTGCATTGTAACTGACTTCTACATAAACATTTTTTTTTTTTATACATAAAGCAATGGATTTCCTTTGCCCGGTTACATGATTTTATGTGCAATAATAGCCTTATCAAATAGCAGTAACAACTGTATCTGGCATTAATATAAACACACTTGAATGATCGTCAGGGGTTGCCAGTTTTTTTCATGATGTACAATTTATGGGCCAAATTGACAGCTAGACCAGGTTAAAATATGCAAAATTCAAAATTACTTCTTTCTGAATTTGACAGGACTGGTTGGAACATCAACTTTTTTTGTGTTCTTGTAGAAATCATAGGGAATATTGTTCATAGCCAACTAACGGGTAGTCCATGTAAGACTGCTAACCCACAATGCTGATATAAGCATGATTAGCCAATTTTGTCCGGCCAACTCAATTATATAAATGCCAAATTTGGACTTTTTGACATGAAAAATGCCAAAAACTGCTAAACATGCTCAAAATACTGAATATAAGCATGATAAGTCAATTTCCTCCAGCCAAATCAATTTTTGACAACCCTGATGATAGTCAATGTGTGTGACAGATCTAGGGTTGGATGTCATAGCTCTAACACCCAGTCCAGTATGACTAGGGGGTGTAGGTGGGATTTTCAGCAGAGGGCACTGAAGGGGCATGAACTTTTCTCTGGGGCACAAATTTTTCAATATCATCCCTCAAACCTTCAGTCTGTCCAAAGACTTTGCAAAAACATACAAAGTACATATCCCAATATTTTTTCAGGGAAGCACCTTTTTTTGTGAAGGTTGAGTTACATGCCCCATTGACATAACCCATAGCTACACCACTGGTATGACTTGCACACTGAACTTCTGAGAGATCAAAGCAGGAAGCACCATCAAACACAAGATTCTTCTACTGATGTTATAATCTCTGTGCACTTGGAGGAAGGGATTAAGCAACAATGTACTTTTAATCCATAAAAGAGGATCTAAATGCAAGAATGCTCATGAAAACTTTCATTCATATGCTATGTGTGCATTCTTGTGATATTGGCAGATGATGTTACCATGTTTGCACCCCAAAGTGAAGTTGAAGCAATGAGAAGTGATGTCATCTTCCCACATTATGTGATACTTTGTACCTATATACTGTTCACACCTAGAAACAGGAGATAAGAGTCAATAACACCTAGGGAATGTAGAGTTTTTAAAATTCCCATGCTTTTAATGCATTCACATTGCAAATGCATGTGATTGGAGGAATCTAGACAAGTTAAAAGAGTAACATAACAGTGTTGATTCATGTGACGCTATTATCTGATCACCACCTGTGCTTGCTTCAAGTTCACTTTGCACTGAAAATGTGGTAACTTCATTAGCTAATATCTTGAGTGCCACACACAGGAATTGAAGGCAAATATTACCAGCACACTTGCCCTTAGTTCCTCTTTACCTTACCAACTTAAATTAAGCTAAAACCAGTTCTATCAAACAGCGGAGTGGGAATAATCTCTAGAACTGTGCGTACACAGCCACCTCAAATTTTACTTTGGAAAAACTTTCAGAAAATTGAAATTTTCAGGTTTTGTATACAAGAACCTCTCTTAAAAGCACATATGAGTCAAATCACATAGTCTGACTTTACAAATTTTGGGACAAATTTCTGCAAAGCATTTGAGAAAATCAATCCCATAACTACATTCAACTCTGAGCAACGGAATCAACCCTTGGAAGTTGAATGAACTGAGGACAAGTCCATATTATAGAGCTTTACATTCAGCTTTTGCAGTTACTAATGAACAGATTCTAAAAACCCTACAAAAAGGACATTTTATGATCTTTTCATATTTGGTTGGTTGAGGACTTCCACTCACATGTACATGTAATTGAAATTTTCTCCATTCTAATTTTATAATTTAAAAAAAAAATAACAATTCATGCCCTATTCTGTGACAAGATTCTGTAGGCCAGTAGAAAAATTCTAGTTAAAAAGCATGAACAATTTTTCCATTTGCTTGAATAATTTAATATATAGAAAAAAAAACAGTTGGAAAACAAAATTTGCTTTTGAAGCTAACATAACTGCTAAGCACAGCTTTTTACACTGATCAGTTAAAAGCACAGTGATACAATACAAAATACATCATTCAATTATGATTGAAACAGATACAGACAAAGTTTTACAAGCATTGACCACAATAAAGACAGGAACACACATAACACATTTTAACTGCCCTGCAGGGGCACTAAACACCAAGTCCAAAACATACCCACCCCTGGCCCTGTGAGGGCATCAAACATCAAAGTCCAAATCACATCCACCCCTGGGCCTGTGAGGGCACCAAACATCAACATCCAAATTACCCCCATTTGACAACTCACTGACTTAAAACTTTCCTCCACTAAACTTTTTACAAGCATTTTGTGTAACTCTGATTAAACCAAAGATAACCATTTTAAAAGTTCTCTGACCAATACAGGTCATCACCGCAAGGGGAGGCGAGGGAAAAAGGTTGGAGGGGGATACACTACTTGCCCAAAGATTAAACCAGTTGTGCACGATACTGAAATGCAGGATGTTTTTCACCCTAATATTGCCTAAATGTTTGGAAAAATATTCGAAATTTCTACTGTAGTTCATAAAATACTCTCCGCAGCACCCTCAGTCAAACAGCATTGTATGGCTGAATAACCTTGAGGCTTTTCTCCCACAATGACATGGTAACAGAATTCACAAGGATGAAGTGTATAGTGAGCAACAAAGAATCTCTTAGGACAAGGGAGCTGCTCCGAAGAACATTTGACCAAAACTGGCTTTAGCCTTACCATACAGCTGCTGTTGGGGTCAGAAAATTTGGCATCCTAATGCCTCAGATTGCAAATAAATCACACCCTTAGACAAAATTGTCATGCAACTTCTACATTAACAATGAAAACAGCATGATGGGAAAGGGTACCAACCTGAGTTAAAAGGAGGGGTGCCATCCCCCTCCCACCTCTCCTATTCCCCAAACTCAAGTCCTCCACTGGCAGTGTACTGGAATAAAGTCTGCAGTGGTTACACCCCTATGTTCCGATGTCTCTAGGTTGCAGCACACATACCCCTAATCCCCTCACCCTCACATAACCCTTATTCTAATACTAACCTCCATGTAGTATTGTCAGAATACACTGACGTTGGAACAAAGAGATGTTAGAACAGAGAGCGGTCACTTGTGTAATATTTAAACACAAGGAAGTCAGTAAAGTATTAATGAAAATTTAAACAGTTATTCTCCAAATTGTTGTGCCAGAAAAACACACTGTGCCAAACAATAATCTTGGCGGATAACACAACTAACAATGTGATATCAATAAGACTGCCTGAGAATGAAACAAAAATGACTGGTGATAGCACCAAGTTACAAACTAATTTGAATTAAATTCCAATTCAATTGCAATTCCAATTTAAATTTGCAAGTCCTCTGAGAGCTGGACTTGGCATGAATTGGTCAATTGTTGCCAAACATTTTGGGTAGAATCAATTCAGCTTAAGAAACATACTCTCTACAAATGATTACATATCCCTTGCTCCTGAAAGTTAGATAATCCCCCTCCTCTTTCAATGAAAGTATGCACTACCACTCATGCAGTCAAAGGGGGGGGGGGGGGGAATGGTAAGTGCTTAATGCCCAGGTTACAAGTCAGTGGCAGAAACGTAGTATTAAGACAAAGCGGCTTTTGTTTTGATCATGTCATTGTACCTTTCACAAAATGTCAAAAAAAAAAAAAAATTTTTATGAACCTCACTTTCTAGGAAATTCATTACCAGGATGACTTTATGATGTAACAGCTTATGTATGGAATCAGTCATGGATAATCATAAACTATCAATACATCTGTACATTATCTAACAGACCAGTAGGTGAGGCCTAGGAAAGTATGTACTGGTAGCCATGTCAAAACCTCAGGCTGCAGCTGCCTCAGCCAGGCTGCTGGGGCTGCAGCCATGCTTTGTTGCTATATACATTCAACAGCAGGCATTATTTAATTCAGGAGTTATTTTATTCAGCTAATGGGTGCAGCAACAAAGCATGGCTGCAGCAGCTGCAGCTTGGCTAAAGCTGCTGCAGCCCTGCTACTTTGACAGGGTGCCTAAGAATGTAACCAGGCACAAAGAATGAACAGGAGTGTATGCACTGCTTTTAAAATAACATATAGCCATTACAGGGTCTCTGCAACTTGAAGGACAACAGAATTCAGGAACTTTTCATGACCTCATTATGAAATATCCATGATCAATTCCATAAAATATAATACAGGATGATAAATGAAAAATATGTATTTTATTAAAGCATTTAAAACAGGCCACAGTCTCCACAGAATTCCATGAGTTTGACATGACAACATTCAATGCCCAATCCCAGCCTGAATATTGAAAATGAAACTTAAATGAAATTCTACGACTTTCCAGGCTGGAGGAACCCTGACATTACCTTGCAATAAATACTACAATGTTAAGTTGCCATCCATCATGATTTTTTGCAATATTCCCCAATCACGACTTTTTTTCAATATTCCCTTTCTCGTTCTTCTAATTTATTAAGCATGCAGGTATTCCCATCTTTTATCACTTTAAAATACAACATGCATTCTTCACATTGCTAAGAATTTGTCGTATATACAATTTTAAAATTTTCAGAATAAAGCTCACAAATCTTTTAAATTAAAAAAAAAAAAGGTCACTGAGTTACAAAGTCTCTTTTTCACATGATATCAATTTTATGAACATCTAGTTCCTGTACAATCTTTCAAAATTTTCATAACATTTCAGTAACAACCACCAGAGAATTAGTTTAATATGCTTCTCCTTTCACTAAAGACCTCTTTTTTAAGAGTGTAGAAAACTGGCAATTTTCACAGCACAGTACTTTCCCATTCAAGCTAACAAAGTTATCAGATCAACCGGATATACTAGATCACTACATCAACTACTCAGCAAAGGCAACACAGTATAGTGCATATCATTTTATTTCTTCAAGTAACCTTCTCTACTTCTAGTCAATAACTTTTTATCTTGCTAGGGTATTAATACTTTCCCAGGGTGGATGTGGGGGAATGTGGGGGAGGGAGGTAATTGGGGGTCTGAACATTACTGCTGCAACAGGTGGCTATGCCTGGGGACATCAATTAAAAATACACACTGATAAATTGTGATGCTGAGAGAATGGATGCAGCCTTGAACCCTCCTGCCCAACCTGATCCAGGGCTGCTCCACACTTCACTACTAGTATAAAAATCAGAAAAGGAACTTAAATCCGTGAAAATTGCTCCTTCTGTCTCTCTGACTCATAAACCAGTGAGGGTAACTTGAATGTTATAATGAATGTTCATTGGGAAGCAGGTGTACAGGGTGCTTGTATCTGTAACCTATTCACATCAATACAAGTTAATTACCTCTGTCACTTAAGAATGCCCTTTCTTTTATGAAGCCCCAAACTTCCCTTCATATCCCACCCCTTCCCATCAGCACTGAAACTACTCCCTCTATGTTTCTTTTATTAGTTGATCAACAAGACAACTTGAATGCTAACATGAATTTTCATTGAGAAACACACATACAGGGTGCTTGCATCTACAAAATGTCTTCATTAAACTACAAGTTATTACTCCTGCCATTAAGGAACAAGCATCCTTTTATGAAGCCCCACTCCCCCGACACCCCACCCCCACCATCCAAAAGAGGCATGCCTGGCTCTTCTGTAGGCTAGAACACCTTTTAGAACACAGAGTACTTGAAGACTATGCACTCAATATTAAAATAGATTGGCTTCAGTGAGTTCATGGTAACAGCGATAAAACAATGCTTTGTTTGTTTAACAAAATATATCTCGCCTATTAATGACTCCCCCCTCCCTGGTACTTCAAACGCATCACCACAAGTTTTTTCAAACAGAGTGCTACCTAGCTTATTCTTCAACCACTTCAGTTTTGCTGTTAATGCTATTAAGGGATCTCACTTTCATTCCCTAAATCAGAAAGGTTGGCAACCTATGACCCAAAAGCTAGATCTGGTCCACTGCTGGAATATGTCCAATCCACAATTAATGCTCAAATTGTAGAAGGGGTTAAATTTTCCTTTTAGGTAGTTTCTCATGTCAGGGTTTAATAATTTGACCCACACCCAATAAAAGGCTGCCAACCTCTGTCATTAATCCTACAGCATATGAGCATTGTACATTCTGACGTCTCTATGTTCTGAAAGCCATACACATAATACTATCACCCTAACCTAACCATAACATAACCCTTAAACTAACTCTGACCTTCATGTAGACTTTCGGAATATACAGACTGTGAAACAAAGAGACGTCGGAACACAGAGCAGTCAGAGTGCAGTCCACACAAATTCAGTCGGGATCTTCTTGACAAAAACAAGTACAATTTAACAAAAACTTAAAAAGTGTAAAACAGCTTTATACATAACCAAACATTCTAAGGAAGATGCATTCAATCAATATCCAACCAAATAAAGATAATTAACTAAAAGAAAAAATTTCTCTCTATCTTCTAGCAAAAGTAACACAGACAGCACAGGCAGAATATCCAAAACGGGGTTTTGCAAGCAATACCTCTGCCTTAGGGATCCCTGCAAGAGGATCCCCAGTCTAGGGGGCCTTAAACTTAAGCCTTCCAATATCCAGGGCTACTTTAAAATGTATCCACTGAAAATCTCTTTTTAAGATTTATCCTCCTTAATAATGAAGATATAGCATAAAAAACTTGCCAATAAATACTTTTACCACCACAATACCTGTTGCTATCTGACCTTCAGTACTTACCCCTGACCAGATAACAAGTGTGACCCTATTTTGCCTTTCACAAAGCAAAGCATTATTTTTGCAAGAGCAAGTTTAACGTAATTTTTTTTTCCTTCTCTTCTGGAAACTATGGGATAAGATTTAAAAGAGTAGGATATAACTTCACAATGACCCATGCACAATTAGTGAGATGTGAGAACTATTTACAGGCAAAAAACAGCAATATTTGAAGAGGTAGTTAACCATATAATATCCACTATGTGTGTTGTGACCAACACAACATTCCAATCGGGGACAAAGAGACAACAGATCCAATAAGGAACACTACCTGAGTTTTATACAAGAAATATGGACTAATTTACATAGATTCCAGCCTGTTTACCAGAAATATGAATATTCATAGCCTAATTTACATAAGGTTCTAGCCTGTTCACCAGAAGATTGAATATTCATGAGTGATTTGATGAAGAATAAGGATCTCCAGTCTAAATATATGATATGCTGTGAAGTAGTTACATGCACTCCAACAATAGAAATGTACAATACAAAATATGAAATCTATATTATTGTAATAGTAATGACAATAATGACGAGGTGTTTTCACCCGATCCAGAGGTAGATAAAACGACAATAGAAGAAATACCGGTTCTTCTTTAGGCATTGAGTGAGGACAGGATACCATTACGGGTTCCATATCACTTTGCAGATACTGAAATTCAAGACTTCTGTAAGACCAACATGGCCATTTTAAAGACTGAATATACCAAAGAATAAGTTTGGGAAGAACAAAAAAGTTGTACTTCTTCCCATGCATTTATGCAATATGAATCACATGGTGCAGCATGACCTCGGCTAGAGAAAGTGTACAGTTTTCAGTTTCCCATACTCTATGGTAATTATACCAAACCATACACTGAAAATTCAAGGGCTTTCAAGACCATACAAAACTTCCAGACTGTGGGCCCATTTGATACCCCATAGAACCCTGACCCCATCGTACCCATCAAATTTTCTTCCCCTAAATATTTAGCAACATATAACGATCCAAAAGTTTAAGCGAACTGTGTTCCCTCAATTCTATTTTGCTATTAAAATACACATTAAAAAGGCTGGCACACTACTGAACAAGTAATTTGAAATTTTAATGACAAATGATGAACATGTTATCAGATGACACCTGAATATGCATGAGATAGTATGATTATTGACTGGCAAGATGATCATTATGTCCAACAAGATGGCAGGCTTGTGACTGGTTTACCCACTCTTGATTTGCCAGAAGAATATTTGCGTCAGTTGTTTAATTCTATTCTTCAACAAAAATGATTTGCGTAGGTAGGGTATTTCTACAAATATTTCAAATCATATCTAGAGACTGCATCAGGACAGAACCAGAGGTCAGAATGTATAAAAAAGTAAAAAAACATCACAAATCAGATAGTTACCCTTAAGCCATGTAAGCAAAATACTTGTTAAGCATCCAGTCATTTCAATTTTGTCCGAGCTTTGTTTTGTTTCTTAAACAGAACTAATAAGGGTATACTGTAATATTAAAGCAACACACTACTGATGTCATATCATGATATAACTCAGTACTGACAGAAAAGGGTGCAAGCTTCCCCCCCTTCTCCCCCCCCCCCCCTTCACATGGAGTGCATAAAAGAGATGCTCTTAATGTCAAAATAAGGATAAAAAATTTACAAACCTTGCAAAAAAAAAAAAAAAAAACTGAACAATTAGCAATAAGCAAAGAACTCTTCCGTATTGAAACTGGGTTGGCAATGCATAAGGAACTCAAGTAATATTGAAATAAATAAAACAGAGAGCTTGTGGAAACTCCCATACCTGTTGTACATTTAAAACAAAAATTTTTAAAGTGTCTAATCCATGCTGAAAACCATTCTTTGAAATATCACAAAATTTCCATAATAAGCAGATGACGTCATGTTTGCCCCATGTATGATGAATCCTGCTGGTTGTGTTTGTTCTATTTTGTTTGTTTTTGTTTTTTGCCCACGAAGACAAATTTTATAAAACCCAATCAAATGCCACATTGCCACATACACAAAAGCAGCAGAGATACGGTCAGCATTATGATTATTAGGAATTTAGCAAGATTTTTTACATATATTTACACAAACAATATCTTATTTCACTTACACTCCATTCCAATTTTTTAAACTCTACTATGAAAAAGAAAAAGAGACAATTATCAATACAGCACCATGCCAAAACCTTAGACTGCAGCTGTCCCAGCTAAGCTGGCAGGATGCAGCCATGCTTTGTTGCTGTACACAAAAGCATGAACAATATAATCCCACTATTGTAATAAGTACAAAAACAAATCATGGATGCAGCTGGGCTGAGGCAGCTGCAGCTGCAGCTTTGCTATTTTGACATGATGCCTGTGAAGAGTATAAGAATCTGGACATATTTCCACTGGTAAATATAATATGCATTTATTCATAAAGAAAGAAAAACTTACTTCTCCTGGCTTGTCTGAGACTTACTATTTTTTAATTTTTGTTCTGAGGATTTAGCAGTAGAATGTCCGATAATTCAGCTTCCTGAATACAATGGATGAGGTACATAGTGTTGGGTCCACTCATATTCAATAATTATTAGAGTAAATAGATTGGCAAAAGTGAATATCGGAGCTTCTGTGTCAAAGACAGATGCAAAACCTGAAACGTAATATACTAAGGCTGTTTTTGTTTCAAGATTTATAAAACGAGGTATCTAGTGTTAAAATATGAGTAAAATACCGACCACAAGTGATGAGACGGAATTAAAAGAGAGAGACAAGATTTACACGTGAATGCTACCCCCCCTTTGCAAATTTCTCATGCACATACCTAACGAATCATCAATTTTTTCACATTTTTCACGTGTACAAAACACACCATACTCGTTTTTGAACCCATCCCAGAGCCTTCTTTGAAAAATGTAAAATATGAGTTTTGTCAAAAAATCACCATTGACTACACTTTGAAAAAGAGTACATGGGTCTTTCCACCCCCTCCTCCAAACACATTCTTTGCACACTTGTGAAAATGGTACAAAATATAGGTGATCTGGAACTGACAGGGACAGCACTTGCATCTGACAACTACAGCATGCAGGCAACAGTCTGCCAGGGGGTGAAGCTTGCTTTTGTCCAAAATCTTTATCATTTGCCTAAATTTCTGGACAAGGTAAAGTAGTTCATCCCAAAATTCAAACCTAAGGATAACTTCAAAAGCACAAAGTAAACTGGTATTCACTTCTTGGATAAAATAAAAAAAATTAAAGTAATAAAAATGTGGAAAAATGTAGCTCTAGAAAAAGAATGTTTTGTCTTCTGAAATAAATCTGTAATCATTTTCTACTCATTTTTTCCCCTCTGCCTGAAAATCAAAGCACCTGCCTCCAAACATAACAATTTCCTTTCCCCAAACTGGGAGAGGATGTCTCTCCCCCAGGTCCCCTGGCCTATACCCCTATGCTACAAACCATGCCAAGCATAAACCAAGTTATTTGTTGAAGTTTCCTACATGTTCTTTGTTTTGTTTTGATATAGTCAGAGGTATGAAATTACAGAATGATAAAACAGATTTAAGTTGTCATTACTGACTGACATAAACAAGGCTTCAAAAGCCATTCTGCTGTTAAAGAAACTTTCACTTTCTCACTTGTGCCAAACACAAAGTTACTTTCACAACCAGTCATTACTCATAAGGTGTAGGACCACGCAGAATGGGGGATTTGCTTCGCAGTGAGATATTAATCTTTCCGAGCCCTACTATATATGGGAGACTTTCACACCTCCAAAGCACCAATTTTCCATACTCTTTTCAAAGGCAATAAAATATTTCCTTAAAGCCCCCAACACCAAAACCACCCCCCCCCCCCACCCCTTTCATTCTTGAACATTATTTTCCAAACCATACATTTTTTTCACCTACATGCATACAACAAAAGAAAAGCTGGTAAATTTAGTGATGTGCAGAGGTCAGTGGTTATCCGAGATCAACACTGACTGGTACATTTGTCCTATGAAGCTTGTGCACAATGCTCAAGGTCTCATCCAACAGTGACATTCTTTAGTCCATCACAGTTTTGAATGCACTGTTAGGCCCTGATTGAGTTTGTATCTAGACTGGAATTCGGACCCTCAGCTTGGTGGCTAATACCATCCCCCAAGTAAAGTATAAACAGCCTCTTTGTAATGAAGTTAAAGGTGTCTATAGCAATCCACAGAATGATCTGTAGTTATTATAGTGGCTAGTAATATTATATATTAAAGCCACCAGCAGAATAATACCCTCCCTGAGGTGCCTCACAATATTCAAAACTAGCAAAGGTAATAATTTCACTGTCAGCCATTCCCTGAGTCACTAACAGTAGTCATCATTACTAGCACACTAGCTGTTCTCTGCAAAAAAAAAAAAATAATTGAGGACTACCAGCACTGGTTGTCATAAAAAGTGTGCAGAAAGTGTTTAGTCTTAAACCCTACCCATTAAGGAAGTCAGAAACACAAACCCCAAAGCAAACAAGTTTTCATTTCGTATTCATGGTTTCTTAAATTCTCTGGTGTTCGGCATTAAGCAACATTTACTGTTTAAAAAAAAGGTACTCGGATGAAGGTTGCAATCATCTGTTGACAGAAAACCAACTAAAATAAATGTATGTCCTCAATCTGTCTGCATGTTAAGCAAGAGGTTAAAACATTTACTCCATACTTTGAGATATCCTTTCTTTTGCAACATTTTATAACTGCAGAAGACCTAACATAATTTAAAATTTCATAACGAAACTGTTTGAGCAAATGTACATTGTTTTCACAGCACACGAGATCCAGAGATAATGTAACAGCACAGTTATAAACGGTTGTGTAAATATTAATATTACCTGTGATACAAGAATAGACCCGTTAACACTGTTGAACCAATCGTGTTTCCCTTAGGAGATGATACAATCGTAACCAAACGACATTTACGCAATCTAACCGTGTATTGCTACGAAAAGTGGTGAGTAAATTTTAATGCTTTCAGCATTGACCTGTGTTCCCTGAAGACGTTAAATCCAGTTTCAATAATTTTGTAATACAATTCAAAAAATAAACCCAAATTTCTTGTGAGAAGAAAGTTGCTCAAATTATGACGATACTGTTTGTTTTCACAGCAGAGCCTGCCATAGACGATTCAAATGCTTTTAATTTTTTTTTTCAAGATCCTGAGAAAATGGCAAAGTTGGAACACCAGCAATATTTGAATAGAAGCCACCCAGTAAAACACAAGAATAAGTCTCTCTTTCTGAAAATAATACGTCTGAAATTACATGAAGCTTATTTACTGCCCTAAATAATAAAAGAAAAAAAATGTCCCCCGTTTCAATCACAGATGAGCAGAAAGAGAAAAAATTACGTTCCAAATAAATAAAAATTACCTTATAGTGTATAAAGTTAGAACTTTCTGTCGGACAGTTATGACATTATATATTTCCTCTTTCTCTTGTTTTTTTTTTGAAAATGAACATTTAAATGGACTGGTAGGTATATCACCTGAGTATACATCTATGTGATTAAAAAGGTCACATCCCTGAGGTGGTAAGGTTCAGTGAGTCTTCTTGCTGGGTCCTAACAGCCCCTACTCAGAGATACTGAAATGAGTGGTTTGAATTTCATAATATAGCTCCTTGTAGCTCTGGACTTCACATTTGTAGTAGAAACATCAACATATAATAATATTTACAACTCATCTGAAACAGTCAACTCTCTGCACACTGGAGTAGGGTATCCTGGTGTGCTTCCCCAATGATTAAAACTTGGCTTCTTGAAGACGGGTCAAGGGGATACAGCTTCATTCTAGGCCCCCCACATTCCTCATTGGGAGTTCTTTATTTGATACATCTAAGAAAATGGGCATCCATCCATCACTCGGCCACACTCAGCTCCTCCAAAACCCTCTCAAGGAAATTAGGGCTGGTGTCTTGGGCTCCAGTCACCTCCTCAATAGACTCCCCATCCAAACCACTGTCCCTGTCACTGCCAGAACTGTCACTCTGTTGATCGTCCATCTGAGGACAACCTTGGCTATCAAAATGGAGCTCAACGTGAAGCTTGCAGCCTGAGGGTGTGTCTTCTAGTTCGCCTTTTTCTTCTCCTTCTGCCTGACAAGCACCGCAATCGTATGGGTCTTCCTGAGATTTCCCAGAGCAGTGAGAAGGGAGTGACAAAGTTCTGCCCATGTTTCGGCAGTCTTCTGAGGTAGCTGACCATGGCAAGGTTTCATTAGAATACAAGTAACTTTTGTGAGATTGACAGTGAGGACATTTGTCATGGCTACTAGCTGGTAAGTTTTTCTCGTTAAAGTCTTGGTGTGCCATTGCTGAAGAATGGCTACCACTTACATTAGGGGAAATATCCCCCCTCCTGGCATTACCACTGCCAGATAACTTCTCAAGAATTATGTCTGAGGTACTTCTGTCTCTTGATGTGCAGTGTTCACACTGTGGCAAGTGTTCTAGATCCTTAGGATCCTTCTGAGGTATAACTGGTAGTTCTTCTTCAGGAGGTATCTCCTGGGAGGTATGATGGTGTTCTGTGGGTGAAGGCTCTCTATGCACAAGGAAGGGCTCTTCAGCCGGGTTCTCTGAGGTTGCTCCCCTTGCAGGGATGTTGCTGTCCACATGGTGAACCTGAGGGAATGATGAAAAGAGTGAGATACAATTTTACAAGAATCATTTCTGTAGCCAGACAGGGGATTGAAGAGAGGGTACCCCTCCTCTTCTCCCTTCATACTGCATGGTAAAGTGATTGCTAAACCATGAGCAGGCTGGCCACATATTTTGATGGATGAAATTCATACCTTTTCCAGACCTGTCCATATTTTTTCAAGACCCTACTTGCCACATATGACAGAAGTTTTCAGTGAAATACATCTGTAGGACCTACATTAATGCATGTAAACTACAGGCAGTGAGGGCATCCTATCAACTGCCTGGGGTTGGACTCTTGGCTGGGTCATACCGATGACTTTAAAAATGGAACCTACTACTATTGTGCTTGATGCTCAGCATAAGCAATGGAGTAGGAAAAACAAGCTAGTGAGCCACAAATGGAAAAAAGGCCGTGCCTGGCCTGACTTAAACCGATTGGTTCGAAACTGAGCTGTAAAGCCTCATCTAAATCTAACTTTAACCCTATCAACTGCCAACCCCAAAGAAGGTACACAACAGAGAAGTAAAGTAGACTAGATGGCAATATTATACAAGAACTTAATAATTTATCTATGAGATAAAAAGCACCTTATCAGCTGACTATGTTAAACCAACTATGTAGTACCCAAATCAGTGTTGAATCTCCTGCTATAGTCAGTGTTACGGGACTCAATGGAACTAAACCTCAGTACGAAATGTGGAGGAGGGGGTACAGGCCCTGATTTGAAAAAAAGTGTTCATGAATGCCACCCAATCCTACCCTAAGGCTATGGAACTGTATGCAACCAGACTGGGCAATTTTTGTGAGCAATTTTGTGTGTCCATAGCACAAGGAATCAAATGAAATTACAGACTTTTCCAAAACTCTTTGGTAAATTTCTATCACCAAACTTCATTATGCCTACCAAGGCATAAGCATACATAACCCACCAACACAACCAAATGTAGATTTCAGTAAACACATATTTACATGACCAGCATTTTCTTCAGGGTTTCGAGAAAATTTTAACAGAGTCTCAGCTTTTGTTTAAAGGCCCAAATTATTAAGAACTGCAATAGGGCAAATGGAAGGTGGTGTTCACAAAGCTCAAGATGACCACCTAGATGACCACTGACCTAAAATTTCTGAAACACCTTTACGGGGCTATAACCAAAGTTATATCACAACAATAATCACCCCAAACTATTCCTACACCAGTCGGAGGCAAAGCATTTTTTGTTTTACCCATAAAATGACCCCAAAATGACCACTAGATGACAACTGACCTAAAATTTCTGAACACCCACATTGTGAGAATTGATAACTAGAGTACTCAAAGGGTGAAGGGAAAGGCAGGGTAGGTTAGGGGGATAGGTGTGGGGCAGGGGGTATGAACCAGCATGGATTTACCTGAATCATCAGTCTCTCTGGAGAAGGTGAAGGTCTCTCTCTCACCATTAAATGTTCCATCTCAAACTCTGTCTGAAGAACTGAGAGACTGCAGTCTTGGTCTGGGGGTTCTTGCCACTTCCTTGACCTGTGATGACAATTTTTGTAGTGCCCTGGGGTGCTCGTCCTGGTGGCCACACTTCTGCATTGCCAGTCTTGTTGCCTACAAATACTACGCCTAGAAAAAAAGGCCAGAAAGATTAAAGCTAAGATACCTGTCCTCATGAAGCTACTGATCTGAAACAAGTTATCTTTGCATTTCCTGTAATACTATAATCTATATATCGTTTTGCCACTCGATCAATGTCAGGTTTTGGTCCACTTGGTCAGATAAAAGTCAGGTAATAGTTGGAGACTGGCCAGAGGTTGGAATGATGTCTCTTCAAGAAACAACCCATTTGTAATTTAAATACAAAACTGATGGATATCAAACAACGTCCTTTTGTTGAAATCAGTATGACACTAGATGATGGACACTGAGCAGTTGGATGTTAGTCCAAACAAGATCTGATGGACATCTCTGCCCATCATTCCTAC
Organism: Holothuria leucospilota; assembly: GCA_029531755.1. Lineage (NCBI taxonomy): Eukaryota > Metazoa > Echinodermata > Holothuroidea > Aspidochirotida > Holothuriidae > Holothuria > Holothuria leucospilota. Next base: position 11,262,929 of record CM055969.1, on the reverse strand, counting down.
ATTAAATATATTTGCACACAAAATGCAGCAGACGTCGGTTGGACTTTGATGTTGACCTTCAACCAACGTCGATCCCATGGCAAAATATTTACAAGGTCTGTGTATGAACATACACAGGCTTAGCTAAGCCGTACCAGTTAGAGTGCAGGTATACACAGCCTACATGAGGGCTCATGCAAGAGCATACTTCAGCCAATGATATACTCTGCGTGCTTTACCATTGCATTCAGTATGCATGCACTGCTCACAGAACACATTTTTGTTGGGTTTCGACACACCGTGTAGGTACTCATATACACATATGCTTGAAAGAATGCTATGTTACCACAGAACCTTTGGGATCATAACCAAAATTAGTATGAGAGATTTCGTATTAGACAGTTTGCTCAGTAGATGACAGAATATGAGCACGAACTATACATCATGACCAAATGTACTGCAAGGAAAGGTGTCACAGATGTAAATAATTACCAATTTTTGAAAGGAAGCACACTTCTCACATTTTTCGTAAAGTAAAAAGAACCATTTCACAAATAAGGGAGACTCGAGACCCCTCTTCCACATTTTCTCTAGAGGACCTTGCAATAACCCTGGTTGGCAATCCTGAGAGAGGGATGTAAAGACATGGGCAAACGTTCTCCTGGCATTTTGAGTTGGAGGGACATAACACAAACTGCCCCCCTTGACTTGCCCCACAATTCACCTCAAGAAGCCATCAAAATGGCTTTACACTAACGATAACACTGTGTCCAACCCAAGACTTTCTGCACAAAAGAGTTGAATAAAGTGGACTGAGAGTAAGAACTGCCAAAGTGTGCTGGGCATTAACACTGTAGCAATCATGAAATAATAGTACTTTAAGCCCCAGTGAGGGAGGGGAGGGGGCACTTCCACTCCCCAAGGGTATGAAGTGCCACATGCTAAGCACACATTTACTCTCTTTTAACATGACATACATCCACCCCACCCTTTCACCCCCACCCCACCCCACCCCCTCCCTCCAGATTTGAAAAAGAGACTAAAATTTTTGATAAAAACCCAGTGTACAAACTTTCCAAATTTTTTTTTTTTAAAAAAACTTGGATTCTGCCTTACCTGAGATGGTAGACGAGGAGACTGACACAAACTACAATACAGAGCAGTGCCAAACAGACTCCTGTCAGAATTCCTTTTCTTAGATCAGCAAGATTGTTGGCACTAACTGTCCCTACAAAATATAAAATGAAAACTTTCAATTAAATACATTAGTGCATGTGACACATACATAGTGTTAGTGTATGTCCAAAATAGTAAAATAGTTTGGGTAAGATTTAGGTTCAAGAGGGGGGGGGGGAGGGGGTGTCAATAAGTTACAAAACAAAAAGACAACTTTTTCCCTACGGATTTTCCCAGCAGCTGCAGGATATTCCCATACACAATTTTGAAACTTGCAGGATTATTGAGAAAAATGTAGGCATCGTTTTAGCTTCCTTCTTGCCCGCATTATTTTTTGCTTGTTTTGGTACAAAGAGAACTTGATGAGAATCGCTCTTTTCAGCAGTATAAAAAACAGTTTAAAAAGTTTAGAGAAAAACAAAAAGTGTTGACCAATGTGAGGTTATGAAGTCATGTATGCTTGTTTCAAGTTCACTTTGGCTTCAAAATGTGATAACCTCATCGGAAAATATCTCTAGAACCACTTATTAAAGCTTAACCCCTTCTTTTAATTGCTTCAAATGTTTACCTGTGCCAGCGTTCTTGGTGGAAACATTATGTAATATGGTCTCAGGCCCTTTGCCGACCTTGGTTGCTGCTCCTAGCTTGAAGGTGTACCGTGTGTTCGGTTGTAAATTCTTCAAAACCAACCACAAAGTCGAGGGACTGTCATCATCAACTGTAATGATAAAAGACTTTTAAAAGCTTGAGGTTCTCTCAGGTACTCTATTATAATACTGGCCACAAACCAACGTTTAACTGTCATCTAAATCACAGCATGTAAAACTTTAACATAAACCAAAAGTCTTATGCTATATATTTACAGATACATTCCCCTTGGACAAATCTCCCAGATAGTTACAACTGGAACAATTCCCACCCCAGAAAATTCCTTCTCTAGATAATTTACCCCCTGATAATTTCCCAAACCCTCTTTATCTTTAAAAGCAGAAGTATTTTGACCACAAATATTTTACTCTGGGTGAGTTTTGTAGGACAGAATAAGGAGGCTGTATCTATCAGGTCTGCTGTTCTTTCACTCACTTTACCAGGATAGGGCACTGAAAAAATTGAAAAAACATTGAAAGATGATTCCCACCCAGTACTTGATTATTTTACATTCCTGACTTCTGGGAAAAAGACTGCATACATAAATGGTTTCTTAGGGCTATACTGGCAGTTCTTATATACCCTTTTGCTGTAAATATAGTCTTATACACACCACATGTTACATAATAAACAAAATATTTTATGTACAATGAAATACTTTTATGTACATAAATTATTTGTGTGTGCTTTTATCAAATTTTGCATACTTTTACCATTTTATGTTTATCATGTATATATTTGTGATTGTTTACATTATATGTAATGTGGATGACCATTTTTTATTTTTACCATTTACTACATAGACAATGTTCGGGCACCACACCAAAGAAGCAAAGCTGCAGCTGCCTCAGCCAAGATGCAACTGCTGGTACCTTAGCTTTGTTGAGGTGCATATGACAATAATCACCATTATATAGCAAGATTAAACGGTCCCTGTTCTTGTAATGGGTACAGCAACAAACCATGACTGCAGCCCTTACAGCTTAGCTAGTTATTTCTGTTTTTGTAATGTATACAAAAACAAAGTACAGCTGCAGCCCTTCAGCTTGGTTGAGGCAACTGCAGCTTGAGATTTTGACACGGTACCTTGCATTTTTGTATTCATTTAAAGCCTGTTTTAACCACTTGCTTTCAACTGATTTCTTTGTAATTTTACACAATTTGCTTAATAAATCACCCATGCTTTCATGCTCCCAATCAAAGGTCTATATTTATGCATTCTAATTAAAACTTTTAATCTCAGGAACAAAACAAAATCTTAAATCCAATATGGAATGAATTAAAAAAGCATATAGTGACCCAATTGCATCCAATTGCAACAGGTAGGAAAATATCTTTCATCATTAATAAAACAGTCAAGTCTCACAAGCAAACTCTGGCAACAACTTTACTTCCAAGTTCCAACCAAATATATTACAAATTACAAAAGTATAAGGAATGATACATCATTCAAAATTTGAGTTTGAGCCCCCAAAATTTTCATAAGCTAGAATGCATTGGATTTCTCTCTGTGAGAACTTAGTTCTTGAAAATGAAGCACCTGGCAACCTTATTTTGAATTACCAATCATACTATCTAGAAGTCAAATTTTAAAGGTATGACAATTTGCTGTTTCAGAAATACAGTAACTTCTTTATCACAGGGTAAAACATCTGTCACCCTAAGTGATCAAAAAGTGGCAAATTTTCCCAATATTAGATTCCACTTTTTGAAATTTTTTTCCCCAATTCATGACACTTCTGTGAGACCTGTTAAACTGCATTTGATTACAGTCCTGCAGGCTGCTGGAGGTCATCAATCTTTCAAAGTGTCTACAATGTCTTCCTTCACTTTCTATGATGTCAGTCATAACAAAACCACAAAAAAAAAAAACCCATGAAGTTACAAATGCCTTAGGTTGTCAGTAAAGATGGCAATGAACTGAAGTACCCTAGTCAGCTTTCATGTCAAAGGAAATCCTAAAAAGACTTCATATCCGATAGGAAATGAAATCAAGACTAGCTAAATGTTTGGGATTTCCTCTGCTACTAAGCCAAACTGGTCATGACTTCAAAAGGAACAGTAGATGAGGAGAGCCGTAAAGAGTGACTAGGATGTACATAAAAGCACAACATAAAAGACATGCAAAAAAAAAAACACTTAAGTCCACTAAAAGACACCATAGCCTACAGCCACATAAAACACCACATATCTCATACAAACATTAATATGTATCTCGCTATGTACAGCAATAAGTTTTCATATAAAACCACACTTTTTCCTGTGTGGTGTGGTCTGCTATTTAAGGAATCTGAAGCATAACCAGAATGCAACCAGAAAGCCAAAAGGCTTAGTGATTCCTTGCCGAAAGGGGGTGCTTTGTTACACTGAGGTTCATCCATCAAATTTATACTTCTCTTCTACATCATTTTTTATGATGTGGTCACAATTTGACCCCTGCTCACATCAGCTCATGTCACATGACCTTTAAACCAAAACTTGAATAACCACAAAAAAATGAAAAAAAAAAAAAATAAATAAAACGTATGAGAAGGGATTTATCTGTGCTTCCTCCCTTGTAATGACATGTTTACAAAGTTTCAGTTTTTGAACTCTGGTGACCTCAAATGGCTTGTGACCTCCACAAAAAAACAATAGGGTTTTTCCTCGCACCATAACACATCCACATACTTAGTATGAAATCTATCCAAGCTTCCTACCTTGAGATACTGTGTAAAAAAGGTTTTCAGACTTTGACCCCTGGTGACCCCAAATGACCTTTGACCTCCACCAAAAACTATACGCTTCTTCCTCGCACCATAACGCATCCACATACTTAATATGAAATCAATCCAAGCTTCCTACCTTGCGATATGGTATAAAAAAGGTTTTCAGAGTTTGACCCCTGGTGATCCCAGACGACCTTTGACCTCCACCAAAAATAACAGAAATCTTCCTCTCACCATACCACATCCACATACTTGGTATGAAATCTATCCAAGCTTCCTACCTTGAAATATCATGTAAACAAGGTTTTCAGACTTTGACCCCCGGTGACCCCAGATGACCTTTGACCTCCACCAAAAACAATAGGGTCCTTCCTCTTACCATAACACATCTACATACCAAGCATGAAATCTATCCAAGCTTTCTAACTTGAGATATCGTGTAAACAAGGTTTTCAGATTTTGACTCCCGGTGACCCCAGATGACCTTTGACCTCCACCAAAAACAATAGGGTTCTTCCTCTCACCACAACGTATCTACATACCAAGCATGAAATCTATCCAAGCTTTCTAACTTGAGATATCGTGTAAACAAGGTTTTCAGATTTTGATCCCCGGTGACCCCAGATGACCTTTGACCTCCACCAAAAACAATAGGGTTCTTCCTCTCACCACAACGCATCTACATACCAAGCATGACATCTATCCAAGCTTTCTAACTTGAGATATCGTGTAAACAAGGTTTTCAGACTTTGACCCCCGGTGACCCCAGATGACCTTTGACCTCCACCAAAAACAATAGGGTTCTTCCTCTCACCACAACGCATCTACATACCAAACATGAAATCTATCCAAGCTTTCTACCTTGAGATATCGTGTAAACAAGGTTTTCAGATTTTGACCCCCGGAGACCCCAGATGACCTTTGACCTCCACCAAAAATGATAGGGTTCTTCCTCTCACCACAACGCATCTACATACCAAACATGAAATCTATCCAAGCTTTGTAACTTGAGATATTGTGTAAACAAGGTTTTCAGATTTTGACCCCCAGTGACCCCAGATGACCTTTGACCTCCACCAAAAACAATAGGGTTCTTCCTCTCACCACAACGCATCTACATACCAAGCATGAAATCTATCCAAGCTTTCTAACTTGAGATATCGTGTAAACAAGGTTTTCAGATTTTGACCCCTGGTGACCCCAGATGACCTTTAACCTCCACCAAAAATGATAGGGTTCTTCCTCTCACCACAACGCATCTACATACCAAGCATGAAATCTATCCAAGCTTTCTAACTTGAGATATTGTGTAAACAAGGTTTTCAGGTTTTGATCCCCAGTGACCCCAGATGACCTTTGACCTCCACCAAAAACAATAGGGTTCTTCCTCTCAATATGGGCCATCTATGTACCAAGTTTGAGAACTGTCCAACTTTCCCTTCTTGAGATATCGTGTAAACAAGCTAAGCCGTCACATACGCACACACACACACACACACACACACACACATACGACATCACCATCGCATAGATTCCTTGCCTGCCTTCGGCAAGGAATCAAAAATGCATTGAGGTTTCGATGACATACATTCTATTCCAAATAATGCCACAATGTCCCATACCTTTCAGTCACTGGTCAAATGCTATCTATGTTGGAAAAAACAGTTTTGTGTTCCTATTTGATCTTGGGAATTCTTGAAAAATTTGCGTTTTGACCTCTGGTGACCCAAGATGACGATCTTGGGAATTCTTGGGAAATTTTGCTTCTTGACCGCTGGTGACCCCAGATGACCTTTGACCTCCACCACAAACTATAGGGTTCATCTTCTCACTGTAATGCATCTACATACTAAGTATGAAATCTATCACAGCTTCCTGCCATAAGATATCATGTTAACAAAGCTTTCAATGTTTGACCCCCAGTGACCCCAAGAGACCTTTGACCTCCACCAAAAATAATAGGATTCATCTTCCTACCATAACCCATCCACATACTAAGTATGAAATCTATCCAAGCTTCCTACCTGGAGATATTGTGTTAACAAGATTTTCAGGGTTTGACCCCTGGTGACCCCAGATGACCTTTGAAACCCACCAAAACGATAGGGTTCTTCCTCTTAATTTAAGGCATCTACATACACAGTATGAAATTTATCCAAGCTTCCTACCTCAAGATATTGTGTTAACAAGGTTTCAGAGTTTGACCTCTGGTGACCCCAGATGACCTTTGACCTTCTCCGAAAATAATAGGGTTCTTAATCTTACCATAATACATCTACATACTAAGCATGAAATTCATCCAAGCTTCCTGTCTCAAGATATTATGTTAACAAGGTTTCAGAGTTAGACCCCTTGTGACCCCAGATGACCTTTGACCTCCTCCAAAAATGATAGGGTTCTTCCACTTACCATAACACATCTACATACTAAGCATGAAATTCATCCAAGCTTCCTATCTCAAGATATTGTGTTAACAAGGTTTTCAGGGTTTGACCCCTGGTGACCCCAGGTGACCTTTGACCCCTACCACAAACAATAAGGTTCTTCCTCTCAATATGGGGCATCTATGTACCAAGTTTGAGAGCTGTCAGAGCTTCCCTTCTTGAGCTATCGTGTTAACGAGGTTTTCTGGGTTTGACCCCCGATGACCCTAGATGACCTTTGCAGGCTTCAAAGTGGTCCATCACAGAAATATAGGTTTTATAGGAAGGATACTGATGAATATATAGGGTTTTATAGGATTTTTCAAGGAAAATATAGAGTAAATATAGGAATGTTACACACTAGCAGTTCTAATTATCTTCAAAACTTCTCAAAGTTGTGGATGGGGAAAACATAGTACCTTAGGAAACTAATAAACTATACTGTTTAAATGATACAAATGTGATTCAAAGTATCACAAGTGCAGACCATGTGGCAGAACTGTGTGGTTCTACCATCAACATGGAATTAAGAAAACCACCTAAATATTTTGGTGGAAGGGAAAGGGCAAATCCCCTGACGGTGGTGTATTTGCATATTTTGACCCTGGAATAAAGTATCCATAAATGTTATTATTTGTGCATATCAAAAAGGCACCAAACTTTGCAATATTGAAGTTGAGAACGCGTAATGTGACCATGATAGTGCTTTCAAAAGACGGGTAGTTAATGTGGACAATGAACTGTTGCTAATGTCCTAAAGTACACAAATAGAATTCACCTCAGCTCCAATAATAATGGGGTTGAGGCGGGGAAATTTTCAAATTTTTTGCACCTTAAATACTGTAACAGGAAATGGTCTATTAATACAACATTTTTCTATAAACTAGACTGTATTGCTAGTCAATCTTGATAAGTGTGACATGTGGGTGATGACAGTAAGATCATAGGCCTGTAACAACTGTATGGTTGCCATGAAAACCTTCGAACTCATGTCCCAGTGGCATAGCCAGAACTGTCTCAAGGGGCCATATAGTTTATTCTGTGATTGCCAGCCTGGGGGAGGGGTCTAAGGGGAGGGGTTCCCCCTCCCCTTTAAAAATTTTTTGAATGATTGGGTGAGTTACATGCAATCTGGTGCTACATATGTTATCTTTTTGAAACTTGTACAATTTTCAAAAAATTTACATATTTTAGGTTACTAAATTAAAGAAAAAATTAGCATCAGCGAAGGAGAGAGGGCATGGTCCAATGGTCCCTTCCCCTAAAAATGTGCTGCTCACTTTGAATTTGTACAACTTGGCAGAACAGTGTAGTCCCCATATGTCAAGATGCCTACAGTGTGCAAAACTGTCTGTGCATTAACATACTTAACATCTAAAATCTCACTGGAGGAAGTTACATGACAAAATTAGGGAAAGGACAACTTGGCAAGTGCCCCCCCCCCCCCCCCCCCTTGCCACCACTGATGGGCACTGCAGCACCAGATCCCATACATGGATTAGATTTCCACTTTGGTCTGTTGGATAAATTGATGTGGCATCCAGAGACCTGCCACAGAGCTTCTTGTGGAGTTTACAGTAGGGAAAACCTCCTTAGAGATTTGCACATTGTAAACTTGTAACCATTACAGAGAGACTCTTAATTTTCTCAAAGCACTAAGTTCTTTTTCTTTAGGGGACAATTGTAATTGTACAACACTTTGAACAATCAACTGATTTAATGGTAGAACTCAGTTTAAGGGAAGATGGTACAGTAGATGACACGGAAAATACTGGTATTTCGAACCACTGTACTACAATATTTTGAATAAAAGAATTAGTCATATCACAGACCAGCTATGTGCATGCAAAGCATAGGGTTTTAAAATGTGTAGGACTGCATGACTACAGGGGATGCCAGGCAAAGGAATCTAATCCACCCCCTTGACAATACCACTACAATTCCCTCAGAGAGATGAAATCACAGAGTACTTAAAATCACAGGCATGAAAGTGGAACATTTATGGGTGATGAAATAAGTGTTTATTAGTGTCCTATGTAGTTTTTACATGAGAATATTTCTGAATCCTATGATTGGTCTTTGTGTACTTGCATCTAATTAAGATACTTGGCATCTATACACTGCTACCTGTCTGACTAAGCCACTCTGGGTCTAAGACACTGAGTCTACAGCAGCTATCTTGGAAAAAGAATACATCTGAAAATTTCACCCCAAAACACCACATAAAAGAAAAGTTTTTTGCCAAGATAAGAAAAATATAGGAGAATATAGGAAAACAAGCCCAAATTCATACAAATAGAGGAAATATAGGATTTTTGGAAATTTATAGGAAATTATAGGAAATATAGGATCACTTTGAACCCTGCCTTTGAACCCCACCAAAAATGGTACGGTTCTTCCTCTTACTAAAAGGCATCTACATACAAAGTATGAAATTTATCCAAGCTTCCTGTCTCAAGATATTGTGTTAACAAGGTTTTCAGAGTTTGACCCCTGGTGACCCCCAGATGACCTTTGACCTCCTTCAAAAATGATAGAATTTTTCCTCTTACCATAATGCATCTATACTAAGCATGAAATTCATCCAAGCTTCCTACCTCGAGATACTGTGTTAACAAGGTTTTCAGGGTTTGACCCCTGATGACCCCAGGTGACCTTTGACCCCACCAAAAAATAGGGTTCTTCCTCTCAACATGGGGCATCTATGTACCAAGTTTGAGAGCTGTCAGAGCTTCCCTTCGTGAGCTATCGTGTTAACGAGGTTTTCAGGGTTTGACCCCGGTGACCCTAGATGACCTTTGAACCCCACCAAAATGATACGGTTCTTTCTCTTACTAAAAGGCATCTACATACAAAGTATGAAATTTATCCAAGCTTCCTGTCTCAAGATATTGTGTTAACAAGGTTTTCAGAGTTTGACCCCTGGCGACCCCCGGTGACCTTTGACCCCCACAAAAAACAATAGGGTTCTTCCTCTCAATATGGGGCATCTATGTACCAAGTTTGAGAACTGTTGCAATTTTTGTTTTTGAGATATCATGTTAACCAGCAAAGTGTCACAAACACACATACATACATACACACACATGCACACCCACACATACACACACACACCATCATGAATGCATAGGTTTCTCTTACCATCAAAACCAAAAACAGTTCTGAAACATCCTGTGAGGCAAAACAGAGCTTTCTTTTCCAAAATTTCCGTGGTCATGTTAACAAGCTGCAAAAAAGCTGCCCAACTTACCTCAAAAGTGTCTAAACCACTCTACAATAAGCAGGGACAACCCCCTCAGTCTACAAAATCACCCTCCAAAAGTATGATCATTACCTCTGAACTTTTATTGACAAGGGCAATGTTTTTTCAGTGAATCTAAATATAGTCACAAGGCAAATCCCATCTTCACCCTCTTAAACTTGACCTTTTCAACATTTACCCACTCTAAACCTTCTTTCCTCTGTTGCTTTAAGTTTGCATGCAGTTGCTATCAAAATCAACTTTAGAAGATAAACTTCTCTTCTTCCTCATCTTTCCATCACTTATATTATTACTTAGCGTACTTATGTGTGGACACTTCTAACCCCAAAATCACATTTGTACCCAATAGCGCTTCAACTCATCATTTGCTCCCCACCCCTTCCCCCATATCAGACATCCTCCTTTACAGACACTGGATGTATACCTAAAACTTTTAAGTGGCTCTACCTTTGGGTATCAAACAGGTAGCCCCGCATCAAACCATTCTGTACGTTGCAAACTCAACAACACTTTCCTGACCTAGTTTCGACAGCGTCACGCACACTCTATGACTAGCCAGCTTGTGTTGACATGGTTGCATTATGGCCTTTAAGAATCAGCTTTATGCATAACCACTGATACTAACATATTTAATTGCTTATGACCTTGCAAATGTCACAAATTCCAGTCTGGAAACTGAAAATGTTCTTTTTCAACTGACTTTGGTCCATGATACTAAAAACTGGCCTTCAAAACAGTCTTAGTTCTTGGGGTATGTACATTACACAAAATTTAGGTTGCATCATAATATATAAAGTTGTAAAGAGCAATAAGTTTGAGAGATCATAAGCAAAAAGGTTAATTAATACACCACAAAAGACTTAAGCATATTCAATTCTTACCATGCTTTTCAACTTCTTTCCATTCTGTTACGTCATAACTACTCAAATAGGAGATAGTATAAGAGATTATTAAACCATTGGGAACAAGAGGTGGTTTCCACGTTATATTTATTGACATGGCGTCCAGTGCATACGAATATACATCTCTTGGTGGAGAGCCCGGTTCTACAAAATAAATGTGAGATACAAATACAGTAGTAAAGAAAGGTTTCTCTATTTTAAAAGGTTACATTCATTGATATTCAGGGCTCAAAATAACCAACAGCACCAATAGTCATGGCTATCGGGCCCTTACTGATGGCCGCAGTGCCCCTCAGAAATGTCCTATGAAATAACATAGACCTACAGCCAATTTGCTCATTTTGGCTCTGCACTTTCTTAAGCTTATTTCACATCCTGGATATTGGTTCTAAAGATGTTCTGATATTACAAGTAACAAAAATTACATACATCTGATATTTGAGAAATGAGACCACAGTATGTTAAACCACAAGCTGTTGTATACTACCACTAGTGTTGCTTATGTAAAATAGTGGGACTTTACAGTAAGACATACACAAAAATGTGTAACAAATGTATCAAGTTTAGGCTAAGATATATAAATTCGGAGTATCAGCATTATAGGCCACCATGACAAAACAGTTAAGTTGCAGCTGCCTCAGCCAAGCTCCAGGGGCTGCAGCCATATACTTTGTTTATATACACATTGCAATGGAAGGATTACACTAATCCCCCATATCACTGTGTAACAAAGAAAGTCTGCAGCTTGGCTGAGGCAGCTGCAGCTGTGCTATTTTGACATTGTGACATGGTGTTTACAAATACTGATGCCAGAAGAGAATCACCAATATCATTTGATAATCATACTGAACACTGATAAGTGGTTCTCTTGTCAAATGGGATATGTACTTGACCCTGATCAAACTTCTACATGGCAAAATTCAGGCACAGTCTGTAAAAGACCAACATAAACAAAGTAACAAGGAAGAGCTTTTTCAGCACAACTGTGGACAGGACTTTCCGTTTCTACACTAAATATTGTATGAGGATGTGTGATGCTAGCACAAAGTCCGTCACATTTAAACAGCTTTGCTAAACACCAAAGCTGCAATTGCTTCAGCCAAGCTGCAAGGCAGCATCCATGCTTCGTTGTTGTACACATTACAATACCAGGATTGAACTACTCCTGCTTTTGTACATACCAAAGAAGCCCACACTGAGACATGAACTTTACATCTCAAGATAATGCTATATTCTCAGACTTCTATTAACAAAACTGACCACAGGATGGTACTGTTTACCCAACCAGCTGGTTTAGCACATTTACACAAAAAAAATAAGCTGTTTGGTAGTAACTTCCTCCCCACAATTCATGACGCTAGAAACGAATAGCAAGTTTTAGCTATCTCTAGTTGATCACTGTCAATCCAGAATCTATCAGAGAACTTCCTGTTCAGGTATCTTGAGATCAATAAAGTTCAAGGGGTTTGAACCCCTTTAAAGACTGTTTGGTCAATAGAGCAAGTTTGTTTGTAAAAGGGATTAACTGTTGCAATTATAGAGATAAGCTTCACCTGGGAAAAAGCCTTTTTCTTGGGTAATATTGGCTGAAATGTCCTATTCAATTCTAGCAGCATGTGCTTTGTATGAAGTGGAGGTATTAAGTGTAGGGCACAAGCGCAATGGCAATTTTTGTTTTAGTAGTCTCCTGCATTTGTATTGGCAGTTTTAAACTTATAACTCTCTTCACATAGTATTATCCTGCAAAAGGTTACAAAGAATTCTGTGATCCATTGTTATATCTTTAATAAATCTGCAAGATCTTTGGGGGACAGGCCGAAAGACAGAAGAACACAGAACAGCCATTTCTATTCTTACACAGATGTGGGGAGCCATAGCTGCCGAGTGCAATGAACCATAAACTGATAGTTCAACTACCTAAGCTTCAACCTCTCATGTGTACAGCAACAAAGCATGGCTGCAGCCCCTGCAGCCTCGCTGTGGCAGCTGCAGCCAAAGGTTTTGAAAAGGTGCTTAAATAAACACCACTCACACAATACAGTCATACAATACCAGGCTACAAGGTTTTCCTGGTCACACATTATCACATATGGCACAATCTGAGCACCAAATATTCATTTTAATTAATACACATGAATCCGTTTTCCAGCTGTAAACTTTGGCCAGCAGCCTGATAAACAGACTTACAGTGACATTAAGACAAAAACTCTATAGTAGCCTAGCCTGACGCCTCACTTAGGAGCTATCCTCTGAGTGTAAAATGAAAATTTTTATCTTTGGCAATCATGACCTTTCTCCTCTAGTAATAGCTCTTCCAGTATCCGAATATTAACCTATTCTTTCAACTGGTTCCAAACTCAGTAGCAAACTGGATTCTAAAGTTTACTGATCATTTTCAAAGTTAGGCATGACAACAGAATCTTAATAGATGAACTTAATGTTGGCAATATTCTGTTGTGACTCTTTTCTCTAAAGACTTGAATGATTTTCTATCAAACTGGTAAATAATTTTTTCATGATTATTGGGCTTTACGTGTTACTGCAGCATGCTTCAGACACTTTGTGACCAACTTACTAATCCCAAACTGGCTGCATCTCTACGTTCTGAAACCCGTACCCGTAAAAGTATCATCTTAACCTAACCCTAACCTATCCCTCATCCTAACACTGACCTTCATGTAGAGTTCTGGAATAAAGAGATGTTGGAACAGAGGGCAGTCCCCGACAAATTGGATCCCATAAAATGGTCAGCTGTAACTGTCCCAGTTTTGCCAATGGGTGTACAGTTCACATGAAGCAGTAATCTCAACGACAAAACTGATAGACTCAGACATTTTCCATAGATATACTTTCAGAGATCGTTGCATTTACAATGGCCCTAGGCAATAAGCTAGGTAACACGATGTACCTCACTTTCACAATAGAATGGTGGGGCATAAAAACAGCTTTTCTGCACATACAGTATGTTTGAATACTGCAAATTTCAGTACAAAACCCATCTTTCCAGAGTTTGTATGATTTACCTTCATTATGATACCTCTCCCACTTGTGCATGTCACTTGTCACATTATACATTATTTTGTTTCTTGCATGTAAAGCCCGGGTCACACTGCAACGACAACCCACGACACGACGGCGACCACCCACTGCGTTGGCTAGCTGTGGTCGTGGTGGTGTGGCCGGTTCCACGACTAGAGTTCCCTCATTTCGTCAGCTGTCAGCCTGATTGAACATGTTCAATCGTAGTTGGATGCAGTCAGTGCACCAAAATGTCTGCGATTTATGCAAATTGTCTACGACGGAGAGTCGCAGGTAGTCATGGAGGCGTGACCCCAGCTTAACCATTTCTATGTTTTTTCATTTCAAGTTCCTTTTAACTTAATGTTTAAAAGCCTTGAGATATTCTCTTTATGTAAAATTCTATAAATGAACTTCTACTATTACTCTTACTTAATTTATTAATTTCTTGTGAACTAAAAATGAAAGGTAAGAGAAAAAGCCTCAACCTTATATTTTAACAACAGCTGAATTTTACAAATTTGATCTTAGACCCCTTTAAGGTGTAATGGACATTATGCATATGACGTCACAGGGCAGAAAATGCTCCCTCGTTTGGAGGCAAGGGTGTATCTTTACAACTCACACCAACAAATGCAGATAGCTGATTTGTGAACCAATTGGATACACACACAATTCTACTACATGCATGTGCAAAGTCTACGTTGTGTGTCAGTGTACTTCATTAATTGTTTTGCCAGCAAAATGATGTCATGTGATCTCAATGCATAAGGTCCATTGACAAAATGAAGTTGTTTGTTCTGTAGTCTACAATGACGTTTCCAGAGATAAATGTAGAATACTACATGCAATCCAAGAACATATTTGTAGACCCAAAAATACTCTTAGGAACCGTGTCATATAATCAGGTTCCAGCTGCCTCATCCAAGCTGCAGAGGCTGCAGACATGCTTTGTTGCCGTACATATTACAACAGCAGGATTTAATCCTACTATTGTGATGTGTACAACATCAAAGCATGGCTGCAGCAGCTGCAGCTTGGCCAGGTCAGCTGCAGCATTGCTACTTTGACAAGGTGCCTTACAGGATTAGAAACAGCCTTACATAAATAAGGCAATGGGAATTATAAATCCAAAATGGGGTACACAAGCCCTTTAAGGAAACTTACTGTCTTCCCTTGTACTTGCGTACACGTAAATACTGGAACGACTAGTACCGTCAGCATAATTAGCCATCACTCTTACTCGATAAAAGGTGTAAGTTTGAAGATCTTGCAAGATATAGTCTGATCTTGGTAACAAATGATCTGGTTCGATCCTGCAATAGTCAAAAAGTAATGAACACACTGCTGGTATTTGAATGCACCATTCTACAGGTAACAAAACTTTCTGAGTTAAATATTCAATATTACAACTTGAAAGCACTCGACCCTTTCCCAACAAGGGATGGTGCCAGGATTTTCCCAACAGGAGGGCCTGCAATCTGAAGTCCTAACAAAAGTGACAGCCTACCAGAAGAAAGGAGAAAGTGGAACTTCTGGTGTGCCAAGTGCACTGAAAATGTTAGAGTTTTATCGAAAAAACCTGAATGCAAACATGCATTGAGATTTTGATGAATTCATTTCAGTAGATCTTAGCTCTATCTAAACACCAGAAATTTGGGATTTTTATGGTTACATTCTAAATATATAGGGTTTTGGTTTAGGCTTTTCTTGAAAAAGCTGCTCTTCTTGAGAAAACAAGGAAACTGTTGATCCCAAATGACCTTTGACCTCCACCAAAACCAACACAAGTTCTTTACTGGATATAGAACATCTACCAGCTAGGAAGGGCTGACACAGCATATAACCTGTCCACATTTTACTTATATTTTACACCAATGAAAATTATACCAAAAGTGTGAAACATCAATAGATTTAAAGCCCTAAGTAAGAAGAATTGCTAAAAAAAACACAACACAAAAATAACTGTATGTGGGGCCAGCAATAATATTTACTGCGGTACCGTGTGACACGATACTTATCTGTAGGTATGCTACTACGAGAAAACACTAGAACCATGTCATCTTGCTCACCCTGTAATTATATCTTCTGGCTGTCCAATGGCATTGTACCCTATCGTATACGACTCCATCCTATGTGATGTGGTTGGACGGCTCCAAGAGACTTTGATTTTGTCCTTGCTGAGAGCCTCCATGTGAAGGTTGTGGGGGCTTAGTAACCTTACGTCAACAGTAACCTGTTCTGAAAGTAAGAAAATCACCAGACATAAAATTAACATGACATAATAAATGGAATATTAAAGGAAACAACAAAACTCCAACCTGATTTTCAGCTAAATCTTACAAATCTCTTCTTATTTTCCCTGTATAGAATCTTTCATAAGTTTAATAACATAAATATTGCAAATTAAAGTTAAACCAAGGAGTTTTTTTAAACATAAATTGACAATTTGTTAACACAAATTTCATGACATGATTACAATGAGCCATACATGAATTACAATATCAGGATATACAATTTGAATCCGGTGACAGGCTTTAAAAAAGTGTTCAGGAGTGTACGAAACTCTCCACAAACAGTCCATAATGTGCTGCCAGTCACACTGACGGTATGCACTTTTCACACATAATAGAAGTATTATGAATACAGAAATTATCTGACATACTGCAGTACATCACAATACAGCTTATTTGTCCATTACTAGTGTTACACTGCTGGTTCTGGCAAATCAATTTCATTCCGTTGCCTTCCTATCTTGCCGGAATGTTTTAATTTGTTCACAAAAGTATTTTGATGTTATGTGTGGTTGTGTTTGAATATTCAGTGTATACTGGTGAGTCTAATCTCAAAAATGGATAACGTTCAGCAGTTTCCCAACTTTAATTAAACTCCCAGGCCTGCTCAGTTGTGCTCAGTTTACATTCACACAATAACAGGTCTAGCCCTGAATATGTCTCCTGCAAGACCACTATTCAAAGATGGTAACATCTTGAAAAAAGTTCACACACCATACATCAATAAGTGATCGCCACCCAGTCCCACAAACCATTGCTAATCCTATAAGCTGATTATTTCTAGACGGGGTTTTACCGATGACTTTAATTTGTACATAAACAATTCAGAACACTAGAAATCACAACTTGTAAAATATATTTACAGTAATTATAAGAACAGACTATTCCCTGCAATACAAGGCCAAGGATTCGGATTCTGCTACTGTGTGTATGCATACTTGCCAACATTGCCATCTCAGAAAATGGAACATATGTAGCATATGATCCACTGTGTGCGGCGAGCACACAAGCACTAACCTCAATGGGTGGGGTCCAGGGGGCAAAACTCCTCTTTTCCTCCCTAAGTGTTCACAATATGTGTTGAAATCACTTAGGTGTATGAAAAGATTGACTTTATTTTTGCCAAGCTGTTGTTTCACGATTTTTCTGATCATTTACACTTTAATACTAAAAGTTAGAAACAGGGAACATTCTGATTTTTATGGGTTTTACAGCTCATAAAATGGAACAGTTCCGCTTAAAACAAAATGGTTGCCAAGCCGTGCATGATGCTCCAGCTCATGTTTACTTAGTCTTCCATATGTTAGGCTTAGCAGGCCAGCACCCAAAATGAGTTTGGATGGCTTTCCTAAAAAGGATTCCATTTTTGATCTCTTATGCCCTCCAGCATCCTGCAAAAACTGAAGTACTCTTCCTCTTAATATGACAACTTTGTATAAACCAAATATGAAAAGTATGCATCATTCCTAAGTTGAGATATCATATTTGCAAGGGTTTCAGTTTTTGCCCTCTAGTAACCTCACATGACCTTTGACCTCTACAAAACACATTAGGGGTCATCTTCTGACTAAAAGCATCTACAGGCAGAGTATCCATGCTTCCCACCTTGACATATCCTGTTTACAGGGTTTTTGATATTTGACCTCTGATAACCTGACATGACCCCTGATCCCCACCAAAAATGATTGGGTTCTTTTTCTCAATATAATAAATCCAAATACTAAGTATAACAAGTATCCATCATTCCTATCTTGAGCAATTCCCAAGGTTCTCAAAGTTTTACCTTCCCTGACCTCAGGTAACCTTTGACCTCTACCAAAAACAATGAGGTTCATCTTCTGACTATAAAGCATACACATGCCAAGTACGGAAAGTATTCATGTTTTCTACCTTGAGATGTTGTATTTACAAATTTTTGATGTTTGACCTCTGGTGACCTGACATGACCTCTGACGCCCACAAAAAACAATATGATAAATCCATACACCCAAGTATGAAAAGTATCCATCATTCCTATCTTGAGATATTGTGTTTACAAGCACTTCCCAAGGTTTTTGAAGATTTACGTTCCCTGACCTTAGGTAACTTTTGACCTATACCAAAAACAACACGGTTCACCTACTAACTATAAAGCATCCACATAACAAGCATGGGAAGTATCCATGCTTTCTACATTGAGATATGGTGTTACAAGTTTTTGGCTTTTTACTTCTGATGACCTGACATGACCTCTAACCTCCATCAAAAACAATTGGGTTCTTCCTCTCGATATGATAAATCTATGAAGTAAGTATGAAAAGTATCCATTATACGTATCTTGAGATATTGTGTTTACAAGGAACTCCCAAGGTTTTCAAAGATTTGCTTTCCCTGACCTCAGATAACCTTTGACCTATACCCAAACCAAAAGGCTTTATCTTCTGACTATAACGCATCCACATCACACACACACACACATATACAAACAAACCCATATACACACCATCGTGACTGCGCTGATTCCTTGTGCCTTCTGCAAGGAATAAAAAAGTATGATCCTAGATGTCAAAACCTGACTACAACATATCCTCCCACTACTTCAGGTTCATTTCTGTTACACTTCAAAAACAGATCACAAACTTAGAAACTTCTGTTTTTTGTTCAAACAGTTTACAATTAAAAATGTGACATCTACTTATTCTTATGTAAACATATGTCCAGCATTTTTAACCTCCACTAATATGAACACTGTATGAAACTACAGGCCTTGAGTTTTTCGAGGTGTGCTACAAATCACACTCCTGAGGAAATTAAGGAGTGTGGCAGGTGTGCCTTTTTATTAAACTTTAATAGATTTATCTGAGTTCCCATTCTTTATCTAGGTATGCAAAAAATCACACTTCTCGCAGTGATTTGAGGCGAGTGGTGGTGTGTGATCGCAATCGCAATCGCACACCTCAAAATTCAAGGTCTGAAACTAGCAGCCTGTCCAATATGATGGTGTCTAGCTGGAAAGACAGAAATACTCTTCACCCCATTCCCAATATTTTCACCCCTCCCAAAATAATAAACTATGAAATCTTTATCCTACCTGGCATATCAACAAGAGTTGTTGAAGCAGGCCCTTGACCACATTCGCCTATAGCATAAAATGTAACACTATACGTGTCGTACCCTGTGGATCAAGAAAGGTACAATTGTTATGACCACATGAAACTCAACATATGCATTCTTTCCTTGAGGGCAGTCTCTCATCACCTCAAGATCCATTGATATGAACATCCTTTAATTTGTGCTTGCATGGCAAGGGACAAAATGGCTGACCTCACTTCTCAATATGCAAATCAAACAACCCATACTGGGAATCAATTTCAATGCAGCTTTGCAAAAGTTGTGAATCGATAATTTCTTAGGCTCTGAATAAATGTGTACGTGTAAACTGTTTTGTTGATTTTAGTAACTGCTCTTCACAATGGAGAAACTTTTGCTCAATTCAAAGAGGGATTGACACTGATCAATTTTCTCACAGTTTCCTCTCATGAATGGTCATAATGTTATTGACATGTACAAAGAGAAAGTTCAAACTTTTACAGGTTTATGTAATCCATTCTGATTGGTCAATAACAAATGCATATCAGACAGATGCAGATTATGCAACAGAGTGGTACAGTGTACACAGAGGCAATATATTCAGATTCTTAAATTACAGCAGGGTAACTGCATAAAGTAGATTGTCTGGAAAGGGTTAAAAACTGTAGATTCTTCAAGGGTGCAAGGACTAGCCTTGGGTAAGCCAAACTGCTCAGCTAGAGGTATTAATGCTGCTTCTTAAAATAGCAACGCTGCAGCTGATGTGGCCATGGCTGTACCCATTACAATAGTGGGATAAAATTATTCCTGCTTTTGTAATGTGTACTGCAACAAAGCATGCCTGCAGCCCCTGCAGCTTGGCTGAGGCAGCTGCAGCCCGAGGTTTTGGTTTTTGGTTCCTAGTAGAAAAGTTGTTGAGACTGGAAAGGGGATAAAAGTAAATTACATATTAAAAACTTGAACAACTTTTGACAAGAATATTTGCACATTTACTTTGAGACTTAAAACTTTACCAAATAATAAGCAGCAACGTTTTTCCACAAAAGTTCGACACATGCAAATAAAGAGTCCTGCGTTATTAGAAGTTGCACATCCACAGGTGATGTTGTGTGCTTGCTGTGGGAGATCACACTTACTTCAGATGAAAATATGTTTTTTCACCATACAATGACACAGTACAGCTAGTAACCACATTTGGCCACAAGTATGGAACTGGTTTTCACAAGTTTTACACACAAAAAGTGCAGGAAAAATAACCCTGGTTAGAAAGGATTGAGACAAAAACCTGTGGCATGAAATTAAAATGAGACAATGTGTGTCAAAACTTTCGTAGAGTGTACCAATGACACAGATTTCACTCAACAACTTTGCACATATTGTAGCACACACAGAGTACGTGGCACAGGCACCTGTGTCACCACTACCCAACTTCCTTTGACTGGTCATGTGTATGGATGACCTTTTGGCATTGCCAAAAGAAATGTGATTCAGGTGAATTGGATCTGTTAAAAGTCGAGGGTCCATAACATGATACACTATTTCCATTACCAAACAGCGATTGTAGAGATTAATACTCAATAATGTAAAGTGTATACTCACCAGCATTGGTCTTGTTGTAACCGACTGCATCTGCATCTAATAACAAAAAGTCCACCCTTACGTTAGTTTTCACAATTGATATAACGAGACGGTACCCCATGATTAGTTCGCGTTGGGTAACACTTGCTGCAGGCCACATGAACATAATAAATGTAGTGTTGACAATTTCATACTGGATTGAAACATTGTCAGGAGCTGGAAAAAGAAAGGAGAAAAGGATCTGACTAAGACCCTTAAGCCTGCCTCTCCTCCGAAAGAGATAAGCTCAGCAAAATGCCTTGCATGTCACAGTGCTCAGCTAGTTTCTTACATGTGTAGACAAGTTTATGTGATATGTTTGTGTCTCCTGGAAGATGACTCAAAAGATTTGACGTGTTTTTGTTTTCTAACATGTGGCAATTTTAAAGGATCTCTAAGCTCACCCTAGACAGTAACAGTATCTCCCTACTAAGTTAACTTCAAGCCCCTCCTCCAATTTAAACCAAGCCTCCTGTGTAGTTTACCTCTAAGACAGAGCCGCAGTGGCCTGCACTAAGCTTAACTGTTCGAGGCAATCTTGTCAAGCACAGTGTGTGTGGCTTAATTGGGAACACAACTGACTGTACAAGTCATTGTTGACCAACCAACGTGAAACTGTATTGTCTTAATGAATGTCAATCAAAGTGCAGTTATCAACTGTATTTAGAACTCTGAGGATATTCCTAAATATGTTTGGGCAGAGAGTTGCTAGCAACTCCCTGGCTTGGGGGATGCCATATCCCCTTTTAGTATGTCAGACCTATGCATTTGGCTCACATCTTTCTACCACTGCATATGCTACAAGCAAAAGCAAAAGAGAAATCAGCTGATTTAAGTGACCAAAAGGGGCATTTTGCTGAGCTAGTTACTCTGCATGTGATGCAGGTGTAAATTCCCAATGGTAAACCAGAATGATAAATTGCTTAATGTTTCCATGAGTTCATCTCCCCAGACTTCAGCTTTTACCACAACTACAATGGACATGCATGCACTCAACACTTCACCCTAGAGCCCTTTTTTGACTAATTATGATGCATCCATACACATAAGAAAAGTATTTTTGATCCCTATCTTGAGATATCCTGCTTACAAGGTTTCAAAGTTTCAGCTCTGGCTATCTCAAGTGATATTTACCAATGCACAAAGCAGCATCAGGATTGTTGGTCTCAACAATCATTTTGCTCAAGCCTTTACACAGACCCCGCACGCCTATATGTGTGCCATGTATAAAACTGGTTTCTACAATTTCTACATTTCCTGGCATGAGATATCCTCTTCTAAAAAATTTTCATACTTTGGCCTTTAGTGAGATCACATGACCTTTGACCTCCAAAAAAACCGTAAGGTTCTTCTAGTCAATACATGCATATCTACATACTAAGAATGGAAGAGTACACATGCTTCCTAACTTGAGATGACCTGTTCATAATATTTCCAGAGTAGGGCCTCAGATGACCTTCACCAAAAATAATGATATGGGGCATCTACATGCTAAGTACAGACCTACAAAAAAAAAAGAATGGTCCTTGTACTCATGAAAGGTACAGAAGTTTATCTTGAGATATGGTATTAACCAGACTTGAGATTTTGACCTCTGGTGACCTCAAATGACCTTTTGGCCTCCACCAAACACAATGGGGTTCTTCTTGTCATGAAATGTCATCTAAATACTATGTATGACAAGCATCCATGCTTCCTACCTTGCGATATTGTGCAGGGGTGTGAGTGGGGTCCTTAAAAAAAAAAGAGGGAAAAAGCTGAAGCTTATCTGCCGAAGCATAGCTTGCACCAGGCCTTCTCGGAAGTCCAGGGTGGGAGCGCCCAGCAGGTAAAGGGGCAGAGCGCCACAGAAATGTCTTTGAAATATGGAGCAATCACAGTGGTGTTTCCTGAATACTTTACACCATTTTTCTTTTGTACAAAAGAAATTATCAGTTTTTGACAAAAATATAAATTATCATATGACCTAACTTACTTGGCCACATGAGCCAAAATGACCATTAGATGACCACTGACCTCAAATTTCTTTACACCTACCCAAGAAGTTACCAAGTTACTGAACATCACAGTAAGCACCCCAAGACTGTCAATGGACCTTCAGGAGAAACAGTCTTTCATTAAAACTTATTTATTTTCAAAAAATGTCTCCAAAAGGGCCTCTAGATGATAGTTGACCCCAAATCCCAGACCACCACAGAAAACCTGTAATAGGTTCATCATTGTGCCCAAGTTACAGTAACATCTGCCCCAGCATGTGTCTATGGAGTATACCTTGAATTTTTGTGTGCTTCATCGTAACAACATTATATATGGCTGCTACAGCCACATGCAATTAAAATAAAATGAACTTAGACGAGTACAGTAACGATGTCATCCTATCCATGAAAAATACTGACCATGCATAACACAACCTTTGTGAACAAGTATGCCAAGTTAAGCACCTTGCAATGAATATTATAATAGGCCATGTAGCTCTTGGAGACGGTCTTTAACATGTACAGTAGATCAAATGCAGAGGTGCATGTGTTGGTTAGGTTGTAGTGTGCACATATAGGTGACATGATAGGCAGTGGCAAACATGCCATTCCCCTCTGAAGAAAGTTGCCCCGTATTGGAAAACCTTAACATAGAAACTTGCAAATAAACTTATACATATTGTCTACAACACAGTGTATGGAGTAAGCTGTAGCTTGCTTGCAAGATCAAACCATGACTTTGGGGACAAAAATCTCGAACCTGCGGAGTAAAAATTTTGCAAATGTACTCACAGATTCCAAAAACTCTCACCGCTACCTTTTTTGGAGTCATCTAAGACTGCTAAGATCAAATCTCTTGATCGAGATTTTTAGGGTTTCCTTAAGCCACAGAAAGGTGAATATTTCAATGACGTTTATACAGTACACTGCACATTCTAGTTACACAAACACACCTAAACAGCACATATAACCTGGAATGGTATGATACTAGATTTTGCTTGGATTCTATAGAAGACGAGTTTTATGCTGATGCCGCATCAATTCTGCGATGTATGGGAATGTTTTTTGCATCTTGTTTCCTGCTGCTGTATCATTATCTTTTCTTTCCTCATTCAGATTTTGCAACAGGAGCTACACTTGTCCGTTCGTACAATTCAGAGTCCCGGTTTTGCGTATGAGACTGCTTGCCTGCAAAATCTTCACTTGCCAATGTCAAACGTTAATGTAATGTAGAGCTCAGCTAGTTATATGAACTCCCGTACAAGCAATTTGCATGCAATATTGCAGTATATACGGTACGTCAGAGGCAAGACGTCTGTTCTGGTGTCACTTTTTTCATTGGCGGAAATCTTAAGCTTCAATACACAGTTACTTCTGTAAGATTTTCAAAAAGGTGGAAAGCGAAATCACGAGAGGAAATGAAAAAGCAGATTTCTGCTTAAAGGCGGAGATTTCACACCCGATTGTGTTTCTAAGGTTTTCGGAGTTTGACCTCAGGTGATCTCAGATGACATTTGA
The DNA here is from genome assembly GCA_029531755.1 of Holothuria leucospilota. NCBI lineage: Eukaryota > Metazoa > Echinodermata > Holothuroidea > Aspidochirotida > Holothuriidae > Holothuria > Holothuria leucospilota. The sequence goes on along the minus strand of CM055969.1, from coordinate 11,238,339 downwards.
CCTCAACCTCCCCACCCCCCCGTTCAAAAAAAAATTATTCTCACTAGTATAAGACACCTTCATACTAAGCATAAGCACCGTTGGTTTCCCTCTTGAGGTATTGTGTTCATGAGCTAAGCATCACAAACACACATACATACACACTACCATGAATGAACAGGATTCTCTTTTCATCAAAAACAAAGAAACATGAACCAAGTACTGAGGTCTCGCTTGGGTTGTGTTAACTGACCCAACTTCAGAGCTGCAAGTTGGGTAGTAACTTCACTTTCCTTGGAGCTGTGAGTTCTCAAAGTATTTGCCATACCTTTTAAAACATGCACAAAAATCACTGTTATGTTCCTCAAGTTTGAGACACATCTCCCCAGTGAATTTTAATAACACACTGTAACAAGAATGGCCAGTTTGGTCTTATTCTTTACTTGATCACTAGCTTTCCCTTCTGTTGACTGCTAAGATTCTCCGACATGACCAATTCCACATTTAGACAATGAAAAGGCTGTAGGTAATAACTAAACACTTTAAAGCTGCTGATCAATGGTGTGTTTAGGGGGAGAGGCATTGCTCCATGCCCCCCCCCCCCCGATGCAGATTTTTTCATTTAGTACCTAAAATACGTAAAAGTCTGGACACAAATTTTACTTCAAAAAGGTAGCACTTGTGGCACCAAATTGCATGTGAGGTCACCCAATATTTCAGAAAATTCTCAAAGGGGATCCCCTCCCCTTAGACCAATCCCTCCCCATACTGCATGCCCCCCTGAGAGAAATCCTGGCTATGCCACTGCTACTGATGTGTAAGTGTGTGCAGCAGTTATGACATCCTTGCAGGAGTTGTGATTCCACTCTCAATCGCAATTACTGTGACAACTGGTATCCAATTGAAATATTTAGAACTGCCAAAGGGATAGACTGACAGAGCTGCAGACCTGCCACTTCACTGCAATGGCAACAGATTGATATTAAAACTTCATATACATTTTGTAACCACAGCGTCTACATCATCTTTACCGCCTCATACCTAATGGCAGACTGGAGTAAAATAAGAAGCAACAGGGTAAGGACTATCTTGAACTCCTGTAACTGTTCAGAGCACCAAGTTCACACATTAGATAGCCAATTGTAAATACTATCCTTCCCTTAGATGTTGACAGATCATGTTGTGTCCATGTGCATAGTCTGTGTTTGCCTGTTACGTAAGTCTGTGAGAATTACCATGTACGCAGCTCAAGGCTCATTAAACTTGGCTTCGCCAAAGTGTGATCAAGCGTCAAATCGCTGGCAGAACTGGATACAACTATTTAACCAGCTACATCATAATTCTCTCAGAAAAGGAAAGTGGACTTTGGATGTACTGTTGGTATGGTAAAATACATGCTATGCTGTATACCTGTACAATTGTACCCAATAGGTGTAATTCTTGGATATTTATTAGATTGGACTCCTCTTCCAACAGAAGTTGCTGCCCAAATATATGTGAAGTATTCAACTCCTGGCATAAGATCCTCAAAGGTGAAATTTGTTTCAGATGGATCCAGGGGCTGACACTTCAGGAATCCTGTGGCTTCTTGCTCCAGGCAAACCTCTTGGTATGTGATGACTCCATTTCTGTCATCCTCCTTCAATGGCAACCACTGCACTGTCACCGTTGTGGATGTGGATGTGATATTGACTATCTCCGGTGCAGCAGAGGGGACTGCAATGAAGAAATACAATCGGAAAAATTGCTGGTGGTCTAACTGGAGAGGTATTGCTTAAACAATATTTGAACTTGCTTAATAGGCACAAGTATAAAGAAAAAAAAGCATCTTTGATAGCTCCTTCTGAAAAATGGTTGGAATTATTTTTCAGTTTCTAAGATATACCTCTTCAATGTTAGTCCATTCCTGAGAAAATGCATCAAGTATGCAAAAAGCTATGTCACAGACAATTTCTCATGTTAACCTTTGACCCATCCCTACATTGTTTGCCAGTTACTTCAGTTTACTTCTAGCCCCACCTAAAATATGTTTGGGCAGGGAGTTGCTAGCAACTCCCTGGTTTGGGGGGGGGGGGGGGTGCTATATGCCTATTTATGATGTGGGTGATGCACACACCTTGCCTTAGTTATTGAATAGTTAAATGTAATGCATTTTGATGTAAATTGGGGCTATTTTTCCACTTTCATTTTTTTGTTTGTTAAACAGGAGGAAAGGAGGAATGAAAAAGACTACATAATTATAATATTCTTTTCAAAGTGGGAAAAGTTGCCGTCATAGCCTACTTTCACTGCCAAACAAAGCATCCAGGAAAACATGTCACCAGGACAGGATATTTAAAATATACCTGCTTAATTTATATGGACAAATAATTTAAGTGCATTGTCACTGCAAAGACTTTTGAACACGTAACCTTTCTACTTGACATAATTACCAGTCACTCCATTAGTGCACAAACTCAGGGTGCACATCTCAGCAAACATACCGTGGTGATCAATCCCAAGGCGATAGCACAATACAGGACAAATGAAATATAAAAATAAGTTTTATGTTCAGAGATTTCTTTTTTTTTTTCAAGGGTAAGAGGAATATTATTTTTTGAGGGTAAAAGAGAGGGGATAATTTTCTGGTAGGATATGGGGGGGGAGGTGCTGAAAACGATCTGGTGACCCTAGAAACTTGCAAAGTAGCCCATTGTTTCTCATAACGCTTGATTTTAATATTGTCCCTTATACAAGGAATATCTCACTTTAGGCCTGAACAAACTTCTCTTTAGAAATGTTTTCTTTCCAAAATGTTGCCAAGTACCTGGAGACTAAACCAACCTGACAACCACGGTGGAGTTCATGCTTAAAAGAAGGGTCTAAGCTGAAATCAAGTTTTGATATGTCAGAGGGGTACTTATTCTATGTATTCTGGTGAAATTTGCATTGAAATCTGATGTGTGGTTCTCAAGATATTACTTAAAGTTGTCACATTTTCAACACAAGGTGAACTTGAAGCAAGCACAAATGACATCACATCCTCACATTAATGAGCAGTCTTTTGTTTTTCTTTAAACTTTATAACCAATTTTCTCCTCCACAATCCCTGTTATTGGAATGTGATTGCGTAAGAGCCACAGGAATTTCAAACTTCACATTCCCCATGGGGAGGTCCTCTCCCTGTTAACTTCAAGGTCAGCACAACACGCTGAAAAAACAAAAGAAACGAAGCATTTCTCACCAATTTAAGGAAGTGATATAACCCCTGCTTGCCTCAAGCTCACTTTGGGTCACAAATGTAGTAACTTCATTTGCTGATATCTCGAGTTCTACATGTCCGATTTGAGTGGAATTTTCACCAATTGCGTAGGTTTGTTCCTCTTTCACAAACGAAAATTAATTTTTGCTTAAACCCTTCCTTTAAAAGTTTACACAATATGTTACTATTCCTGCTCCCATTTCTTGTAATGAGTACTATGAGGGATAGCAACAGGTCCAAATTTTAAAGTCCTTAACATGACCCATCCCGGGTTTGAAATTCTCCCTCTTGGCTGAAATTTAGGCAGATGCACAACCACAACCCTCAAACATCCAGTCTGTCCAGTTGGTGACCCAATTCTGGGTCACAACCCACATTTTGAAAGCCACTGGTAAACACATGGCTTTGTCCACATGATCTTTTAGCTTGCTTACCATCTTCCAGAGTCTTCATGTAAACAGTCTCTAAACGAGAGAACATGTTGGCAGAGGTCACTGCCCTCAGTGAGACAGAATAATTAGAAGCTGGGTGCAAGTCCTTCAATAACCAATGATTCTCAGATGACAGAAAAGCATCACTGAGTTCTACGCCATCTACAGAAAGAGGGAAACCAAACGGAATGAAATCTTGAAAGCTCAGATTAAAAGTTTTTTCATTACTTCTTGGAAACTGATCCAAACAGGCTTCTGAGTGTTACCTTTTCTGTTCCCCCAAGTTAATACTGTACCTATGCAGTCACCCCAGGCCTGGCAAAATGACGGTCGGTTTGTGCTAAGGCTGTGACGGTTAGTCCAAAACCAGAAACTGGTTGCTACGGATGCTAAAACCTGTTTTTAATCAAAAGCGGTTTTACAAAAGTACAATGACCATGCCTTCATGCCATGCATGAAGTCTAGCCAATGTAAATGCTGACATACAACGTATGTATATTTGTTCTCAAAGGCAGAAATCTTTGTAGGTGAAGAAGCGTCAAATGCCTAACAGTATAAAATTTTGAAGAGGAAGTCAAACCATGACTGGTTAAAGACCGGTTTTTTCAAAAACCGTTTTTTCGGTTGTGCCAAAATTTGGAAAACGAATCAAACCAAAACCGGTTTTAACCAGTTTCCAAATTAAAACTGTTTTTGAACAGCCTAAGTTTGTGCATTTCATTGTTGCCAATAATTCTGATCAGCCTACCTTCAACCGGTTTTAACCAGTTTCCAAATTAAAACTGTTTTTGAACAGCCTAAGTTTGTGCATTTCATTGTTGCCAATAATTCTGATCAGCCTACCTTCAACCCCCCCCCCCACCCCTATCCCCCACACAGTGCTTGAAGCCCATGATACTTTTAAGCACATTTTGCTAGCCTGTGTAGTAGCTCTCAGTGGTTTCTGCCATCCAGGTCTGTCGTGGATAATTCTTTCATCACAGCGTGATGAACTAAAAGCGTTGTTAAACCAGGTGCAGAATTTCCTTCCAAAACACTGTTTTTGGTGCACTTTGGGCCCACCTTTCATCAGTCCTAATTCATTTACTTCATACATGACAGACTGTTATGATACTGCTCGTATGTTTAGCCTTGCGCATCCAATTCATTTAAAGATTGTGGATGAGTATTCCACTTTAATGCCTACAAATCTGTATGTACTCCAGAGCTCCCAGGGCTGTGGCCCAGTCCCCAACCTAGGCCTTTTCCCTGGATCCCAGCAAGGATCTCTAGGGGGCCTGTGGGCCTGTGCCATATTAGGGAAGCTTCGTGTGCTCTCATTGTCTGTGGCACCACTGGCCTTCCAAGTAGATGACAACTACCAAAATGGCCTTTCATAAGAAAAAGGTTCCGCACCCCTGTTCTAAGAGGTGGTAGGTCATTGCACCTGGTTTGTAAAAACATCGAGTACTAATTAATATGTATTAATATGACATAAGCAGTGTTCACAAGGGTTATTGTCTACATCCTCAGTCCACATGTTTAATATCTGATGGTGATCACATTCTCAATGTGCATGTACTCATCATTTACATGAGCTCTGTGGGTCATGTTAAAGGCAGCTTTTTATCTAAATCCTAGGCTACGTAAATTGCCCAAAACTCTGCACATCAATGGTGGTACAATCAAGATGATATTATTGTATGCTGTGCTGTTTACTACGAGCAGAGTTAAACACAGAGTTCGATAATGGAACCTGGGTGGTCTAGATCATTGTTTGCAGTTCTAAGATAATGCAACTGTGATCACCATACAGGGAAACTTAATGAACTTAATGTGCATCTGGTTTTCTTTCATCCTCAATTATGACATTATCCCATGTGAAAAAGATGGAAAAACTTATCTTACCTGGAAGTTTTGAATAATAAATCACAAAGGCTGTAGAATTTCTGGAATTAGGCATGGACATTAAGGAACTCCTGTTCTTGGGCCTGAAATCAGGCAGTTTCCTCCATCTAGCAATAGCTGTGGTGCTCGTGATGTTAGTTATACGAAGGTCCCTCACAGACTGTGCAACTGCCAAAGAAATGAACCAAATCAGTTATTCTACTATGCCCATATTTTGCAAATCAGAAGCATAAAATATGGGATTTCAAGACAAATGATACCACCCCACCCCAGCTGACCCCACCCAAACCCTAGCAATTTCCACCTGAAAAACTCCCTCCAGGATAACTCCCCCTGAAAGAACTCAGACTCAGACAATTCCGACCTGGACAATTTCCCTTGGTCAATCCGTCAATTCCCAAGCTGAGCAATTCCAAATTTTGGGGTTCGGGAATAGGGAATTGTCCTCTGGGAAGGGGGGTGTTGGATGGTCAAAAACTATGGTAGTGATGGAGACACAAATGCCAAAATAACATTCAGGAATGTGTTCTTTTGTAGGCAAATGTTGACTTAATCTCCACAAACACCACAAATCCTACTATATAAACAGACATGTAAAAGTTACATCATGTGACCATCTATGCTACATACATATACATCGACACGTATATCGACAAATGTTGAAGTCAAATAAACGGACGGACGAATGGACGGATGGATGAAAGAATAGGTAAATGCATATGTGTGCCCACAGTGTATGTACAACTTGCATGTAGCAAAAGTTACATTGAAACACACCAGAAAACAGCATTATGTTAAATGATGGCAATATCATCTTATACTGCAAAATATCAGCAAAATGTTTATACTTCCCTTGACTAAATATTGGAGAGGACTTAAAATTTTCTGTCCCCTCTCCAACCAAAACTATGCTCCCACCCCCCTGCTCCCACCCCCCCACCTTTATTCATACCCTACTGTTACTCTTCCTTTATTCCCAATGAGTGTGATCCACTAACTTGAAGGAGTTGAATGCACCTAACTGAACTAATGCAAAGGGATGCACATGAATCATCTCATTTCTTTAGATGGCCTGGAATTAATTAGTAGACAGTTATCCAGGGAACAGTCATAAAGCCACTGGTAGACAGTCAAATTTCCAGTATTATGCTAATTAAAAATTTATGCCAGACTCTGAAATTTTGAGTATGACAAGCTAATACAACGTTTGTGAGGTGCACATTAACTTGATAGTACAGATCTACTGGTGGTCTGAGAAAGTTACAATGTCTGTATCAGAGTACATGGAAGACTGGGTACAATATTTAAATCATGTCGTCGCTAAGAAAAATGCAGGTAACAGGACTATGCTATCCTGAAAGTGAAGTGGCATGCACTTATTAACATTTAGGCTATAAACTATAACAATCTTATAAAGAGAGGTGTAAATTTATGCACTAGACAGATGTTTCATCATTATTTCTTTACTATCATCAAACATGGCAGTACATCATTTCAACTGGTATAAAGTTATGGCCTTCAAAATGATTCCACAGATTACACATTCCTTTCTCTAATTTCATGCTCAAACAGGTGAGGAATGAAGAGGGCAGCCATGGAAGCATTGCCATCAATATGCTTCACGAAAAGTGGCATTAGATTTAGGAGGAATGGCTGGGAGAAGGATTTAACAGGAAGATGATTACATCAAGAACCTGGATAAATTTGGAGTATAAAATTCAAAGGGTGGGGGTCAAACTTTTCTTGTTTTGCTGCATATTTAGTGAATACTGACAAAAATCCTGATGGTTTTACCAATAATTTATAATTTTCAGAATGCTGACTAGGGCATGACTTCCTCTTCAGGACTCTGTCATGACTGACACACGTTTGATGTATGTCTTTGTAAGGCATCATGTCAAACATCTGGGCTGCAGCAGCTTCAGCCAAACTATAAGGGCTTCTGGCATCCATGCCTTGTTGCTGTACAAAGAATAGCAGGAATAACTTTATAGTTCTACAGTTGTAATGTGTAAAGAAACAAAGAATGGATACAATAGCTACAGCTTAGCTGAGGCAGCTGCAGCCTGAACTTCTGACAGTGTGCCTGCCTACAAGTACTCCAGCAGTGACCGCCACAAGTAGGCAGGCCAGTTTGCTACTCACAGTGAAGTCTCTTGCCCCATGACCCATTCCCAGTTATTTCTCACAAATGAAAAATTTATGAAGCTGATTTGTTATTGTCCCCCTAAATAATTATTTCTGCCTTTTCCTTCCCCTGACTATGTTCCTGAACCCTTATGTCCCATGCATAGAACATGAGAGGTATTAAAATATTAACCTTGCTAACTGGTGCTACAAACCACAAACAACATAATGTTAGGTATCATGTAAATATAGTAAAGCTGCAGCTGCCTCAGCCAAGCTGCAGTTGCTGCATTCATACCAGTGTCGTACCAGGGGGTGGGGGGACATGCCCCCATGATGAAACTTTGCCACCCCAGGTTCCCCTTACCCCTGTGAAAAATTTTGGAATGTACAGTTCTGTATATAAGTCCTGTAGAGAGGGAAAGAATTCAGAAATTGTGCCCCCTAGAAAAGGTTTGTGACCCCCAGTGCCCCCTGCTCAAAAAATTCCTGGCTATGCCACTGATTCATACTTCGCTGTTTTACAGATTCCCCCAAACTCCCTGGTTTGGGAATCTATGAGCACCATCTAGGAGCTCCACTGATCACGGATAAACTGTGATCTCTCGATGGAGTTGACAAGGGGAGCTGACCAACTTAGGCTAATCCGGCTTTAGGATTCAACCCGCAAAACAACTGGTGGTTTAACAGTAGTTAATACACAATAGCAAACATAGCTTTACGTACCTCGCTTAGTACCACAAACAGGAGAACTACGACAACACAAACGGTTTTAATGTTTTGACCTCTGATGACCCCAAATGACCTTTGACCTCCACCAAAATCAATAGGGATCATCTACTCAATATGGACACTCTACATGCTAAGTATGAGAGTTTACAAGGTTCACACACGACATCACCATCGCATAGATTCCTTCTGCCTTTGGCAAGGAATCAACAAATGTAGACAGGAGGTAAGTGAGGGGAAATGTAGATTACAATAGCAAGCTTACAATATTTCAGTTATTGTAATCTCCAGACCATCACAGCATGGATGCCGATGCCTGAGGTTTTAACATGGTACCTTCCATAGCTAGAAGAACCCTCACTACACAGTTGGTCTAACATATCAGTGTAATGTATAGTAAGTTTTTCATGTTCTCAAAGGCCAGATTCCACTCTTTTCTATTTTCTAACAATATGTTTTCCATAGTCTAAAAGGTAAAGTGTCATGTTCTTTTTCATTCAATTCAAAGTATTTGACAGGTCCTTTCCCCAACCCAAAACCTACCTTTTAGTACTCCTTATGAAAACCATGAAACTAGAACACCAAAATGTGCAAAAGTTCATACCACATAAGATTTATTACAAGTCTGTCCCCATATATGAACAAAATGATCCTGGAAGGAGCCCTTCACCCTACCAAAAACATCAAAACTACATTGTGGCATACCACCCAGTAGCTGCACAAAATCAGTTGGCACTGACTGCACAAATGCATGTCTGAACAAGTTGAGTCCTTAACTTCAACATTCTCTCCAATGGAACTTTACACAAATACTTCCTACTCTCACACTGGCTCTGTGCATACACACAGGATTTGTCCAGATTGACGTAACATTCTGATACCAATCTTAAACAGTTCTCTTCAACTAAACTTTATGCAAACTTTTAGCTGACCTCTTGTCCACATTCATTTTAAAGTGGGGAGATTTTGCAAGGCATGTAAAAATGGGTGGGCCTTAATAAAACCAGTTAAAAGGTCCCAAGATAATCTTTGATCTGAAATAGGGGATATAATTTTTAATCTCCACATGCTAATTAATATTCATACTTCCCAGCACCTTTCAATGATAACTGGGTAATGCATCTAGGAGAAGGGACTGTGTTCACAAAAGTTCAAAACTATGGCATGAAATGACCATTTGATGACCTTTGACCTAAATTTTTTCACACTCTACTGCAGGCCCCTCACCTCAAGATAATTGTGACCAACTTTCAGATAAATTCATTGGACACTGCACAAGATATTAATTTTTTAATGCTATTTTTATGCAATGGTGGACTGATGGACTGAAAGACGGATGCCTCACCATAACATAACCTCACATCGGCTTTGCTAATACGGTATGAGCTAAAAATGGATGAACTTACTTAAAGGATATTACTTTGTGTCCTTTAATATCACAGAAAGAGGCATGTGCATACATTAAGCAAAACCTCTAAAGGCATTCTTCCTATCATAGTCTTCCTAAGCAATGTTATATATTTATACATAAAACCATAGCTGGCAAGCTTCCAACTTTTTTCCACCTGACACACAATGCTTACTAAAACACAACCATAAGATCATGATAGCATTGCAAGGCAATTAAAGATTAATAGAGTTCTAGGCTCTCAATTTTTTTTTTTAAAAAATCTACTATCACATTCGCACAATTGATTCAAAACTGTCAAATTTCAACGATTGTATGATGGATTATGTTTTATCGGATGATTCATCAACTGGCTATTACTACTATCTCCTTCTTAACATCATTATCTAGGTCCTAAAAAAAAACAAACAGAATATTTGGAAAATCTACAAATGGAAATGTTAAATAAATTCTACCAAGTGCTGTCGATGTACAATATTTAGAATGTCACTTCCTTTACATAGAGGGCCTCCTTGTTGAAATTCAAGGACAACTGAACGAAAAGATACTAAATGGGCGGCATATGATCGATACTCCTGCTGCCTGCCACATGCTAACTGTATGACAGGGGGGCAGTTAGCAAAGGCCCTAGACAAGGGAGAAAGGGGTTGGAGTGGTGAGGCACTGGCATGCCTGGAATATTACCACAGTGATTTTTCCATACATTTTATAAGGTCAACACCTCTGCAAGGTAGGCTGCCTGAGATTTTTTTCTTTTTTTTGGAGGTGGGGGGGGTGGACTTGGCTCACCACCTTTAACAGGAAAGATGGAGCATATTCCCCTACAGGTTCCTCTCCAACTTGTGACCCACTTCTTTCTACTTTTCTGTCAAGCTACTTTAAACTTTGTCTGAATCAACCCCATGGAATACTTTAGGTATCACACATACTGTAAAATTTAATATTCACAGCTGAAATTGACTGCTAACATCACTTTCCGGATTCTCATTTGCTAAGTTTCCCCTGGCATTAGAAGCTACACATACACTTTTCCTGAGAATAATATCTCCTGATGCTCAGAAGATGATAGTGCTAAACCCAGGCACATATGCTAGCGACCTCTGTTTAAAACCTCCCAAATGCTTTATGGCAATCTGCCAGGTTAAGACCCACAATGCCTGGAAGAAACGGACTCTGCCAAGCATTGCAGATTTATGTTCCAGGTCATGTTAAGGACCTTTCCTGGAATGTTCTCCTGTTATGAAGGGGGAGGGGGGTATTATGCAAGGTCAAGGGTCATTACAAAGGTGGCAGTCCACCAATCATTAACAAAGAGTTTCCTTCCCTTGTCATCAAGATGAATCAGACTGTGAGAGTTACATAGAAACAGCTTGAAAATGTGCTGGCAAAATCAGATGTGTGTGCCTGGAGCACTGTGTATGTTTACGACTTCTGCTATGTGTGGGTGACATGAGTGCATGATTATTTGAGAGTATGCACAGGTCACATCATGTACAGTATAGTATGTGATCAATGTGACAGAGCTGTGCTCTGCATTTTAATGTAAGCCAATGCTTGTGGCAACAAAATGTCAGCATTGTGAGATGCAATAGCACATGCAGAGATTTGTAAGCCCAATTGATTTTGGTGGTTAACACCTTCAATGAAGTATTGTGAGTGAGTTCTTACAGTGGCAGCAGGCTTACTCTTTCTGATTACGGGAGAGATGTATTTATCCTGATCCAGGGAGAGGTGCCTGAAATTGGAATGTAAGAATGAAGTGTGTAAAAATATTAAATACCAGTTTAAATGGCATACCTAGTTGTGCCAAACTTATTTTCAAATATGTACCAGTTCTCTATGCCTTCAATTCTGTAGGGCTTTGAAAATTTTGAAGGTAATCACTGGCAGGCAAATAATTTGTAAATTCACCCACTCTAGCTGCCATGCAGGGATTTTCTCTCTCAAGTCGGGCCTCAATTTTAAGAAAATTTTATGGCTGTCTAATGGACAACCTATCTGCCAGTTTTGGTTGTCCAAAAAAAGAAAATTAAGTAGTCCACAAAGAAATTTGCAGTAACCCTAGAAGCAGTCTGTTAACTTGATGCATGAACTATGGTTGTCCAATGGACAACCAACCACCAATTTCTGGTCATCCGTCACAAATTTTGGTCATCGTGGGCGACAGGACAACTGTTAAAATCGAGCCCTGCAAGTGTAAATACTCTAACCACAACTACTCTCTGGACAGCAAAGACATCAATAGACCTTGTAGGTGTAGCACACACTCTGATCACATTATGGGTAAACACGAGGACCAAAATGAGACAAGCACCCCAATTTGCCTAAGGCGAAAAACGCCTGAAAATGGAGGAGGATACTCATCGTGGCCACTGTGATGGTACAAAACGATGAGAGGAATTCGGCTGGCTGCCCAAATGGTTGGATTATGATGGACTGAAACTCCTATCTACAAGACTAGCAAAGCCAGGCACAAACTGCGTCAGTCTTTTTGGACAGGCCAGCAGGAAAGAGGACCTCTCCCAGCAGGAAAGTCAACAGAGCAGCTAGGGGCGAAGCCAGAATGAAATTTTAAGGGGGCCTACTTATCAAATGGGGGGTCATGGCATTGATTGTCATCCTAAATTCTTACACATTTTATTAGGACAAAGTTTTTTTTTTTTTTGGGGGGGGGGGCTAAAAAACATCTGTAGCAGGTCCCCCAGGCCCTCCCCCTGTAGCTACACACCTGCAATAGTGGTTTCTGCTCCATTAGTCACGGACATCTGTGGTGTTGGACAGTAGATTTAGCCTGGGCTATTTTTAATCATGGGGCTAGTACCCTTCATCTAAAGTGTTCTATCTCCATGGTTTGATCAAGCAATTAGCAGCTTCAGATACAGGACCAGACAGTTTCTCTATTTGGAAAATTTTACGTAATGACATACTGCTTTGAGTACTTTCACATATCACCGATAATTGCATCTTTGAAGGATCAAAACAGGAAATATCAAATCATAGTTCATGTTCTACCACTTAAAGGGATTTGCCAGTCACAAAAATCAATGACCTCAAAAAACGCAGAAAATTTTTCTCTTCAAGGAGGTGACAACCGCATTTCAATAGCTTGTAGCATTTGGAAGATACTAATTTTCAAAGAAATGCAATGTTTTTCTCAAGATAAAATGCATTATGGGAAATATGTGATGTCATCGCAGCACATTAAGTTGACAAAGCATTGCATTTCTTTATGATACTGACACTGTTGTAAAGAATATTTAGCAACTTTGTTATGCCATACATATGGTGTAGATTTATGCTTAAAATTTTCATGGAAAGATATTCAAACATTCCGGCAGTATCAAATTTCAAGGACAACAGGACATTCAATTATGAAGGAAAACAAATCTAAGACAATGTGCCCACTTTACATAACATTCTGTGACCTTGATGAGAACTTGAGGTATTTTTTGACAAAAATAAGTAGTCTTTAATATTAGATATCTCGAGTTAGGAAAAGAGTATTGCTTCGGGGTTTAGAGGGTATGAACTAAAATTTTTTTCTCTTTCACATGGGATCCTTGTGAAAAGCCACTGGAAAATGCCTTTAAAGTCCTATCAAATACGTAACATTAAAGCATGTTTTCCTTGAAACCTGGCAACATCCTCACTCATGTACTTCCTTATTAATGTTAGTTTTGCTCTTGTTTCCTATATATCATCCAAGCTAATTAAGATGATCATGCTTGATACTACAATGCAAGCAATGTTCAACATGGTCATGTTCCTTAAAGGCATTTTCCAGTGGCTTTTTACAAGGGCCCCATATGAAAGAGAAAAAATTTCAGCTCATACGCTCTAAACCCCGTAGCAATGCTCTTTTCTTAACTCGAGATATCTAATATTAAACACTTCTTATTTTTGTCAAAAATACCTCCAGTTCTCATCAAGGTCACAGAATGTTATGTAAAGTAGACACATTGCCTCAGATTTCTTTTGTTTTTCTTTATAACTGAATGTCCTGTTGTCCTTGAAATTTGATACTGTTGGAATGTTCACATATCTTTCCTTGCAGGTTTAGCATAAATCTACACCTTATGTATGGCATAACAAACAAAGTTGCTAAATATTCTCTACAACAGTGTCAATAGCATAAAGAAATTTAATGCTTTGTCACATTAATGTGCTGTGATGACATCACAGCTTTCCCATAATGCACTTCAGCTTGAGAAAAAATTATATTTCTTAGAAAATTAGTATCTTCTAAATGCTACAAGCTATTGAGAGTTCAGTTGTTCTTTGGAATGTTGCATCAACAGACCCAAACTGAAACCAGCAAGCTGTAGGTTGATTTGAGGGGAGGGGAATGCACAAGTTTTTTTTTACTGACTCTTTGAGCCTTTTGTAAGGATTCTGCTAAGATATTTCTACAGATTTTACCCTTGCTTGGGTTGTCTGAAAATTGGGGGCTACAGTGTCCCCCTTCCCTACCTAACTCATATGCCTACGTGAAGTTGAGATAGATATGAAGCAAAGCCATCAGTCTATGTTACATCAGTGGTCAGGGCTGGAGGTTGAAGTTCTAACACAATGGAGGGTTGGTACTGCTAAGATGCATTAACAAGAATTGTTCATTACAAAGCATAAATCATTTTCAAACTTACATTTGCCAAAGGGATAGGGCATGCAGAAGAGTCAATGGCAGGGCCAACAATGCCGGGCACTGGGTGGTTCTAAACCCCCAATTTTCACTTTTAAGTTTTTTACTAAAATGTCCAAACTTACCTCCATAAATGCTGAAGTTGAATGGTTTACCTCCCCCCCCCCTCCCCCGCCATGTCTGAGGTCATCCAGTAGCACTGGATGATGGGCCATATCCCCTGCCCACCCACACCCCTTATGTGTCTGAAGACTTGTTTGTAATTACTGTGTATTATCAAATGACTGCCCCCATAAAGGAAATATATCAGTACAGGACAAATACTGGAATATAACAGGTGATAAGTTGCACATTTGTGATAGTTTGAAGCTAAGACTGCTCAGGAATGTGCCCATGCTGAGCCGCATAAGGTGATGACACACCGAGCTCACCAATAACACCTTGGGCTCATGTTGACTGTTTGCCATCATTTTCAACTCTGTAAATTAAGTGACTGATTAGTTAATTCAGAGCAAAATTTAACTCTCACACCATTTACAATTAAAGGAGTCTGACGGAATGCAATTTTTTCAAAAGGGGTGGGATAACCACCTCCCCCCACCCCCTTTAGATGATCCAAATTTACCCTGCACTAAGAATCTAACATGCATATACCTAACTGTTTTTGCATATTCATGTTGTACTTTCTGTTGGAAAGAAGGTGGAGCTTTATTTTTTTTTTTAAATTTTATATTAAGCCTCACCCACTAAATACTTATGACTTTTGTATTTTTGGCACTTTTTCTGTGCTCACAGTAGAAACATTATCTGCAATTTACTTTGCACCAAACTGAAAGTAGCCCCACTGAATTTTATAATGTCCAACCCTCTCTATACACTCTGTCCAACAGATCTGGATAAATGTGCAAGAACTGTGAAGATAACCCCCTGCTTACCACTTACCCTTGACTAAACAATGTTTGCATAAAAGTGGACCAAAATAAGGTTTTGTTTTTAAAAATAATGAAGGGTAAAGCTAGCTAGCTAGCTCACATAACTGTCAGGGTCATGATCACATTTGGCAGGGTCCTCATCAAACATTCATCATAGGCTGAGTGGTGTAGCTGTGAGGGAAGGCAGCTTAGAGGGCTCTATGAAATGGTGAAATATTCAACATGTATCATCACAGCCTGCCTTACCTTTCCTCTTATCCTGCTTCAGCAAATTACACCTTATACGACAGCATCCTCACTGGTTGTTACCATTAATTTATAACAAGCAGACTTGAAGATTTTAATGACTGCATTCACAGCACTTAAAGGTCTGGTGACACGCAAATTACATAGTTGTATATTTGATGTAAAAAGCATTAACAATCCAGAAAATAGCGGCAGTTCCCATCAACATCCATCAAATATTGACCACTTTACAGACTAATTTCTATTTCACACTTGTACCATGAACAAACATAAACTATACATGCAAATCTGTGATGTCGAAAGATGGATGTACCATATATGGCTTGTAAATGTAAGCCTTTGATTTTACAACCTCCATTTCAAGGACACCTGTAGCATTGGTATCCCCTGACAGATTTATCATGGAAGTTAAAATTGTGTCCTTGAAAAATATTGATATCACTCACCAAACTGTAAACTACCTGATCAGTAGTTAAGAGATAATGTATAAAGGGTTAGCAAAAGAAATCTCAACACTGTGCAACTGACTCCACATCATAATTTTGGCACAGGAAATGAGTTACTTCAGAAACCATCAAACTTTTAAGAGGTATATCTAGAGAATGGTAAAAGATATTGAAAGAAATAATTCCAACTATCATTCATTGAGGGATTTTATTCTTTAACTGTCATGTGAAAGCAGCTCTTTTTGGTGGCATTTGCCATGCATCCTCTTTTGGAACTTTTAAATCCAAGCTCAAGACAAACTTTAAATTTTTGATGTTTTAATCTTTCCTTCTTTTGATACTCTTTCTTTTTCTTTCTCTCTCTTTTTCTTAATTAGGTTTGATTTCCATGATAAATTTTTATGATTTTCATTTCTCTTATACTTACATATCACTCACAAGCTAATGTTTTACCTTAAGATTTTTCGCCCATTTTTTATACTCTTAAAATTTTAATCTTCATAGCCTACTTGTTTATTTTAACCTTTCCACTTCTGCTTTTGGGGTTTCCCCTTGTTATGGTATTGTAACTTTTTAATTTCCATTTGCCCTTTGGTATTGATTTACTTTTGGACATTTTCTCCCAACCTTCCAATTTTGTTCACTGTTTTCTAGTATCTTTCTTTCCAGTGTAGCACTTTGAGGCCAAGGAATATTGCATTATATAAGTAGCCTATTATTATAATTACGATTATGAAACCCACTCAATACAGAGACTGTGAGACTAAAAACAAAGCTATTGTATTATTATACAATGGCTGTGATTCTGATGTGGACTGTCACTGCAAGTTCTATTCTTGTGTGATTTGCTTCATCAAGAAGTAACAAGATAACATTACCAATCACATCTGACAATAATGATCACACTGTATAACTGACAACTCCCTGATGTAATCATAAAAGCAGTTCTGGATAATGAATTGGACTAAAAGGCAACAGGACTAATTCCACTTGACCAAAGTTGAATAATTACAATTTAGGACAACAATACAAAGCAAGTTTTAAGAATATTGCTAAAGCCATCTCTGTGTCTAAAAGGCTCACATACTTTTTCTCTATTCTCACAGGGTTACAAAAGGTACTTTTATTTCAAACCACCTCCCTGTCTTGGTGCTGAAGGGGTCATCCATTCTTCATCATATTCACAAATACACAAAATGTACTTTTTACTTCAGGCCCCCTCCTCCCCCTTGGATAAATTTTACTATCATTTATTATACTTTGGAAATGCATAAAGAGTTCTTTGGACCCTCCCCTCCCCCCTTCATACATTAAGCACTCTTGAGAAAATGATGACAAAATAAAACTATCCCTAAGAATGAAGTTGTATAACTGTACAACTTTAACTTTATTACTTTAAAATATTCTTTGTATCATTTTGCATGAGTAAGATGCATACACTTTCAGTCTGCAATTCTTAATTCTGAGGCAGGCAAACCATTTCACACATCAGAAGAAAGACTCCCCTCTTTTAGACTCTCCCCCCCCCCACCACCCTCAAGAAGATCTTCCTACACTAATGTACCTCCACCCCAATCTGTACTGGTTACTCTGTAACATATGGAGACATTAGTGGCAAACCAAGACATACGAAGGGAGGAAGGTAGAGGGATAATAGGAGAACCTCACTCCTTGCCTCCCCCCCCCCCTCCTACTACACAAGTTAATACCAAGTAATGAATTGTTAAAAATCTGAAAAAGGTAAAGAAGGTTATCTATACAGGGCTTGAAATAATCAAAAAGGGCGAAGGGTTACATTTTGCTGGGCTAAATCTGTTATCTTGAACAATTACACCATATTCTATGATCTCATGGGAGGGGGGCAAATAGAGGGAAGGCCACTGACAGGGAAGAATTCCCTTTCCCCTACTCTAGCTTTGTTCCCACTGACTACAACCCACCAATGAAGACAATGCCAGAGGACTACAAGCTATTTTACAACAAAAACAACTTTCAGAGATTCCTCAATTGTTCAAAACAAAAGATTTTACATCAACTTGCTCAAAGTTCTTTCATAGTATCATTTTAGGTTTGGTATCACAAAAATCACATAGTTGGGTATTTGATATAATAAGTATTATAACAGGATACAACACAGCCACATTTCGAAACACACTTTATCAAATATTGACCAATTTAAAGGGGTATTTCTATTTTAAACTTACATCATGAATATACATGAGCTAAATATGCAAACATGTGATGTCAAAAGATGGACTCTTAAAATGTGTCTAACGCTATCCTTTGGTTTTTCAGCCATCAGTTCAAGGACAGTTGTAATAGTGGCATTTCCTGAGGAATTAATTTTGTGAGTTAACCTTGGTCTTCTTTGAAAATATCAATACCATTCACCAAATTTTAAACTATCTGACAAGTAATTACATGGTAAGTTTTATAGGGTTAACAAAGGAAATGTTAACAATTTGAAACATTCTGCATCAACATTTTTGGCATTAGCAATGAGTTACTTCAGAAACCATCAAACTTTGAAGAGGTTCATCTTGAGAATGTTAAAAGACATTGAAGAATTGCAACATCGCTTTTCTAGGAGAATTTAATGCTTTGATTGTGAAGTAAGAACAGTTCTTTTCGGTTGTACATCG
Organism: Holothuria leucospilota; assembly: GCA_029531755.1. NCBI lineage: Eukaryota > Metazoa > Echinodermata > Holothuroidea > Aspidochirotida > Holothuriidae > Holothuria > Holothuria leucospilota. Next base: position 11,219,632 of record CM055969.1, on the reverse strand, counting down.
ACAAAACTTTAAGAGACAAGTACTCTATGTGGGCAGCCAGTATGTAAAGAAAAAATTTTGCATCTAGACTTTACAAAAACCCTTTATAACTTCAGTATGAAGTGTAGGCTGGATCTTTTGAGCAGTACTAGAAAATCCCTGCAATTTTTAAGTTTTAAAAAACATTTAAGCAATTAAATGTCAACAAAAAAAATTTACATCAATATCTGGTTTCTGACAGTCACATCATGCAAAAGTATGGAATTTCATACAACTTGCCTAAAGAAAATGTTTTCAATACATAAAGACTAAAGGCTTTGTCCATCAAAGAGTCGTGATCTGTCCATAAATTTGACTTTGACAAATCTGCCAGGCATATTAACTCACCTCACAGAAGTGCAACTGAAAAGTACAACACTGATCATCCTTTAACAATTGAATCAAGATGAATTTTACATGATACCATAGAGACTGAGATATTTTACAAACTGAGGAACCATCCAGATTTTTTAAATTTTGCTAATGATTAGTAAAGTCTGGATCATTTGAATGCAACAGAATGAAATTAAATATTAACAAGAAAGATAAAAAACGTGAATTATCAGACAAAGTGCAGGTGGTCTATGCTAGCAGTGCAGGGCCTTCGGTAACCAAAATCTAATGTACTTTTAAAGCTGCCAATTTGCTAAGATCTACTGGTATGTACATGTAACAACGAGCTGTGTTAATAATAGCTCACTCACTTAGTGAATATAAGACTCAACAGAACTAAACTTGGTCATGTAGCTTATGTTGGAAATAGACTTACAAAATGTCACCCTTGAATAAACTGCATGTATTGCAAGGCAGTTGTATTGTTTCAATACCACAACTTCCAACTCTCAATTTGTTTTTCTAAGATATCTTCCACAAGAAAGGGGCTTTTGGGTGAAAACAAGGATTTAATGGACAGGGCGAAAACTTTGCCCATTTCAAAACATGAATATTTATCAGCATTCAGTGTCTACATTTTCAGTCGTCCATCTGTTCAATACATCAATGCATTACGAGCACAACAGCTCAATTCTTGCTCAGTCAATGAACACATGGCACCTTACACAGTGAGTTAATGAACGCAAGTACTAGCATGATGCCCTTGTACACACCTGTGAAGAAAACAGTGCACACAACTTGCAACTGTGTTAAGTCAACAAATTAAGCTTAGGACAAGAGACTTTCCAAAACTGCTCATCATACCAAACATTCCATAGTCATCTACCAAACATATACATAACATAGATTTCTTCCTGTCTTAGCAACAAAGCATCCATTCCGCTAGTTTTTCTTTTTCCTGCAACTGACAAAATTTTTAAGTTGTTCTGAACATTTATTTCCAATGGACATGCATGATAGGCTTTAATACAATGCATCATGGGAGAAAGTTCAAAATGACACCATCTACGGCAAAATCATTCCCCGCCCCCCCCCCTTTCCCCAGATGAATATTCATTTTCACCCCAAAATGCTGACCTCCCAGACTGGTCAAGGACCTTTCTACAACTGAACAATTTAAAAATTGCAAACTTATTTGTTTAGTACCTGTATCTTATACCGATTGTTTGCAATGTTAGAAACATGCTGACGCAGTCTATATGAGAGGCTTTTTAACAGGGATGGGGGACCTCCCACCCACAGGCCATATAAGAATTGTGAGATTATTTGATCTAGCCCATATAGGGATTTACAAATGTAACTTTAAAAACACATGAAATTTATTTAGCTAACATTTTTCTTAACTCACCACTTAATGTGCTTACCATTTTCCAGATATTGTACGTACATATGCTGCATAATATACCTACAGTGGTATGGCTATATGAAATATTGTGCACTTTTAGCATTTTTGTAAATTTACATCTTTGTCAACTCACCATTTATGACAAAAAAAATTTAACCAGGAAAATATTTAGTTCAACCTCTTCAATTTGACATGAAACATGCTTCAGTGGGAAAGAATTTGAGGTTGAAGATGGGCCCTTTATGCCCTTTAGGTCATTATTTTCCCTAATTCTGCACATCCCAGGTTTAAGTGATGTAATTTTCAGAGGCTAATTGATTCAGCTACACAAGCACAAACATGTCTATAGACAGACTGCAAAACTGCTAGACCTTGACGACATGATTTCTCCAATACAAAACATTTATGTTATGTCCCTTTAGAGGAAATATTGTATTGCATTTGTTTTACAGAAAATATTTATATTTTCAAAACCAGTATTTATAGATATAGAATGATTGATAATTCAGGCAGTACAGTAGCATTTTTTTTAAGAAATAAGGTTCTCACAGAAGGAAATTCACTTATTTGTTGCTTAAGAATAATTTGTCAGTCCAAACTTTAAAAAATTCAAATGATGCAACTTTCATAACTCTTGTATTGCATAATATTTTGAGGAGATAAAGCTATTGCTGGAGTTTATTGGTAAGACTGAATGGTTTAATGGTGATTAAAGCTATTTTCTTTGTATGCCATGCTGGTGCATTTTAAATGTGATATTTCTCTTTAAGGAGGAAATGTCTGGTTTGTAAAATCAGTTAAAGGGAAATATTGCGTTTATTTTATGGAAATTTTTCATCTTATTTAAACCAATATTAATAGATACAGAATGATAGACAATTCAAAATAAGGCAGTGCTGTATCTTTGTTATCAAGAAATAAGGTTCTCACAGGAAGATATAAAGTTACTTGTTACACAAAGATAATTTGTTCACCCAAACTTTCAAAAATTCAAATGATGCAACATCCATAACTCTTGTCGTGCATAATGTTTGGAGGAGATAAAGCTATTGCTAGAGTTTATTGGTGAAACTGAACAATCATATGATTATTAGTATTTTCTTTGAATGCCATCTTGGGGCATTTTAAACGCAATATTTCCCTTTAAAGGGGAATTTTCATGATCCCAGACAGTTCCAATTCTCCCAACTATGCATCTTCTAGCTCCTCCCATAACTGTATGAGGCTCTTCCTTGTGAAAGAATAAACCTGTTTTATTGCTTAAGGCCATGTCCTGGTGAGTTTACAAGGCTATAAAATGTAACTAATAAAAGTACCCTCTCTGCCTTGTGTGGAATGTGAGCTACTCTGCATCTTTCAAATTTTCAAACTTTGATGTCAATCAAAGAGCAGTCACCAACTGAGAATTTTGATATACATACACTAAAATATACTTTGGGGTGATGACTGTCTGTCTTTAAAGACAGACAGTCATCACCCCAAAGTATATTTTTAGTGTATGTATATCAAAATATACTTTGGGGTGATGACTGTCTGTCTTTAAAGACAGACAGTCATCACCCCAAAGTATATTTTTAGTGTATGTATATCAAAATTCTCAGTTGGTGACTGCTCTTTGATTGACATCAAAGTTTGAAAATTTGAAAGATGCAGAGTAGCTCACATTCCACACAAGGCAGAGAGGGTACTTTTATTACATTTTATAGCCTTGTATGCTCACCAGGACATAGCCTTCAGCAATAAAACAGCTTTATTCCTGCACAAGGAGTAGCTTCACACAGTTATGGGAGGAGCTAGAAGATGCATAGTTGGGAGAATTGGAACTGTCTGGGATCATGAAAATTCCCCTTTAAGTTTTGAATTCATGTCTATCAAAGCTGAACAACATCAAATTTATACACAATTTGGAAAGCCACGCCTAGCAAAGTTTTAGCCAACTAAACTGTCCAGCCAAAATTTGACAAGGCCATCTCTACACCTTTCAAAATCTAGTGTGAGCACAAATTTATTCCCACGAGTATGTACAAGCTACAAGTCTGTACACACACACCTTAGCAGACCCTTGTGTACAACTACCTTCTGGGATCTGAAATGAATCATGAAATTGACTTAAGTGAAACAAGCCCCGCAAATATCTCCAAGAAATAGTGAGAACTATTTCTGCACCTCTCAATGGGTAAATACGAAGAAAAACATTCCTTGAAGCTCGGGAAGTCAAAAAGAGGCCCCAAATGAAAGCTGTATAAATTTAATTAACGCCTAAAGGCTGAAGAGTCTAACGTTAATTGGGACATTAACCTTTGTACCTTAGACTTATTATGACAGCTAACAATGTACACAAATCAGCCACAAATAATCGGTGACGGTTTATTGAAAGGAGAGGGAAAACTTTCTTTCTGGTGGTTGTAAACATTGAAAGTGTTCGTACCCTTTTAAATAATGCAAGTCACCTTGAATCAGTTACTTGTGATGATGCTTAAAGACAACAGAATGGTGTAACAGCTTATAGATGACAAGTTCACACTGGGCATTTTCCCCAATCATCATTTCAACATCATGAAGGATTGAGTCCTTAATCTAGTCCCAGACAGGAAAAATTCTCCCATGTATTAGCATACTTCTGGCCCCTCCTCAAAGATTTTTTAAAAATAAAAAGTCCACTGCACTTCCCAGACAAAGCTGCTGTAGCCTGTAGGAAGTGTACTTAGCCAAGGCCACATTTTGCTGAGTACTTTTAATACTGTGTGCGATTTAAATACCACTGTATTCTGACCAGTCTGGCATTCTGCTATCGAAAGAGTTTACACGTGTAACTCATTCTAAAGCAGAATGACAGACTACACCACAAATCACTGATCTGCATAGATCATCACTGACCAATCAGAGAGGCTAATTGTATTTGATGTAAGTTTGAAATCATGTAGACTGCAGTCACCAATTTTGAATGTAGATACCCAGGAGCTCTAAATACATTTGGGGTGATGCAATAACAGCTTTGGACTCTTTTCATCTCAAAACCAGAGAAGAGGGCAATCCTTTCCAAGAAAATGACCAGCTAATTGATCAGATTCACCTCTGTTAATATACTTGAGCTAGGAAAAGCACAACATGTTACAAATAACATGGTCATATGCTTTTAAATATCAGCTCAGCAATTTCCTCCTCAAGTGGACACATAAAATGAGGTCCAGTGTATTTTGTATTTTTCCCCGGGGCACTTCACACTGCCTGTATAGTCATTCTCTGTACTACCTGTGCCACCCTGAATCTGCCAGCCATATTCAAAGACTCCTTCATGAGGCCCAAAAGACATTGCATCTAATATTTATGATCTTTGCCAATAGTCTTTCCCTCAAGGAGGAAGCTTCCAAAGATTTAAGGCTTTGAAGTACTACTTAGGTTGAAAGTGTCAACCACAAATTCATTATTGCAAGTCTTGACTGTGGAGAGCCTCTCAAAAAAGAGAGACAAATATCATATGGAGTTCAGGCACAGGTTAACAAAAAATTTTGGCGAAAGGTTGCTTAGTGGTATATTGTGCATATGGTATGGGTGATAGTTACAGCTGAACCAGGAGGGTGTCAAGTATAATGCTGACCTCCCCTGTTGTGTGAAGTGATATGCACTGGTGGTAGCAATATCTCTCTGCAATAAATTTTTAACAACCTTAATTCAGCAAATTGCCTTGTCACTAAGTAAAGGAAGTTGCCCTCAGATTTCTGAAGAAATTAAAGTGAAGTTTACTGGATGTTCTATGCTGATGTTTTTGTAATGATGAGGTCAACCACAAAAGTTTGTGGAGCCATGCTTGTTTCCACACACAGAACAGTAGCAGAAATAGTTCAATCCTGCGGCTGTATTTTTGTAATACAACAACAAAACATGGCTGCAGCCCATGTAGCTTGGCTGAGACAACTGCCATTTTGCTTTCTGACAAGGTGCCTTACAAGGACTCAGGTTACAAAGAACACAACAATGCCTACTCCTTATTTAGTCTCTATTAACTTGTATCCTAGGCTGATGATTATACATCATGCAGAGAAATATGTGATTAGATTTACGTAGCTTCCAAAAACCTGTTGACTGCAGGCCTGATGGGGTTTTTCTACTTGGCTACATCACAAAACAATTCACATTCTCTCATACCTCATGTAAACAGTTGAGCTACCCCTCTGTTTACCTGTTATGTAACTAATCATACAAGTCATCTCAGTTTGCATGTGTAGTAGGGCTGAGTCGGGTACCCGGGTACCCGGATACCCGCCCGAACATACGGGTACTCGAATCTAAAATGAACTAAACGGGTACCCGTCTTAAGTTAAAAAATATCGTGGAACTGGTACCTCGCACTACACAAGCCCTCTCGAGACGGTAACTAACTTCCCATACATTAAAACACAACACCATGTCACACAGGCAACTTTTGATTTACCTAATTTTCTTTGATCGGTATTTGCTTACAAAACATACGAGCCGCCAGTCGGCCACGTGCGTTGAACTTAATTAAATTACCTCGAGCTCCACAGGCTTCGTGTACGTGTCTACACACACACACACACAGTACAATCTTCCAGAATTCAGAATGCAGCTCTGTCATTGGTCAGTGACGATTTGGACTTTGCCCTCACAGTGCGGAGTGTAATAGCTGGGCACAGTGTTCAGCGACACTGGCGAAAAACGTTGTTTTTCATTCTGTACCTATAAGGGCAAATGTCTTGTTTACTGACATAGTCCTGACAATACTCCAATGAATTACCTGGCTCACTGAGAGAAAGAGCGTTGAGTCAATTACGAAATTTTGACTGGTTTTCAAAGGCAGTGAGCGAGATGCCAATGCAGTTTTCATGTTGGCAACTTTTGTTTTTAACACCGCCCAAAATTCCAAAACCTACGCAGTTGTCCGCTTTTCTTAATTTTCCTGGTCATGTTACTCATGTAGTGTGTATTCGGCGGCATACGTGACTTTTTCCTTTTTCATGGTCGGCAGGTACAAACGGTAAAATGCTTGACAGTGGTTAGAATGATCAAAGCCTGATGGGCTTTACATTCAGCCAAGGGTCCAGGTTCAAGTGGATAATATAAATGGATGACTCTTTGATAGAGACTTGTTAAATAGGGCCTATATTTTCCATCTGGCTTGGATCTCCTTGGGCTTCCTTATGCCCCGTAAGGCCCCTTTCGAGCTCAGTAAAATCACTCTAACCCACTACCAGTTATTCCACCATCAATACGTTTGCTTGCGCATTTAATATATTAACATGACACTCATGCGATGTGTTTTATTCAAACTGACCTGCCGATCTTGTGTTGTCAAATTTAGATATGTGACCGTGGGGTAAAGCCTTTTTTGTTATACATTGTGTTAATTGTCCAGTCAGTGGGGCAACTTAAAATTACTCGAAAGAAATTTAATAAGTGTACCCTAAAAACTGATTTGTTCCAACCCAAATTCGGGCTGTTTTCTAGTTGGATGGTGAAACTGTCAGGTAATAAAACTGTCAGGTAATACACTTCGTATCACACTTCAGCAAACTTTTACTGAAGTCACTCATTGTGCACAATGCAAGGTCTAGATACCAAAATTCGGAGAAAACGCAAGGTCAAAGTAAGGTCATAAAAGTAGCGGCAAAGGCAAAAGTTAACTTCGGCAGAAGGGGCATGAATGAACATGAGGACAGGAATGTTACTACGTATCTCTCAAGGGACTAAGATGGTAAACAGGGATGGGTTCATCCTTATTGCCAATGCGAAGATTCTGCAGTGTTCAGAGAAAAAGAGAGGCTGTACTTATTGATTAATTTAAAGAGTACACTTGTGGCAGAAGAGAAAGAAACGTCGGTTGAGCTCTTAAACGCAGTGATATTGTTCTTTTTATTTTCGCTTTTGTTAAAACTTTCATCATCATGCCAATGCCGAGAAGCACGGTGTGGAAGACTTTTGCTAAAGTGGATGACACGTCAGCAAAGTGTAAAATTTGTGATACTGTCTTGTCAATTAAGGGAGGGAGCACAAGTTCTCTAAATAAGCATCTAAAGTTCAAACACCCAAATGAACATGACAAAAGTCAATCAGGTCAATCCTCAATCAAATCCTTCTATCGGACGAGCACGTGCAGTGAAAAAAAAGTGATGAGATAACCAATCTTATCGCAGAGATGGTTGCCGTCGATCAGTTGCCAATAAGCATCGTGGAAGGAAAGGGGCTTCGTGCATTGTTGAACTATTTGGAACCAGGATATATTCCCCCTACACGAAAAACTTTAACCCTCCGTCTTCAACGGCTGTATGAAGAAAAGAAATTGTTTGTTGGAGAGGAACTTGATATGGCAGATAAGATAGCTTTGACCACTGATTGCTGGACATCCCGTGGCATGGAAAGTTTCATGACAGTGACTGCCCATTTTTTAGATGAGAACTTTAATAGTAAGGCTTTTATTTTGGAAACAAAGCCAGTCCAAACATCGGAGGAGAATGCTGCTGGCCGACATACAGCAGAGGCCCTATCGGCACAGTTACTGTCTGTGATGGACACTTGGCAAATCAAAGAAAAAGTTACATCTGTTGTCCATGACAATGGAAGTAATGTGAAAAAAATTGGTGAGGCAGTGGGAAAATGTGATGTTCCTTGTGCTGCTCATACCTTGCAGCTGTGCATTAACAGTGGTTTAGATGTGCCAGCCATCTCAAAAGTTCTTGGTGCTGCTAGCAGGCTGGTCGGCCACTTTCGAAAAAGCAACGTTGCAACGAAGGCACTGGCAATCAAACAAGAGCAGATGGGAACCACACAGCACAAGCTGATCCAGTCATGCAAGACACGGTGGAATTCGACTTACGATATGCTCAGAAGGCTCAAGGAACAGCGGTGGCCTATTTGTGCAGTTCTGTCGGATGCAGAATACACATCAGTCAGTGATGCTAGGACTTTTGAGTTGACTGACAGAGACTGGAAACTTGTCATCGATCTCTCAAAATGTCTAAAACCTCTGCAGGTTGCTACAACAGCTCTGTCGAGCGAGATGAAGCCCACACTTTCAATCGTCGAACCTATCATGTCAGCGATTGCCACAGGCCACATGAAGGTTTTGGAGAGCGATTCAGAAGCAATACGAACCTTCAAAACCACTGTTTCAAATGCACTGCAGACGAGATTCAACTTTGTTAATGTCTCCGAAGTAAGTGATGTGACACCTTCTCTTATTGCATCAATGCTGGACCCCAGATACAAAAAGTTATCATTTCTGGATGATGCCAGCAAGGCCACTACAAATCAGTCCTTGCGCACCCTGTACAACTCTACTTGTGTACTTCCAACAGCAGTGACAGAAACAGGAACAGGAAATGCAGAAGAGAAGAACCAGTCAGCGCTTGATTTCTTGATGGCTGCTACTTCTGCCAGTGCCCCAGACGAAATTGAGGAGAAAGATGAACTGACTGATTTTCTCAACCTGCCTAGTGTTACCTCTGATACTGATCCAGCAATCTGGTGGAAGCAGTATGGCACCTCCTACCCAAAACTGACCCGCCTTGCACGAGAGTACCACGGAATCCCAGCCACATCTGTCCCGAGTGAGAGAGTTTTTTCTACCGCAGGTAACATCGTGTCTGCAAAGCGCAGTTGTTTGCATCCAGACAATGTAGATATGCTTGTCTTTCTTGCTACCAACTCAGCCTGATAAAGAACTCTCCATTTTGTAACTGTTCGAAATACTTTCAAACTTTCATTGTTAATAAACGTTTTTTTTTATTTTGTTATGTAAAGAACCTGCACGAAACTTTGTACAGTCACGCTTTGTTTTAATACCGTATGTTTCAAGGGACAATTTAAAATCTCATGTGCTTCGTTTACTGAACAGCTAATTAGGAGAAGTTAACGTTTTCCCCATTTTCTTCAAGCTTTCCATGTGCTTTTCACTTTTGACTTTTTAAGAACTTATAACTTAATGTGGACGTGGGAAAAGACGCCCGATCCTGAACATCCCGATTCCCGATGTGATACGGTAATCTCTTTTTAGGGCTGGGTACTGCTATCATGTTGCAACGGGGACTACCCAGGAGAGGAGCATTTGTTTACTTAATAATACAGGCATGTGAGTGGCAACTCAGAAAAGTAGAGGAAATTTTGAGGGCAAACTTGGCACACGTGAGGCACTACATTCTATGGGTCCAAGAGCAATGCCCCGTTACAGTGTCAATGAGTGCCAACCTTCCCCACCATGACTCTTCTTTTCTTTCCCCCACCCCGGCCTACTGAAAAGAGATCAAATACCCTATACAATTTCTGGTAGTAATAAACCGAGGTAAGTCCTAGCCATTTGTTCTTGTTTACACTATCATGTAGGCTAGGTTATTGGTCCTTGGCCAACTCCCCTGAACTGTAACTATGATAGCCTAACAGTTATAGGCCTAGGCCTATGCTCATTAATTTCGACTTCATTGGCCCCTATATCACATTATGCAACCATCCCGACTAAGCATCCCTCCCCCAGCCAAACAAAATGTTTTTAGGCTGGTTGTAGCAAAAGTCTCTTAAACGTAGTAGGCCTATGCAAACTTTGCGAGGATGTGGTTGCATTCGAAGTTCCAGAACATTATACATCGGTATAGGAGAGATCACTCAGACCATAATACACGTTAGGATAGTACACACCAGCTGGCTTCAATAACTCACAAGAAAAAAGCATCGTACAACAAAATTATGCAAGTAAAGCTTACAAAGAAAATGCGGATGGCGCTTTTAAAGAATACTCCACATGTCACGTAAATATTACCAGAAATTTGCACTGACTAACATTACTCCTTTGACGATTGATGACAATAAGGCTGGGCCGACAAGCTTCTCTATATCAGTTGCACACAATAAGTGTGTAGAAATCATGCAGAAGCTGGCTAAAGCTAGCCGGCGTACACTACACAACTTAGCACACCGTACCGCAACCCAACTCGATCGTCGGGTCGCCAACAGTCGTAAGGTCTGCAAGAGTTTAAGGCTGCGATTGGCACTTTTAAATCTCGCCGACTTCAGTCGGGAAGAACCAACATGTTCGTTCTTCCCGACTGAAGTCGGCGCGACTTAAAACTGGTCCTAAAACTTCCAGTCGCAGTCATAAACTCATGCACACTATACGACTGTTGGAGATCCGACGATCGAGTTGAGTTGCGGTGTGCAAAGTCGTGTAGTGTATGGCTAGCTTAACCGGTCGGACGATGTACGTACGTACGGGTAAAAACTCGAAACTTCTGTAGGCTACGGAAGCATTTGGTTATTGTAGTTATTACGTACAGTCGGCTCTACTGAAATGGAAACTTGCATCTGATTGGATAGAATACCAATGGCTGGGAGTCTGGGATAAATTCACGTTGTATGCAAGGAAGAATGTGGAAATGCCGGGACACTTTGTCCAGATACTAGGAGCGGGAAAAAACGGAAACTGAGAAAAGTAGCGGATTCCCGCAGTATAAAAAGCGGAATTCCGCTAAATAGCGGAAGTCTCACATGTCTGATAATAACACACCACAGCCCAATTTTCCCATTTATCAATATAACACAGTCTGCACGGCTCTGTCCATGCATTTTACTAGGGAGTTGCTTCATTCATTTCATTGCTTGCCGAAAATTATTATTGCTTAGCGCTATTTAAGGTATGCACAAAGTGCTAACGCTAAGTGTAATAAACTTCACGAACCAGTTGCATAAATTATGATAATTAAACAATGGGCCGCACCTATTCCATGTGCGGCTTGCAGCTTTAAGCTAGCTAATATGCAGGGTGCCTCAGGCCCTCATACTTCGCCGCTAGCTGTGTGAGTACGTACAGTACATGCAGGCCTGCAATTCGCTAGCACGCGCGCTAGGCCCGGCTGCTCAGAACACTGACAGTCTGAAACGTCATTCGTATCTACAGAAAACTGCATGTGTTGTGACTGTTACTTTTAAATTGCACTGACGTTAGGCCTAGTTAATAAGTGGAAAATTATTTTTGGGATTTGTTTAGAAGCATCATGACGCAAGGATTCGGTGTTCGATCAAGGTATTTCAAGTGTTTGTCAGGCTACTCCTTTCCCAATATTTGTTTCTGAGTTTTCATAGGCCTGATTTGTGTTGTAACATTTCATAGTGCCGTACGATGTTCACCTACAACTTCATCGACTGTTTCTGATAAAACTATGCCATTGTTTCATTTGCCCTATGGGGATACGATGTTTATGTTATTATTCACGTATCGTGAGTGCATACTGTAGCAACTGTAGCAGTAGTACTGTCAGCAATGTTTCCAAGACGAAACATCGAATCGGTAAAAGACACAGATCGCTAGTATTTCCTGTTATATTTTTATTGCTTTCGTATTTCTTAAAATATATTTATATACATCAGAACATGACAATCTTTTGTTCATAAGAGCATGTGTACTCATGTCATTTGGACTTTGGAGATGTAATACAAGCTAGTCTTAGCATTAGTGTTCTTCTGTCAAAGAAAAGTGTCCCTTGTGTTTGAACTAGTTCCGCGATTTTAAGAGTAAGTCCTTATCGGGTACCCGTTACCCGACCGGGTAATGAGAATGGGGACCCGGTTCCGAATTTTTGCTACCCGACTCGGCCCTAATGTGTAGCTTGTTCATACATGGAAACAGTCAGATGGAGGTACCACTTCCATGGTTCATACAAGTCTCTGTGATGGTCAGTCCAGGGTCCTTATGCAATGTGTAAATAAACTCTCACAGTTCACTGAGCTTGGTGTATTTGCAGAAGAGCTAAACCACTGAGCTCAGTGTGTTTACAAAGGAGGCAAGAAAGATAAAGTTACAGTTAGATGAGGGCTAAGAGAGCTAAAAACTTGCAACCTAGCTGTAATGAGGAATGGTTCATCATGATAAAAATGTAAGTTGCAAGGAAAACTTCCTGTTGTGTTTTAGTGTGCAACTGCAAGATGTAGAGCGGTAAATGAATTTTTTGTGGAAGTTCTCTGTGTCAAATCAACTGTCTTCACCATTTACAAAAATACCACAAAAAATAAGAAATCTGAGATTAGCACATTGACCTTATACACATGATGACACAATGTCATAAAACTAGTGAGCATGCTCAGAGGACATGCATGTACACACTTTTATAAACCCAGTAGTGCAGAATGTCCTCTATAGAGGGCAGTTTTCAAGTATGTGATATCGCCAATGCATAAGGTCTATTCATCCAACACTTATCAAGAATGTGTACTTTTTTCACTTACTTTGCATCTAATCAAAACTTTCTCAAAGAAAAATTATGTTCTTGCTAAGAGACTAAGTATTCAGACAGATGGAGGATATGTCATTAGCTAAATGGCAGGCACCAGTACCAAAAAAGGTGTGACCTCAGGTGGTAGTGGCAAGGATATCACACTTTTTCAGCAAACACCTCTTTAACATTTTTTCATTTTTTTTTTTCTTTTAGGTCCCTATTTATAAATATCTATGTCCACATGAATTTACACAGGACTTTATCAAATAATAATAATAAAAAATTCAATGCAAAGAAAAAGGCAGGCAACTTCTGTGGGGACTATATGACTTGTCCACTAAAGCTGTTTGCAGTGATATTGAAGATATTGGTGAAACTGTGGTTGTCTGATTCATATGTTGTCCACTATTATAGGTCTTTGACTGACAAAGCTGTCGAGCAGTCAACCTGTGGAGCAGACATCTTCCATCTCTTCCAGCTAAATAACTAGAAACACTCTCATTAGACATCTACCTATTCAGTCATGGAATGGAGATACCAAGAGAGGACTGGGAGCAAAAAGTGCACACCGGGTCCCCAGGCAACTCCCCCTAGACAATCCCCCCCCCCCCGCGACAAGCCAGTTCAAAGTTACTGTTGCCTTCTACAGGTAAAGGGTTGTAAGGTATCCAGTCTTCCATGGCATGAAGGCTATTACAGCAATGCATAGCACAAAATGTACAGTCCTATGCACAGCGTGTGACTTATGCGAGCATTTGATGCCCATAATCCCATATGATCTATGACCTGAAGAGACTGCACATGCGCAGTAACAACTCTGAAGTGGCTTATTCCTCCGGTCAGTTCCTAATTTTGTGTGAAGAAAGTTGTCTGGAGGTTAATAGTCATGGCTAGGATTAGTCCAAGAGGAGAATGGTCAGGGGGTTGGGTGGGGAGAGGTGGGGAGTCACCTAGAGTGGTACTTCTGAGGGGGAGATTGTCTGGGTGAGAACTGTCTGGTCATGGTGTATGCCTGCTTTGTTCTCCTCTGAGCACTAGTCAAAAGGAGAATGCAATCTGGCCGGTGTTCTTCCAAATCCACTTAATAATAATTAGAATATTTATATAGCATTTATATGCACAACTAAAACAAGTTTCCTCAAAAAACAACTCAAGTGGCTGTAAATTGCCTGAAGCAATGAAGCCAAAAAGACTTTCCATCAATAATTCAAAGAACATTATTGTGAGACATGATTGATGCTTCCTTGGTTACACCATATGGCAATACAGGCCTGAAGAGCAAGATAAATTAAAACACCTGTTTGGCGGGATGCATGTACGATGTCAGGAATAACAGGAATATGAGTTCGGGTTAGGAGTTTTAATGAAATATTTAACTAATGATCGCAATGACATCTTCATTTCAATAAATGATTAATCCTCTCAAATATCACCAACCTTATTATATGATACAACTACATATACTTCTCCTGAGTAGTTGAGCCACTTAAATTTCATGCACAAGGATACTGTAACTGATCCAACTATGAAATATCACCTCTGGATTAATTGATCCACCTATGAAACATCACCTCTGAATTAATTGATCCACCTATGAAATATCACCTCTGAATTAATTGATCCACCTATGAAATATCGCCTCTGGACTAATTTGTCCTTTTTCTGGCGTACTGACAGATCACAAACTAGTGACGAATCTGTAGCCTATATTTGGTCATTTTGGCATAGTGACAGAAGCAGTTTATGCCCAAATCTGTATATCTTAGCATTAAAAATTGAAATGACATTGTAATATATTTTATTTTCTACAATTTAAATCATATTAATGATTAATTCAAGCAAAAAACCTCCCAGAGGACATTCGTCACTATGTGAAATGGAAAAACCACAGATTCGTGAAATTCGGGTTTTGGCGATTCGTCAGTACGCCAGAAAGGGGACGAATTGACCCACCTATGAAACTTCACTTCTGGATTAATTGATCTACCTATGAAATATCACCTCTGGATTAATTGATCCACCTATGAAATATCACCTCTGAATTAATTGATCCACCTATGAAATATCACCTCTGAATTAATTGATCCACCTATGGAGTATCACCTCTGGCTTAATTGATCCACATATGAAATATCACTTCTGGCTTAATTGATCCACATATAAATGTCACCCTCTGGACTAATTTATTCATGTGTAAAATATCACCCTCTGGATTAATTGTTCCACCAATGAAATATCACCCATTTGGATTAACTGATCCACCTACAAAATATCACCCTCTGGATTAATTGAACTCCCTATATATCAATGCTGGATTCATTTATTAATCCAAATATCAACTGTAGATAAAAATCCACCAACATATCACACTCCAGCATATAATCTAAATGAATATCCCATTCCAGATTAATTAATCCACCTACATAACTTTGGACTACATGATCCACCTAAATTACAAACTGTAGCTGATGGAATTAAAATCATGCTCTGAAGCAACTAATCCATCTAAACATCACACTGCAGATTAATTAATCCACCGCAGTTACAGGCTCTGGAAGAAGTGATTACAATATCCAGATAGATAAAACACTTTGTTAAACAATGGTCTCATAGCAGTTGTTTTAAACTGTAAACTACTATACATCCAGTATAGCAACTTTCCTATGTACACACACTCAATAAAATTAAAAACCACTTTCTGATTTGTTTATAGCCATTTTAGGTGATCTCAGGCTTCAAAGATATCCATCAAAGAAATATAGACTTCAGAGGAAGCATGTTGATAAATAGACATGAGCATATAGGCCTAAGGATTTTTCCAGGAAAATATTGATTAAATATGTGAATTTCATGCGGTAGCTATCCTACTTTTCAAAATCTAATTTCAACATCTGCAAATGAGCCAAGCACTGTACCTTGGAAAAAGTAGGGTTCATTACGTATCAAGTAAATTGCTTAAATATGAAACTATACAACAGTGTCATATGTGAGGACCAATACATTTCTTAGAAATTACAGTGCTGATGAAAGAAACAGATCACAGGAACCCCCTCTTTGGTGTACAATATGTGTGATATTTTACCCTAGAGTTACATTGTCCTTCGATGTCACAATGACAAGTTAATTCACATCACAAAGGCAGTAACGGTTGCAAGTTTTTGAAGTTGCAAACACAGAATATGACTATCAGAACATCATTTTCTCAATGGAAGGGGGTGTTCAAATGAACTGTTACTTGTGTCCCTGAACAAACAGACACAACTTGCCTCAGCCCTAACAATGGAAGGGCTGAATGAGGTGAGAAAAATTTGAAATTTTTAGCTGCTAATATACCAGGAAATGAAATTTAAGACCCAAATTTATGATAAACTTTACACGGTATTGTTATCTATCTTGATAATATGGGGATGAGACAAAGATCAAATGGTGCTTAAAATTTCTTCAGACTCAATAACTTGGCAAGTCTGTATTGTCCTCATGTCAGGATGCAATATAATGTTCACATCTGAGCTTCATTTTACACCTTAAACATCTATAATCTAACTTGAGAAAACACAGTGGGCATGACAAAGTGAAGGGACAGGCAAGTGCCTCCTTGTGTCACCACTGATGGGCACTGCCATGCAAACCTGAACACAGGTAGGTTTTCCACTTTGGTCTGTACGAAAAACTGATGTGGCATCCAGGGACTTGTCATGCAGCTGAATGTGGGGTTCAGGCGAACTTCCTGAAAGTTCTGCATGTATTTTAAACTTAAAGGCATAACACTGAGGCTCTTAGCTGTCCCCTTGTACTGAATTTGTGGTCTTCAGGGTAAAATCTCCAAAACTCCCTGGTTTGGGAGTAGGTGGAGGACCCACGGTGCTATTAGTATTTTGCCAGATAGTTATTGCAGGCAATAATGGTATACATATGTAAATAGGAGGTAAGGAGGAGCAAAATAGACTTACAATTTTAAATACTTTTAACACTTAACCTGAACTTGTCAGTTTCAGAAAAGAAGGAATGTGGATGGCAAGGAAAATAGCAGGCTATTAATCAGAGTTACTGTACCATAATAAGACAATACTCTGATATTAAAATCACATCATAAACTGACTATCAGTGCATGCAAAGTAAAAGAATGTGTATTGGATAGAAAGGGTCCATGTTCACAGGTGTTCCAAGGCACAGGGTCCTCATCCCTTTGACACCACCTAACCTCTGACAGGATGACAAAACACGGAGTATTAGTCAAAGGCATGAGTGTGGTACATCTTACAAGCAATGAAATGTTGAACTACAGTTACTTATACCAAATGCAGTTTCATGTAGTAGTTTTCAGAATTCTTCGACTGAAAAATTTCCATTTGTTGCTCCCATCTAATGCTAGCTACTACCTGTCTGACACAGCCTCTGGAAAGAACTCTTTTAGAGAAAGAAACTGTTGGTGTCCAACAACTTCACACGACCTAGACCAAGCCAGATAAAGTTCTTAAACAGGTACAGAAAATATAGCAGAGTATCGGAAAAGAGGCCCAATTTATACAGATGTGGGATTTTTTGCTAATGTGTAGAAAATTATGGGAAATATAGGATAACTTTGATGCCTACAATCTGCTCTGACTGTACTTCATATCAAGCCACTCTGATGTTAAAATGATCCATGTGAAAGTTGTAAAACCAGTCAGTTTTCTGTATTCTTTACCACAGAATAACTCTCTTTGATGTCTTTATGTGAACAACAATTAATCACATTATTTCAAAAACTGCAAAGCAAGGCATGGGCGGCTACTTCACCTACAGAGTTACCTTAGACTTGTGGCCTTAATACGAGTGGTTATTTTCTTGTGGTCTTTCCAAAGCCTACCGGAAAGGGTAACTCGCCAATAATTCTTACAAAACATGGGCGACTTTGGAACCTAAACGGCTGCCACTGAACGTGGTGGGAAATGTTACCAAAATGCATGAACATTTCTACAGGTAAATCTGATAAATATGCCATGTGTGGAGTATGGTACAATGCTTTTCTTCCCTTCCTTGAATTTCCAATACCCTACTCTGCCCATAAGTGGGGGGAGGGGGAAAACATCTCTGTAGAGTAAGTGAAGCCGAAAACATACTAATTACTTTTTCCTTCTTTATTTAAACTGTCACATACTGTATCTCTGTCCATGCAGTTGGTATGGGGGAACATTCCTGCAATGATGAAAATAGACCATATCCTAGCTACAATGATTCCCTTTCCTTTCCCCCGTTTTGATTTCCTGTCTTTGCCAACAATTGGGGTATAATACCATGTTTATTGCTATACTGGTTCTATGAAATTTCCTGTTTGCAAAATATGTCCTACACTTACACAACTGTCATTTGGATGATATGTTTAATTCCTATCCTACTGCCTCTCACAACAGCTCTAAGACACATGTAAAGTTATCTTTGCATCAAATGGGGATGAACACATAATGACACAAAATGACCTAGTAATTTGGTTATTTAACTGAAAGGTCAGGCCTGCAGTCAGACAAGGTGTCAAAGGGGGTGAAAATCTTCAAGCAAGGTGTCGAAGGTAGGATCGAAGGCGGTGGGGGGGGGGGGCAAAAAGCCAGGCCTGCAGCCAGACAATATGTCAATGAAGGTACAATATCTTCAGTGGCAAGGTATTGAAGGTAGGTCAGTGGGGGTACGCTGATAGGTAAGGCCTGCAGCCAGACAAAGTGTCAAGGGGGGGGGGTGTGAGATATCTTCAAGTGGCAAGGTGCTGAAGGTAGGTAGGGGAAAGGGGAGGAGAGAGTATACATTTTCTCCAAAATTTTTCATGGAGAATAAAAAATTATTTCTGGGGGGGGGGGGGGTGGGGAGGAGGGAAATGTCTATTGCAAGTTTTAAGATAAAGCTTAATCCAAATAAGACTTTCATTCACTCACCACTCTTGATCACAGTCACCAATGTTGTCACATGAACACTTCCCAGTGGGTTCCAGACAAAGCACTGAAACATGCCAGCATCCTCCTGCCCAATGTTGTAAATATAGAGGTTAGATGAATGTTTAGAGCTGTATCTTCCAACTGACTCTACCCTCTCCCCATTGTGGTACCATGCAAACTCTGATTCTGGTATTCCCGAAAGAGGACACTCCATAGATAAAACTAATCCCTCTCTTTTTGACTGCTCTGACCATGAGATGGGCAAATGAGGTGGAGCTGCAGAAAGAGATATGTTTAATACAACGACTGTATACTGGTTTTAAAATGTTCAGTGACATATCAAGTAATGAAATTCACATAATCTCAATAGGACAACAAGTCATAACAGTACTGCTGCAGCTACCTTGGATAAGTTGCAGCTTAGCTGAGATAGCTGCAGTCCTAAGATTTTGACACTGTGCCTTATACTGTGCCTAGCACATGTGGTATTGGTAACAGTTTTAATTTCTGCTTTTGAGTATCAAAACTTGGCCAGCTGTCTGGCCACAGTGCAAAGGACTTGGTGCCTCAAGTTAAGTGTTAGTTGAGTGCACTTCATTCAAAAACATTTCAGTAAAGTACATTAAGCCAAACACACATCCTAAACTTAAGGTTTTCAAAAAGTTTACTTAAGGTCACTTGCGAATGACCTCTGCAAAATCTTAGTAGCACTGTAAGTTAAAGTGTCATTAGAGACTTTGTATTTACACTTTCCATCACACAGAAATGTATATCATCACACAGTATACAAAGAAGAGGACATTTTTGACCTGTTGTGATACATCTCAAGGTTTGATCTTTAAGGTGAGGTTTTGTCACATTTCCGTAAGCATTCACTCAACCTATATTATACCATACATTTAACAAGGCTTTTGATGCAACACAGCATATAATCCCTGGCTGCCATACAGCAAGTCACACCCCAGTCATATGAACATTTTGACTAAGGCCCAGGGACTGTGGAATAAGGCAAATTTCATAGCCTGTCAGTCAATGTCAGAATTAATTGTGATGTGCCACCTTAAATGTATGCATTGACAGTAGGATAATACATGTCAATGTGATACAGCATAATGTTTTTCAACTGGTTTAAATGTCCAACAGAGTTTCATGATATAGTGACAATGCTGATACAAAAATTCTATGGGTACATTTGGTTTGTTATTGTATATGTCACAATTGATTATACAAGATCCTTAACACACAGTCTATTCTTCAATGTACAGCAGGACAAAAGGTGCAAATGTGATACAATAAATGTTTAGCACAGCAGTCAAAATGTCCCACAAACAGAAAGACATGATACCTTGACACAGGTTACAAACCTCTATAGATACATACCACTTTTCAGTGGAGGATGGCAATGAAGTTGTAAAAGATTAGGTCTTTGTTTATTTTTCTTTTAAACCTGCTTGATTTGTTTAGGTGTCAGCAAGCACTGACAATAACAACAAGCAAATCACTTTTCAAAAAGAGAACAGCATCCTTCAAAAGTAATTACACTTGGTTTTTGAGGAATTACATTTCAAACTATTGTTCAGATTTATTCTTTCGCCCTAGAGTTCACAATCCTAATTATGCTCAGGGTTTTTTCATTAATTTTGTTTGCTTTTTTCTTTTCTTCTATATGAATTGCCTTGCCTACTCTTTAAAGGCACAACACTAGTTCCCATACTTTTATACTCCCAGCTGTTTGATGAGGCACACTACACATAATACAAAACAGAGTCAGATGGCAGCAGTTTTTTTCCAAGGTTTGATATATTATATACCTTTGGAAATCATGTTTACAAAATTTTCACAGTTTTAACAATGGCACCTCAGACCGCAACCCTTTGACGGCCAACAAAATGGTTATTGTACGAATTACAATGCTGATTCATACCAAACTTGTATAAGAATCTATAACTATTACCTTGCTATATCATCTTTTCAAAGTTCTGACAACTTGACCTCAAGCGACCATTGACCTCAGTGAACAACAATAGCACTTTTCTAATCAATGCAACACATTGACATCACAATTATCTCATATAGATGATTCTTACCTGGACAAACAGTCTTTAACATGTTGGAATCACACATGTACAGTATAAACACATGCCATAATGACTACATGGCTTTAAGATTGTCACTGACACAAAAAAGTCACACCTTTGAGGACGACACTACAGCTAATAATCCCCTACCCTGGGGACCCTTCTCCCCCTTCCCCTAAAGAGAGTACCAACTGGAAAATGAAAGCATTTGTCCAAAGATATAAAAACTTACATTGAACAATGAGTCTGATGCTTGTATTTTTAACCCGTTTAGACCTCTTGTCGACCGATGTGCATGTGTAGTTACCCGTATCATTCATGGTAAGGTTCTTTAAGAGGATGTTTCCGTAGCCAAGAATTTGGCGACGATCCTCTGGAACAGAGGTAGAGCCTGCATAGGAGAAAGATCAAATACCCATTTATTATGCTGGAGTATTGTATCTCATTCTGTTCTCAAGGTACACATCACTTAAAATGCTCTTCCTAGAGGGCTCCCTTCCTGGCTATGCTATCTGTTCATTTGTATACAACTGCGAGTGAGGATTACATATATACACAGAAGGTAAGGGAGAGTTAGGCAACATAGATTACCTATTAATGATTTACAATGATTTCCGGATCTCTTTCTGTTTTCAAGGTATGGGGGCCTATACCATTTACAGCTTTTGACCACTTTTGATATAGCTCATTAACTATATATGCAAAAGCAATGGTGCAGAGTTTTGTTCATTTTATGCCAGCTGGTTTGCCATCTGTTAAGTGATGGTGATATTCTTTATTCAGATAGATGTTACTTCCAAAATTAACCTTACAGAGGATACCAACATGAGGAATCTTTGTTAGTAAAGGAACACTGTGAGAGTCCCACCTTCCACATCACAGATTTGCCAAGTTTATGTTTATTCATGCAGAGGGCGTATGGTAGTAAGATAATCTTGTACAATTATCAATGTTTAATAGACTGTGATAAGAAATGGTGACTGTACTACACAATTACATTAATGATCTTAACATCAGATAAGCACCAGATGTCAGATAGAGGCCACAACAGCAAGCTTTACAAAGAAGCTAGTGAATGGTACCTTTACATGGGGCCCAGTTTCTTACCACTTGGCTAGCAACTTTGTCAGACATAAATTCTTGCAGATAAAGGATGCCATATAAAAAGCAGATATTAAAGCAAGGGTAGCCTTGAGGGACAAAAAATTCTTTGGGGAGTCGGGTGCCTGTGGCCTTATGAGTTGCATTCTTTTCAATGATATCATAAACTGGCTGACACAATGGCACACCAGCAGTAGGGTACGTGCATCGGTAGGACAAAAACCAGATACTGATACACCAGTTAGCATGGTATTACCAGGTATACAAGGAATTTTCGCAGATCCTATACTTCTCCCAGTAAACTGTACTCTCGAACGTTAGCACGCACTACAGTAGCTAGCTACGAAGCTATTCGCTGATTTATGATGGAAGGTTTCCCTACAGTACGTTTTCTCTTCTCTTGCAGCAAGGTATTTTTAAAAATTTGATTGAAATGAAAATAAAGAACGAAAACTCAAGTGTTTTTAAGTGTCTTTCATGTCAAGTTAGACCCTACTAAAAGATTATAAACTTACTACACTTGTATCAAACTCTCCCACCCGTTTGAAATGCCATTTCCCCTTTCAAACATTACTATTGGTACTATTTAATATCTTACAAAAACTACTGCACTGGAAACTGGGAAACCTTAGTGTTCATTCATCGATCACTTCTCACCCCATCTCAAGCCAACTAAAAGAAGCAAGCATGGTCTACAATCAGCACAGTAGTACTGACACAAGTGTGGAACATTCCGTAGCGTAGAGCCTGACTTAGTACGGTAATGCACGAACACATGGTAAACAGTTCACTGCACCGCTGGCTCATTTCAACGCGCACAGCGTGGTACTGTCAATAAAGTGCTGGCTGTTAAAGTTAATTTCATTCAAACATTGAATTTTTGTGGTTTATTTATTAGGTTTTTCAGCAGGAAAAGCACATAAAGCAGTCAACGAATAGTCCTTCTGTATTGTAATTTTGGTTGGTCTTGCTTCCTGCCTGCCTGTTTTTCATTACAGTAGACTTGAAATGTACAGAGATGCTCTCTTGATGAAACTCATTTTTGTAATTTGAAGTTGCAGCTTAGTCAACATCTATGGCACAAAATAATTTACCTTTCTTCTGTGTGAAACCTAAGTTTCTGAAATGAATAAATGTTGTCAAGCAAGGACCACCCTGATCTGTACAATATTTGTACCAGATATGCCCCACCAACTTGGGTGATTGAATTCAGGACACTACTTAACAAAGTAAATTAATCCTCATTTTGCAAAACTTTACTGGTTCAATGTCTACTCATTTTGTAGACAAATTATCAGGCTTTTCATGTTAGCATGAAGCTGCTGTGTTCCCTGGTTGCAATAAGGCTACTATATAGCAGGGAATAATTTATCCAGCATCGCATCGCAAGGCGGACAAATTGCTACACAAATGCAAAATTGTGTAGCACATTGTGTACATTCAATATTAGGGTCTTTTATAATGACTTTGTGATAGAGAAGCACAGAAACCTCAAAATTGCTATGAAAAATTTTGAACACTAAATTATTCCCAGTATGGTAACATTAGTATATTTTCACTCTTAATTCTATGTTTGGCACATTTTAGTGCTCCATTTTAAGCGAAATAGAAATTAAGTGAAATGAATGTAAACAATTTAGCTCTGTACTGGTGTATGCATAAGTGGAGTGGGCTCTTAATTGCCAGAAAAAGGTCTTTTTTTTCATTTTCTACCAGTTTTGACTGGTAATAACCACTTATTACCAGTTTTTACCACTATCCCAGTAAAAACTGTTCTTCTTCAGCAAAAACCCAAACCTGCATAGCAGCATACTAGGCAACAATGCTATATACGACTGTTGTACTGTACGTCTTTCACCTCCCAGATTGCTTCACAATAATTAATTCGAAACGTGTTTTGAGTTTTCATGAGAGATGTCATAGGCCTCTGGCATGGTGATGGATATACAGGGAGGCCTACTCTGTATGGTCAGTGTTGTCATGGCAATGAGGTATATAAAGTGTTTGATGCTGGGCACTATATAAAGTATACTACTCTAAGTTAAGGTGAGTGGTGACATGTATCCAAAATCTCTTCTAACATGTCAGTTAAAGAGAAAAATCCCTGAATGAAAGATCTGTTGAAAATATTTCAATATATTTCACCATTCTCAAGACACACTTCTTCAAAGTTTGCCGGTTTCTAAAGTAACTCAATGCTCATGCAAAAATACTTAATGTGGACTGTTGCACATAGCATTTGTTTTGTTAACCCATTTTAAATTTTCTCTCAATTAATCATCAGACAGTTTACTGTTTAATAAGTCATACTGACATTTTTGGTATGTGCTGAGGGATTTATTTTGGAAGCTATAAAATTGTTTCAAGAAAGCAATGTAACTTCCAAAATTAATCAGAAACAATTTAACTTCCACAATAATCCCTCAGCACACACCAATGTTACAGGTGTCCTTGAAATTAAGGTTGAAAACAGAAAAGAATAACCTCAGTCCCTTCTCCGACATCACTAATTTGCATATTTAGCTTATGATTATTTCATGATGTAAGTGTTAAACAGAAAATACTTTACACTGTAAAACTGTCAACACTTGATAAATTTTGATGGAAACTGTTGCTTTTTTCTAGGTTTGAATGCTTTTTACATCAAATAAATTATGAAATTTTCATGTAACCAGACCTTTAAGCTGGAAACTACCATTTACATGAGACAGGCAGGTGGCTCAAATGACATGCCCAAGAAGAAGTCTGATGTATGTCATGGTGCTAAGTAATTGCAACCATAAAAAGTGTCAATAACATTCATGTTGACTTGTAAATAGACTCTGCAGTACTTACTCAAAAGGTGTTATCTACTTGAAACTAGAGCAGTCACGCTGCAGTCACTCAACCCTTCTGATGTTACAACCTGTCCAGTTTTAACTTAATTTTGAACACAATCATGGTCCGTACATGGTACATACGCAAACACATGTTGGGCTGGCCAGCACATGTAACACTGTTGACCCAGCAATTACTGTTTGCAGCTGGACTCTTGATGTAGAGGGTAGAGGGTTGAATGGTTGGTCAGTTAAGTTTGTGTCCTTTCAGGGATGCAGCTCCTTAAGGGAGCAGAACTCCTTCGGGGGTAAAGGTTTGGTTTTGCCCTTTGGCTCTTTGCCAGAGAGTCAAGGGGACTTTATAAATGGTACATTTTGCAGCTGGACCATGTCAGAGTTAGCTGGTTCATCCCCTATATTACACTACCCATAGTGGGAAATGGATAGGAATCAGAAACTAGACTTATAGTACATAAATGTCACCAGTTTGTGCAGGGCAGTGGCATGATTAGAGAGAGAAGAGGCTGTCAAATGTCTTGCCCCCTCCCTTCCCCTCCCCCCACATGAAACTGGTGAGCAAAAACAGAATTGGATGAAAATTACAGAACGCTGTTAAAGTCTAAATGCTGCAAAGCAACAAGAACGCCAAGAGGCGTAGTGATTCCTTGCCAAGTTGAGAGATGGGGAAGATATGAGTGCATAGGTTTAAATCTTCCTTGCAATCAATGAGGACATCATTGTAGACTTGAATAATTAATAAAGTAAATGTATGACATATTAAGTTTCTTTATTCACCCGTTATTGAGATAATGTGGTTACAAAAGATTTTATACCTTGCCAGCTGGTGACCATAAATGACCTCTGATGTCTCTTAAAAAGCAATCCCAACTGAATTCTTTGCACATTGAACTTACACATTAACTTGTGAAGTTTGCCACTCCTATCCTTCACAAGAATAAGGAGACTGTATATTCATATAAATCAGGCAATTCCTTGCTGTGGTGAATCCTTGCTGTTACCATGCCAGCACCAATTACATGGACACATCATTTCAAGGTGAGCTGTGTAATACTACTGATGGTAATTGTTCTTTGGGGACTTCAGTTCTCTCCACTTTCCTGTCACCTACCTGAAATCATAGGGCTGTCAATCAATCATTATCTTTGACAGTCTCCTCAGACAAGGACAGCAAAGTGGGCTCTCTTTTGCCACTTGTAAAGGTCATTGGTCAAGCAGGTTCTCCTAATCTGTTTACAATGATATGGTCTGTCTGTTAAAAACACTAAACAGATCAGTTTGCACCACATTGACTGATACTTTGTAGAATACTGTATTACCATCATATAACTTATACAAGAGTTTTGTACAGTATCAATACAAGGGATGTTCTGCACCTGTTAATTAAAAATATATAATGCTTGGTCCACAGTACTTAGCAATTACACATCAATCTGGTTTTGACTTGGACAGACTACCAACAAGTTAGGTGTCAGAGGCCAGCAGTATCAGTCTACAGGTTACTTGTCTTTGTGAGTTGTGACAGTTTTATCCTCAGTGGAGATAGAGGGGAACTGTTATTTACCTCTGGTTCTTGTGGTGAAATATGTTGTATCAATCACAACATCTCTACATCTCAAACCAAGTGTGAAGTACAAATAAATTAGAGCATTAAAACCTGTGAAATCATAACATAACCCAAGTATTAAACTGTAAATGGAACTGTTCAAAATGATTATATCAAAAGCAAAATGATCACAGGGATGAGTGAAAGGCAGAAAATATATAGTATGTTTGGAGTAAATATAACACCTGTAACCTACTATGTGCAAATCCATCTTTGAACCACACAAAAAAGAGTATCTCTTGAATTCTGTTCAAAAATTGGAGTGTGTAAAAAAAGTTTTCAGGGTTTGACCCCCTGTGACCCAGATGACCTCTGAACCCCACCAAAGACAATCAGGTTGTCTTACCATAATGCATCTACACACTAAGTATAAAATTTATCCAAACTTCCTACCTTGAGATATCGTGTTAAAGAGGTTTTCAGAGTCTGACCCCAGATGACCTTTAACTCCCACCAAAACCAGGTTTTTTGTTTCACCATAATGCACGTAGCCTACATACTAAGTATGAAATTTATCCAAGATTCCTACCCTGAGATATCATGATAACAAGGTTTTTAGAGTTTGACCACCGGTGACCCCAAATGACCTTTGACCTCCACCAGAAATAATAGTTCTTTGTCTCACAATAATGCATCTACATACCATGTGTGAAATTTATATCCAAGCTTCCTACCTTGAGATATTGTATTAACAAGTATTTCAAAGTTTGACCCATGGTGACCCCACATGGCCTTTGACCTCCACCAAAAAATGTGTGTCTTTCTCTTACCGTAAGGCATCTACATACTAAGTATGAAATTTATCCAAGCTTTCTGCCTTGAGATATCATATTAACAAAGTTTTCAGAGTTTGATTCCCGGTGACCTCAGATGACCTTTGAACCACACCAAAACCAATCCCAGCTGAGATCTTTACATGCTTTACCCACAAACCAACTTTGAAGTGTCTCTCCCTTTCCCTTCAAAAACTAGAGTGCTAACGAGATGTTGTCACACACATACACACACATACATATGCACACACATACACCGACATCACCATCACATAGATTCCTTGCCTGCCTTCAGCAAGGAATCAATAATACGGCCTCCAGTTGAAGCTCACTTAAGCTCAGTCACTACCGTACCATAAAACCACCGTATCGAAGGAGTGCAACTCAAAAAGAATGACACCTTCTAAAACACCAGGAAAAGTGATAAAAAATGGCCAAAAATTACCACTTCCCTTTGTCCAATCATATAGTAAGGAACACCCTGTATTGCCATCCCAATGTGGCACCTTCACCTCAAATTTTAGAAAAATCCAACAGTATCTGCAGAAGATGAAACCTTTTGAACAGCGAGACACACATTTTCTCCCCCTACAGTGCCACATAAGCTCAACCCACACTTTGTGGGTTGAACTAATAATTTGGGAAGATCAGTTTATGGTAATTATCAAAATCTGGTAAATTCCCTTAAATCTCCATAAACTTGATGGTTTGGGGCACGTACTTTATATGGCACATATCTGAGGGTTAAGGAGGTAATTAAAGGGCAAAGTAGATTAAAAGGGAAATACCGTGTTCACACTGAGTTCAAATCGCTTTAAAAGGAAACTGCTTGCATTATTATTATTCAATCATTCAATGGTCATCAACAGACTCTCAGGCTGGTGATATATCCTTTCTTTCCCCAAAAATATTATGTATTACAAAAGTTAAGAATGTTGCATCATTTGAAACTTATAAACAGTGAGCAACAAATTCTTCACGAGCCACAAGGCCGACAATTTCTTCATGTGAGGACCTTTTACCATGCTGAGAAGGGTACTTAACTACCTTTCTTTGTATTACTTAACTACATCTTTAAATCAAAGTTTTTAAAGGTATGACAAAGGTGAAATATTGCCTAAGAGGTACAAAAAACTTCATATGTACCCTCTAACTTTGTCTTTATCATGCAAGTTTCTGACAGCAAGAAATTCACTGCTTTGTAGCTTATGAATAATTTGTTCACCCAAACATTCAAATTTTCAAATGATGCAAACTTCATAACTCTTGCAATGCACAATACTTTGTGAAGAAAAGCTATTGCCAGAATTTATTGGTGAGATTGAATTGTTTAAAAGTGATTAAAGCTATCTTTTGTCTGGGCCAAGTTGAAGCAGACAATGTGCATGTCCCTTTAACAAGTCATGTATGGCTACAGTACTGTCGTTGAAATTAATTGGTACAATTTAACAGGCTCTAAAATAGCAATTGCAAAGCATAATGTGCAAAATCCTACAGAAAAGTACACACCATACACTTGACTCTTGACCACTAAAACTACAAACTTCCTGAGTATTCAGTAATTACCACACCTGGGTGAGCTGCACTACCCAGACAACTGAATGAGAGCTCAAAGGAGTGTGAAAGTATGTCAGAAAGATTGTCTTGATCTCACCCTTGTTTGCAGAGCACTCTGGCTAGCTCAGGCATGTATTAAAGGTAAAACTACTAGATTACTTTGGATAGTCCAACCCCTATTTCCCGACATACGACAAAAAAATTTGATAAAATAAGCAATATTAAGAATGACAATATGCAATAAAGGCTATTGCATGTCCACCTTACAGATCTTTTAACCAAGTCCAGCAGGAATCTAAGAAATGGGAAAATCTTCCAAAATTCAGAATTTAACTACATAGGACATCTTTCGTTTGTCATGCTGCAATATTTCTGCAGTCGGCTCGTTTAGAATTTTTAAGTTTAGCAATAATTTATTCATTTTCATAGATCTTCCAGAATGTTTACTATATATTGAATGTAAATTGTTTCATCACTTGCTGTATCCATTTAATATTCAAAAGATTTCATACTTCCTTTAAAAATATTTTTTGCCTTATCATCACTTACCATCACCTTTACAATCTGTATTAACAAATTTTAGTCCATTTTTGTTCATTCTATGTAACAGTATTAACCTTTTAAGAATCTTATTAACTTTATGCTACTCAAATATTTAAGTTCTTATATTCATTTGTATTCCATTTCATAAATATCGTACCTGTTGTTTTTACTTGAAATGTATTAAGAGTGGAGTGACGTGGTAATATCACTTTATCATAATATATTTGTGCAGCCGCAATTTGAAATTTTGGAAATTTCTGAATGTGATTCCAGGGAACTCAATTAAGACTGAATTTAAGTAATCCGATTTTGAAGCAAAAATTCACATACAAGACCCTTATATATTTTCCGAAAAAACTGAAGAATACAGGTATTCTTCAATTTCTAATCTGCAGAAAATATGCAACTAGAACAGCAATGCTGTTGTGTAGCTCACACAATTTCTCTTGTCTGTTAAAAATAGGAACTCAAAGAACCAAATTTTATCATTTATTCATCAACTTCCACAAAACCTCCTTACCTTACAAAGGCAAAAGGTAAGAGAAGAGCATAATAATAAATGAATTCAAAACCCAACTGAAAAATCAAAAGCATGTTTAGGCATGTAAACACTGCATCTGACACCGTTTGATGACAGATCTACAAATATCACTGCATACAGTATTTTCTAAAATCAAGAGGGCCTGTAAAGGTTACATACTTTAATTAGCAGCAGGACTGAAATTAAACTGATGTTATTAAACTGTTCAAGTTTGCCAAGAAAATTTAGTTGCACTTACAACTCTACAAGCAAACACTGAGGTTTGCACTCAATCAAAACAAACCACAGACTCAAAAAGCTGCTCCTGGGGTTGAACTCAAAACAGTTACAGTATTGCAAATACTTGACTTGACCAGGGCTGCAAAACTTGCAAACCTTCACGGGCACACATACTTTGAAAACCAAAATTTCTAGCTCACCTGGTCTACTTAATTTGGGACTAAGATGAAAATTTCTAGCTGTAGCATGATTTTCGCAGACGCAATGTGTCTTTGCATCCAGCTTTTTGCAGGCATGGACTTGACCATCTCAATTGATCCAGGAACAAAATGGGACACATCCCCACAACAGGTTACACCATTTTCCTTTCTTGTAAGCCAAACTGACCACAGAGTTTGCTTCAAAGTTTGTGAACATGAATCACGTAGCTGCTCAATGCAGGGAGTTCCCATGGAACTCCTTGCTTAATGAACCTTGATAATACAATTAGTTATTCCAAAGCATTGTGATTGCACAGGCCACTTGATGAACAAAGACTGATGTCAGGAATGTAGCTAGCCAAACTTGAGTGCCGGGTAATTGTCTGATCTGGGGAAAGCACCTCACCCCACCCCATGGCATCTACCCCATTTTTCAGCCGTTAATTTTTCATTTTTCCCTCATTTTACTTTAGGGAGTAAATTGAGGGCTAGTTTTAGGTCTCCGTAGGCTGATTTGTGGTGAACAGGGAGACATGTGTTTGCCTGGAGTGCCGGGCAGGAATATCGAGTGCTGGGTGTCACCGCCCAGCGCCGCCCGCCGTAGCTACATCCCTGACTGATGTGTGTGAATGGATCAAATTTCAAAACAAACCTGCACAGGCAGTTGCGAGACAGCAACTGAACACACAACCAAGTACACTGCTATAAGTGCAATGAATAAACAGCTACCTGTTCAGCAGGCACAGTGAACTCAGCCCTACAAAAATTGCTTGAAAACCAAATTTAACATTTGTATATCAAAATGCAAATAGGACAGTTTCATTGCTCTATCGACAAACAATCACGTACCAAAATTTCAGCTCAAAATTTCCACACATCAAAAGGCTGAAAACTTCTGCTGACAAGTTGACGACATCTGCCCCATTTTATAACCTCACACATGTACTGTGTACAATGTGTGAGCTAAAAACAGCATCAAGGTTTTTTCTCTGTTGGAGTAGCACTAACAATCATTTCTGACAGAAAAGGGTGGACTGTTAAGTTTACCAGAAAACAGGATTGAAAGAAAGTAAACTCAGTTTTATCATAGTTCCAGTTAAAAGTAAGCCAGTACCTCTAAAAGTTGCTAAAACCCGAGTACTTTGGCATGTGTGGTAATGCAAGCATTACAACCCTTATGTATGAACACTCAAAGCATGCACCAGGCTTTGTACAAAACATAAAAAACAAAACCATCTAACTTAATGATGCTGAAAAAGAATATAATTACTCCATGCAGAGATATTTTAACAATTTTACAGACTTGTTTGTCACCTTGAAACAGTCAATGTCACTGTCTGGTATACAACATTCCATTCTTGCTGGGTACCATACAGACATACAGGCAACAGGACTTTATTGCTATAATGCTTCACTGGTATATTAATTTATGCTAATTTTTGCATATTAGTTACTTTTGTAATCATCTTTGATATTTTTGCCCCCCAAAATGAATTTTAATATTTTTCAAAGGAACAAAGCAAACTATACAACCGACATTATTTTCTGTTAATTATACTTTTATGGAAAAAAAATTGTATTTGGCAAGTCAAAATATCCCTCATTCATGACCCTGTGGCAATTCCTCAGACAAAGAATATTTG
This sequence comes from Holothuria leucospilota, assembly GCA_029531755.1. Taxonomy (NCBI): domain Eukaryota; kingdom Metazoa; phylum Echinodermata; class Holothuroidea; order Aspidochirotida; family Holothuriidae; genus Holothuria; species Holothuria leucospilota. The sequence continues at coordinate 11,187,659 of CM055969.1, read as the reverse complement.
CATAATCCCAGTGGGACTCAATGTGCTATAATGTGTCTGCTACCGTGTTAAATTCATTTAAATTTGAAAAATTTGAGGTAATTGAATTAACAGATAACCTGTGAATTTCTCATGGTACATCTGGTTAGAAATGCACAGTAATGGCTAAGAACATGTACTACAAAAGGCAACATTTTGCAAAAATCATGCCAGGTAAATATACCCTCCTTTTTGTGAGTCACAACACTCCATCCCCTGCCTCCATTTATTTTACTTCACTTTCACCCCTATCAGCCTCCTCCCACTTTACACTGGCATCTCCCCTCCCCACAATACATCTCCACCCCCATCCCCATCCCCACCCCCATATCTCTAACCCCCTCCAATTACTTCATCTTCATATTTTCTGACTAACTTTATAGAATTATATACATAATCATACATAAAGATGCATATATACAGCACTAAGTGAAGGACACTGCAACCTACAATCCAAGTGATTCCAATTTTTTTTCATTGCCAGCCCATATTTTTAATTCCTCCAAAATTTTGCAGGTACATACTGTAAATATATTTTTTTACCGGCAGCAACATGGTAGTATACATATTTATCTGATCTAATAAAACAAATAAAATATTGTCACCCCCCCCCCTTCCATCTTTGGGTGAACACAGTCTATTTGACAGAGATGTAAACACACTGAGGTGTAAACACACCAGCTAGTGTCATGTGGCTTTGCCTTGCAGCACTAAACATTTCCACCCAACACTACTTACAAATTTGTGAATTCCACCTACCATTTTGTTTCCACCTTGCACAGGAAAACTTCTAACATATTCCCTTCCCTCAGATCGGCCCCTCTGCCCTGGATGGCAAGCAATGAGCCCTTCACTCAGAAAATTCTAAAGACATCCCAGCTTTGATTCGTGTAGGCTTAGGACTCAATTAGCTAATCTTTGCTGTTAGTGAAAAGGTTTTCCTGCACTCAATTCACCACAAATCTATTTTGGGTAGTATATTTGTTTTGTTTTCTCAGAGGCAGTAACAATTCGCAGCTTCATATTGACTACCGGTAGCACTGGCAGGCTGCAGTGCAGCATATTCCTTGTACAGTCATATCACTAACGCCTGCCCACGTGAACACCGAACAAATTCTTTTGGATATTCATAGAAATATGTGGCCTTGAGACTGGTTGATTGTTAGTGAATATTCACAAGAATGCAACATCTGGTACTGTTATAATAATAATTCAGGCCTTGAAGGGCAGCGTTGTTTTACAATGCTTAACGACCACGGATGTGGGAGAAGCCTATGTGGCTTATGAATTACAACTTGTATGAATTACAATCATGTAGTAGCCTACGCCACCCACAGAGTTGGGATGTCATTGTAATACCCACTCCTTGGTAATACTGTGGAGCTAGCTATTCCAGAATTTAGCTCCATGGTATTACCCACTACACAGGTGGTTATGCAATGCAGTAATGATAGGGTTTCGCAGGTTTCAGTCTATGCCTTCAGTTTTACGACTACAGGAGTACACACACTAAAAAACAACAGCAGGAATAATGAAAAAGAACTGAATAAGCCATATTATGGTAATGAAGTTTGCATCTAAAACTGGACGCAGTCCTCTTCGCTTGGACGGACAGTGGTTTGGGAAGCAGAGAAGAGAGTCCACTATGAAGGGTAAGCTTCATGATGCTCAGAATCACACATATTAGTCCAGACACATATACTCTGGGAAGCACTGATTAATATTCTGTATATCAATACATGCAAACTTTTTCCTTAAATGAGGTAACTGCCAGTGCTGTAGAATTAGGTTTGCTGTGACCTGCCATGCATTCAACACATCAAGTTTAGAGAGCTTGCAAAAAACAAGAGCTAAGCATGGGTTACTTTACATAGCTTTCTAAGTTAGCTTCTATTCCAGTCACAGATTACACTCATGTAAGACTTGTTATTCAGTGCTGGTATGGACGATTGTACATTGTAAACAACCCTTCAGTGTGTAATATAGCAGAAAACAAAGTTGCTCATGTCTATATATGTGCTCTACCCATCAGTTCACATAAGGGGGCCATGGAGCAAGGGAGGGGGGGGGGACTAAGAATTTTAAAAGTGTTCCATACTCAGGTGACTAGATGCATCCTAATGTGACAATGGGCTGGGAGAGGTGGAAGGAGGGAGGATAGAAGAAAGATAATATTGGGCTAGCTCAGCTTTAACAACCAAGGCCTGTAGCAAGACTAGAAATTGAAGAGGGGAGCGAGATGACTTCCGGAGGCGGGGACTTTTTTCAAGGGGTGAAATATGCAAAAATGTATAAAGGCAATGGTAATCTGAAATTTTCCACAGGGCAAACACTTTTTTAGCAGTGCATCGCTCCCCCTGCCCCCTTCTTCCTTGGCTACAGGCTTAATGTCACCTTGCTTGGCTTATTTTTTGTCCCATATTTTCCTAGGGCTCATTAATATACCCCATGCCTCATCCCTCACAGTTGCATATTTGAATATAGTTAGGACTACTCATGATACCATTTACCAAACTTGCAGTTAACTAAATGACACATCTGCGTTCAAGCACATCAATACTACTCATAGCCTTGAACTCAAGAGGTTCATACTAGTATTCACTACACAGTATTACCATCCCTCTCATGTTAAAAACAAAAGTGGATGTTACCTTTATAGATAAACAAATGAGTGCTGATTAATGTGAGGTTAGGATATTACAGGCCCTTGCTACAAGTTCACTTTGAGTTGAAAATGTGATAACTTCATGATAATATCTCAAAAACCACAAAATTGGATTTGAAAGAAAGTTTCACCAGAATGCTTACAGTACTAAGTACCCCTGTAACATATCAAAACAAAACTTAATCCTGAACCCAAACACTTAAAGGGGAGAGCAGAGGATTATTGTAACTTTCAGCTCATAACTGTTTCAATTAATGAGGAAATGAATGAAATGACTGAAAAGAGTCAATTGTAGGATACTTATTAAAATTGCAGAAGTACATTATTAATAAAAATACAAAATTTTAAAAAGAAAACAAAACAAATGTATGATATTTGTGTGTTTGACAGTACTGAAAATAGAACAAGTATACTGATAGTGTGTACATTCAAGAACAGAGTACAAAGATGCTTAAAAGAAGGGTCTAAGCTGAAATCAAGTTTTGATAAATTAGAGGGGTACTTATTCTAAGCGTTCTGATGAAATTTGCATTGAAATTGGATGTGTGGTTCTCAAGATATTAGCAGTTAAAGTGGACACATTTTCAACACAAAGTGAACTTGAAGCAAGCACATATGACATCATAGCCTCACATTAATTACCAGTCTTCTGTTCTTCTTTAAACTTCACAACCAATTTTCTCCTCCCATTATCCCATGTTATCGGAATGTGATTGCATGAGAGGCATGAAACTTTTACTAACTTCACATTCCCCATGGGGAGGTCCTATCCCTATTAGCTTCAAGGTCAGCACAACAGACTGAAAAAAACAAAGCAAACAAAGCATTTTTCATCAATGTGAGGAAGTGATATAACCCCTGCTTGTCTCAAGCTCACTTTGGGTCACAAATGTAGTCACTTCACTTGCTGATATCTCAAGTACCACATGTCTGATTTGAATGAAAGTTTCACCAACTTCCGTAGATTTAGAAATCCTGCTTTATGAAAATTAATTTTTTTGCTTTAACCCTTCCTTAAAGTCCAGGAAGAGGCACCAGCTTCATGAACTATTCACACTCACTGATTTCTTTCTACAGATCTAAAGAAATACACCTGGACAGCCAGTCTAAAGATCAGGCAGAGGAAAATCATGTAATGAATTGCGATGGTCAGCTGCCTGAGTGGAAGATAAGCATACGGATGTCACCTAGCTTGGCTTATTTTTGTCCCATAACTCCTAGGGCTCGTTATACGCCATGCCTCATCTCCCAGAGTTGCTTCTTTTAATGTAGTCAGGACTTCTCGTAATGCCATTTACCAAACTTGTAGAACTCCAGTATACACCTGTGTTCAGCACATTTTTTCTGTTCTCGTAACAGCATTCATAGCCTTGAACTCAGAGGTTCATACTACTTTTCTGTTAGGGGGAGAGGTTGGGTGGTGAGGGTTATTTGGTTTTGCTCCCAAAAAGCTAGTACTACCCAAGAAAGTCTACATTACCCAAGAAAATTCCCTGATTTTTTCCCAAAATCTGCCTGAGAAATAGGTTTTGCCTGAACTCCAGGGGAACTGCAGCCCCCTTGCCCTCCTGCTTGCATGTCCATGGTTAATAAGAGTAATTTTCACCGAACTCCCATATCTGAGAATCAACGAACGAGCCTGATACTTGCCTCCTCTATTAACAATAAGATACTACTCATACTCAAAATTTTGTACTCGTACTCATGATCATACTTGCGAATTTGTACTTTTACTTAAGTATGTGTCAAATTTAATGTACTTTATACAGCCCTTTGTTCTTAAGTACAGGTTCCCCATACGATGTAGATACAGTCTCTCTCAAATAAAATTGCTGCAAACTGCTTACTCTCTAAAGTTGCTACAACCGATGGAAAGAGTTACGGGTCAGGAATTCAAGACTGGCATATAGCTTGTCAAAGTTTACAACTGAACAAACCATAAAATGAAAAAGATAAATTGGACACCAATATGTCATTGCAGAAAGTGCTGTAGAGTTATGACACCCATCCCACTAGGGCCATTACTCAAATGTTAAACCAGCTTAACCAGGACTAGTGATTCTGACCTGCATGTCTACTAACCACCAACCTAAGCCAATAGACATACAGCAATTACACCACCCCACCAAAAGGGGCTGGGTCATGCGCAAACTGAGCAATCCAAAAATACCCTTACAGTACCAGCAGAATTCATCACATATATCACCCTGTCTTAAATTAGTTAAGTTCCATATTAAGAAGCCTTGTCTCAAGATCAAGTACAACCTCTGTTAAGTACATGCTGTCTGGCGACTTACTTCGCTTGGGTACACAAAAGCAACCTTCAAGGATCAATCACATCTCATAATTTAAAATTTAGTGTATATACTTCTGGTGTAAGTTTCATTTTGAACAGACCCACTTCAGGATATATGATCACTTGCATGTATTTGAAGAAGGGTTTCAGAACTCTAGTTTTTTTTTATGTATTAAAGGAGTTCAATGTAAAACATGTCTTTGCAACCATGTTGCATTGTGCGACAGACTACGTAGAAACATTTTTCCGATCTTCTTTATGGGGTCATCTCGCATCGTGCTGCATCTAAAGTGAAAAGTTCTTAACTAGGTATGTTTTACTCACAACATTTGTTCCAAAAATGTTGTAAAACATCTAGCAAACTTTACCAAACAGTACGTATGTCCTAGCCTCCAAGGTAAAGGATAGCTATTAAAGATGGAAGATAAAGATGGAGCCCTCTAAGAGGGCACCTTCCACTGGGCAATTTACGCCATATTTTTGAGGATAATATTTCATGGTTAACTGACTAGACAAGATTATCTGTCTTTATGTTTGATTTAGCAGAGGTGTGGGCCCAAGCAGAAGTTGCCAAAGAGTTAGTTAGTTAGTTAGATGAGGTTTAACGTCTCAGTTTCCAACCAATTGGTTCAAGTCGAGATGACCACGGCCTTTTTTCCAGTTGTGGCTCACTGACTTGTTTTCCCTACTCCATTGTTTATGCTGAGCACCAAGCACAAAGGCAGTAGGTTCCATTTTTAAAGTCTTTGGTATGACCCGGCCAGGATTTGAACCCTAGACCTTCCGGCTGCAAGTCGGATGCTCTAAGTCGCCAAAGAGAGGCCTTGCCAAAAAGACACACATGTTCAGAGATTCGGTATGCCAGATAGAAAAAAAGAGTCATATTATTATATCACCAAACTATTGCCAAAAATTGTGTCATATATCAACAAATCACCACAAAGGATTAACATTTATGATTGGTCTCCCTGCCAGTTGTTAGGAAAAAGAACAAACTAAAACCATGTACCAATAAGTATATATGCGAAATGCCCAACTCTACTTCAGAGCTGTAACTCCTTGATGGGAGTCAAGTAACAATTCCTCTGTCTTTGGTCCTAGCAACCTCTGGCCAATTTTCAGTACTGTGAAACATACACACACATATATATTATTACATACATACATATATGTGTGTGTATATATATATATATATATATATATATATATATATATATATATATATATATATATATATATATATATATATAACGCTAGATCGACCTGTTAGGCGAAATCGGTATACCGCCAATACAACCGGCGAAGAAAAAAACAATAAAATACATAAGATTATATTTCCCCTTTTGGTTCTGAGATATATATGCACGTTATTTCAATGGCCCGTAAGTCCTTAGTGTTAACGGATACATGCACGTAAGTTGGTGTGGAACTAAGTAATCGCATTAACATTATGTGGTAAACCGGACTTGCGTATAGAGTTACGCATTCCTATATAAAACAGTGTGTAAAACGTTAAGGCGAAACGATTTTTTCGCCTAAGGGTCGAGTTCTCCCAACAGTCGCATTTTTTCATACGGTTTTTCGCCTAAATCCCAAATTAGCAAAATATATATATATATATATATATATATATGAGCGAATGTGTGTGTATCGCTAGATCCAACTACTGTTAGGCAAAGGCGGTATACCGTCAATACAAACTGGCGAAAACAAAATAAAATACATAGGCAAATATTTCCCTCTCCCAAGTTCTGAGATATATGTATATGTTATTTCAATGGCCCATCAGTCGTTTGTGTTATTGGATACATATACATAGGTTGGTGTAAAGTGAAGTAATTGCATATTCACATTGTGCGGTTACAAGCATTTTACCATAGTGCTCACTACATATTCCCTATTAAAACTGTGTAAAAATGCTCAGGCAAGAGACTTTTTCACTGTACGGTCAGTTTCTCCCCACAGTCGCATTTTTTCATGTGGTATTTCGGCCAAATCCCAAATTATAGAAATCAATCTCAAGGTCAAAACAACAATGTCAAAAGAAAAACTTCTCAATCAATGTGAGGAGATGACATTAATCCTGTTTGCTTCAAGTTCACTTCAGACTGTTGAAACCCTTTATATATTCTTGTGATCACATAACCCCTGTTCTTCGCAATCTTCACTGGCTTCCTGTGCAGCATCGCATCAACTACAAAATCCTTCTTCTCACATACAAATGCATCCATGGTTTTGCTCCATCTTTTGTCAAGAACTCTTCTACTGTTGGACAATTTAAGACTAACCTGAAAACTCATTTGCTTTATGCTATTGACTGCCTGTTGTGTAGTTTTAGCAGTTTGAGACTTCTTGCATAAAGCACTTTATAAGAATGTTGTTGTTTTTGTTTTATTATATCTTTCCTGATGTTCCTGAACATAAATTTTAGAAATTATATATCAAGAAGACATGTTCCATATCATTTAAACAACTCAGAGGGCAAACACCTTATAGCTCAAAAAGAACTATGAATGAATTAGGTTACCAAGATACTGACAGATACAATCACAGGGAGAAAGAGGAGACATACATTCATTCCCTCTCCGAGGTCATGCTTCCTGTTGCGCTTCCCCCTCAACCAATGAAACCACTGGATAATCTGTAGTTATTCAACTAAGTTTGCTTTGTTCATCTGGCCTCAGCGAGTCATAACCTCGTGCCACTCTCCCCCCCCCCCCCCCCTTGAGTGCCTAGCACACTAATTCAGGTATAGTACTGCAGTATACAAATGTGCATAAGAGACGTGTACAAAGTGGGAGAAAATTAGCCATGATGTGTAGCTGATTTATTATCCTAGCTATTAATAACTTTCAAGTCACACAAAAGACATATGCTTCAATGATTTACAACAAAATTAGGTCAAAGTGACAAAATGCTTCATGCATCTCAATGAAAGCGTCCAATTATTATACTATTTATGACTTTCAAGTCAAACAGTGACAAGCTCCACCAGCCTACACTAAAATGAATTCAAGGCAAAATACCATCTGGGTAGGGAGTTTGTGGTGGCAGAGTGACACCTATCAAACAAAATAATAGGGAAAAAAAGGAAATCCAAGATAATGGCAAAAGTTGCCACAGCAAATGATTCGTTTTGAGAGTTGCCTATCAAAGGACTATAGAACTTTTAATTTACAGGTGACACAACAACAGTTTTACACAAATATTTTTTGGCATGGCCCTATAGATTCCACTTTGAAAGCACACAGAGTTTTGAGGTGGTTGTATGACGGAGTGTATGAGAAAGTTTCCTGTAAACACAGTAAGTGCATACCACATACTAAAATGGTGTTTAAATCTTGCTGAGTAGCTGCACTGTACTAAAATCTACACTGGAACTGTTTCTGACACAGGTCAAAGGTCATGAAAGGTCAGGAGTAATGTGGAAATAGAAATCCTTACCTGCAGTTTATCTAACTCAAATGGCACATTAAGCTGCAATGTGAATACAATTTAAAATACCTCACTGAACAGCCTCAAAGACAGAGATGTATCCACGGAGTTCAATCTCCCCCTCTCCTGGCTCAACCCCCCCCCCCCAGGTTGTCAATCAAAATATTAAAATGCTAGATTCTGCATTATTGCTACAGTTTTTCAACAGTTAGTTAGTTAGATAAAAGTTAACGACACACCAACACAAATGTGTTATATAGTGTCACGCAAAGTTTAAATAAGGTGCAAGTCCTTCCCTTTAGTCGCCTCTTACAACAGGCGGGAAATACCGTGGGCATATTCTACAACCCCCAGCCCACAGAGACAGATGGAGGTATGTTTCCCAGATTATAAAAAGGTCTGGGAAGTGCCATTTTGAGCAACCTAGGAGGTACTTTAAGGTAAAATTTTCATGCATAAACTGATAGTAGAACTCCTCTCACACACAGGTGTATATTCCCCCAAAACTCCCTGGATTGGGAATCTACGAGCCCCGATACTTACCTCCTATTTACACATGTAATCCCCACTTACCCACAGTAAGACCTTGGCACACCAACAGCACAGTGGAGGAGGCTGCCCTCTGACAGAGGGTGGCCTCCTATAGTCCTCTTCTCACTTGCTGTCAGACTGTAAACAGGAGGTAATGAGGGGCAACATAGATAACAAAGTTTGAAATTCTGAGTCCCCACCACCCCCCTTCTCCAAACCAACAAAATCCTGGACCTATCTTAGCAGATACTAAACTAATGCAATACCAGCCTGATGGGCAGTTTCCTCTTCAATGGCATGCACATGTATAGCAATAGTTCAACAAAACTTGTCAACAGAAATCTGATATTCTGGTGTTAACAGTATTTTTACAAAGCTATGCACCAATACCATATAAATTTTACTACACTGCCAGACTATGCTTCAATGCTTCAATTGCCATATACTTCATCCACACTGGACCCTACACCATGAAACATTATAACCAATTTGAACAAGTCCAAAGAAAAGGAGCCAAATTTGTCAGACATAGTAAATCTGAAGGAACAGTCACTAAATTCCTTCATGACCTAGGTGGGCCAATGCTACGAAACAGAAAATCAGCAACTAGATTAACCTTTAGTGTATAAAATAACCCATAATCTTATAGATGTACCCAGGGACAAGTATCTACCTCCCAGGGCCAGGCAAGGTGTCCAGAGAAAGAACCAAAATATTTTCATCAACCTGCATGTCAAATTAACATATAAGTATCAGGGCTCGAAATAACCGACGGCACCGACGGCCATGGCCGTCAGGCCCTTTCTGATGGCCGTGATGCCCCTCAGTAAATGTCCATTGAAATAACATAGACCGATGGCCCTTTTGATCATTTTGGCCGTGCCCTTTTTCAAGCTTATTTCAAGCCCTGAAGTATTCTTACTTCCCAAGAACAATAACTGAAAGGAACAAACTACCAGAAGGGACTGTACAGTAAATGCGAGCAGTGTGTATCCAAACAATAGCATGTTTCATTCAGACAACAACACACATGTACCTACAGTAACACATCGCATGCAGCAGGCGTCCATTCAAGTACTGTACACAAGACATCCCTTGAGCTACAATCCTGGACAAAAATGATGGGACACTTTGGCACAAATGTAGCAAAATACTTCAACAGGTTCGCGGTCTTCAAAAATCCCCCCCCCCCCCCCCCCGATCAATGTTGTCCCAACCCAAAGATATTCCGAATTTAAAGAAATTCAACATTGAACGGGGGAGCAGGGGTGCTGTCCCATGTATTTTTGTCCAGGATTGTCTGAACTACTGCACAAATGTATGGGAGCATACGAGTATACGTTGCAGCAGAGAAATGGTCATAAATTGTAGGACAAATTAGAGAGCTATGATCGAAAATGAAGATAATGAGTAATTAAAGATTGCAGTTAATTGTTAATTTGAAAATCGAGGAAACTTGGATTTAAGTTGGGAAGGTGGAACTTGACAGTAATGGAGGTATAAATTTGCCTATTTAAGAAGTTGCGTTAGGACGTTTATTAAGGAGGACCATGTAAAAAAGGTATATCCATCAAATTGTTTTCATGCTATTGTTCGGGGGGGGGGGAGGGGCGGGAAGTGGTGTAGGGGCCGACAATTCAGTTGTTTTGTACACTTGCTTACTCAATGCAGCCTAATATAACCAAATGTCTGCCTTTAGTTGAAGATTTTACACAGTATACAATATTTCATAGTCATGGACAAGTACAACTTTTTCTCACCGGAACCGAAAGCTCACATGAAATTTCAAAGGGACGCTTTCGAAAATAATATCAAAGTGCAGAAGTTCTTAGCTTTTCGTCGAGTTATTAGAACTATTACGATAATACCCTGTTAAATCATTGATAACATTATTGCATAAATGCCAGAGCGATTGGATTCTATCATTCCGTCAAAAGGAGGGGGACAAAGTAATAATTCCAGGAATTTGAGACTAAGGAAGAGGGCGCCCTCGTGCAATGGCTATTTCAGAACTATGGTAAACCACATGATCTACCTTATCTTAGAGCATATTTTTTCTCTAAGGATGACGTCATAAACATGCAAAGATGGAGTATGTACAGATGATATCACTGTACTTTTTTATGGGTATAAAGTAATTCTTGAAATGTAGTTTACTCGTTATTTGCCACAGTCAACCGTAAAATTGCTCTAAATATTTCTTTTGCATTAAGCCCCTTCCCAAAAGAGTGCGGTCGACCGTCAGTCCCATTAAAACAGTGTGTAGGTCAACGGTAGACCATCGTCAGGTCAATGGTAGACCGTCCGAAATGATGTCGCTATATCAAATTATTAGCCGCGGCAAGGGGTGTACAAGTGACAGTCCTTTGAAAATGAAAACGGGCTTTGTGTACGTAGTATATTCTTTTTCAGTGTTTGTAATATGATATCAGGGCCGGGTTTAATTTTGTGGGGGCCCTGGGCACAAAATTTCGTGGGGGCTCCTTCGACTATAATTCTCCACAAGACTACAAGGGCACAAGTCATGAAAGGAAGGCAAAGGTTGTGGTCCTACCCCAAAAATACAATAACATAATTTTGTGGGGACCCCTTTTCGTGGAGCCCCTGGACACATGCCCCGCTGGCCCATACTTAAATCCGGCTCGGTATGATATTATGTTATTCTCAATTAAAGAAGTCACATTCCGTTTCCAACTATCATCTTAAATTTGGGAATGTGCACACCGCTACGAAAAAATCGAATCTCCCCTGTGTTCATGTACCCTAAATATAACTGACCAATACTCCTATGGACGTGTATGGTAGCTCAGACAATCCTGGACAAAAATGATGGGACACTTTGGCACAAATGTAGCAAAATACTTCGACAGGTTCGCGGTCTTCAAAAATCCCCCCCCCCCCCCCCGATCAATGTTGTCCCAACCCAAAGATATTCCGAATTTAAAGAAATTCAACATTGAACGGGGGAGCAGGGGTGCTGTCCCATGTATTTTTGTCCAGGATTGTAGCTCTCAGTCCACATGTTCACTGTTGGTGGGTACCTCATTATCCCAGTGAACTTTGACATAATTTACATCATGGGTGGACCATTTGTCACAAACTTTACAGACATATAAACACTGTGTAAAAACAGACGGGAAATTTGATGGTGTCTTTATTTTCACTCAATCTTTGAAGTGATTATTTCATTGCCCTACTACATAATTGTATTATTATAGTTTTGCAAAACTGTAAGTGGCTGCTTAGAAAACTATAGCTAAAACTTAAAGGGGAATTTTCATCATCTGAGACAGTTCCAATTCTCCCAACTATGCAACTTCTAGCTCCTCCCATAACTGTATGAAGCTACTCCTTGTGCAGGAATAAACCTGTTTTAATTGCTTAAGACCATGTCCTGGTGAGCATACAAGGCTGTAAAATGTAATAAAAGCACTCTCTCTGCCTTGTGTGGAATGTGAGCTACTCTGCATCTTTCAAATTTTCAAACTTTGATGTCAATCAGAAAGCAGTCACCAACTGAGAATTTTCATACCCCTACACTAAAAATATACTTTGGGGTGATGACTGTGTCTTTAAAAGCTGCTTTTAGCAGGCCACTTGACGTAGGCAACCAACCTTCTCCCATTACAATGCAGTATGTCCCACAATATTTAGAGCAATGTGTGCAACATGGCAAATACCAAGGTATGATTTACGAGATTTTCTATAACCTAGCTGCCTTTATGGTTTTCCAAAAGAAAATGACGTACATCAGGCCATAATTTCAGATGTTTTTTTATAACCTATCTGCCACTGTTTTTTTTTTTTCAAAAAGAAAACTCAGCTGTCCAGATGGAAATTTTTAAGTAGCCACTGAAAAAGTTTCATTACATTTTGAAAATTCTTTCCTAAATTCTCTTTAATTTCCTTTACTTTTTCATCACAATGCCTTCCACCAGATTTCTGATGGGGTGGGGATATCTGAATTACTTCCCCACCCATTTTTGGTGCCATTTTGGTCAAGGGGATACATTCTGTCCCCCCTCCCCTGGATGGCTACCCCTAGCACTTAGTGCCATCTTTTTTCTTTCTGCTTCAAATTTGGTTGTCCTTTGGGAGTTTTGGTCAACCATGGGCAACCACTGGACAGTTGTTCAAATCAAGCCTCTAACTGGTCTTATGATATTATGTAATAGATGTTTGTGATCACACCACATGTATATACTTCTCACAACTGATAATTTGCATATTTTTTTACCCAATGACAAGTGATTATTATTTTTTTTTTCCTTGTATCTTTCTTTCTGCTAGCACAGAAGCATTTTAACTATACAATGTGTAAAAAATATGCTAGTTGTATTCCTTTCTGTTTGACCATGTTGTGCATATTGAAAGAAACTTAAATATGAAGCACCCTCACCTTCAATCAGCACACAAGAAAAGCCTTACTGCCTGATTTAGCATTGAGTAGATTCAAATTCTCCCACCGAATCTACAAAACTTACCTGAGAAAAGCAACAAGACTTTGTCATAATTGTCCAAAACACAAATGAGAGAATATGAGCAAAGTTTTCTCAACTATATTAATTTTATGATTTCAACTTTTTCAAAACTGCAGACAAAAAAGGACAGCATGGGTGAAAATGAATATTAACTGTATAACTTTGGCAACAGCTGGTACCTGCAGCTCTGTGAACTCCAATGAACTGTATGGTATTGATCTATCTAGGTATCTTTGACCCAAACTCTGCAGATGGGGAAAATATCTTTCAACACCTGCATATCTTAGGGTACATCATAAAAGATAAAAACTGAGCTAGCATTGAAATGACAGAGGTACGAACTTTCTGTGCAAGTACCATTTCACCTTAAGGGTATGGTTAACATGACATGCTGCATTAATTACTCCACGAAGGCAAAGTTTTGTAATGGAGAACATGAAAGTTGTCACCACCAAAACTTGACAGAGGCCCCTGTGTAGGAAACTTTAACTGTATTCTGTACATTTCGAAGTCCACTGACATCTCTTCAATAAAACATCAACAGCATTCCTTTAGTCTGACCTTCAGGACGTTCACTTCTTCTTTGAAAAGGATAGACAGGGAGATGCTGGCTTCCTGGATAATCAAGTGGTCAGACCAATACACTGTCATCAAAACGATTGTACTAACAACTTGAGGGCAATATTGAAATCCCTTCAGAAGTTGTGTATGATGTGATATACTCTGTAATATGAAAATTTTGAGCAATGAAAAAGGTCTTCCTTTTCTTGTACTAAGTCATAAACACTAATGGACAATGGACACAAAAGAATAAAGGCACCAAAGGCACTCTGTTCTAAAACATGCAGTCTTGTGGTACTTCCCAGGGTTGCCAGAGTTTGTGTGAGGCAATCGGCCAAATTTGTCATTCAATGTGGTAAAAAAAAAAATTTGAATTTTGGGGCATAAATTATGCATTTTGCCATTTTCCTTTGGAAATTGTGGAAAACCATGCATTTTAATAGAAACTTGACAGTCAAATGTAAAATGAAAAGAAAAAAGCCAAAATTCTATTTGGCATGTGGTTTAAAATTTTGCACACCAATACCATCCCAAGAATGCCAAGTTCAGTGCTTTTGGCCTTTAAAATGCCAATATGGCAGCCCTGGTACTTCCATAGAGCTATTATAAATGGGAGCTACATGGGAAAAGGTTATGGAATACATCCTAAGTGAACACTGGAACAACACAACGAGGAAGAGCATAAAGTAAGTTTACAACAGTGGCATCTCCAGGGGAAGGAATGCATGGGCGGTAGTCGACTCATCTGTCCTAATTTGGGTAGCAAGTACAATGCACACACTTTGGGGACATGAACACCATTTTACTATTACCAAAAGTGCAGAACTAAAAAAAAAATTTCTTCTAAATGCTGTTTTTCCAGGGCTCTCTATATGCATCTTTTTTTGTCAAGCATGGCATAACTTATAAACAAACTGGGACTGTCTGTGTCTTTTTTTCTGTAAAGCTGTTCCAGGGTCTCATTTTAAAAGCTCTGGGACCTTTACTGACATTCATATTTTCTCCCCAAATTAATCATTTGCTGTTCCAATTCCATACCCATAGACTGTTACAATTTGATTTGTCCTGTGTAAGGTGCAGTCAACAACTATTCAGAACAATGAATGACTTCATCAGAATGTCCACAACTGCAAATACTAGAGGGTTTCCTGAGGATGTGTTCGTCTTAGATAATAATCAAGGCACACACAACTGAACCACGCTAGGAAGCCTAAAATCTTGATAAAACCACAAAAATGGAGAGTTTACAAAACAAAATTTGCAACCATTTCTACCTGGGAAGTGAATACCTAGTGCCATTCGAAGACATTAAAGCTACATATCGATGTCAGCAACTTTAATAATAAAGCACCAAGGGCGTAGGCTGGGGGGGGGTGCATTGGGTGCATGTGCACCCACCCGTTGAGGCAGAGGAGTTCCGCTCTGGCCTCGGAAACAGAAAAATGCACTCCTTCTGTTTTCAACAGCTGTAAAAACAAGGACAAATATGACTTTTGTCCACACACCAACCTACATCGGTAAGTTTGGTAATTGAATTACAGGATGCGTCTTGAATATATATGAAGGTCTATAGAGCCACGGTATCAGAGCCCTCTGTATCAGAGCTCTAAATATAGAAGTCTCTGTACTTTAGCTTACGAAGGTCTAGTGTCATGTAAAATCTTCCCTTAAAATTATTATTTCCATTATTTTAAGGAGTGCGAGTGCACTGAGATGCTTGCACTCATATCTACGGGTCACTATGGGCCAGGAGAGGTTGTCATCTTTGGCTCTGATACATATTCATTATACCAAACAAATTGATCTTGATCGGGTGGTCGACATCTACGCTTCTCTCCACCCAAGGCGACTAGAACTGAAGTCCCTCATCAAACCGTAGGTAATGTACTAATTAGTCCAATGATTATCTCTCAGACTGAGAGTTACGACATTTAAGTATTTTGTAAATAATAAAATTGACAGTTGCCATGAGTTGTCCATGTGAACTTGAGGAAAACCCTGTTGTTTTGTGCTTGAAGCTCAAGGTTATTTGAGGTGACCAGCAGAGGTCAAAGTCTTGAAAAACCTTATAGAAGGAATATCTGAAGAACAAAAAAGTCTCTGAAACCTAGTAGGAGTGATATATCTGAGGAACAAAATAGGTGATTGAGTTCCTATTTGACATGTAAGATGTACATGAGAGTATAGCTGACCTCTTAATCTGTGTCAAGGTCATTTGAGGTCAGCGGAGGTCAAAGTCTGAAAGCCTGCGGGAAAACCTATCAAGCTAGAATATAAATATGGCGACATTTCAATTTGAATAAAAAAGTCATGCATTAACGATTCGTGTATCATTTAAATTGAGAAACGGCAGACAGGAGATCACTTTTTGAAGGATGTGTACATGTGGCTTAAGGCTCGGGAAATGCTGTTTCCGGCCATCTGGGGGGTTTTAAAACCGAAAATTTTCTTGTACGCTCCGCCCCAAGCAATGCTGGCGCTCCGCGTCTTCCTGGTTCCACCTACCTGAAATGTGCACCTCCCCATGCCAAATTCAGCCTACGCCCTTGAGTACCTGCAACTTCCACTGGCCTAGGGCTCAGGACTTCCACCAGGGGCCTAAGTGCAGCCCATGGAATCCATGCATTAACAAAGTATTGCCCCCTTCTCCCCCCCCCATACTTTATTGTTTTAACTAATGATTACAAAAGCTGCACTCCATGATGACGTGAATATCCATACTATGTGATAACACACAAAAGTATACTCAATTCAAAACTCAGAAGCCTTTGATATTCTTGGGAGTACTCTAATCTAATCAGGTATTTAAAATACAAAATTCCCATGTCAATTACATTGAGACTCCACAATTTGTTCTCTGGGAAGCACATTCTTGAAAGGTTTTTTGTTTTTAAACTTCAAACGCAATGAGAAATTCATCATCTCCCTATCTGATTTTTGTTAACATCAAAAGAATTACAAAGCAAGAGAAAGTTTGCTACACTACTTATTGTAACACAGGCATAATTTATCACCCTAATGACAGAAAAAGTGTGGGATTCAATGGTCACTCTGGATTATGATCAACTAACAGTGAGTACTCTATTCCAACATTCATGAAATGGCCAAACCCCAGCCATTTTGAAAGCACTTCCACACTATGCACCAGGCATGGGCGTACAAGCCATGGGGGTTCTGAAGACCCCCCCCCCCATTAGGACAAAACACATTTCTCAGGAAGATTACTTTGAAAGAATTTGTCAATTTTGGGAGGTAATAAATGCTTGTCTCCAGCAAAAACAGTCCAGCCCATCCCATTCAATCCTCTAGAAAAGATATCCTGTACACCTATGGCCCAAGGTGTTGCATTAAAGTTCACCTGAAAATGTTTGCTTTCATACAGTGCATGGAGATGTTTTCTTCATCACTCACTTATTTTCTGCAGATGGACTAATCATGTCCTCTACCTTTATGGCTACCATGGGTCACATGAAAATACAGCCCTTTGACAAGTTATTAAACCTTGAAATTTTTTGCACTCAATTTTATTGTCTCACACCATATCCCATCCTATCAGGCCTATTGTACTTATGGACAGGGTGTTCGAAAAATAGACACTGTGTAATGGTCCTTTCTTGAAGTACTCCCTCACTTACTTTGGTTTTCTCCACTCCACATTATCGGTGGATAATGGTAAGGAGAAATTGAATCTTGATTTCTCCTTCCCATGTTTACCGAAGAAAGAGGTGGGAAAACTGGCATGTCAGATTTCACACCAACGCGATGTTCTCGGCTTCCATACTATTGTGAAAGGGTCTAAATAATAGCATTTATTTCAACTGTTTCATCATTGAGTATAGCACGGTTCCTAATTAAAAACAGCCTCTAAGCCCTACCAAAACAATTCAGAAGGGAAAATTTACCGTTGGTCCAGTAGATGTCAACTTTTTTGGCCTGTCTGACCAGACATTCGAGGAGAACTTCTCCTCCAACTTGACCCAAAACTTCTGAATCTGTCTGGTTTAGTATTGCTCCTCGGCTGGCATGGCTTTCTTCAGTGGACAGCTGTGAAGACACTAATACTGCAATGCTTGGGCTGACAATCATACCAGCAATGTTTTCTGCAACACACTTGTAACTGCCTTCATCACTTTCTCTTACCTCCGTGATATGAATGACATCATTAGGTAGCAACACCAATCTGGAATATAAGTTACCAGAAAGTGAGAAGGTTAAGTGATTCCCTTGCCTCAAAATGAAAAGAAATAAATTAAATAAAAGTATCAAGGCTGCAGTAGCTCAACTCTATGATTTCCCTCACACACTTTTACTGTAGTTTCATTAGGATCTAAACCAAACAGTTTAAAGCCTAGACATATCTAGGTAGGTATATATTCTCAGCACATGTCAAGTTGTGTCACATGACTTGTATAGCTTCTGCTTGGCCCGATTCGATGACCACGAGAGAGAATATCATCTGATTCCAAATCTATTTAAATTTAAGCCATCCCTGTATCATTTTGACAAATTTATGATTGAAACGTTTATACGTCTAAAAGAGTACTATTAAGATGAAACTATCAGCAACTGACTTATAATGTGAATGGTACGAGATGTTTTGGTTTCAAATTTTGAGATTCCTACCTAGAATGATTGTATACTAAAGGCACTACACAAACTGTG
Organism: Holothuria leucospilota; assembly: GCA_029531755.1. Lineage (NCBI taxonomy): Eukaryota > Metazoa > Echinodermata > Holothuroidea > Aspidochirotida > Holothuriidae > Holothuria > Holothuria leucospilota. Next base: position 11,169,010 of record CM055969.1, on the reverse strand, counting down.
TGCTACAGTACAATACCACAAGTTTTCACAGGACGATTACTTTGCCTTTGTAGCAGGCTATACAACATATTCCTAGTACTCTGTGATAGCATTCTTGCCTTTTTGGGGCTTTTTACTGAAGACTGAAGTTCAGTCATACCCCAGTTTTGAGAAGTCTTAAAGAGGGGCTGAGTAGACACAGTCTACTCTGCAGCAAACAATTTCCTTGTTGCCAAGCCACGGTACATATAATACACTGTATTAAGGAAAAAGAAAAAAAAAAGAAAAAAAAACAGGAATTATCATTTCAATAATAAATCCTTAAATACTTGCTCATTAACTAGCTTCATTTCAGATTATTCAACCATCCACAAGTAATAGCAGCACAACACGATTATGAGATGGTTTTAAATACATTATCTGTGCTTTTTCAACTATACCATCCAATGTTGCTTTTACCAGCATAAAATCAGCAATAATTTTGACATCAATACAAGGACAAGAGGTATATCCTTGGGGCATCAGAGGCTACACAACATACCATTTCCAACAGCTGAACACCCTCAGTGATTTAACCAGACCAGACAATATTTGCAAGCAAACTACTATTTTATAACAAAAATTGTTTATAAAGTAAAACATATATTTACTCTTTACCTTCCCATGCTTTTACTCAGAATATAAATACTTCCACAAGTTACAATGCAGTGAACACATTGGGGCCTGTGATCTGCCTAGTCCTACAATGTCAGGTAGATGGAACACCAGCTACCTGTTAAAAGGGACTTGTTGAACTGTGCAGCATGCTCCCTGGCACACTTACTTCTCACAGAGACTATCATAAGCCTAGAAGCCATTGGCTTTTGATTTTTTTTTCAGTTGTGGACAGATAGACACACAGATGTCCCATGATGGTAAAAACTCACACTAGCTTTGCTGGTATGAGCTACAAATGAGTTAATCTATTTTATATAACACCTTATTAATTCCTCTACATCTGATGGGAGGATTGGTGGTCACATGCCATGGGTTATTCGGCACTATCACATGGTCGTGTGTTATCCATCATAGGACAGTCCAGAATAACACATGGTGTTTGGCCCTATCCACTCGCTGAATCAAATTTTGACCAAAATCTGGCCTATTTAGGAAGTTAGATGTTATATAACACAATGAATGTTTTCCATTTGTGTGAGAGTATGAATAATTTTATTCGTTGAAAAAGGAACGGTCTATTCAACTCGGCTTTGTCTCGCTGACAATCTTTCAAATCATGAAATTTTTCATACTATCGCACTCATACACATTCATTATTTGTATATTAAGTAACACCTCATTAATTTCTCGACATCTGATTGGAAGATTGGTGGTCACATGCCATGTGTGATTCGGTACTATCATCTTGATTGTGGTGCTCGACCGTGGGTTAGTATATACCAACCCAAGGCAATGAGTCAGCAATCATCGCACAAGGTCTTACAAGCTATGTGCGTGCAACAGGTACCACTTTTGGGGTGAACTCATATTACGTTAACTGTATACAAAAAAAAAACAATTGTTTCACTCGGTGTCCATACTGCAACACTACGACAATCAAGATTATCTTCTTGAGATATTGTCTTCACTATACTTTCACTTTTGACCTCTGGTGACCCAAATGATATTTGACCTCCAAAAGAAACTAGAGGATGATTCTCCTTAATATGCTGCAAATTTCATCAAAGCTTCTCTTTTTGAACTTTGCTATCAACAAGATTTTCGAAGTTTGACCTAATGTGACATGGCAGGTATCACCATCAATCTCACCCAAAATAAAATATCTAAGACCTCTCAAAGTTTCAAGCCCATCCAACTTAAATACTGATATTGAGTACTGTGTTTAAAATGATTTCACATTTTGACCTCTGGTGATTTCAAATTATCTTTGACTTCCACCAAAACATTTTTAACCTTCTTCTCAAATTTGGCCAACCATAAAATATGTGTGAAAATCTTCATAGCTTTAAGATATCATGCTCACAAGGTGTGTCGAGTTTGACTTCTAGTGACCTGTCATGACCTTAGTCTCACCCAAGGACAGCTGCAAAGAACTCAGTATGGTCAGTTTGAAGTCCATTAACTCAGCAATACTAAGTAACTATGTTTGTAAGCCAAGGCTTAACTTATATACAAACAGCATCATGATCACAATGATTGCTTTTGCCTGAAGAAAGGAACTGAACTTAAAAAAAAGTTTGTGAACTGTCAACCTCAAACTGACAAGTACATGCATGAAAAATGGGGCACATGAGAAGGAGCCCCTGAGGTAGTAGTCTAAGTCTGCCACTCCCTGGCAGCAGCTAGATAGGCCCAGAGGGTGACACCTCTGTGTTCTGACATCTCTGTGTTCTGACACATGCAACCCTAACACTCTCAACCCAACCTAACCTAACCCTAACCTAACCTATCCTAACACTGACCTTAACATAAACTTGTTAGAATATAGAGACACTGAAACAAAAACATGTCAACACAGAGAGCAGTCCCCAGCCCAGAGCAGTAGAAGACAGCTACTCCAGGTAATAAAGGGGATGTTGTGAAATGCCCGAAAACTCCCTGGTCTGGGAATCTACCAGCCCCAATATTTTCCTCCTTGTGATACTGTACATATGTAAACCCTTGACTACCTGTAATACAGCTCTGGCAAATTTTAGCTTTCACATAATTTAAAGAGGAAGCAATCTTGTTGCTTTTTATGTTATATATAAAGTGCCCCGGTTATAAGCAAGCAAGTTAACTGTCTTACCAGATGCAACGTTTAACGAACTGTCATATCTCTTACTGTACAAACAATATAAATCACACGGGGTCAATATGAATGATTGTAAAGCACATTACAGATACTGAACTTTAATCCTAATGTTTAAGACCAATCTGATAAGATAACGAAAACAGCTGCTGCATTTCTACAGTGGACACACTGTATCATATACACTACCTATGGCAAGAGAGTCAAGAAAATTGTGGACCTGTTGTCAACTAATGAAGGCAAAAAAAGGAGAAAAAAAATGAAAACAACAATGAAAGAAAAAACTGCCATGTAAACATAATTCCTTGGTAAACGAAATGAGGGCAATCTCTCAGGTCACATCCCCAAAGTAGGTATAGCCCCCGCCGCTGTGTCATTACTGGAACTAATTGCGCAGAAGATGGGATTGTTCATATGTATAACATATGAGGTAAGTAGGAGTGAAATAGATACATTACACAGCTAATCGGTACTGTACAAAAGGGGCACACTTTAATGAAATATATTCAAAAACTCAATTCTTCCTTCTCTGTTTTATAAAACCACTTCACACAACCTTCTATCACCTTCAGGTACATATTGCAAGTAATCACGGATTACAGACATACAGTAACTGAGGGTAGTGAGGGGGGAGGGGGGTGCAGACCTGTTTTGCACTCATACTCTCCCTTTGAAGCTCCTTATAATCAGATAAGATAAAATATATATTTCTGGTATATACACACATTTCTGTCAGATGGAAGCAGTAGAGTACAGCTAAATGAGCAATGATACGAAAAACAACCATACTTTGTGGCAAGTTACATTCATTTTGCCAAATAAACACTAACCTTGTTTCATCAAAAGCAATATTTGTATCATCTTTAAACCATGTAATTATTCCGGCAGGATCTGCTTGAACATGACAAGCAAAACGTAAAACATCACCAATTCTTGCATCTGTTGTTGATGCCATGACTTCAGGAGGACCAATGCCTGGAAAACAGAAGATTGAAACTGTATGCAAAAACTACAACATCAAACCAATGAAATCTCTAAACATAAAGAAAATCGTTTATAAACCATAAACAGCAATATGGAGTGCTTTTCTTGGGTATAAACTCATTAGCTCAATGTGGTTGATCATTCTCAAGGGTTATATTTGCCAAGAAGCAATGTTCCATATCAACCAATAGGAGCATAGCTCTCTTAAAAAACTCATTCCCCTGCGGACATTACACTCAGTGTGACGAGTACAGTGTGTTCTCTATACAGATGTTTAGATCAATTTACCAAATGGTGGTTATGAAAGTTTGCCTTATTAAAGTATGAAGTTCATCCAACCAAGAAGCGTGAAGCCATTCAGTACTGACATACCCCAAACTGTGCACATTACAGCATGAGCTGATAAGGGTGTTGGAAGGCATTCATTAAGATTAAAGTAGGGCAAGAGAAGGTGGAGCTTTAGCTACAAGCCCATGTAGAGGTAAGAAGCCCTACAAATGCATTGTAACAAACAATTTTTCTCCTTTTGTTGGTTTTCATTGTCACAGAATTTTTGTTTTCCACACAAATAAGCCTCATACCCCAGGCATAAACAGCCATAATTTTCCCATAATCCTTTTGAAACTGTGGTATAAAAGACAATGGAAACTGTTAATTTGATTGTTTCAAGACGTAAACCTTTTATTGTCCAGCATTCCATACATTACTAACCTGACCCTGGGGAAAATTCATGGAAAACTGCCAAAAAATTTATTTTCTGAGAATATTAACTTGACTTTACCTTAGTATTTAGGCAATTTAAGAATCATTCATGTCATTTAGTTTGTACAGTTCTAAAACAGCCACTACAGTATGACTGAACTTTGATTGTCCAGGGAGCTGGTTTTCCAGCTTCCTGGATTGTAAACAGTAATGATCTAGTGTTTTCTGCCATTTTGTGCCAATAAAGATCATTTTCTCTCAAACACAGATAAAACCCTGTTAACCCAAACACATCAAAACCAAAGGTTTTTCCAATAATGGAAAAATAGGGTTTTAAATTTTGGCTTCAAGTGCAGTACATTGGGTCCCTAAGAAAGTGTAGCAAAACATTTTCCAAATAATTTTGAAACAGCCAGCAAAATTACAGAAACATACCCCAAAATATTAAGTTATTATTCCTTTATATAACCAATGACCAATGATGGAAGGCAAACTATTTTGAAAATTTCTAAAACCCAGAGATTTCATTTCCAAACTTAAAGCCTATTGTCTCTTGAATAACAAGTGCTCTGTACATACTAAATAAATGTGTGAAGGTGTTGAAGAGAGGTATTCAGAATATAAAGTCGGCGTACATTTCCAAAAATATTGGAGACATTTTGATGATTCTCATATGCCATTCTTAATCCTCTTGTAAGGTCTGCTGTCTTTACTTTAATGTTTAAAGCTCACTACAATACTAACTTTTAAGAGTTACTGAAACTAGTTCTCACCCTATCCTAAAGTACATTAAGTGAAGTGATATCAAGCCAGTACACCCACTTGTGTCTCCTAGCAAGAATTTCAAAACAAATGTGGTTTTTCTTCCAAATTTTAAAAAAAAGTTAAACTGTTTTGTATGGCTCAGATGTATGTTATTTTTGACATCTTGACACCTTAATGTGACTGAATAAGAGGCAAGAAAAATTAGTGTATTCCTTCTGCAAATTTCCACTAAGTTTTGCCTTGTAATGCACTGAAAACTTGGTGGATGCTATCTTATTTGTTCTGATTATTAGTCTGGTAAAAATGTGAGGCCTGTTCAGATAAAATGGAACTTTAGATATTGAACAGGTTCGGATAAACAGGGTTTTACTATATTTTTTAATAGAATGAGTCGTTTATACTGATTAGCTCTCTACAACCATTCAGTGAGCCTGATGAATCCACCAAAAAATAAGAAACATTCATTTCTATTTTTTACTGAGTGAGTGAGGCCCCTGCGGGTACATCTTTCTAAGCTACCCTATAAGTAAACCACTGCAACAGTATTATCCCTTTCAAGACCACACACCTGTACCCTACCCTCACCCACAGGCACCCCTTGGGCTGTTCAGTATATACCATATACTATGTATTACATAGACGGAAAGGTATGTCACAAATCTCCTAGCTCAAACAACTAACTTAAGTTTCTGGCATAATTACCACACTCTTCTCGCCAAATTTTCTTGTATCGAGACTTCAAGTTATAAGGTACGTCAAGGCATTCTTTTTTCCGAATAGTTTCACATATAGTTGTCTGAAGGACAAAATTTCGATGAAGTAACAGTATGAGGATGGTAACTGCTGATAAGAACATTCAGCACTTCCACACTACAATTAAATACTCCTGAAATATTGTCCAAAGTTCTCTAAACTTTCAAGATTATTTCCTAAATTTGTCAAAAATAGTTCGTTTTTTATTATTACAAATCTTGCAGATACATATTAGCATAAATATGACAGATTTTTAAACACTGAATTCATAAAATTTAAAAACTTTTTGAAGAGTGGAAGGGCTAGCATTTTCTACGAACATTTGTGGCAGTTGAACAAAATGTGTGTGTGTGTGTGTGTGTAGCTGTGTCAACAGCCACGACAGAAAATGCTAGCCCTTCCACTTTTCAAAAAGTTTTCAAATTTTATGAAATTCAATGTTCAGATATCGTTCATATTTATGCTAATATGTATATGCAAGATTTGTAATAATAAAAAACAAACCATGATTGACAAATTTAGGAAATAACCCATTGACTACGGCAGTATATACCTCAAAGGAATGAAAACTGTTGCTGCAGTACATGCACAATTACATGCTAAAACAATGTCACTCAAATGCATTTTTGCCACGGGGACATGAAATGGAGATGTAATATGTATCAGGCTTGAGCATCTCCAATATTTCAGAAGTTGGGTACCCATTGCCCTATTAGTCGTGACTTTGCACCACTAAATTTGAAGTCAGCAATATAGGTACAACTAGAACTATCATACACACGCTGTATTGACTGTGCTAAAAAGCTGTTCTGTCACACCCCACCAATCTATTGTCTAAGTGGGGTATGTAATAAAACCAATCCTGTAGCCTAAGGCTGTTACAAATGCAGGGAGCTCTCCAATGTGTCTTTGTGGAAGATGCTTGTGGCAATCAAATGTGTCTTTGCGATGACATCTTCACCTGAACTGTACATTCTCTAGGGAAGTGACAGTTGATCGTTTTAGAGAGGCCGATTCATCATGCATCCAGATCATACATCCAGCTTACACTAAATGCTGGACAGTCCAGCTTTTTGAAAACTATGCCTTCCATCCTGTGTAACCTTGAACCTTCTTCAAAAATGTAGGGACTGACATTTATAATTTGCAAACATATTTTAACCCTTTCAGGACCATACAACTTTATGCTGCCCAATATGGCTTGGAGTACTGACTCAAAATGCACCAAACGATGCAAAGAATATTTGGTTTTAACCACTCCTACTATATAACATATCATCTTTTACAACAGTCCCCAGCTTTACTCATATGCAAATTACTTTTACTACTGTGAAGCACAGCATCATGTCTTCTTTTCACATACTAGTCTTGTTTACAGTTTTGCAGTCCTGACCAACTGTAATTTATGGGCAAACAAATTTCATGCCAATTTATATTACCCCCTTATGTAAATTCATCTATGGTTCTTCTTAAAGTGTGCCTAAATTTTAGAGTTACAAGAATATGCATTCCATCAGAGGTTGCAAAATGAATGGCGTTTTATGCAATTCTCATCTTTCAAAACTTCCTGACTTGAATTATTGTAATTTAATCTTTTTATTTGGAAAAAAATGATGGTGCAAACCGTGATGTCCTTCTTGTATAAATATCACCGCTTGCTTTTGTTTGCTGTTGAAATGAAAACATCTGTGACCTTCGAAAAATTAGTTTTTTTTTTTTTTTTTGCACAGAATGTTGTAAGGGGAATGCTGTACAGTTACACAGCTCTATCAAAAATAACTGTGTTATCATCACACAGTGCTCACATTTTGGCACAGGGTTCGGAAAAATAATGCAAAGCATAGGACAGTGTCCCAAGTAGTACAATTAAAGGGCGGGTCACATTAGAGCCATTTTCAATCCGAAGCCTGATCTGAATTTTTTTAAATTGCACCAACAGTTTTTTATTCAGACTTTGTTCTAAGGATGGTCACGCTATATTGATAACTGATCCTAGTTTGTTGCACGATAAATTGTTCTGCTACCATTATACAACTTATACCAGCTCAACAGAGTGGTATTTGTTTGAAAATGTATCCAGTTTTTGCACTTATGTCCAATAAACGCTGTCTACCGATGTGACGTCACGAAATAATTGGTTTTCATATCATTTTCGTAGTCTTCTGGTGAAAGTCATTATTTACATAAGTTGGCAAATTTTTGGCTCTTTCTGATCAGGGATGGAGAAATTTTTTAAAACTAAAACTCACAAAAATTGGACCGTAATCCTGTCTGAAACCACTCTAGTGTGACCTCCATTTAACAACATTTTTGCCGTCTATCATCTTAAACCAGGTGACTAAAGGTTAATTTTTATATTTCAGCATATGCATGTCCTTTCAAGATGGAACCTGGAGCAATGGTGTTCCTTTTTCAACCTTTGTACCATGTATCTCTGAAATTTTAGACTTAAGGTGCACTTTACTCGATAAAACACCTTGGTTTGCCAGATATAAAATATTTATGTCATGAGACATCATGAAAGACACAGCTTGTAAGGAAAGTACTTGAGTTTTAAAAGATATAGCTGATGATGATTCAAACCAATACTAAGGCCAGCATTTTAAAGGGCAAAGGTGGTCACCCCAAACATATAAACCAGTATATGTGGATGAAGTTTTTACAACTTGAGTGGAGGTTCTGCCCACAATACAAAAATACATATGCCTATGCATCTGGCAGAGGGTATGTATGACCCCTTTTGTACCTTCAGTAAAGATATTTATGGAAAAACAATTCCACTCAAACTTAATATTTGGCAACAGTCCATGGTTAGCTATGGGGCTCCACAGTTTTAAGTTCATAAAACTGAGGTACAAAAAACCCAACCACCAAGCATTCAATGTCAACCTATATGCTAACATACAATGATGGTCCCTAGCTCAGTCATTTCATGCAGCTGCTTGACCTATGCATTCAATCAAACAGGCAGCTGGTACCCATGAAACTTTGTATTGTCTCAGTTTTACAGTCTCTTAAAAAAGGTGATTACAGAATAAATTCTCTTTTCTTCAGTCCTTCCCACCATTTATTTGACTATAGGAGCTATACTCACACTGACCTTTGATTAGAATTTTACTAATATCCATGACAGCAAACAATCCTGAAAATACATCTGTCATGCCCATAGATCATGATGAACACATAAGAACTTGAATACTCCCCAAAACTTTAACGAACCTGGTTTGGGAGTCTATGAGCTCCAATACTTACCTCTGATTTACAAACGTATACCATTATTGCCTGCCATAACCGTTCTGGCAAAAACCTATGACACCACAATGACACCAATGACACCTACAGAGGGCACCCTATAACCTAACTCTTCCTTCTGAATTTTTGTCAAACCGAGTTGGAAACAGCTAGGCAATAATGGTGTACATATGTAAATAGGAGGTAATAAGAAGCAAAACAGATGCTCATTGCTTAAACTCATAGCTTCCACTTTGAGGTAATTCTGATTTTTGAGGAAATTTCAGGAATTTGAAAGGCTTTTACGAATTTTATAAAGGATACTCTAAAGGTAAGGGAAATGTAAAGAAATTTATGAAAATACAACGAAAATGTTGGGATACTGGTAATTCATGAAAATTCAACTTCTAGGGAATACCTAAAAACTCACACTAGAAACTAGAAGTAATATATATAGAGAAGCAAATCTGTAATACTGATGCAAAATTTTCAACTTTGCATGTTCTGTGTTTATTAGAGTGGTGTTGCTGGCTTATTGGTGTAGACTTTGAGTTTGAAATCTGAATCAAAGGAAATCTGACAAAACTAATTAGGAAATTCTAAGGTTCATGTCAGGATACTAGCCAATGTGGGTGATATTGGGGGAGCAGTGTCAAAACCATTTCAAGGTGCATGCAGCATGGGAGATTTATACCATTAAAGTGGGCTGAGGGATGTAGTTCTTCCCCTCCCCCACTCCCTCCCTCCTTCCCCCATTCAGGCAGAAAATTTGCTATTTTTCAGGCAAAGCATATATGCTATTTTGGGGACAAACATTCCTAAAAAAGTGCTCCCCTTCCCTCTTGAAAGCAGTCTTGCATGTTAATGCCACTCTAGGTTGTCTACAATCCCATGGATGTAAGATTACACTGCAAATGTGTTTAATTTAATACAGACCTTTCTGTGAGTACATAGGCCTACCTTCTAATTCTCTCACTCTAGCACACACTTTAGCACACTTACCTGCACTTGTATTAGACAAAATGGATTTGTACTTTGGTACTTGTATTCACAGATTCCAAAAGCAAGGTATTGTTTAAAATGCAAAATTTTGTACTTGTTCTTGAGAAAAAGACAGTACTCTTAAATATCCAGAGATACTGCACCTACACTCGTAGTCATAAATAGTTTGTACACACACACTGTAATTTTTTAGTACTTACAGTGGGTCAATACCACTGTTTTTGAAGTCTTCTCTCCATCAAGTATTATTAATACCCAAAAGGATTATTTTACACAACTTGCAAACCATGGGTGAGTCCTGCTTCGAACACACATAACGACAAATGTATTAATAACTTCCAGAATCCCAAACACTCCCTGGTTTGTGGAACTACGAGCCCCGATACTTACCTCCTATCCATTCACGCTAGGCTAAATAGCGGAAAAGGTACCTACGCTAAAAACTTATGAGAAAACCTAAAGAACGCTAAAATGAAAAGGTCAGGAGCCTAAAAGGGACCCAAACAGCCCAAAGAAAACGAGATACTCATCCAAACCCACTGAGGATCATAGCAGAACTGACTATTGAAGCACTCTTTTGAAAGAACAATCCGAAGGAGGAAAATATCTGATATGTTTGAAGGAAATACACTCAGGACTCAAATTATGCATCAAAGTTTCTGACAAGTCAAGTAAGAAGACGAAGCTGGAGACTGCCCTCTATCAGAGGCCAGCCTCCTCCTATGTGTGATCAAGACTTACTAGGACCTTATTATGGGTAAGTGAGGGTTACAACTGTAGATAGGAGGTAAGAGAGAGGCAATGTAGATTAGACGCATCACAGACTATTCACTACTTTCACCTGTACAGTGTACAATGTATCCAATGCAACACATTTCATGGTTCCCTTTGGGCACTTTCTTCAACTATATACTGTATACCATCACATTATGGTTTAATACATTCCTCTCATACAGCATACAATGGTTCTTACACTGCATATTCTAAGGGCCAGCTCCCTTCGCAAACAATAAAATATGTGTATCTTGGACACTCATAAGAACCTTTCAACTGTGCACGCCATAACGCGATTCGACAAGATAAAATATGTCTAATGATTTTCCTACTACAGGTAACATTCTCTTTATTGCTTAAGAAATTTTCCAATGCTAATTAGTACCAAAATGGCAACACATGAAAATCTCAGTCAGCAACACGGGTATACAAACTGAAACTTTGTCAACTCTATAGCAACGCTTCACATCAACTCCTATCACACCTTTCATCGGCTGCACGATCTCAGTAATAACACCCTTTCATCGCATCAGTTCTCATCGTTCACATCACACCAAACGTAGTTTGGAATGGGCCTTAACAGCACCATATATACTGAATTTATGATACATTCACCTGTATATCATATATCACTGGCCAAAATATATTTTATGAGTGAACTCCCTCAGGACACTTTTTATAGGCATGCACCTTCAATAACATTCCCAACATCACCACACAATTAACAGTTTAATACATTTGTTTGAATCCATAAGTAATGAATCTTAAACTCTGTCAAGGGCAAGGACACAGTGAGAGATTTTACGGCCATGCAGACGTGACTATAAACATGGATGAACCCATAACAAGCAGTACTACAGATGTCATGAAACACTGTCATGAACCAGTTCCTGGATGTCTCCCGGACAGTTCTTCTGGGACAATTCTCACCCCTGGACAATTCCCAACCCAAACAATTTGCCCCAAAATATTCTCCAACGAGGACGATTCCAAACTTTCAGAAGGAGATTGTCCAAGATGGGAACCGCAGGCCCTCCACTGAGACACTCTAATTCCAAAGTGGAAATGCTGGATGAGGGCCCATGCCATACATGACAAATAATCACATTACTCACCACATTACAGAAACATCAACCTCTTGCAAAATATCACTTTGAAATAACATCAACTTCCTGCTTATATAGTACATTAACCCTGTCACGTGGTAACTGTAGACGATAACTTACAATCAAATGCAAGTGTACACCAAACTTCATAACTTTTCTTTATCCTTTTCTTTATCATCATTTAACAAGAAATGGATAGGCTTGCATGCTAATATCTTTTTAAGAGTCAACATTGCAGAAAGTAAAGGGTAGTAACTTCCTGTCTTTGTATATTCTTTGATGATATTGCACCTCAACTATTAAATTTATGCTTCAACACTTTCAAGATTCACATTACTAATTAATTCAGAGTGTAAAGCAATGCAACAGATTTCACAATGAAAATGAACATTACAGAAATATAGTTTCTTCCACACAAGACTGCTCTCGTCCCTAACTTCTGCATTTAAGCGGTTTCCCAAATACTGCACTCCACTTCTCAAGTTAAAAGTTCATGTGCAGTATCATGAACACACCCTCCTACCGGTTAAATCTGTAGAATAAATCAATTCTGGCAGGGATTGTGAGGAATGATTTTACATAGCTGACTATAACCATAGCTCTGCCTCTTTGCTGTAACCCCATGCAAGAGGTTACATTACAGGTCCCTTGGCAACCTGGCTACATATGACAGTGTTGCCATGAGCAGCTCATAAAATACTGGCAATTCTGTTTCCATATGGCCGAACATGAACTCACCACAATATGAACTGTGTAGTGTACGTGATATACAGCAAGCCTGTATGGCTGGTGCACTCAAATACACTTATCTTGAAGAACGTACAGAAGCGCCTTGTGTGTTCAGGTTATGCTGCCCTATTGAGTTCATTATCAGTCAACATGACTGTATGTATGTCAGGTATAATTTAGGGGTATAATTATGAGGGTGTTTGTGAATGGTTGGTTGCCTTTATGATGTTGCAATTTTATCATTTGGGGTTTGTATCAATGAGCCCATCAACATCATGAACATCTTGAAGATGCTCAATAAATCCAAGGTTCAAAACAAGTCTCTTGTAACAACTTTGTATTGTTGACAGTTGATTTTGTACTGTACCCTTACCAATTTTGAAAATTCTCAGACAGTATCAACCAAAGCATGCATGAACTCCTGTATTTTGCTCACAATAATAGTCCAAAAAGTTTTGGTAGTCAACCTGGAAGTCTGCAAGCTTAAAGGGACAATGCAGTCACCCCAAATTCAGTGGTGGCACCAGGTGGGGGGCATGCAGGGGGATCAAGGAAGTCTGGCCCCTGTCTGGGCAATTTTTAGTTTCCTCAGGGAGTCTTAGTCGATATGATAAAGTATGCAGTCCCTGACTGCAACTAGGTGCGACGGTTTACCTGCCTTTAGCTCTACACGCAATGTAGGGTCACTCCATTTTCTTCGATAGTTTCATTCCACATAGCTAGATAGCACAAGTCCTGTCCACCTTACCAAGTAAAATGTAGGCTGAGTACACAGTCCATGTAGAGTTCGTAAATTTCATCACATATCTCAATACCTAGTTGCTGTGTGTGTCATGCTGTATTGTCATTTGGTAAGCGACTCACGGAGCAAAGTTTGGCTACTTCATCGGGTAGTCCAGGTAGTTTCGACACAATGTATGTTATCCCCAATACAGTCTACAACCCCTACAGTTTTTCTTTCTTTTTGTTCTTAATGATTTCATATAGTTTTTGTGTAAGCAGTTTCACAATTCAGATTCAAAAGAATAATATCAGTGAGCAACTCGGCTCTTGAAGTATTAAGTTATATTATGTAAAATATGCCCTGCAATGGTGTGGGATAGCTAGGCTCCTTCATATCCCCTTCTAACCATGCACCCCTGCAACATAGTGAGCTGTCGAAACTTGGGGTCGCTGGCATGGCTCGGCCCCCTTTGGGAAAGTTCTGTCGCCACCCATGGTCACTTTACTTATTTTGGCTTCCAAAAGTTTCATTTTGGGATAAACTCCACAAAACTCCCTGGTTTAGGAGTCTACGAGCCCTGATACTTACCTCCTGTTTACAATATGTAACCCTCACTTACCCGCAGTTATTCCCGGCAAATGAAAAGATAGCCTACTGGAAGAGAGCCCTCTTGAAGAGACAACGGACTCTATTGGCTCGGGGGTTACCGGCCAGGAGCCGTTTCCGTCCAGAAGTCAAGGTGTAGGAGGTGATCTTACCCAGCCGGACGATGCTCAAGTAATTGAACAAGAGACTCAACCAGATCTTTCTAACCGAAGACAAGATTTTCCTGAAATGAGCTCTCAGGAGGTAACTAGACCTGAAACTGCCCAAGTCCAGCAAGCTGAGCCAGGGAACGTTACCCTACAAGGCCTTCTGGTCCAGGTCCAGCCAGAATCTGCCCAGCAGCCTTCCAGCTTTCCGGCCCAGATAATTTCTCATCAAGGGAACATGGAAACCTCTAGTTCTTCATTGAGTAGAGACTTTGAGGGGTTTGATGAGGCTTCTATTGCTGAGACCCATCATGGTCATCGTAGTCGGCTAACTTTTGATACGGCAAGTGAAAGAATGAGTGGGCCCTCTTCAAGAGGGCTCTCTTCCAGTAGGCTATCTTTTCATTTGCCGGGAATAACTGCGGGTAAGTGAGGGTTACATATGTAAATAGGAGGTAAGGAAGGGCGATGTAGACCCCAATTTTCGGTATGCTTTGCCCACTCTTCATCAGTTCTGTTTCTTACAGCTACTAAACCTAGTTAATGTTCTCTTATGTCTGTCTTGCCCGGACAATTGACCTGTATAAGTTTTAAATAAGTACAGATTCTTTTAATAGTGTAGGCTTACCCCAAAAAATTTTGTGCGCTTTCCAGTTTCACAGTTTAGATTCCGGAAAAAAACGTTACATCAGCTCAGAACTATGTTCCTATAGTATATACAATTTATGCAATACATGCCCCTCAATGGCATGGTATATTAGTACACAGGCTTTCTTCGAATCCTCCTTACCAACCCCTCGACAGTGTCAGGGCTTCAGGTCGATGGCCCCCCATCGGGGATCTGCCCCCCCCCCCCCAGTCGAACAAATCATGGCGCCACCCCTGCCCAAATTGAATTAGTGTACCTGGGTATCCTAATTCATAAATGGCTCTCTCCAATTATGTGACAACAATTTTGTAACTGAACTTTTAATTCTGGTGTCTTTGAGAAATTATCTCTCCAGATCTTTTAGATTTGCTCAAACTAAGGTCTCTTTTTTTCGTTTGGTTGTCTAGTTAAAGTGAACAAGCAGTTGCCTCAAACTTACTTTGACACATGAAGTAAATGTTACAAATTTATTCTTATTACTATTGCAATTATCTTTCATAATGTTTCAGAACATAAAGGTGACATTCTCTAGGAAAACAAATGGGTTATTTTGCATAAATTCATGAATTTCAAGTTAAAATCAAATCCTAACGATCTTTCCACTGTAATGCCACCACAGCCATATATTCAATACCTGACCAACATTTACTCAGACAGGATTCTCAATATTTCATGAAAACAATACCTCCTGATTTTCCCTATTAAGTTTTCTCACACAAATTTTCAGAATTCTTATATGATTATTCAGACTGATATTAAGCCAACACAGCCAGTCATCCATATTGTTTACACATTCATGACACAAAACATTAATAAAGTGACCATTTCCTTTTTGGAACCAATCAAATCCCCAACCTTTTCCGTAATCTGAGGCGTTCTTCTCAAATTCCCAAACTTTTCCCTACAGTACATGGAAAAACTAAGTACTCATTTTCCAGGTTTTACTGATTTCCAGTCTTGACTGGGAACCCTGTTATATCTGTAAAACCCATAATCCGTAAGAGTGGAATTGTTTCTAGATCTGTCTGACATCAGAACATCATAAAATACTGCTTGAAAATTGGTTTCTTTTCATTTCTTCCTTCACGTTTTATGTTTCTCACACAGAACGTTTGAACTCTCAAAAGTCACTGAAATGTTGTGCCTATCAAAACTCTTCCATTTCACTGGACCTTAAGCAAATTCTCTGCAAAGCAGCCTCTATGAAACCCATGGGCTGTGGGCAAATTTGATCAGTTAAACACAAAAAGAGCTCCCAAACTGGCACTGCCTGCCTGGTGGATGGGTATGACTCTTGCAACTAATACTGTCTGCAGTTATCATACCAACATCCATAAACTTTTGCAAGAATAAACCATCCATTTGCATACAGATTGTACACTCAAAAAATCTAAATGATCACAACATACAGGTAGTCCAAATCATAAATATTCAAAGACAAAATCACTAAAGCAAATCTGATTACCATAAATTTCTTGTGACCAAAGTCAATGTTTTAGGGCGTAACTTCACTCGCTTTAAACTCACCCAGTGAATTACTGTAGTCCCATTGACTCACTGTGTAAAAATGACAAGGTCAAGGTCACAGTTTACTATCCCTGTTGCAATAAATTTATATCAGACCCAATCAACAATTCAGAGATAACTTCAGATTAGGCTCATGAATATAGCAAAACTGGATGATCTCTTCCATTACTTGCAGGTACTAGAATGCCCACATATGTGACACTTGCTGCGAAGGTATGAACTGGCATTGACAGCGGCATAAAATATTGAACCAGAATGCAAAAATGCATTGACGTTTCGATGATAAATATGTTTTATTCCAAATAATGCCACGTCCCGTTCCTTTCCGGCATTGGTCAAATGCTATCTTAATGTTTTGGAAAAATACAGTTTTGTGTTCATATTGATCTTGAGAATTCTTGGGAAACTTTGCACTTTGACCTTTGGTGACCCCAGATGACAATCTTGGTTTTTCAGAGTTTGACCCTCTGGTGACCCTAGATGGCCTCTGACTCTCACCAAAAACAACAGAGTTCTTACTCTTACCATCAGGCATCTGCATACTAAGTATGAAATTTATACAAGCTTCCTACCTCAAGATACCCTGTTAACAATGACTTCAGGGTTTGACACCCAGTGACCCCAGATGACCTTTGACCTCCACCAAAAACAATAGCATTCTTTGTCTAACCACAACGCATCTATACACTAAGTATGAAATTCATCCAAGCTTCCTACATCAAAATATCGTGTTAACAAGGTTTTCAGAGTTTGACCCCGTGACCCCAAATGACTTTTGACCTCCACCAAAAATGATATAGTTCTTCCTCTCACTATAAAGCATACATACAATGTATGAAATTTATCCAAGCTTTCTACCTCAAGATATTCTTTTGACAAGGTATTCAGACTTTGACCCTGGGTGACATGAGATGACCTTTGACCTCCACCAAAAATAATAGTGTTCTTCCTCTCACTATAATGCATCTTCATACAAAGTATGAAATTTATCCAAGCTTCCTACCTTGCTATATTGTGTTAAGAAGGTTTTCAGGCTTTGACCCTTGGTGACTCCAGATGACCTTTGAACGCCACCAAAAATGACAGGGTTCTTCCTCTTTCCATAACACATCTACATACTACGTGTAAAATTTATCCAAGCTTCCTACCTTGTAATATCGTGTTAACAAGGTTTTCATAGTTTGACCCCAGTGACCCCAGGTGACCTTTGACCTCCACCAAAAACAATAGGGTTCTTCCTCTCACTATAAGGCATCTACATACAAAGTATGAAATTATCCAAGCTTCCTACCCTGAGATATCGTGTTAACAAGGTTTTCAGGCTTTGACCCCAGGTGACCCCAGATGACCTCTGACCCCAAAGAAAAATAACAGGGTTCTTCCTCTTTCCACAACACATCTACATACAAAGTATGAAATTTATCCAAGCTTCCTAACTTGAGATATTGTGTTAACACGGTTTTCAGAGTTTGACCCCCAGTGACCACAAATGACCTTTGACCTCCACCAAAAATGACAGGGTTCTTCCTCTTACTATAAGGCATCTACATACAAAGAATAAATTAATTCAAGCTTCTTCTCTGGAGATACTGTGTTAACAATGTTTTCAGTTTGACCCCTGGTGACCCCCAGATGATCTTTGACCTCCACCAAAAACAATAAGGTTCTTCCTCTTACCATAACGCATCTAAATACTAAGTATGAAATTCATCTAAGCTTCCTACCTTGAGATATTGTGTTAACAAGGTTTTCAGAGTATGAAAACATGACCCCAGGTGACTTTTAACCATCAAAAATGATAGGGTTCTTCCTCTCAATATGGGGTATCTATGTACCAAGTTTGAGAAATGCCAGTTTCCCTTCTTGAGATACTGTGTTAACAAGCAAAGTGTCACAAACACACACATATACACATACACGCATACACACATACACACGCCATCATGAATGCATAGGTTTCTCTTATCATCGAAACCAAAAATGAGGAAAATCACCCACAAATTCTTGTCAATTACAACACCCTTAATTAAGAAGTACCTGAAATGAGATTTTCAAGGTGCATTTTTTCTTCCAAAAGAGCACTTCAAAATTTAAAGAAATTTCTGACACTGGTGCAAAGTCTTGACTGCAGTCTCACAATAGAATCTCTCAACGGATTTTGGTTAAAATCTAGAATTCAAAATGTCATCCCCAAATATCCCCAGTTCAGGAATCAACATGCCACAAATTCCCCAAAACTCCCTGGACTGGGAATCTACAAGCCCCAATACCTTCTATTTACATAATGTAATCCCAAACTACCCTCAACTAGACCCTCTTCTGGAGTTCGCCCTCTATCCACTGTGCTATTAGTTTACCAGGGTCTAGTTGCAGGTAGGTGGGGATTACATATGTAAATAGGAGGAAAGAGAGGGGTGATGTACATACAGTATGTCACCCTATGCACAGTAACCTAGCAAAAGTTCACAGACAAAGGGAGAGGGTACCCTTACCAGAAGTGTCCTGTATCATCATCCTAATTTGCAACAAATTTCAGAATCACAAGTACAAAGCAAAGTATCTTACTCCTCAAACTGACTGTCAACCTTTGAAAAATCAACCCCGATATTTTCTAACATCAAGTTTGCCTTCAAGAAGTACTTGTTAATGCTAGAGAGGATCTATAAGTATTACATGACAAAAGTTTAGTCATTGTAGGTTAGCACAGGAATTGAGAAACAGTTCGTTCTTAATTCTAAAATGCAAATTTATACCTTGCATCAAGTGAATGCCAAGCTGGCAATATCAAAGCAAGCAAACTCAAGACAAAGGGCACCTTAGATGCCAGTCGGAATAATAAATATTAAACTAGAACATGGCAAGTAAATTATCCCAAACTACCAGTGTATACAAGGCTGGTGAATAATATACTGTATATTCCACAAAATCTTGTATTCACAGTGGACAAAAGTGCCACTGGGTGGGACGTTTACTTCCAAATATGTGAATTTTGTTTGAAATGGTGCCATGTTACAATAACATTGCCCTCCCTTGTTTCTTATATGTGTTGAAAGAAATTTGTCTACATTTGAAGCTTTTAAATTAAGCAGACCTTTCTGCTAACTTCTTTAGTACACAGGTGTTATCGTTAGTTTTGTTTTCCCAGTAGCTTTAACTTTGTGTGATTGAGCTTTCTATTTTGGTTACTTTGAAGTCAATTATGCACCAAACACTGCCACCGGACATTTGATTTGACGGTTTTACTTCAGAAACAACCGAGGACTGCAATTTCACATGGTGGCAATCTGAGCACTTTATCAAGCCTACTGCAAACAAATTCCTTAATCTACCCCAGCTAACAGCAACATTCTTTCTAACTGTAGTCTGTCTTTTAAGGCAGAACACTCAATAAACCTTCAGCTGACCACGATCTAAAAGAGCATTAATTCTGAAGCTCAAGCTTTAATGCATGGGGCCAGTTCTCACAAAAAATAATCATGACTTTCTCAGTGACTCCCCAAGAGAGATCTGCTTCTTCATGGTTGGATGTCGTTTATTTATTCCACTGTACTTGAGGATATTTATCATACAGACTTGAGAGAGTGTGGTGGGAAAGTATAGCTGTCTGTGGATGTGGTCTACAGTAGATGTTTATCAAGTGCTTCAAAAGGAAAAAAGTATTTGTTATAAATCCAAAGTGGCAGGAATGACTTAGAGGGCATTCCTCATTTTCCTCTCCCCTCCACCCAACTGAATTTTACTAGCTGTTAATCTCTGACGCAAGAATAGTCCGTTATTTTATGCCCAAGGTGCTTCATATTGTAATAAAAATTTTATAACACTACCACAAAGTCAAAAGGGGTTATCTCCTATCACTACCACACTAAGTACACTCAATATGCCATAATTGCCATAATTACCCCTACCCCTCCTCTAAAAATAAATCCTGCTATTGAAAAATCTTACAGAGGGAACCTAGGTGTCCTCTACATGACCAGCTTCCCAAATGCATGCATTACTACAAACAGTTGCAGAAGACACCAATGACAACATGAACAAACTTCTTTCATAAAGACTGAGACCATCATTCATGATTTGCTATCTTTCAGAATTGAGTCAGTCTTTTACCTATCTGCAAAGGGAGCATATACACTATATATATTTATCTTATCTGTCATAAATGTAAGTCAATTGTTAACAATGTAACTTTATATGAGGTACACGGCGGGAATGAATCATAATCTGTTATTGACTTTCAATTTCTTACATTATATTTCTAGCATTCATTGCTTTATTATTGGAGCAGTTGACCATTCCACTGGCAATGAAACAAGGGCGAGATATAGTAGTCTAGTCAGGCTGTGGATAGAGCGCCATCTAGAAAATGGATTTCATTGCCAGTGATCATTCGCAGTATATGTACTGTCCAATATTAGTAATAGGGGAAGGGAAGTAGGAGCAATACAGTTCTTACATTTCACGTTTATATTAAGTGCATAATATACTGAACTGTGGAACAATACATAAACAGCCTTAGCATTATGGTACCACATCAAACAGCAAGGCTGCAGCTGCCTCAGTCAAGCTTTATTTAATGCTGCAGCATGGTTGAAGAATCTCATGCCTGAGATTTTGAAATTGTGCCTATGGAGCCCCTGTACAATACTTGTGAGGAAATAAAATTAAACAGACATTTTGTTCACTGATGTAGCAAACTATATCATGTCTGCAATGAAAGCAGGGACCAGAGACCATTTACTTCCTAGTTGGCCCAAAGTTATCCCTAGTTACACTGAAATTTCTGCGAGCCAGGTTATTCAAGTAGCTCTTGCTTCACTCAAAATCATTCCATAAAACACTATGAAGTGAAAACATGACAATGTGTACATTTTTGTAACTAGTTACCTTCATACTGAAATCTTTTGTGGCCCCTGGTTACACTAAAAACCCAGGGAAACAAGGAACACTTGTGAAATGAAACTGGGCCCCTGGTTCAGCCTAACTTAATTAAAACCTCAATTTTGATGGGATTGTAGATCTATCTTTCCGATTGTTATCTACAGCTAAGTGATTTCTTGTTACACAGAAATTGACTTCTCACTCACAATAACAATCTATAAGGTACCAGCATTTTAAAATTTATCTCCATCTTCTTCTTTGCCTGGATGAATGAGTATACTGTAATTTACAATTAACCAAACCATGGAACACTGAGAAAAGAAACTGGAAATAAATTCAAATCTTACAAGTCTTCAGTGCACAGGGTTGTTGAACCTACTAGATACATGGTTTTTCTCTTAAGTATTTCTTCATAGGGAAGTATTACTTTAGTTTTAATCTACACTTTAGATAACAATTTATAAATTTACATCACCCCTCATTACCTCCTAATTACAATGTTATTGTGCTAACTGCCAAGTCAAAAAAACACAACACAATGCCACAAAAAGGTTTAAAATTAATATTGTACACTTGTATTTCGCATTTGAGAAAAGAAGAGACTTAAATCTTCACTGCCTGTTAAATGATTTATTACACTAACAGGTGACAACAGTGTACAATTCATGACTATCACAGACACTGTCATCCAGTGTACAATTCATGACTATCACAGACACTATCATCCAATGTACAATTAATCACTATCAGAGATACTATCATTCAGAGCACAATTCCTTACTATCAAAGACACTACCATCTAGTGTAAAATTCTTGACTTTTTTAGACACTATCATCCAGTGTACAATTCATGACCATCACAGACACTATCATCCAATGTACAATTAATCACTATCAGAGATACTATCATCCAGAGCACAATTCCTTACTATCAAAGACACTACCATCTAGTATAAAATTCTTGACTTTTTTTAGACACTATCATCCAGTGTACAACTCATGACTATCACAGACACTATCATCCAATGTACAATTAATCACTATCAGAGATACTATCATCCAGAGCACAATTCCTTACAATCAAAGACACTACCATCTAGTGTAAAATTCTTGACTTTTTTTAGACACTATCATCCAGTGTACAATTCATGACAGTCACAGACACTGTCATCCAGTGTACAATTCATGACTGTCACAGACACTATCACCTACTGTACAATTCATGCCTATCACAGACTCTATCATCCAGTGTACAATTCATCACTATCACAGATACTATTCTCCAATGCACAATTCCTAACTCTCAAAGACGCTACTATCTAGTGTAAAATTCATGACTATCATAGACATTATCATCCAGTGTACAATTCATGACTGTCACAAACAGTTTCATCCAGTGCACAATTTGTGACTGTCACAGACACTATCATCCAGTGTACAATTAAATACTATCACAGATACAGTACTATCATCCAGTGTACAAATTCATAATTATCAAAGGTCCTATAGTCCAGTGTACAATTCGGGACTTTCACAAACACTATCACTTTGCGGAGTAAAAGTCAATGAGGGGCAAAGCAACTAGGCATAACCAATTTACAACTGTTGATACTCATGTTTGGAAAAGCTAAAACTACAGTAATTATAATACCTCAAGAAAGTCCAACATGATTTCCTATTTGCACCAGTAATTGCTCACAATCACTACCAAACTCCCTGGATAAGCAGCTTCCTTTTTGTACACTTACCATCACTTACCCACAACAAAAGTCTGGCAAAAGATGAGTGGCAGAGTGGAAAGGAGCCCTAAATCTCTTCCCTTCCCCTTCCCCACCCCCACCTCTAACTCAACTCTTTTTTTGCTACATCAGTTCAAGAGGACCATAGTTTAGAGCCCCGTTTTTCCCCTTGAAAGTTGCTGAAGTATGGGGACATTTTTCAAACTAGAAATTTGAATTTGCATGGCAAATCCGACGTAGCCTCTCCGAGAAAGAGGTGTGGGAGTTGTTTTTCAAACAGGAGAAAGGAGATGGAACATAAGGCATATTAATTAACCGCGCGTCAGAGACATTTTAATTTTTATAAGCAAGCTCATGACAGTAGAGTTCATGAACTTATGGAGTTATTTTTCGTAAAATGTCCTGAAAGTGCAGGTAGCTAAGCATGATAAAACAGTGGGTACCGAGGACTTAAAGATTATTATTAAAGATATTATTATTCAAGTGAATTGAATTTACTTTTATCAGTAGCTTCGCGGGCCAGACGAATTAGTGGTCTCGCGGGCCGGAGGCTAAACGAACCAACATGCCTGAGGTTCCTCACCCTTGCTGTATTGATCCACCGTACATACCCTAATGATCTAAGTGCTAGTGCCCCAGTAGGCTACTTACACATACCGCTGTGTTGTTTTAACGATGGACGTGAATTCATTCATTTTACATTGACAGCGGCAGGAAGGTCCCCATTTTTTCCTCCAAATCTCAAGGTCGTAACTTCTGGCAATTTAATAAACTAGAACATCGGCATGCCGATTTATTATCTCAAAATTAAGCATATAGCCTAGTAAGTTTCAAGTTTCCCGACGAAAATCGCCCGCGTCTAAATACCTCGTTGCTAAATCAAACAGGCTTTCCGCTGCCAACTTCCCGGCCGGATCCCCGGCCTGCTCCTGCTGGAATTAGCGCTACTCGACTCGCCTTCTGCAACTCCAGCTGTCCAGTGACACTAATAGCTGGTAATACCTTTCTCAAAGTGCTGAAAAAAAAATCCGAATCTATATTCGGACGTGACAGAGAATCACTTCTTAACGATTGGTCATCATTTAAAATTCCCACTTGAGATTGGGTCAATTTAAAAATATTCAGACTATCCCGCATGTGCGGAGCTGCAAATCGAATATTTTTTTTCAATATATCAGACAGTCTCTTCGATGCATTATTTTGGTATCGTAATTTGTTTTTATAGATTCCCACCGTTCGTACGTTTCAAGAAGTCATTTGAGCATTTAAAATCCTTCAGTTTAAGTCGAGGGGTGACAATGAGAATACAAAAAACTTTGAAATTTGAAAATGAAGGATTATGGTCAACCAAAATTCAAAACGAACAACTCGTCTCGAAAGTAGATCCGTACATACTTTGGTCTATGCAGGTCATGAACAAGCGTGCGTTTGTCTGATGTGTCTAGTTAATTATATATGTCAATGGTACGTTACACAGTACGTGCTATAAAGGTAGACCTATAAAAATGCAAGTAAGCCACTACATCCTAGGAAGCCATTTTCTAAGTCTCTTTGTCCGGCCCATAAGGGAGCCCAATCATGAATCTTTCGTCCAGGCAAGCCACGTTCGACGTCTAATTGTGATTACTTTTGTAAAATATGTGAGCAGTGCAAAAGTTTGCAAAGATTCTCATATTTCTTTGCTCTATTGCTGTAAATTCCTTAAATTTCTTCGAGTTACATTCTGTTCGCACCTGAACATTTGGAAGCTGAGTGATCCTGGTAAAACATCGTCAATGGCGACTTAACAGAATACAGGATTCTTCCGCATTTAATTCATACGCTCAATGGAGTTCGCGTAGTGAAATGGATTACTTTCTTTTGCGCAATGTAAAAAAATGGTCTATTTGGGAGTAGTTTGCCTTCCTAAATGATTAAGATATAGGGATCTGAAATACGATTCCGCTAAATGATTAAGATATAGGGATCTGAAATACGATTCCGTACACGTAGCCTTAGAGGCTACGTAATGATTAGTTTTGATAACAGTAAGAAACCCAAAAGTTTTTTGAAGACAAGTTTTGAATTAATAGCACCTTTCCATTTCGAAATGTATCTTGAAGACACAAAGTTCACAGACTTTGAACTTTAGCAGGGTAGCTTTTACAGCTGCTCACAGACATTATGGTCCCTTTTTGGGTCTGGCAACTTGTTACACTCGACTACTCGAGTAACTTGTTCCAGGAAACTGTAGGCTTTATTGTGACTGCTGTCATACCAAGAACAATGATTTGAAAATTCAACAGTAAAAAGAAATTCTTTAGAATCATGTTACAGAGAGCTTCCAGCTAAACGAAACATTGACAACAATACAGCGATGACCCTTGACTGCAAAGACGTCAACTACTGTAAGCAGCATTTTCAGTTATGTCCATATAACGGTAACATTCAGAGGACTCTCACAGGAGGGATAAATCCATAAGCAAACATGTAGATATACTTTTGATCAGATCTTGGCAACAGATGTCAACATCCATGGATATACCATTATTTCTGACAATAGGACACATCCACTAAACTATACCACAGCAAAAAGGAAAGATCAAATGCCATCCAGGAAAAACAAGCCACAGAGGCCTAGAGATTCACCTAACTGAGCCTGATATATACGAGATAGGGAATTGACAAAGAAACTCTTGCTCTAAGGGTGGGAAAACTCCCTACCTAAAAATATCCCCAAAGACTCATACGATCTTGTCAGAGACTCTTGGACGACGTTGATCTTGAAAAGCTATCAAAGGCAGAAAACTCCTTTAAAATATTCCAAAGGGTGAGAAATAAAAGGAAACCTTCAGGGTATCAAACTGCTGCGGGTCCTGTTGAAAATGTAAATGAAGGGAGCCTCTCTTTCACTGTGCAATCAAATTGCCACAGGCGGTTTTTCTCCAGTGGGTTTCACCGGTAAAAAGCGCCCTGGCAAAAAAGGTTTTCGCCGAAAAATGGAAAAAATGGTAAAAACCTATTCTGCAAGTCATTTTCATGCATCTAGATTAATCATTTTAGGCAACAATATAACCATGTTGGAGTGTGGATGTGATATTTTAGTGATTTTGGCCACTTTTTGCCAGATTTACATGTTTTGTGTTGAGAGTACATACACCGGGTACATTTAATGTGCACACACAAACACGTATGGAAACCAAAGGAATAATTTAAGGATTAATTTTCAGTTTAATGTGGAGCTTTCCTGAGAATAGCTGGGCCAGGTTGTTAACCCCACTCTTTCATACCCTGTTCAAGGGAACCTGCTGTTGTGTAGGTCCTACAGTAACTCAATGCCTTACATTTGACCTCTAGTAGTGTTATGTCTTGTTTATATAAATTTGAACCATCCACATTCCTTCATCATTACCATGCATCTTTTTATAAATTACAAAACAGTCAATGAAGTGCTGGCTATCACAGTGTATTTCATTAAAACATTACTTTTTGTGGTTTATTGAGTTTTTCAGTAGGAAAGGAAGACAGAAGTCAACAAATGGTCCCTTTGTTCTTGGTAATTTTGTTTGGTCTTGCTTCCTGCTTTTATGTTTCTCAGTATAGTGGACGTCAAATATACAGAGAAGCTGTCTTGATGAAACTCCTTTTCTTTGAAGATGCTGCTTAGTCAAAAACATTTACAACAATGTAATTTGCTTCTCTTTTGTGTGAAACTTAAGATTTTGACAAGAATAAAGCAAGTTGCCTGTCAAGCAAAGGCCGCCACATCCCCTGTGTAATATCTGTATTAGATATGCCCCACCAAATTGTTGATTGGATTTTCATATTTAGAATGTCCACTATTTTGTTAATGCTCATTTTGTGAAAATTTGCTTGATCAATGTCCTAATCATTTTGTAGACGACTTTAATTATAATGCTTTTCTTGTTGGCACGTACTGTACAGTAGTTGCTGTGTGTGTGTTTACACTTAATATGTTTGGGCTTGCGATGGTAACATTAGTACTTCCACTTTTTATTCTGTGTTTGGCCCTTCTAGTGCTCAATTTTTAGGCAAAATAGAAAGCTGAATGTAAACAATTTATTTCAACTGGAGTAATTATCATGTACCATGGGTTACAGCAACTGCACACTCTCAATTGCCAGAAAAGGTTTTAACCATTTTCTACCGGTTTTACATGTAATAACCACTTATTACCACTTATTACTGCTGTCCCAGTAAAGTAAAAACAGGTTTTTTTTTTCGGCAAAAACCCAATACTTTGCTAGCATTTTACTATGGGCATGGGTTTGTATGTAACTAGAAGGTACGGAGAGACAATGTTAATAAGGTCATTTAAACGCAGCTCGAAACAACCAAAAAACAGGCCTGCATTGGATACATGCCTTTAATTGTGTCAGAAAACTGTTGTAAACTTCATTTAAATTGCCACAAGGAAAGGCCTCTTTTTTAAAAGCAAATTGATATTTATTAAACAGATAAACATTACAACCATTGCACAGTGCTATGCACAGCCAGAGAGGTCAGCCCTTGTACAGCTCAACCACATCCATACCCACACTAAGTAAACCAAGCAGGGTTTAACCAACAACAGGCCATAACTGAGAGTCCAGCTCATTTGAAATGTTACTGTACTTTACATCTTTGATGCTCAGTGGAAGGAATCTCTCACTACTGCTGACATGCTTAGAGGGGCAGTAACTCATGGGCAAATTTAGAAGTGGAGGGTCCTAAGCTGATGGGAATGCAGGGTCCTGAATAATTCTTATTGGCTAGTTCAGTTGGAATATTCTCTACTTTGAGTAATATTACACATGTGAATACTGAACAGGTATGTAACAGTGTTGCAACTGGGAACACTGCCTGTCTCAGATTAAAAATAGATCTGAAAACATGATGGTTTAGTTAGGGGCTGGTACCTAGGCTGATGGATGATGCTTGTAAATAAGGGATTCTTAATTCTGAAACTTTTTAGGCCCAGGGCCCTAGACCATGGCCTGGTCTGCTCCCTTTTAAATCTGCTTATGCTGTAACCCTGTGTGGTAGATGCCAAAAGAGCAGGCTATGAAGGTATATATGCTTGCTTCATCATCTGATTAGGGATGAGATCATACAGTGTTGTCAGATTTTCTGTGAAGTAATCAACCAAATCTGGCATTCAGTGTGGTCAAAAACCACCAAATGCACATTCGTTTTTCTACAGTTTTGTGGGAAAATTAAGGGAAAACAAGCATTTTTTAGGGAAACTGACATTCAAAAATGCCAAAAATATGCCAAAATACTGTTTGGGGTTTCTTTAAAAATTCCATGCCAACAACATCTAAAAAAAAAGCCAAATTTAGTGGTTCTGGTGTTTAAAACTCCAATATGACAACCCTGGATGATATCATGTCCTTCAGAAATACTACTGTAACCAAACTGGCATCAATCACACAACAAGGGAAACACCTTGCTACATGTTCATCAGTACAGTTTACAAAGAACTGAAGTACATCGTACCTCCCTTTCATCTCTATTCCATCTGGCACAAGTTCAATATAGGGTTCAATGGCAGATATCAGTAACCTAAGATGATACCACATGATTAAACATACCATGTCACATACATTGTACATGCCTGTGTGTGGTTCCTTCTTTGACTGTTTACTTGGCACAGATTATCAGCGTGACTCTTCTGGCATGTTTCCACCTACATAGCTTATCTTGACCTTTGGGATCAAAGGGGATTCAATGTGAAATGATGATGTAGAAGGCATACATACCTAGAAGAGAAGGAGGATTTATCTCTGAGGTACAGCTCCAGTGAGCAACAGTTAAAACTTGGTTCACTCAAATACAGTATGTTTAGAGCTGCATATACATTCATGGCCTCAAGATCGAGTAACCACTCTAGTACGTGGATTCGCAAATCCAGCTAGGACAATGGTTTTGCAAAATTGCAAGGACTACTGCAAGCACTTATATAAAATATTGTATGTTGACTATCCTGCTGAGATGAGCCAAACACTCATGAGAATGAGCTCACTGGTCATGACCCCAAAGTAAGGACAACGCCACCTCTATGCCAATTAACTTTACCAAGTCTTATTCTGCAGTAGATGGGACTGTTCACACGTAAGTAGGAGTGAAGTAGATTGTTAATACACCAGTCAGGCCTGCAGGCATTCCTATCATGGCTAAGCTGCTGATGTTGAAGAATCATTACAGTCAATTAAGGAACAATTAGTGATCTAGAAAGACTACAAATGAAAAACTTCAAGAACAAGAAAACAATCCATGATCGATCACATGCATTTCTGAAAGTGTAGGAGTGGAGATTCCACGGAAAGTACAGTCCCTACTAAACTCACCCCTACACTACATTACAGGTCATGACTCTCAAAGTAAAATCCCATAGCCTGGCTCAAGCCTACATTTACCTATGTTCCCCAAAAGTCTCCTAACAGCCTAATACTAAGTGGATCAGCAGTTTACGGGAAGATAATGAAAACAATCTAGGGTAATGCTCTGTACGAAGCTCCCTGATCACAGCTCCATAATGAGAAATATTGGAGCCACCGAAGCATAGTGCCCATACCACGGTGGTGCCACCTAGCACTAAATATTTCCACCTGGTAGGCTCATAGTAATTACAAAAATCCCCAATCCCTCTCAGCACTATAGTTCCATCTTGACCAAGCAAATCTCTTTTTTATATGAGATATATGTTATATTTCAGATAACATGTTTAACGTGCAACAAGCACAAAGCACATGGCTCTTCCCTTTTGACTCTGCCCCCCCCCACACACCCCTGGATAATGATTAATGCCCCTGGTATTTAGAAAACCCATGTATTTAGAAAACACAAGGCTTCTGCTCACCAAGTAATGAACTGTAAGGCACCAGGTCAAAACAGTTGCAGCTCCCTCGACCAAGCTACAGCTGTCTCGGCCAAGCTGCAGCTGTCTCGGCCAAGCTGCAGCTGTCTCGGCCAAGCTGCAGCTGTCTCGGCCAAGCTGCAGCTGTCTCAGCCAAGCTGCAGCTACTTTGCTGTTGGATCCATTGCAACAGCATGATCTTTTACTGTGATATGTACAGCAACAAAGCCCAAAGCATGGCTGCAGCCCCTGCAGCTTTGCTGAGGCAGCTGCAGTCTTAGATTTTCACTTGGTGCCCAACATGCATTAATTAAATGCACATCCATCATGTACTTGCCCATATGAAGAAATAAAAAAGCTCAGATGAAATTCTTTAGCGAGTTTTCCTTTTCACAAATTTAATATGTATGCTTCAACAATACTGAATTGATTAAAATATCATTTTTGAGCCAAATACCTAGACTAGCCTATAGGAGCTGATTTTTCTTCTCTCCTCTTGCATTCATACTGCAGAGGACAATTTTGTAGTTCAGTTACAGAGTACAACCAGTGTGAGAAGAGGCCTGCCCACTGTTTATCATCAAAATCCCCCAAACTCCATGTAGATTACCCAAAACTCCCTGGTTTGGGAATCTACGTGCCTCGATAATTACCTCCTATTTACATTTGTAAATAGGAGGTACTGTAAGGAGGGGCGATGTAGATTTGAGAGGTTTGACATGTTTTGCCTCAACTAAGGGGATTTGCCAAAAAAATAGGGGTATTAAAGTGTACCTAAAGTCTAACATTTTAAAGCTACATGTTACAACGTTTGAAAAATGCATCCAAATGGTTCAACTTCCATCTTCATAGGACTTTCCTGAGCTGATATATAAAATGTTGAAG
The DNA here is from genome assembly GCA_029531755.1 of Holothuria leucospilota. NCBI lineage: Eukaryota > Metazoa > Echinodermata > Holothuroidea > Aspidochirotida > Holothuriidae > Holothuria > Holothuria leucospilota. The sequence goes on along the minus strand of CM055969.1, from coordinate 11,138,205 downwards.
CTTATTCACTCAATGCAATAATTTGTGATGTCATTCTTGTACTACTCAAATTACTGTCTTTGCTTTTCTTTGTAATTTCGAAAACCACTGCACCTTGTGCTGAAATGTGATCACTGTCTTACTGTTATAGGATGACTTGGCTATATAAGCCATCTCTGTACAACATGCTATTCAAGGGAACAGAAAACGTTTTAAAGTCACATTTTAATTTCAAAAGGAAACAAAAGCAGGTAAAGTGAGATGTACAAGAAAGACATCACAAATTAATGTGCAATCAACTGTTTCGAATTAAGTGAATAAATTTCATCATTTTATATCTCAGCAATGGAGTAAGCTATGAATATGGAAGTTGGATGAATGAAATTCATTTTGCGACCTCTAAAAATATGTATTTTTGTTATCCTAAACTCTAGGTCCACTTTAAGCATTTTGCAACAGAAAATTGTGATATGTGTGATACATAATCAGCATTTGAATGGCCATTATTGCATCACAAAATTTCCACACCTTTTCAAGCACAGGTGGTGCAATTCTTGAAAAAGAAATTTATGCACTGTGATTGTCAGTCTATATAAATACGAAAATGAGGTAACCACACACAATGAGGTAAAAAAATTTCTAGTTGATGTACAAAATCTTTTTTGTGAAGCACTTTGGCTTTGCCAAATTAAAGTTAATTCAAAGGCTTTAAATGTCAGCCACTACAATGATTTATACAAATATTGTAATAAAAAGCGTTACCCCAACAAATGGTGTTACAATGAACAACTGTCATACCATATTGTAGAATAGTTACTAAGTACTGAGCTATGGACACTACAGTATTCAGGCAGCTCACAAGTTACAACAATTAACACAACAATGTCAAACATACAGTGCTGTTGATATTGTAATAATTCCCACCAAACTTTTCATAAGTTAGGAATGAAGCCTCTTTCACACTACAAGTGTTATGATACGACACAATAAGTTAGCCCTTTCACACTACAGGTGACTTTCTACAGGTGACTTTTTCTTCATCTCTCGGTGATACTCCAACAACTGATAATTAAGTCACGTGATCTACCCATATAACAATTCTCTCATTGGTCAAAAAAATGCCACTGGGTGACAAATGGGTGAAAGTTGAAATTATAATTTAAATGGAAAATGCAGTCACCCCAATCAGAATTAGTATACCTGTCATCCTAATTCATGAATGGCTTGTTTTGATCATGTGACAAAAAAGGCCGTGGTCGTCTCGACTTGAACAGATTGGTTGGAAACTAGGACGTTACACCTCATCTAACCTAACCTAACCTAACCTTGATCATGTGACAACATTTTTGTTACTGAAGTGTTAAATTCATGGAGAAAAACTCCTTTCTTTACCTTTTGTTTGTAATAGGTATATTCAAAACCACCTTCAGAGGTACTTGTAAGGCAAATATGAGAAGATTTCAAAGAGTTTGCTGATTTTTCAAAGCAATTTGGGGTTGACGGCCTACGGTATTGCCTTTAACTATTGCAACTCAATTTTATCGTATCGCTTCACATAGTGCCTTCCATGAAAGGGTCTAAGTAAAACCATTTTCAATTTTTTTTTTATATTGTATCCCTTTGTGAGGCACCTAGTGTGAAAAGGCCTTTACAGTATTTCAAAAGTACATCACTCTCGCGAGGTACCAGCAAACAATGAATACATGGTTACACCATGATATGCATGCATGAAGCTAGGAGCCCTGCCTATTGAAAGACAAACCATGAGAATTACAGTATGTCACAGCATCACTACCAACAGAACACTGCTATTTAATACAGATAAGACATGTGACTGACAAGATAGTGCTACACCAGAGAAAATAGCTATCATTTCAGCTATTCCTGCTGCTTTTTATCTTACTGAATCAAAATTCTTTCAAGGACATAACAGTAATGACTATAAAACTTTCAACCAATTTTAGAGATCCTCTCTAAAGGATCTTTTCAAAAGAGAAAAAGATCCCCCTTTGATTATACTTTAAGACCGACCACCAATAAGGACTTTGATTCCGTACAGTCTGAATCTAAAATCTGCTATAAAGTTAAAGAAGATGTTTATTCTACAGTATATTCATAATGAACTCCCAATAACAGCTTCATAATGAGGTATTTTAAGTAGGTACGACACACGTATATTTTGCTTCTCAGTTCTTAATATTTAGATATACTTTGAAATCGGAAATGATCAGTTTCCGTGCCAAATTCAATTATATTTACCCCAAAACGACTATTGAAATGCCCCTTCTAGTCCCTGTGCAGTCCATCTGAAACCCAAAATGTGAAAAACAACAATCTGTGGTTCAATCAAAATGACATCATTGGTGGCCATATTGTCGTGCACAGTGCATTCCCAATCGCACAGCCTTAAGACCTGTTGACAAGCTAAACAATGTTGTGTCAAGTACTGTAGGCTAGCCTGTACAGTTGGACAATGCCAAGCCAGCACTCACCTTCGTAGAAGGTGTTGAATATGTACGCCTCTTTTCACCTACATACTCTAACATATTACCAGTGCAGCTAGTATAGATTCAGGAGTAACACACGTCCGCCGGGCGGGCAAAGCTAGCACATGCTTGCCGCCAATTATGTCAAATGGTCATGTGACCGGCTGGAAATTTTGCAAAGTGTCATTTTTAGGCATTTTTGTAAAATGCCCTTTTGGCAAACTTTTAGGCCTACATGTTTTTGATAAGTGTGAGGTAATTTTATATGTATCACTGCATCCACTCTAACCATACAAATTTCCTTTTGCTCATGTCATGAGTTAGAGTTAGTGTTGGATAAGGTTTTACAGCTCAGTTTCTAACCAATTGGAATTTGCTCGTGCCACGCCCACTTTAAAGGGGGATTTTCATGATCCCACAACTGTATGAAGCTCTTCCTTGTGCAAGAATAAACCTGTTTTATTGCTTAAGGCCATGTCCTAGTGAGCATACAAGGCTATAAAATGTAATAAAAGTTCTCTCTCTGCCTTGTGTGGAATGTGAGCTACTCTGCATCTTTCAAATTTTCAAACTTTGATGTCAATCAAAGAGTAGTCACCAACTGAGAATTTTGATATATACACTAAAAATATACTTTGGGGTGATGACTGTCTGTCTTTAAAGGGCAAGAGCAGTCGTCCCAAACTTATTTTGAAGCAGCAGCTAAATCTCACAATTTTCTTCTTATTCCTCTGCAAAGTATCTTTCACAATATTTTAGGACTTCAATATTGCATATTCAAGGTAAACCAATCAGTTACTTCTAGTAAATTTCACATTTGAGGAGAAAAAATATTGTCACATGACTCTCAAGGGCCAATCATGAAACAGGACAGTCTACTACACTACTTCAAGTTGGGGTGACTGCATATCCCCTTTAAGTAACATAACCTACTTTCACTGTACAGCAGGCCTAAGTTGATGACTTTGAGACCCAGACACCTCCCAGGCAACAGCTTTGCAGCTGAAGAATGAGGATGAGGTGCTAGCCAAAATGGCGCAGTCTCAAAGCTATACTCCAAACTGCATGAAGCATGCGACATTTATGCAAATTAGATGTAGCAAGAGGTAAGTACATGTCTGCAAAATGAACATAAAGTTTTAATTTACCCACCCACACTGACATCTCTAATGGAAGACATTGAAACTAATTTATACCTGGAGAACATTCAAACTGCATGTCTACCTTCACTATCGATTTTTGTTTTATTATTTTTTCTTATTTTTAAACTGGAACTCTTTTAAGTTCAATATTTAATCCTGATGCAGCTTTATCAGACAACACTTGAAGTGATCTGCTAACTTTTCTGCAACATATTACACAATAAGTGATGTCTGCTTTATACAGCATTACAGTGAACTTCTGGGTCCCTTAATTTGAGTGAAAGCTTAAAGACAGACACTCACCATCCCAAGTGATTTTTGGTTGGGGGACATCAAAACTCACAGATGGGGACTGTTCTTTGATTGACATCAAGTTTTGAAAATTCAAAAGAATAATGAAGATCAGTGCAAATTTCACACAATGCAGAAAGAGTGTTCTGATTAAAGATAAAGCCCTAGTATGCTCACCAAGACATGCCTGTCTGGGATGAAATTTCCCCTTTAATGAAAACCTGTAAAATTTAACATAAATTTGAGCAACTGCATGGTCAAGTGATTAGAGCATCCAACTTGCACCTGGAAGGTCTGGGGTTCAACTCCTGGCCGGGTCATACCAAAGGCTTAAAGATGGAACCTACTGCCATTGTGCTTGGTGCTCAGCATGAGCAATGGAGTAGGGAAAACAAGCCAGTGAGCCACATCTGGGAAAAAGGCTGTGACCAGCCCGACTTAAACCGGTTAAAAACTGAGCTGTAAAACCTCATCTAAGCCTTTAACATAAATATGCTGTATACACAACAACAACACTGGCTGACCTCATAGTGCAAAGTGGCTTGATGTTGTACACCTACATCCACTTCATCTTGTTTCAGAGAAGAGTGCCACACTTCAAATGTTTGCTTGTAAAGAGTGGTGGCTCAAAATAGAACGAAAGAGGAGGGGAGGAGTGAGGTGGAAAATTTTTCCAGTTCCACCATCCAGTAAATTCCTTTTCCCCTCCTTCACCCCACTTATTCCCCACAAATAAAATACTATGCACATGATATGCTATTGTCCCTTCCCAAAATAAAGTATTGCACTCCCAGTTTTGTTTTCTCCCTCACCCTCTTCCCTCTACCCCACTTTTAAAAGCCTGATATGGCCAAGTGCTGCTTAACATTGTTTATCACACTGCAGATCATAGCTAAATAACTTTATTTCAGCATGAGTTATTCCTTTAGTTAAAACACTAAAAAAAAAAAATCAGGTTTAATTACCAAGCACAACCACATACCAACTGCACACTATCAATGCTCAATGACCATGGCCACAGAAGATTGTCACTTTGTTGCTAAGTTCAATTTCTTTCTTCCCTGTGAACATAACAAGATGTCCCAAGGACACCAAAGGCACCTGTCGTGCTATTCACTCTTTTTCTTGAAATGTATTTATCCTCTTCTCAAACCATCGCCCAAAGTGGTCACACAGAGATATTAAAAGCAAGCTTGGGGTGGTTTCTCATGAAAAGAAGTTTATAAATCATTTACGAAAGACTTGTTACAAAATTTTCCAAGGACACAGTTGCAGCAAAAAAAGTTTTAAACTAAAAGTTGCTTTGCATGATACTACAAATGTAAATTGCTTGGAGATTGTCCATGAGAGAAGCAGAAGGTGCTTTGTTGGTTGTGAATTTGTCAAGTTTGCACAAGAAAGTCCAGTCACCTTGCATATTGAAGGAAAGAGAGTTACACAAGGATAGGTTTAGAGCCAAAAGTACAGATGGTGTTACTAAACATTGCAGAATCTGAATAACTGACAACCCAGGAGAAAACGGAAATGAGCAGTTGCAAAATTTTAATAGGCACAAGGGATTGTGAATTATGAGGATTTCTCAGTCTATGCCCAGTACAATTTAAGTACATGTGAAGGAGGGGGGGATAAGTGGATAAAGGTAGACAAAGAATACCAATGATATTTTATTCAAGAGGCAAGCAGCACATGATGGTCTCTAGGTATAAACATGCTAATTTATAATCTGCAATGGATGGGGATGAAATTCTTCCTGCAAGCTGGATTCTTAATATTTAGCATCCAGGAATAGGAATAGTAGTATCAGTACAAGTGGGCGACAATCCCTGGAAGGGGGGAGGGGACAGGGAGACATGCCTTCCCAATATTTGAGAAACTGCCCACATTGACTTTGACTTTCACACTGTAAATAATTTGAAAATGGGGTCATGCCCCCCCCCCCCAAAATGGAGAACAAATCGCAGCCCTGTCAGTACATATTCTGATTTTAAAAGATGTTGTTTGTCAGTATTGTCAAATTTTGGAAAGAAATTAAAGTGACCATGGTAGACTTAATGAGACCAAAGGTTGTAAGTATACTTGGCAGCTATATACTGCATTAGTAGGTTTTCAAGATGTTTCCAGAAAAGGCAATCGATATAATTGGTCCCCTAATAATCAAAATTCGATTATAACCATTTTTTTCTCCACATACTTTAACTTGTTAAAAGTAACCCAGTGCACCGAATGCAGCATCACCAAACAGTGTGTACTGTATATGACCTGTACATGAGCACCAAATCGGGGCCGTGTGTAACCTTACAAACTGTCACAAAATCTCACAAAATCTTTAGTTTTTTTGGTCTTGAGAGATTGTTGTTGTTGTTGTTATTATTATTATTAGTATTATTATTATAATACAAAACTTATAAAGCACCATATCCAATAGAATTATTGCTCTATGGCGCTGTACAAAATAGAACATCAAAAAGGCACAAGGCACAAGGTAACGTAACAAAAAAAAAGTATAAATATAAAATACTATCGGAGTAAAAAGTAGATAGAAAAATATGTAGGTATACATCAAAATCTTTCAATTAGTAAAAGGCAGCTCTAAAAAGATTGATTTTTAAATATTTCTTGAATTGGGTTACAGATGTAGCATTTCTTATATTGGTGGGTAAATCATTCCACAATGCAGCTGACGCACAGTCAAAGTGCTGATTACCATACAATTTTGTTCTTGTGATAGGCTTTGTGAGAAGTGACTTTTGTTCTGAGCGAAGACTTCTATTTGGTTGATACAATTTCAAAAGGTTAGATAGGTAAACAGGAGCTAAACAATTCAGAGCCTTAAAGGTGTAGAGCAAAATTTTAAACATCGATCTTTAATTGTTTAACAGGGAGCCAGGTCATATGTGCTCATTTCTACGAGTGCGACTGATAACTCGTGCTGCACAGTTCTGCACTCTCTGCAATCTATCAGTGCTCTTATCTGGGAGCCCATACAGCAGTGCATTACAATAATCAAGCTTAGAAATTACAAGTGAATGAATTAAGGTCTTACATGCAGCACCCGATATGTAACGTCTTATCTTACCTATACTGCGGATTTGAAAATAGCATGACTTGCAATATTGAATTAATTTGACTCTCCATAGATAAGTTATTGTCAAAAAACCCCTCTTAAATTTTTCACAACAGAAACAGGAAAAACTTCATGGGAGCCTATCTCTAAATTAAAGTTGGGAGAAAAATCAGGCCTACCCCTTGGGCTGAAAAGTATAAGTTCAGTTTTATCTCTGTTGAGTTTAAGACGATTTAATTGCATCCAATCTACTATTTCAGAGAGGCAAGATTCCAGCATATTTGAAATGTCATTGCAATCAATTGAATTAAAATCAACATACAACTGGGTGTCATCTGCATAACAGTGATAACTCAAACCATGACGACTAATTATCTGACCTAATGGGCGGGTAAACATGCAATAAATGATGGGACCCAGAACCGATCCTCATGGAACACCAGTCTGCAGTATTTTTTCATTTGACAGAGTATCGCCAATTTCAACACAATGCACACGGTTGTTCAAGTATGACTCAAACCACCTCAATGACTCAGAAACAATACCAAATGTAAATTCAAGGCGATGAAACAGAATATCATGACTGATCAGATCGAATGCAGCAGATAAATCTAACATTATCATAGTGGTACATGATTTCTGATCAAGAGATTTAACAATATCATTATGTACTTTAAGTAAAGCAGACTCGGTTGAATGGTGCTGAAGATATGCAGATTGAAAAAAGTCATATAAAGTATTGTCTTTCAAATGCCTTTGAAGACGGACAGAAACAACCTTTTCAACAAGTTTAGAGATGAATGGTATGTTAGATACTGGTCTATAGTTTTTCAGCACTTCTTTGTCCAGACCAGCCTTTTTGATAAGTGGTTTCACATTAGCACGCTTAAAATAGGCTGGTACTATTGACTTCAAAAGAGATTGGTTGATGATAGCTGTAATAACTGGCATGAGTTCCCCCACACATTCCTTAAGAAGCCATGTAGGAATAGGGTCCAAGTTACAAGATTTAGAGGGTGAACTTGTGATTAGTGTCCGTACCTCATCTTCTGTGGTGGGATCAAAAGATGCAAGGACATCACCTGTAAACAGGCAATCACTTGACACTGCATCAGCTACCACGTCACTTTCGCCCATTTCAACGACAATGCCTTCCACATTATCAGCAAAAAAGTCACCAAATCTGTTTGCAAGGTGATCTACGGACCTATGGGTTGGCAGGATTGTATCAGCCGACATCCCCATCAAGTGCTTAGTAAGCTTGAAAAGCTTTTCCTGATCCCCTCCCCATTCTGTGATTTTATTGCTATAAAACATACGTTTTTCTTGGATTAACAGCCTGTTTACATTCCTGCAGGTATCTTTAAAAATTTGCAAATCCACTGTGAGCCCGGTCCTCCTCCAAATTCTCTCAGCCTTATGACGCTTGTGCTTGGCATCCCTTAGTTTATCTGTATACCAAGGGGCATGTGGTCGTAGGGTAATTGTCTTCGTGCATTTGGGGGCATGAAGCTCAAATAGTTTACTAAGATTTGAGTTGTAAGCAGCTACCAATTCATCGACTGTTCAATTCAGATTCTTGAAATCTTCACAGTCTTTTATGTCCGCAATAAAGCTAGGTACATTGATCTCACTGAGCTTCCTACTGTATATGACACAGTCTTGCGAACATTCTGTGCTTTGGGAACGTTTATCGTGAATAATATCGTATCATGATCACAAGCTACATCTGAGTCATCACCAAAACATGCCTTTGTCACTGACGGTGGAACATACAATATTTCACTATCATCCGGAGTAATCACCACATCAAGGGTATGTCCTGAACGGTGTGTGGGGCCAACGACATGCTGTCGTAGCCCATGGATGTTCAACAGGCTGTTAAATCTCTGGGAATCAAGGTCATGAGGGTTATCAAGGTGAAGGTTAATATCCCCTATCAAAATTAAGCGATCTTCTTTTGAAGTAAAAGTTTCTATAAAACAAGATGCCCACTCTTCAAAAAATGTTGAGGATTTCAACCTATTCTTCGAGGAGGAAGGAGGCCGATAAATTGCGCCAACTGTAAATTGTGAAGAGCTAGTGCTAACATTACAATCCATGTGCTCAAAGTGGGTGTAAAGCTTATCCTTCGTTGTTCAGTTCTAGTTTTAACTGTCAGACCAAATTTAAATAACAATCCAACACCACCACCGAGATGATTAATATACCCTCTTTGCACATTAAAGACCACTTTGATTTTTATGATTATTTTGATTTTTCGATTTTCTTTTCATGCAATAACCATAAAGAATCTAAACCGGTTAAAACCGGTATCGATATAATAATCGGTTTACCAAGAAAGCCTATGCATTAGTTCTTAATACAGTATGATATTAGCAAAATGAACATGGCTTCTAGCAATCAGCCAATCAGCAGACATTTGTTAGGACTGGACGGTATACCAATCTTTAGTGAAATACTGCAAAGTCCTCCTGAATGGTCCTCTCTTGACAAAGAAAATATTTTTATACATGATCAGTGTATGTTAAGGGGAATCAACTTCAAAGGGGTATAAATTGTACATACTGTAGCTCAAACTGCATGACTTCAATCTTAAAAGTGATCTTTTCTAAAGGTCCCCTTAAAAGCAACTTAATGAGTCAACCTGGCCTTTCTTCTAACATCAGCTAAATCTCCAAAATATTAGGATAAAAAACCCGAGAAAAAAGAAGAGCTTAGAGAAACGTGATGTGACCATTCCGCTGGCAATGATACAAGGGCGAGTCTTGGGATAGCAGCGAAGATATGAGTATAGCGCCATCTAGCAAGGGTAGGAAATTCATTGCCAGTGATCGTTCCGCGGTATATGGGCTGTCCAATAGTAGTGATAGGGGAGGTAAGTAGGAGCGAAATAGATTACTACAAATATTTTCTACTCCACCATACCAAGTACCTTTCATGATGTTTTAGAACATGAACATTGCATAATGGTCAACCAAAGGTCTTTCTGCAGGTATTTAACCCTCCAGTAACAAATACAGTCAAATTATTTTACAAGAGAGCCACTGATTAATTAGGATACCAGGTTATACAAAGTCCATTTAAGGATGACTGCATTTGCACCTTAAAACTACATTACAGCACCTCTTAGTACCTGCATACCCTATTGATCTCCCAGTAGTGATCACCCATAGTTTACCAAGCTGGAAAATGTTGTGGCCAATCACAAGTGTGTTACCATTGGAACCCCTGCACGAGATCTGACTGTCTTCTCTGTTTCAATTAGCAACAGGAGTTTGCATCATTGAATGGATGTGTCTGCAGGTCATGTTTGCAGAGCGCCAACTTTGCAAAATGAAAGAGGAACACCATCCTTACGGCACTTGGAGCACTGCATGGTTTTACCCAACGTTAATTAACCATAAACCTTCTGAAGGGACCACACACCAGGAGACAGCCCCCTCCCCCATAACATTCTATCATTCAAGGAGTTCTGAAACTATTTCTCTGTCTTCTGTATTTCTCTGTAATGTGTAATGCAATGAAAGAAAAAAAAACCTTAGCCTAAGTTTAGCTTCTCAAAAAAGGGTTCATTTCTCCCATCAACTACCAAGTGGCCAGGGCCTGCATCTTCTGTGGAAGAGATTCTACTACAGGGTGTAGGCTAGGCCTACAAGACTTAGGCTAGCTAATACTGTACAGGCTGCAGGCTATACAATTTTCACCCACCCCAACCCTTGCTGTGTGGAAAACTGTACATTAACATAAATTACGTAGCATAATATGAACAAATTGTAACTGTTTGGCCTAGGCTAGGGCTAACAGCATTAACTTACTAACTACTAAAGATGGCATGCTAAAAGAAGTCAGTCTTATGTTAGGCCTAGCCTTTCTGACAATTCCAAGCATCTTTGACACAGTAAGACATTACTTTGTTAAAGGTCAAGAGCAGTCGCCCCAAACTTATTTTGAAGCAACAGCTAAATCTCACAATTTTCTTCTTATTTCTCTTCAAAGTATCTTTCATAATATTTTAGGACTTCAATATTTCATATTCAAGGTAAACCAATCAGTTACTTCTAGTAAATTTCACATTTGAGGAGAAAAAGTATTGTCACATGACTCTAAAGAGCCAATCATGAAACAGGACAGTCTACTACACTACTTCAAGTTGGGGTGACTGCATTTCCCCAAGTAAAGTTTGCTACCAGTCCAAGTCGAACAAACGTATCAACTTCACTACTCTTAGCTGTTTAACCATGTATGCTGAAACACTGTACTGTAGCCTGTACACTGAACACATATTCGATTCTGCACTGCTATCTGCAATACTGCATGTCATGCATGCATAGCCAGCTACAGTAGCTGTGCATGCATGTGTGAACCAGCCAGATACAAAGATTCATACCACCGAGAAAGCAACTCGACTAGAAAATCAGAGCTTTGTCACTTCCAAAGTATACATTTTCGTACTACACATAGAAGGCTGCATGCTAAGCAGCTTGAAAGTTTACCCTTACAAATGGTTACAATCTTGGACAAAACTGTTGGGACGCTTAGTCATAATATTCTTGAATCTCCCTTACATGAAGCCCCCGCTCCCCCTTCCAAAGTTGCACAGAGAGAATGAATGTATGCTGTGAAAATGGTCAACTTTGTGAAGGGGAGCGGAGGTGTCCCAACGAGTTTTGTCCAATATTGTCTGAGTTTTAAGTGAGCGATTTACGAGAACAAATTCAATAGAAAATGGTTAATTTTCCGAGCAGTTGTATTCAGTACACTTTTTCGGAGGCTTATAGGCCTGAGGATTTTAGCCAAATGGAAGTATAATTTAAAATTGTTTTAATGTGTTGTTTTGTTTATTTGTTTATACTGATTTATTGTTGGTTGGGGAGATCATAATGGATAGACTGTTTCAGGTATTCGCAGGGAATGCCAGGCAGAAATGTGTACGTTCCGTAACGATGTCTATGGCAGCCATATGCGTTGCATTTTTTAGCAAATTAAAAGGAGGATGACAACTCTTCTTAGGTTGTAAGACAGAAAACAAAACAATTTCTTTCATGGATAGATCGAAGAGTCTCACCGCTATTGCAAACTAGTGGTTAGAAGGCAAGATTTTAACTGAAAGAGCGCCACGATCTACCATGAAATGTTAAAAGCAGAACTGCAAGCCAAGCTTTTTATTGTAACTATGGTAGATCGTTAATAAGGGATGGTTTTAGACATATTTTGAAGCGAATTTGATGCCTATGACAATATTTTTTCATGTTACATGAAGCTGATGACGTATCTATTATGCATTCTTTTAGCCGACTCAATTTCTTTACATTTTGCTTTCAAATTTGCTCTCAAAACAAATGGTAGACCGTTTGGTTGACTTAGCCTTCACCCCCGGTCTCGTCAAATTAGCATGTATGGCATATTTTCTGTATAGTTTCAGCTACTCAAAGGAAAGTTACTGCGTTATAAAGGTGAAATGAATATACATTCAAGTACTTTTTAACTTATTTCTGGTAAATTATTTTAATATAAAGTAATAGGCAGGATACAACACGTACTTCTGCTGAATGTTCTTTTTATTTGGTACCTGTTCAGACAGTGTGAGCCCAAAATATGTGACTATTGAAAATGCCTTCCTGACCGAGAGGACGCTTTGAACTTATTTAGCTACCTTCTCAATGCTTTTAGCTTCAATAGTATTATATTAACAAGAACTTCAATATGGACTCAGAATATGCTGATTATTCTCTGTTAGTGTTCTCTTATACCTAAAGAAAAGACACCTACCCTTTTGCAAATCAACGCAACGCAAAGAAACACTTTTTACCGTGGGCCGCGAGCAGTTCTAACTTCTCGAATTTCTCAGACAATCTTGGACAAAACTGTTGGGACGCTTTGTCATAATATTCTTGAATCTCTGTTACATGAAGCCCCCGCTCCCCCTTCCAAAGTTGCGCAGAGAGAATGAATGTATGCTGTGAAAATGGTCAACTTTGTGAAGGGGAGCGGGGGTGTCCCAACGAGTTTTGTCCAAGATTGTAGCTCTGCAATGGGTTTCTCTGCATGATACTTCTATGGTGACTGTTATGCATGCTACTTCCAAATCTTGGTTGGAGTAACTACAAGAAAGAGTAACCTACAGTACAAATACCATGTGGAACCTTTTGTGCAGAAAATCGGAACACTACAGATAATAGGGACATGGCAAATCTGGGCTGAAAAAGCACTTAACTGTTCCACCTGAACTAGAACAGTTGGCAGCTCTGTGTTTGTTTACTGCTGTGTCATATGTGTGTTTCTATCTCAGGTCACCATGATCCCCCGACTGGTACTCATTTTTTCTTTTTTGATCACCTGCTCTGGGTCTGATCCTCCCTCAAGGGAAGATCAAGCTCTTGAGATACAATCCCAGGAAGGAGACTGCTCCCACTGGCAAATTGATCCACTGCTCTGGGTGGGATCTGAATCTCATCTCTTGCACACACTCTTAAACATATGCTAAGCAAAATTTTGTTTATTGCATAATTATGAAAAGTAACACAAACTTTGGTGATATGTAACTTTAATTCAGCAGTACACCAGCATACAGTACTTCCATAATACAACGAACTTTGTGGACATTGTCCCTCACATTGGATCAGGTCCAAGTTGAAGCACATTTCAAAGTTTATCAAATAAACTCAATGCAAACTATGCCTGATGTTTGTGTATTTTGCTTTTAATAGCACATGCATATAGCTAACAATTATATTTACTCAACATAAATACTACGATATGAAAGACTCCTGCCTCAAAAAGTGATGAACTTTGGTCAACCCTTTTATTTGATATGATGAGACCTAGGTGCCAAAACTGTACATGGTTTCTGTTTTAAATCATCAGACTTTAGTACTGCATGTGCAGTTGATGGATTTGGTCTGAAAAGTTGACCTTACAGTTTAAACTTTAACAAGTTTATGCTTAATAATGCCTCTTCTGATATTTGCTCATTCTGTAGGGCCCCCGATTTTCCGCGATCGCGGAAAAATACGGAAAAAAAACGGAAATGACGATTTTCTACGGAAAATTACGGAATTTGCGATTTCATATCGCATCCACAAAAAAGTAAACACAGAACAAGATTTTTGCATTTTTAAAGAAGCACAGACAAATTTATTCTCCACAAATCAAGGGCACTTGAGGACTTTTACACTTCTGACGTACGTAACTGATTCGAGAACAGAAAATAGGTATAAAGGCTCCCATATTTTACGTTAAGTGAAACTGTACAGTATCATGACTAACTGTTTAGTTTTCATTCACCGATCACGTCGGAAGATTCCGTGTATCGTGTTTTGTACTGGACTGGACTGTACTATTAGTTAGTAGTGATACATAGTATTAGTAGCCTATCCGCTCAGTTCTCTGCAAAAATACTTACCTAACGTTACAGTATCTTAGCCTTCAAGGCCAGTAAAATTTCCACTCAATTTACTTGGTGCACGCATCTCATGGGGCCCTATCGATATGAATATATTTTTTGTAAACTGTCTTGCCCAAAACTTACTGTACGTCCAGTAAAGATTCTCCAAATGAAACGCAAACCCGATATATTCCTGTAATCGAAAAACTGTTGCAACTCCCTGGATAATTGCCGGTGGGGGTGCATGAATTTACACGGGGCCGCTTCCCTTAGTTCATTCATGACCAACGCCCTATGTAACAGCGCGGGCAATACACTGTCCTTGCATTATGTATTGCACACCGTACTCGGTGTACTACGAAGGTGAACTTCAACTTCGCAAGAAACTTTCTTGGGAAGTTATGACGCACTTGTTTTGGCAATTTACGTGTACGCACTCGCGTATTATGACAATTAAAAATTTAATGAATAGGAATGTGGGAAGTGGAATAATTTATGCAGGATAGCAAGGCACGTGTGTAAAAATGATATATGATTTAGCACTGGAACTTGGGAAAACGTAGCGATGTCATTCCATGTCGCCCTGTAGTATGGTTTGTAGACTATGCAGATGTATGGCATTGATTGTCCGTGGCATTGTACAGGTAATACTGTGTGAACTTTGACGCAACAATTGGATGATCGTTATCATTTGGAGAGCTTTAAATTTTGCAAATCTTGTGAGTATCAGTGCTGATATTTTGTGCAGGAACTTAAAGAAATGTGTGTTTGGGGGAATTATTCAGTTATTTGCAGACACCAGAAGTGTATTTTAGCCCCGTTTCCAGTTTTCCAAAATCGGTGGTCGGTAATCCTCTGAGTGATAAAATTTTACCCATGCTATATTATTCCCGATTTATCTGACAGATGATTGGTCGCACAATAACTATAAACCAGGTTTGTAACTTGTAGGTGTGCATGCGGGACACTTGCAAGAGAAATGAATTTAACGGAAGATCACGGAAACTTATAATTGCCATTTATATCTGAAACGGAAATCTACGGAAAAGGAAAAGCTGAAAACGGAAAAAAACGGAAAATGAAAAGTGGAAAACGGAATTTACCATTTTGTGAAGCGGAAAATCGGGGGCCCTAATTCTGCTTTTAATATATAGCTCAAAGAGCAAAACACTCTAACACTCTGTAAATGGCAAGCCTGTAGGGCTGTACATTTCCGGTTAATTCACTATCCGTTTAACCATTTTTATTAACCGAACGGTTAACGGTTAACCGAAAATAAAAACAAGTCAAGGAATATAAACAAAATAAACATTTCGGAAGAGTGCCACCACTTTAAATACCAAAGTTTCTACACTTAAAATGGCGCCTGTAGTGATGATCGTCGAAGTAGCGTGCAAGTTAAAACGTTTGCAATATTTGCGATGTTTTGGCAAGTAGTCCGTACGCATGAGCGAATCACGCATTTATTCAAACTTATCACAAACATGCATACTTTTTGTTATGTTACTGATTACCGTTTTCGAGATTTTTGCGGTCTAACATAGCACCGTAAGATGGAAAGCCTATGGATATCACTGGCATTATCGCAGTTCAAGACACACTTCTCCGGCTACAACGATACAGTATCACACACGCGTAGAGCAGTGTCGAGTACAAACGTACCACATACAGTGTACTATAGTCTGCCTTGTGACCTTGCTGCAATTCATACGTAATATGCGTGTGTCTGCTAAGAATTCCAGCACCGTTATGTCGTAATAGTGTGAAAATTTTTACCCATATGTATTACTGCATGCTCCGTAAAAAAATTGTAACGCTGAATTTTAACTTGCCTCACATCACATGCCTTTTTACCTAATACCTACTAAAAATACCAGTTTCTTCGTAATTATGAACGTCGAAACTTTTTGGTAACGGTCGCTACCCTCATACTTAATGTTATAACGGGACTCGGGCATAGTTGTCTCGTACGCAGTACTGTACTGTACAATGTACGTACGGTATGTCATGAACGATCGTTCATGCAACGTGCGAAGCAGCGAAGCACATGGCTGGCCGGCCGGCCCGGTTCGTTCAGCAAGCTCAATCAGCTCTGCTAATTACAAATACTGTATTGTACTGTACAATGCACGTACGTACAGTGCGCTGGTTCGTTCAGCAAGTCCAACGAACTATGCTAATTATGTTCGAAAATAATATGATTATTCATGAAGTTCACCATTGGAATGCTCCACATTTTATAATTGGGGGTTAATAAATGAAATGGCTGAAAGAATTTCACTGATCTTTGCGAATTTTGGTGATTGAAATTTTTCCAGGAATTATACTAACGTTGAAAAAATTATAAAAAATGTTTAATCGTCTTTTGTTTAAATTATTAAGTCAGCTTAAATGAGGAGGCTAACGTAGTTACAAATATTTTAGTTGCACCTACAAGGCTTGCAAGCCAGGGTTGCATAATTAAGCCCAGAGCTACTGAGCTTGGTCCCTTTTTTGTGCAGATTGCATATGTTTTGAGACTGATGAACTGTAAACACGTAACCTTGGAAGTTACGCCCGGGAAAATTCCCGAAGTGCATTTATCTTGAACGACATTAAGCATATATTTTTCTGCCGTCTAGAGGTAACTTTTTTAGTCTTATCTATCAAGTTTACAGTGCTCCACACTTAAAAAGGTATGGTGGATTGTTGAAGCGTGTACTGCATAGTTTAATCCCTGCACCTTTGATAATTTTAATCCTTTTAAAACGTTGCGTGAAAGAGTTTATTGTCACATTATTTCGGCAAACCACTCCCAGATCATGGGGCGAACGGATCGATATACCAGTCAAAGCAACGCAACGCAGACTGTACAACTGACATTATAAAGGTCTTTTTTTAAACCTTTTGTAATTTTTCATCCAAAGTTTACCCATTGTTACGTGGTTTTGGGCAAGCAACTTCTGCGGTTTACTGCATAAACGAGTTTAGGTATAATGGTGAACTGCGGGGACAGATTTATTAGGATGCAAAAACGGTTAAACGAAACAACATTTGGCGGTCGTTTAACCGACCGATCGGTCGGTTAACCGGTTAACCGTTAAACCGTCGCAGCCCTACAAGCCTGTACCAAGTACAGTGAGTCCAGTGATCCATGTTTTGGCTCAGGGTCTTGTAAATTTCGGGCAGAACCAGGTGCCATGTTTCCATGATCAGGGGCCAGGGATGTAGCTACGGTGGGCGGCGCTGGGCGGTGACACCCAGCACTCGATATTCCCGCCCAGCACTCCAGGCAAACACAAGTCTCCCCGCCCACCACAAATCTGCCTACCGAGACCTAAAACTAGCCCTAAATTTACTCCCTAATGTAAAATGAGGGAAAAATGAAAAAATTAATGGCTGAAAAATGGGGTAGATGCCATGGGGTGGGGTGAAATGCTTTCCCCAGATCAGACAATTACCCGGCACTCAAATCTGGCTAGCTACATCCCTGTCAGGGGCCTTCTTTCAAAGTCATTGAAAGTGCAAACTGCATGATAAATCATTTGCATTAAAACAATTTTTATCAGGAATATCTTGCTTCATTGCATCTGTTACCTCAACAGAGACACAACCTTAACACCTGAGACAGGTATCTTTCACATTAGAGAAAGTGCATAGCAGCACCAGAATGATGCGATCTCCAGGAATATCTGCAATTCCTGTCACATTTAGCAAAAGAACACAAAGTAACTACAGTGTAAGTGTAACCAAAGAACTGTAACAACAATTTAAAACAAAGGAGAGAATGCTTTTGAGCTTTTACTACTGTAACTGTTCCTTATGCTCTATGAATGAACGATCATCTAATTACCAGGGGAGATTGGGTTGGAAAATTAAAGTGATGAGTTGGTAATAAGATATGTTACACTTAGACAACAGGAAAGTGAGGTTTGAAAATCATCCGTCAATTCAGCATGTGATGTTTAGTATGCCGACAATGCACAATCATGACTTGAGAAATACCTGGAGAACTTTGCAAGTTTCATCATGTTCATCTGTTCATGTATGTAAACATGCAAAATGAGCACATCAACTTACCTCAATGTTTTTTACACAAATTAAGGAAAATGCTCACTCCTCAAAATCAAAACACAACTTACTTTTAGATTAATAAGTTGATGCAGTTTCTACAAAAGTTAGGAATTGAGTAGTCATGTATATTTGAAGCATAGCAGGAGCTAAATCTAGGGGTTCATTCGGTAAAAATGGACACATGCTGGTGCCTGCTGTGTTTAATGTAAGCCTTACAGCAGGATTTCCCCCGGGTTTTAGAGAGTGTGGGGTGGTATTTATAGTCCATGGGGGTAATATGGTGCCAGCTTTGGGGAGAGAACTATCAATACTTCTATAGCTAGTAGCCTAGTACAGTAGAGGTAGTAACTATAGGGAATTTCTGTGAGGTGGTGGCCACCTCACAAAAAGAATACCAGGGGAAACCCTGTACAGTGTACAGTATAAGTAAACAGGTCCAGGTAACAAACCAAAGTGGTTTCAGTGTTAAATCAGAGTACATACAGCTGATGGATTTGTTCCAAACTGACCTTACAGTTCAAACCTTAAAACAAATTATTTATAAACATATAGGGTACTTAATGCCAAATTTGTATATACTGTAGCAACATACTGTGCACTCTGATATACCTGTCTGAAAGATCCTAGCCATACAATATGATGAACTGTTTGGTCAATACTTAGGAATTAAATATAAAGAGGGCTAGGTGACAAAACTACATTGTTTAGACTAACAATCAATTGATGTCATGGTAATATGGTTCAAGCTGACCTAACAGCTGGAACTTAAAAGCATGCCTGCAAAAAGCTGGATGCAAAGACGCACTGCGTCCGCGAAAAATCATGCTGCAGCTAGAAATTTTCATCTTAGTCCCAAATTAAGTAGACCAGGTGAGCGAGAAATTTTGGTTTTCAAAGTATGTGCGCCCATGAAGTTTTGCAAATTTTGCAGCCATGCTTATAAGCAACTATAGATGTAAGTACTGTAAGACTACTCTCTGTTCCGATTACACAAAGGTCAGTGTTAGGATAAGGGTTAGTAAGGTTATGGAATATTACGGTTACATGTGTTGGAACATACAGTAGAGACATCAGCACATATTGGTGTAACCCACCCACTGCCATGCCTGATATTTGTGAAGTGTGCTTCAAATTTAGTGTTTACATTACATAAAGCTAACAATTTTATACTGAATAATGCGTAGGTTGACATGAAAGATGCTAGCCACACAATAGGATGAACTTTGGTCAGTATTTTATGCCCAGGTGTGAAACTACAGTACATGGTCTCATTTTTTAATGATAGGTTGATCTATGGTTGATGGTAGATATAAGGAACTAAACACTATTAACTGAAGGGCCATTCCACAACAAGTGGTTTAATTTGGTAAAAATTTTGAAGTAGATTTGGATCTCTAGGTTTGTTGAAGCCAAACAGTATGTCTGAATTTACAAAAATATCTAAATAGTATGGTAGTTTGAATGTGTCTTTGGTAATAATTCACAAATGGACCAAACCTACCCCAAGTTACCAACGTGGCTTTTGTTCTATTTAACAATAAAAGTCTGCCTGCATCTATTGTCAAAAAAACTTGTAAAAGAATAGTCCATATTTTTTGCAAACTGATTTTCTTGAACATGTTCAACATACTTTTTTTTACTTAAAATATTCGTGACAGTTACTGTGCCTTACATAACAAAAGTTAAAGGGAAATGCAGTCACCCCAATCAGATTTATTATACCCCTCATTCTATTTCATGAATGGCCCCTTTGATTATGTGACAATATTTTGTTGCTATATTCTTAAAATCATGGAGAATAACTTCTTGCTTTAATTTTGTTCACGTACAGTAATAGTTATGTTCAAAAAGATCTTTAGGGGTACTTCTAAGGCAAATAAGAGATTTGCAAGAGTTTGCTGATTTCTTAAAGCAATCTTGGGGAGACTGCCTACTGTCTTTAAGGAAAAAATTTCCTATGGAGTGATACTTTTAATCAAAGGGTAATGGTACATATCCATAGGCATTTTGCAAGGTTCTGTGGAATGATGCACAAAGTAGACCATTAAAGTGGTTGTGAGAATAAAATTTTATGTCAACCTGTAACATACAACCATAGAGTAGGATATAACAACTAGACTGCTCACTCCTCGAACAGCTGTGATCGCATGGGGACAGTTTGTACACACATGATCATGCACAGCATAGCTTCTTGCCTCCACCTGTAATGGCAGGTGGAGGCAAGATCACTGATCTACATGTAGATCAGTGGTCCCCATGCAATCGCAGCGGATTTACGTACGCGGTATTAGGAGTGCGCACTCTAGTTCCTATATCCTGTACTCTATGCATACAACTTACTCAATGTTATGTAATTTACACAAGGTAAGTGCATCTAAACAACACAAATTAAAGTCTTTTACTTTTATATAATTTGAAATTATCCTAAGCTATTTTATGGTAGGTAATAAATCATGGTCTCTTTCTATGTTAAGTAAGTTACAGATCAGACCTAAAACCAGACACATGGTATTGATTTTTTATGATAAAATTTGCCTAAAGTACCAAAAAGGTGTTCAAATTATTAATATGGTCTTAGCAATTAACTTCACATGTTAAGTTGCTTAGACTGTAGCAGACATTACAAGTGCTACCAAGTAAGTTACGCAGAAAAATTATGAAATTTTGCTTGCGCGAAGGAAAATACAAATTCCCAGGAAGTGTTCGAGCAAATTACTGTTAAAATTTTTTCATTTGATGAAAGAGGTTTCGTATTGTCCAAAGTCAGTTTATGCAGTTTTCCTACAACTATACAGAGACTGTCTTTTAGTGTTACGTAAGTTACAAGTTTTATTACGTAAGTTACGAGTGTGAAGATTGTGAATGTCTTCCTGTATCACTGATACTTATTGGTAGAGTGCAGCCTAAAGACTGTAATCATGGGTCAACTCCCCAAATTTTACCTGGTTTGGGAGTCTATGAGTGATGATACTTACAGTACTTCCTATTTACATTTCCCCAATTGCCTGCAATTTTAAGGCAAAGACTTCCTACCAACAGAGGGCCCCTGACCTAACTCACATAGCACCTATCTCATAAGCATCATTCTCTCTTTGCGTTCCAGACCTTCTACACGTTTGCAAGTTTTGTTACGTAAGTAAAAAGTGAGAAGACTGAATTTCTTTCTGTATCAGTCATCCTTATTGATAGAGTGCAGCCTACAGACTGAAATCATGTTTCACACCTCAATGTTCCAGCATTTCTATGTTCCAAAACCTATTACTGTAAAACTCTCACCCTAACCTAACCATAACCTAACCCTTCATCCTATGAAAACTTTCCGACTATAGAGATGTCGGAACAAAGAGACATCAAAACAGAGAGCAGCCCCTGTAAATATATCATTCAAAATGGTGACTCCTAAGGGCATACCCGTAGGTACCAAACTCCAAAATTGGAGTTGCATAAACCCACTATATGTACATTTGTGCCACTGAGATGATGTTTGTATGGCAATCACAAGATACACCATTAAAAACCTTGGGTACTAAACCTGATGCTTTGAAATCACGAAACTGTCTATTTTAGATGGTGGAAACTGCATCTCACAGCATGTTTGCAGATATTTTCAAAGATTTTTTCCACAGAGATGCACTGCACGAGGGCAAATCTGTGATGTCATCATGGAACATTGGTTCTCAAAACTTACCTGTGGACTGGGAATCTATAAACCCTACTTACCTCATCTATTATAAGTGTGAAAAATCCCATCTACCGTGGAATTAACTCCGGAAATTTAATTGGCACAGAGGTGGCACTATCCTTAATACTTCAAGTCATACTCTATGATCTCCCCCTCATGAAAGTTTACCATGGAATTAGGACTACCACACTCCTATGGGATTGTTCACATGTATACAGATGACGTATGTAGGAGTGAAATAGATTCTAGACACACTGCCATAGGGTTTTTATTTCTTTGTGATTTTTGTACCACTATATACTAACTTTGTTTGCAGTACCCTAGTAGGTTTATAATAAATCTACATAGAATATATTCAAACACTCCAACAGTGTCGAATTTATGAGACAAGTAGGGCAGGTAATCATAAAGGAAAATTTTAAAGGACACTAAGGTTATGTGTACCCACATTATATTCTGTGATCCTTGAGGACAACTGGGGGTACTGTGCATACTGTATTTCGTAACACAAGTACTGTGAATAATCTTCAAAATTGGATTACATCTTGAGTTAAATAGGATAATCTATACTGCAAAGAATTTTGTGGGAATACTAACTTAGGAAATGCCACCATCGGGAAATGTTGTATAAACTATACATCAAAATTGTATATATTAAAGCCATACATTAAAATCAAAATGGCACAGACAGTACAGTAGCTCTGATCATTATCTATTCATTTACCAATTGGGCGATAATCTTTTCTTCCCAAAAAAATTACACCTTAAAATAATTATGAATGTTGCAACAGTTGTGAAAAGAATAAATATTCATTGGCTGGAAAGAAGTGGATTTCTTTCTGAGAGAACCTTATTTCTTGAAAACAAGTTCCCCAGCTATCCTACTTTGAATTGCCTTTAGTTCTACTTCTGCACCACAAACAAAAATTGTTCCTTTCACTGCAAGCTTCTTGTAGAGAAGAGCAAATTGACATAATGTAGATACTGAACTATATATGCTAGGAAGGAATGTTTTGAAGCCATCGTAGAAGAGGTCACATGATTGTAGGTTAGCTTACTCAAGTCGGTTCACTTCAGTACGAACTGTATTGTTGGTTTATAGTTAGATGAGGTTTAACGGCCCAGTTTCCAACCAATTGGACAACCATACTTGGTACCGTTGTTAAGATTTCATGTTATAGGCCTAATTAATGTTACAGCCAGTCAGCTGAAGAAATGTGATGCAAGTTGTCAAAAATCTCCAGCAAACTGGCAGAAGAAACACCCTGTGAATAGTCAGGGCAAGAGCACTGCAGGCTATAGCTTTGTGCACATATTACATGCAGCCTATTGTTGCACTGCATGCTATGTAATGCCCAGTATCTACGAACTGCTTCTGTGACAGCGGAATCGACTTGAGTATAAAGCTAACCTACATCATGTGACTGTCCAAGTCGGCATCAAAACTTTGGCACATTCCACAATGACTGTGTTCTCCAGTTATAGCTCAGTGACTGTAGATACATTCAGTAGCTCTTGCGCCAGAAGTCACCAAAAGGTAGCAATCGTGTATACATACTATCTGGATTGTGAATGCACTACTTACCTGATAAAACATTTAACTGTTCATCACAATGGTGCCACTCTTACATGGTTTATCACAAATGGAGTCTCATTTCTGTCTTTCCACACCAATTACAATCAATCTAGCAGTAAGGATTGGAGGTCACACAGAAACACATGAAACATTTTAACAGCATTCAAAGGATTTAATTCTCTTGCAAAGATTTCCTGTTGACATCTGCCTGTGTCCCTTTCACTGTACATTAAAGAGATGTCATCAGTAACTGCAGGAATGGCATGCTGCACTGGCAATCTTCAAAGATGATAACAGATGTGCTTCTGATTTTAGGGCTGGATTAAAGCAGCCCCAACCCCTTGAACTCTCCCCTTGCCCTCCCCTCCCCCCAAAAAAGTAAATACATAAAATAGAAAACCAACAAAAGAATGGTGAAAAAAATTTTGTAGCTTTCCTGTTTTTAGTTCTGTCCATTATATAGACTTTAAATTTGTGAAACAAATGCCTAATAGGCCTGCATTTACTTTTGTACAGGTTTTAAAATAGTAACGACTATGAAGAGCTGTCACATGGAAGATACAGTATTCAAAAGATACTTTCCTGACCTCTGACCAGGGCTCAGCCCCAGACCGGCCAGTAAGTTCTTAATTCAGTGTTGTCTGATTTGTGGACTTACCATGTATTAGTTTTCCAGCTTGATGTATCCTCCTCATACTTGTTAAGGGCTAGGTTTACAGCTCTTAACATAATGTAGTAAACTGTTAAAAGAAGAGCACATCACAATATGTAGACCTGTACGATGCCCATCTGTGAGCATTACAGTCTCAGTTCTCTTCCTCATAAGGGCACTTTTGTAACCATGTCAAAACCTCAGGCTGCAGCTGCCTCAGCCAAACTGCAGGGGCTTCAGCCTACTAATCTGCCCACTATTAGACTTATGAATTGATATGCTATGAAGCTGTTGGAGACTGGGGGGCTGAATATTGTTTCAAACCACCATCCTGAGGATGGTGTCTAAGGGGATGGGTGTCCCCCTTCCTTTTGGAAAATTTTCGAATATTTGGGGGTCCTTACAGTAGATGTAATTGCTGCAACATATTGGGCAAACTTTAAGGAAAGTTACTGCAAATTTTTGACATTTTTTACAGAGGAAACATATGGGGTTTTGTGCTTGAATTGAGGGGAAGCCATTAACATACTCCCACCCACCACCTTTTTGACTGGAGCCCCCACTTCCTACGCCTATGAATGAATTTTGACCACTATCAAGTTTTCTGCCACCAACCAAAATTTTGCCCATTAATGTTCTCCTACTGATGAATTTTCTGAGCAGTACTGAATGTTCTAATACTTATCATACCCCACCAGCACCTTCCGTACTACTTTGATACCATGATACCATAATTCTAACTTTATATAGTTTTGGATGAATAGTCACCATGTCATCATTAGCACTTACTTAAACGAAATGTAAAGATAATCGGAAAACTAATCCATGAGAAACTTTTCAACACCTCCAATTATCACAGACCCTTTCACTTAAAGGTAACATACACGAATCATCTTCAAAAGTGAAAACACTTTGGAGGTTAGTAATCAGCCCATGAGCACTTTGCATGGCCCACAAAAGAAGTAATTAGGAAAAAGGCAACTTACTTGGGAATGAAACATTAGATGCGATGCTGCATAATGTCCTAGAATCATGAGATATACAACATCTGTACAGTCCCTTCATACTGTCACGCTGAGACGAGGTAGCATCTTCATAAACTTCAAATCTCAAAGTCCCATTTAGTAAAATGTTCACAAATTCATGATTAATTGGCTGATCATTCAAATACCATGTGTGATGGATATCTCCCAAGTCATCTTCAAAGCTACAGTCAAGCTGGTTAATTTTACCTGGTTCAAGATAAAGTTGCCGTTCAGGTTCCCTGAGAAAGTGTAATCTAGTTTGTGCCTGGAGAGAGCCTGCAAAGACAGAAATACCAAACAATTTGTATGAAGTATAACTCCTAAAAGACATGAACAAAGTACTGCATAAAAGTAGGCTTGTACCTATTAACGCCTTGTAGTACTGACACCAGTTATGATTACACAATACCTTTACTTTTCCCCCAAAAAAGCACACAAAGACAAAAAATTGTAACTAGTATAAAAAGAAAAAAAACTGACAAAATTGAAAAAAAAAATTTAAGTTAAAAATTGAAAAGATCACCAAATGGACATATGGTGATGCAAACTGAAAATTGTACCTTATGTCAAAATGTACTAAATTCCCCCAAACTCCCTGGTATGGGAATATACAAGCCCCGACACTTACATCCCATTTACCTATGTAACCCTTGGTTGCCCCCAATTAAGACCTGAAAAAGTCAATACAGGTGCGTAGCTACGGGGGGCTGCACCCCCTCAGATGTTTGCTAGGCCCCCCCCCCCCCGAAACTGTGTGTGTCCTAATATTAAAATTTGTAAGAATTAATGACCGAGATCAATGCCCCCATTTGGTATCTAGGCCCCCCTAAAAATTTCTTCCTACTGTAGCTACACTCCTGAGTCAATAGCACAGTGGAAGAGAGCCCACACCCACAACACATCATGCCCATGAGGTCAAACCCATTTTGCCTATCTGTTTAGACACAAATATGACTCAGGCAACTATCTTGTGTTACTTTCTTGCACTAAACATGAGCAGGAACTTGTTAAAAGTATGCAATGTGGCATACTCTTTGGGGCAATCTTTACACATGCAAAGCATGTGAAAAAACATGTTACAATTGAATTACAATTATCAGGGGTCTTATGAAACCAGTTGTCTTTTCTGTGATACTGTGCAAGTCTACTTTAAAGATTTCTTTATGGTTGTGACAGAGGACTCAATCTGACCAACTGCTCAGCCTCTGACTATTGCATCATCATTCTGTCATATTTGACTCTGTTCTACACTGGCTGAAAAGAACTGTAAGTTTTCTTTCAGAAGTCCCAACAGCCAAGACCCTGGGACCAAACCAATAACTAAAATCTCTAAAAGAATATAGCTTTTTAATGGACCTCAGTCCTAAAGGCTTGTTCATGAGAAGTCTGTTAGGATTAAAAATGAACCTTTTTCTTGCAGAATGTCCCAACGGCCAAGGCCCATTAGGTGTGATAAAACTATGATGATCTCGGAGTTCTGCTTTAACATCAATTTGCTTTTAACATTTGATGATACCTTCACCACCAAGTCTGCACTATATATGGCTCATGGGGGTTGTCACAACTGCAGTGCTTAAAAGGCAAGAAATCTCACAATTGGCAGTAAAAATTCTCACTCCTAAGTTTACTTCTAGCCCCTCCTATAATTTATTAAAAAGAAAAGCCCTTTAATATCTAGTACATCTTCTTGATAATGCTTCAATTGCCTGTACCAAGTTAAAAAGTGCGCATAGCCTACTGTGTGTGAGCTGTCTGCTATGCTTTGTTTTAATACACTGAGTGATCAGTACAAGTCTTCAATGACCAATCAGAAAGATGCTAAAATTTACTATGTCAATCAAACTGTAGTCACCAATTGTTACTAGAGATATGGGGATATTCTTAAATACATTTGTGGTAATGCAACAGCCCCTTTAAGTGCAATGAGACAAGTACTGTGTGGCACGTGCAACGCTGTGTGCAGTTTCATGTAAACAAGGTACAAAGTAATATTAAACTGGCTATCTCAACTGAGAAGATTTAAAGCTGAGTGGTCTTACAGAAGTTCCATAAAGTCCTTATTTTTGATACTAAGAAGCTGAAAACTTGTGAAAGGAAGAATGATTTCTGAAAGAGATGGAGGTAAGATATCTGAAGGATTTAATAAATATGTGGAAGACCTAACATAAGAGACTGTAGCAAAGAACTTGTGAAATAATTTTCTTGTTAAGATTCCACAGGCTACAGGAGGCTATCTGCCGCCTTAGAAGTCAAGCCTCTGAAGGCAGTCACCATTCCTCCAATTATGCTGTTATTGCCATGGGCACATCTAAAACATCAGCTTAAAGAGTTAAGTAATGGCCCACCAATGAGGATACCAGTGAACCTACACTATTAAAATGGCTAGGTACAGAATTGCCAGTGCCATAGAATGGCTGTAGTCACACAGAAAACCTAATTATCCAATACAGGACAAGATTACAAGTTGCAATTTTGTTTTGATACTTTTACTCCAACTTGTGAAAGAGCACAAATGCAAAAATTTTACAGCTCAGAAGTATGATTTTTGGGTATGGTATCAGTATAATCTACAAAACTTACCTGAGCTCCAATACTCACCTCCTACTTACATATGTAATTCCCTCACTTGCCTCCAACTAATATCTGGAATGAATCATTAGCCCCAGGAAAGGGCCCTCCCATTTCTAGAGGGCGACGTGGCAGAACCACTCTTCCTCTCTTCATCTTTTAAATACGAGGTGATGAGGAGCAATACAGTTTAGAGGAGCTCTTTGAGTTAACATCCATTATTGTTTGAAGGAAAGCATATCATGAAAATGCTTGTGATTAGCCCCATAAGTCATGTACCACTTTCTATAGTTACTGAAAACATGAAAAGTTAGTTTTTATGGGCTTAAGAGCCTTTAGTTTACCATGCTCATCCAAGCCCTTGATAGATCAGCCTCTCTTGAATATACAACATGTATATAGAACTGAAGACGTGATCACAACAGCTGTTCATAAGAGGAGTTGCGAGCATGTCAACCAAGTTGGTATAAGCTTCACTCACTGGTTTTCTTTGAACAGGGGTTGCACATGGTTAATATCTAATAGTAAAAAGTGTCTGGTCACGAATCTGTAATAAATGATTTTAACCATTAATTACCCTATCACTGACATCTTCGTTGTGTGTTAGATGTGCAGAATATCTTAGTTTGACCATTTAAAATCAAGATATATGAGTAAAGGTCAACAGGTGTGACAAAAAAATCAGGAAATTAATGAACCAACTCAATAAGCCCCTTTAAAATTACCAAGGAGTCATCACTCCAGGGCAGTGTATAGAGTGGCTACTTGACTCTAAGCCTGGAACAGAAGCAGGTACCCAGCAAAGCTTACCCCCCTACTGTACACTGATTTTAACATATGAGCTAGAGTCATATATTTCTGTCAACACAATTATGTAGGCATGGCCTAAATTTTAACAAGATTTTACCATTGTCCACTGGACAACCTGTCTGTCCCTTTTGATTGTTCAAAAGGAACTTTAGCTGTCCAAAAGGACATTTTTCAGTTGTCCAGGGTGGCACATGTTTCTTCTTTTGTGAAATTTGGGTATCTATCAAACAGCCAACCTCTTACTTTTGGCTTTCCATAAAAAAGATTTGGTTGTCACAGGCAACCAGACATCTTGAAAATCGAGTATATGCTGATTACAGGGTAGATGCCAGTCACCCCCATTGCGGTAGACACCCCAGTACCCAAATCCATGTAAGACTGTATCATGTGACAATTATGAGAATTTTGACCTTTGACTCTTTAAAATGCAAAATGAAAGATATACTGTACATATAAAAAGTAAAGGAAAACCAGTGGAGATTGGTATTAGATACAGATGTCCCAAATTATGTTTGGCTAAATTTCACTAAACTTCTCGATTGTAATTTGGATTTTTGACTACAGTGCACAGTGAATTAAAGTCAGTTTTTCCCACAGGTATGTACAATGGCACTGTAACTATAAGACCTCAATGTTCAACCCACGCAGCACCATTTCATAACAGTTGAAATACTGCCATCCATTTACAATTTACGGTCTCCTGAGCTTGATGGTTATTCAACAAAGGTGCCTCCACTCCTGTTTGTTACTTTATACTGCTATATATAACCCTTGGAAAATTGCAAAGACTATGTATACGATACACTTTCTGAGTAGTAGTCACCTATAAAACAGCACCTAAGCACACACTACCCAGGTATTTTACTCCTAAATATGTTGTGTGTTACAGTATGTTGACCTGTCCATGCAAAAGTGCAATATTGCACTTTTGCATCCATGGATTATAAACAGGGCTTGCAAAATGTAACATCGATCCACATTTTGATTTTGAAAGATAAAAGACACTTAAACGTATGAAGTTAACTTATCTTGTCCAATGCTATTTTATAAACTCAGGCTTCAATTTTAAGGAAATATTACGGTTGTCCATGGGACAACCTTTCTGCCTTTTTGGAAGTACGAAAGAAGATTCAGCTGTCTGGAAGGAAATTTTCAAGGAGCCCTAGGTGCCATGTGCTTCCTTCTTCCATAAAACTTGGTTGTCTGCTCACCATGTTATTTTGGTTATTTGATAAAGTTTGGTTGTCATGGGCAACCGGATAACTGTTAAAATCAAGCCCCGAAATAATTGTACTTTCTTGATGTTTTATTCTTGTACAGTACCATTTTGTGTGTTTCAAAATGCTATATCAAGTTTTGCAAACTTAACTGAACTACTGTCTGTTCATTTGCTCAGTCTAACATGTTTCACACAGTTTTATCTATGGTAGGTGGCACCAGGCAGTACCACGGTTGCCATATTGGCATTTTAATCCCAAAACAGGCAAATCTGGAATTTTTTTACCTTTGATGGCCAGTAAAAATTGAAAGTGCACGCCAAACGGCATTTTGGTTGGCCTAATGGAAATTAAAATAAAACACCTTTTTTCACGAAATTTCAGGAAAAACCCTTCTTTTTTCCCCGATTTTAGTAGTCACCCGAGTGGGACGTAACGGGTTTACAATTTACACTCCACTTGTAGCAATAATAGATTGAGTATGTAATGATGTATATCATATTTACCGTCTATACTGTACATAAATACAGGGTCCATTTTTCTCAAGTAGGAGCTTGTTCTGATTTGGCGTTTTTTCATGTGATTTGGCCGGCAATTTGGCTGGTTTTGCCACAGAAAATCTGGCAACCCTGGGCAGTACCACCCAAGGCCTGCTTGTGCATGCCCAACACTCATGGCTATTAATCCTGGTACTGCCTGGTACCACCTGGTACTACCTGGTACTACAGCCACCACCACAAGATGTGATAGGATAATGTAAACTGGCTTTGAAGGAACTCAGAAGTAAAATACATTCTGCAGTTTGTGGTATATTCCAAGTTCTGTTATAATAATACACCAGTTTACGTAAATGGTTCCATGGCTCCAACTCTTTCAATCAATTAGACTCTTCCCTCTGTGTGCTCTATTTAGACTATTTACTTGGAACCCCCACTAAAACTGGTCTAGCTACAGTGTACAACCTTGAATACAGTAAATTTATGGGGGAAAATGGGTGGGAGAAATTATTGTGGGGAGACATAAGCATGCCTGCTGCTTTTCTATGTTTGAAAAATGACTGGGAACAAGAGAGGGACGAGGAGCAAATATACCATGGGGGAAGGGCTGGAGGAGAGGAGGGGATGTATGCTGTTCTTAAAGTTGTAAGTACATGCCTGCAGTCTGGTACAATATTAAGAATGTATTTAGTGTACACATTTGTTGTATATATTACAACTTTTCCAATATTAACTGAATGGCATGTTCTACTTCATGCACTGAACATAACGGTTGTGTCCTGCATGCATGTATCTGCACAGTCTCCCACCCCCTGTGGTCTGGGGGTTGTAGAATATGCCCACAGTATTCCCCGCCTGTCGTAAGAGGCGACTAAAGGGGATGACTTGCACTGTATTTGAATAATATTTGAATCTGAAACGGAACTTGAACCATATATTTATCTTGTTGACACTATATAACACATCCGTGTTGGTGTGTCGTTAAATCTCATCTAACTGCACAGTCTCCCAGTATTCAAATTATTCTCTTGGATGGGACTATTAATGAAATGAATAGGGAGCGTACTTCTAATGGCAACTGTAGAATAGAATGTGGGTGTGTGGTGTAGGCTATGGAAGGGTGGAAAATTCAATGTGTATTACTGGTACAGTACTTATCATCAATGTGCACAACACAGCACAGCACACTACACTAAAGCACTGTACAGTACATACAGTACAGTACATACATACAGTACAGTACATACAGTATAGTACAATAAACTGAGAATATCAGCTTTGTCATTTTACTATAGGCCTACTATACTTAAAGGGAGAAAGCAATCACCCCAAGTTTATTTTCAAAAATCTAATAAATCTTACAGATCTCCTCTTATTTCACTCACAAGTACCTTATGTTTTTTCAAAAAAACACTGAATATTGAACATGAACTAAGGAGTTACTCTGCATGAATTTATCAAATAAGTAACAAAAATATTGTCACATGATTAAAAGGAGCCATTTCTGAATTAGGATGATGGGGATGACTAATTCAAATTGGGGGGAATGCATTTTCCCTTTAATCAAAGGAAACTAAAATCTAGACCACCTGGGACAATTCCATTTTTTAACTTTAAGTTGCTTATAGGTCGTGATATTTGACCAAACTTTTGTTCCAACCACATTCAATTTTCACCATAATCACACTAAGACAAAAAAAAAAAGTCAAGTCATCTTTGCCAGACAAATTTGAACCTTACATTGGCAAAAATTCAGTGCAAGCTATGTGTCCAAATCTATTCCACAATCAAGCTGATCAGTACAGCTAAAGTGTTATGTACTGCAGAGTTATCCATTTTTTATTTCCAAGGAAGACCTAAATTCCAATCAATTACCAGTGTTAACATTAAGTGGAGACCACTGATGCTCCTTCTGAGGAGAATGTTTACATCAATGTCATGGTTCATCACTACACATTTCAACAAGCATACATAGGTAATACACAACATGCCTGCATGCTAGCCATGTATGTGCTTCACTCTGTATCTATGCAGTTTCTCCTGCAAAAATACTCTGAAATCTGAATTAACATAAATACACACAAGATAGAATTTATACTAGAACTTGACAGCAGAGAACACATTATATGCTGCCATATCAAGGAAGGCCCAAAAGAGGTTTTTCTTGCTGCCTAGGCTGGAGTTGAGTTATAAATCACATAGCACAATGACAGTTAGTAGAATGATGATGCAAACAGCACAGTACCGAATGTAACCTAAAACTGACTCCCAGCTTGTGGAGGGCAATATTGTCAGTAGGCATTTCAATGTGTTAATGTTCTATGTTTGCGTGAGTACAGTATCAACGCACAGGCAAGTTGTAAAGTGAGATGGGACACAGCCAGAGGGTTTTAACAATGTGCCTGGCAAACTCCAACATTTTCCCAAATAAAAATGATCTAGCTACTTCATATCGTTC
Source organism: Holothuria leucospilota (assembly GCA_029531755.1). Taxonomy (NCBI): domain Eukaryota; kingdom Metazoa; phylum Echinodermata; class Holothuroidea; order Aspidochirotida; family Holothuriidae; genus Holothuria; species Holothuria leucospilota. Next base: position 11,105,318 of record CM055969.1, on the reverse strand, counting down.
ATTACTCATCCTCTGTATCAACCTTGGTGCTCACTATATGGCAATGAGTCCTTTGGCAGTTTGACAACATTTTTAACAGAATGGCTCCTCACAGCATAATTGACTAATTGTTATCCAATTAATATTTAATACCATTTGATTTGAGATGTGAAAGGAGATACATTCTCACATATGAGAAACTGATAAGCTTGCAAAGTTCTCACATTTACAGTATTATTTCACATTAAGTATCCTATTGGAAGTCACTTTTTGATAGCCTGTTGCAACCAGGCAAATGTTTAGATTTGCATATATACTGTAAGACCTAGTCTGGGGGAGGGGGCAGCATCAGTGTAAGGATCCTTATCTATGTAATCTACCCTGCTTCCCCTATCCCTTCCACTGGGATTTTTTTTTTCAATTCAAGTCTGTAATCCTGAATAACTCACTTGTCTTTGCTCTCAAGGAGTTCAGATTATTCAAATAATAAAGAATATCATCAAAGTATGGCCTAATTCCTATGCAATTCTTTCCATTATTATTGTTGTATGGCACACATCATCTTTCTATTTGCCTAAGCTTCCTCCAACAGCAAGTATGAGACTGCCATAGTTTTCATGCCTTGTCCATAGACCCTTTTCCAAATAGCAACTACAAATGATCATGGGATAGAGTTTTTGGTGTGTGTCCTTTTTGCCAATGGCCTTTTTCTGTGGCCAAAAATGACACACACCAAACTCAATCCCACAATCCCTTGTAACTGCTAATTGGAAAAGAATCTATGAATCAACAAGGCCATATGAAAGCAAATCACTCTACCCTAATTTCTGATTTATCCTCATCTAAGCTCATCTGAGGAGAACTAGTCCCAGTCTCTCACAGTGGTATTTTTGTTTCATTTCTGTTTTATCTCTTAATAATCTTCCAACAATTTTTTTCTGTGCACTGACAAAATGTTGTAAGTCCTGTAACCCTGTTCCTTTCTCTTCACTCCCTTCTACTGCTAAATGTATCTAACTCTCAATCTACCTCTCCTGACTGTTGTGTAATTGTGCCTGCCTGAGTTTATATAGGCTGTTTGCAATTTAAAGAATCCCCTCCCCCTCCCCTCCCCTTCCCAAAACCACTACCCTTGTTTTGCTCCTGTACATTACAATCAGACTGACATGGAATACAAACTGCAAGGATCAAAAAAGGCACATATGCCAATATATTGTAGTAGCCTAGTATCATCCTTGGTTTTCACAGCCTGACCTCAAAGGTTTAAGTGACCTTTGCTAAATTTAAGAAAGTTTGAGGCCTGTCAAATGCACCTACTGTACATACCATGAGACTTCGCTTTTTTATGTTTTTACATTACAAAGATCATCTACTTAATGAGGGTCACTTAACTGCCACATATGACATTAAAACAAGTTTTTCTTCTTGATAGATCATGTTTAAAGGTTTTTGTATTTTGGCCCCCTAAGACCCCCACTGACCTTTGACATCCACCAAAACAATAGGGATCACCAATTAGATATGGGCCATCCACATCTTAACTATAAGATGCCTTACACTTATCCTACTTGAAATATCATGTTCTACAAAGTTCTAATCTTTTGACCACTCATGACCCCAAATGACCTTTGACCTCCACTATAAACAATTGGGATCATCTACTTCATATTGAACATCCACATGTCAAGTATGAAATCCCCAATGCTTACTTGCTTTGAGATACCAATCTTCAACCTCTTTTTCAAAAGTTTTACTTTTTGACCTCTGTTGACACCAAATGACCTCCACCATAAGCAATAAGGTCATATAGTTAATATGGGTCTTCACCATACCAACTATGAGATCCCTCACAGCTACCCCCTTCTTGAGTTACTGTTTACAAGGTTTTGACCTTTTGACCTCTTGTGACTCTAAATGACCTTTGACCTCCACCAAAATAATAGGGATCATCTACTGAATATGTGCCATCCATATGCCAAGTAAAAGATCCCTCACAGTTATCCTTCTTCACATTGTGTTTACAAGATTTTGACCTTTGACCTCTTGTGTCCCGAAATGACCTCTGACCTCAGCCAAAATAACAGGGATCATCTGCTGAATATGGGCCATCCACGTGCCACATGAGACGTACCTCACATTTATCCTTCTTGAGATATCATGTTTACAAAATTTTTACCTTTTGACTCTCAAGACCCCATGACCTTTGACCTCCACCAAAAAGAATACAGATCTTTACTCAATACGGGCCATGCTACATATAAAATCCCTCAGAGTTACTCTTTTTGAGATATTGTGTTTACAAGATTTTGACCTTCTGACCTCCTTTGACCCTAAATGACCTTCACCAAAAATGATAGAGTTCTCTACTAAATATGGGCCATCCACACTTTAAGTATGAGGTGCCTCACAGTTATCCTTCTTGAGATATTTTGTTTACAAGGTTTTACCTTTTGACCTCTTATGACCCCAAATGACCTTTGACCTCCACCCAAATATCAAGGATCATCTGCTCAATTTGGGTCATCTACATACTGAATATGAGATCCCTAACAGTTACCCTTCTTGAGATATCATGTTCACGAGCAGTTTTCAAGTTTTTGACTGTTTGACTTCTGTTGACCCCAAATGACCTTTACCCTTCACCAAAGATGATAGGGATTACCTACTAATTATGGGCTATCCACATACTATTAAGTATGAGATCATTCACTGTTAGCTCTCTGGAGATATCATGTTTACAAGGTTTTGACCTTTTGTGACCCCAAATGACCTTTGACCTCCACCAAAAACAATAGGGACCATCTACTCAATACAGGTCATCAACATTTCAGTATAAGATCCCTCCAAGGTACCCTTTTTGAGGTACTGTGTTTAACAAGCAAAGCGTCACAAACATTCATACACACATACATACAGTGAACACCCACAGAGCATGGCTATCGCATAGATTCCTTTTGCCTGCAGCAAGGAATCAAAAATGATGGCTTCTTTTATTCACTTTCGGGTATCCTGATTAATAGTGAGATAAATCTGTCACATTTATCTCCCTTGAGATAACTTCCAATTTCAATGTAGGATGAATCACATTTCTCCAGTAAATGATTTTCAAGTTCTTTTGGTCTTCCCACATTCTGGGACTATGCTGGGTTTCTGCACATGCCAGGAATGAGACCAGCTCTGGTTTCACAGTTATCTGTGACTCCCAAATAATTTTGGAACTCTAAAAAACATTGATAGTTTCTTCGACTCCAAAAATTTATATGATTTCCTGCATAAAGAACATTTACTATATTTATCAGAACTTCAGCTCCTTAGGATAATGTGTTAACAAGGTTTTGCATTTTGATCTCAATAAGAATGAGTTCAAATGATTTGAGTCTTTAATGAACAAAAGCCATAACATTTTTCTGTGTTGTAAAATTCAAATTTCTGTTTTATAAATTTGCATTCTTGCCTCTTCTCCACTTTCATTAAGGGTCAAAACTTTACCAGTTTGTAAAGACAGTAATCATTTACTTAAACTTTTTCAGAATCTGGAAGCCTTTTGATTCATCCAGGACTTCATACCAGATTGATCATGGATGACCACCAGCAAGATCCACCTTCTCGTTTTGACCTGTACTCAAAGGGTACCAAGGAAGAGGTGTTCTAATTGCTGCCTGAATCCTTCTCCTGTGTACAATACCATTACTTAATGTTGTGAGTGTATCCCAGTCTTAAGCCACTTTCCTAAAGGCTGGGAGGGGTACCTAGAATCTTGGCCCTGCACCACTGCTCTACAGCTGAACTGAAAACTTCCTGAATCAGAAACTTCCTACGACATTCAACCAGATACCCAATTTAAAATTTCCCTCAGCTTCACTGCAAACAGCCATGATGACACGAAAATTTTGAGTCCCCAGAAAACTTCCACAAGATTTCACTGGGATTTGATCCAGTAACCTTTAGAATACAAGGCAGTACACTCAACCATCAAGCCAACTTCACCCTCAAAAGAAACAATACTGCAACACAGGGTGGATTTGAACCCAGGTGAATATGAGAACAGCATGAAGTGCAGCTTGTCTTCAGAATCCATGGAGATAGATTTACAATATTCTGCCTCAACCTCAAAATTAATTGCATGTACATGTGGTTTTATAATTTCTCTACAGAATAGTGACATATTTAACTTTTAATTCCATGACAAACTGCCCGTTCCATGAGATGTGACTGCTTCTGATGATATAGTGCTATATTTCCGTATCTCAAAATGTTGTGACTTAACAGTAGCTATAACAGTCCAAGTTGTACTAAATGAAGTCATTTTGTACTCTCAATGTTTCCTTTAAGACTTTCCTAACTACAATGCGATGGCCTGTCCTATTATGCCTAATTGAAAGGGTCTAAATAACGACATTATTTCAAAGTTTTCATTAATTCTGTCACATCCTATCATATCATATCATATCATATTATGTCAAACTGCACATAGTGTGAAAGGGACGTAATTTCAAACTAACATATAAATGGATTTATTTATGGCCATAGCCACAGGGGTAATTGAGCTTATAAAACTGCATCCATAATTTTTATTAGTCTCCCAAAGTTCATGAATAATTAGCAAATAAGTAATACAGCTAAGATATTGAATATAAATTTTCATCAATGTGTAAAAGACCTTTCTTGTACTACTAACCGTGCCAAATACAACATGCCCAGTGTGGAAGGGTCTTAACTTCAAACTAACATCCAAAGTTATGATCATAGCTGGAGGGATGGGTATCAGGATGGTGTAATTGAGCTTATAAAACTGAATCCACTGTTTTCATTAAAGGTTTCCAAAAATTCATGAATAAGTTACAAATAAGTACAAAACAAACTTTCATCTATGTGTCAAAGACCTTTCCAGGAATGTTAACTTTTTCAGATTCAATAAGCACTCATCAATAAGGCAATTAGGTACAACCAGGGAGGTGATATGTACAGTAAGATCACCTCCCTGGTACAACACTAACGAGTAACTGATGCCACAAAAATTTACACACCTCACTAAATTCTAAGAATTCAGTAATTTAAGAACAAAAAGGTATTCATACAGTATATTCAAGCACATGTAATGTTCTCCCATTTTTTGTCCAGTTATGTTCTCAAGTATTTGATAATGCAGCTACTCTTCAGAAATAAAATTTTACAATAGGTTCTTTTTATACTTTCCATTTCTAGGAAATTTTTTCCATGTCTTTACTACAAGGTGTATATTCATAACAAATCACGTGTAAAGTGCATAATTTACAATGAGACCTCAAGTGTTTTTTTAAGCCAATAATACAATATTATGGCAAATGGAGTATTTATCAAGATGTATCTGGTATATTGCATTGTCAGAAACTAGATAAAGATCTAATGCCAATCAATAAAGATGTTGAAAATCCTACTGATATATTGTTTCAACTTGAGAATCACAACGCAATAATTAAACGATACTTTGGCATTTTGTCATCAGAAACTACATGAATAACAAGCTGCCTATTAAAACTTCTCATCCCCTTTGGAAGTTCTAGCAATGTTTGGTTACCTTGTAATGCTCAACCAATTAACTGATGCTCAAAGATATCCAAACGAGACAACCACTGTACACCAGAAAAAAGTACTGAAGAGGTCACAATACCGACCTAGTTATAGTGTTCGTGACTCAGTCAGATTTACAGTAAGGTGTACCCTACAAGTGGTTGAAGCGGATTTGAATGAATAACAACTTTCAAATAGGAGACAAAACTAATAGCTTTTTCATGAAAATGAAAAGGTGAACAGATGTACCAGACCTGTACAGTCATAAGTAGCTACACATCCAGTACATACAACATTGTCTATGGCAGTAAAAAATTGCTATTAAAGGGAAAGTGCACAGTCACTACAATTTGAATAATTATTAAAACTTTGTATCCTAATTAATGTAATGCTCTTGTTATTCATAATTATTAAAACTAAGTCTTTTTTTTTTTTTTTTTTGTGTTTCATTTCACTTGTTTCTTTTAACAATATTAACCTAACAATACACAATATCCAGTTTACTGTACAAGAACACAAGGTTAACAGTGACGTCAAAAGGAAACTTTGCTACTGACCCGTTAAGACATGGTGGGCACAATGGAACCACAGTCCCAATACAAACATTAGAAAAGAAATGCACCACATCCTAATTCACAGATTCAGCCAGAACCAGATTTTGCCATAAAATGCCAAAAGTTCATTCTGATAAAGGTTGCCTAGACTGGACTTTTTCATTTATAAAAGGAAACATGTAATGAACAGCTTTGTAGCCATTTGGAAAGAGAGAGGAGAGGGCAGCTACAGAAGTAATCCAGCATAATGGAATGAATTTACAGCATCTTGAATGATGCATAACATTCACTGAAGGAGTGAGATTATCTGCACTAACAGTGATGAGTCCTATGAACAACAAAAATTCTTTAGAGTGAGGGTAAATGCCAATGAAAGAATGGAAGCATGATCAAGAACAGTGGTCTGGGTGACAATCAGTGTTTCCGCTAAGCCACTATGACGCAACTTTGACTCAGTTGATTCCTAGTTTGACGCACTGATGTTGGAGAAAAAATAGAAAAAAAGAGGGTTTAATGGGCATTTACTGTAGGCCTATTGTGCACATGCTCTGCATTTAGCAATGAGTTAAATATGCATATATTGGGCAGTTTGACTCACTGCATAACTTCTTAGAGGAAACACTGGTGACAATAATGTAACTCTAACTGTTTACATTGTCAAAAACTAATTTTTACAGCAATTTAAAAACCAGAACACCCCTTTATTATTCCTTGCAGTAAAAGTACTCTGTGTCTGGTTTTCGTTCTTTAAGGTGCAGGCAGCTCGGAAAAGTGTCCATCATTCGTATCTTGAGATATCATGTTCACAACTTTACAAGCAATTATCAAGGTTTTCATTTTTTCACCCCCATGACCTTTGGTAACCTTTTACCTCTACCAAAGAAAACTGGGTTCATCTTCTGACTATAACGCTTGCACATGCCATGTATGACAAGAACTGTACCCATGCTTCCTACCTTGAGATAGTGTGTTAACTAAGTTTTCTGTTTTGACCTCTAGTGACCTACACATATCTTTCCTCCAACAAACACAATAGGATTCTTCCTCTAAATATGAAAAGTCCATATACCAAGTATGAGTAGTATCCATCATTGCTACTTGAGATATTGTTTAATACTTTTACTCTTTTAGTGTTCAAAATATAACCATATTTTGTTTCTGTAGGTCACCAATTGCCTACAGGTTCTGTACCTGGGTTGGGTCTACAAGGAGCTGACAAGGGGACCAAACCACCCTCCCCCCCCCCCAAAAAAAAAAAAAAAAATTAAAGGGTATCTACATGCAAACTGGACCACATGTAACTTTTGATGAAACAAAACTTCATGATCCTGTGCGCAGGCACCACATGGCTTGAGGTGTGCATGCGAGCAGATATGGCTAGTGAAGCTTATCTCCAAAGGAGGAGATCTATAATTTGTTCAGTTGTCTGTTTGGTATTATAGTCCAATAAGATTGGAAATGTAATAAGAAGATCCACTTGCACAGAATGTTAAGTATTAAGGTTTATTAATAATAAAAGGGCTGGGTTGTAAACAAAATATTTAAGAACCCCTGGGAATCTTTATTCACAATGGTGGACTTCTCAGGCTATGGTAGCTTTGTCTTGAGGTGCAGTAGACCAGGGAGGTTATCTTATCATCGCCCCCCCCCCCCTGCATAGACTGATACAGAGGTGGGGCCATACTAACTTAGTTGAGACTCTTAAGCCTTTAAATGTGTGGGACAAGACAATTGGCATTTAAAACAAACATACTGTACACCATGCATTGCACCATATGTAAAGACTAACCGCATGGTTAAGTGGTTAGCATCCAACTAGCAGCCAGAAGGTATGGGGTTTGACTCCTGGCCGGGTCACACCAAAGACTAACCAGAATGCAAAAATGCATTGTGGTTTCAATGACACATTTTTCATTCCAAATAATGCCAAGATCAAATGCTATCTCAATGTGTTGGAAAAATAGTTCTGTGTTTATACTTGACCCTGGGAATTCTTGGGAAAATTTTGCTTTTTGACTTATGGTGATCCCAGATGACCTCTGACCTCCACCAAAAAACAACAGGTTTCTTCCTTTTATCATACACAACTACGTACCAAGTATGAAAATTATCCAAGCTTTCTACCTTGAAATATTGTGTAAACAAAGTTTTCAGAGTTTGACCCTCAGTGAACCCAGATGACCTTGACCTCCACCAAAGACAACAGGGTCTTCCCTCTTACTACAACACACCTACATACTAATATGAAATTTATGCAAGCTTCCTACTTTGAGATATCGTGTCAACAAGGTTTTCAGAGTTTGATCCCCAGTGACCCTGATGATCGTTGACCTCCACCGAAAACGACAGGGCTCATCTTCTTATCATAAGCCACATACTATGTATGAAATCTATCCAAGCTTCCTAACTTGAGATATTGTGTTAACATGGTTTTCACTGTTTGACTCCTGGTGACCCTAGATGATCTGTGACCTCCACCAGAGACGACAGGGTTTTTATCACTACAAGGCACCCACAAACTAAGTATGACATCTATCCAAGCTTCCAACCTTGAGATATTGCACTAACAAGGTTTTCAGGGTTTGACCCCTGGTGACCTCAGATTACCTTTGACCTCCACCAAAAATGATAGGATTCTTCTCACTACAACACATCCACATACTAAGTATGAAATCTATCCAAGCTTCCTACCTTGAGATATTGTGTTAACAAGGTTTTCAGTGTTTGACCCAAGTGACCCCAGATGACCTTTGACCTCCACAAAAACAATAGGGTTCTTGTTGTTACCATTATGCATCCACATACTAAGTATAAAATCTAGCCAAGCTTCTTACTTCAAGATATCGTATTAACAAGGTTTTCAAATTTTGACCCCAGTCACAGCAGATGACCTTTGACCTCCACCTAAAACAATCATAGGGTTCTTCTTCTCACTGTAACACATCCACATACAATGTATGAAACCCGTCAAAGCTTCCTAACTTGAGATATCGTATTAACTAGGTTTTCAGGGTTTGACCCTTGGTAACCCCAGATGACCTTTGACACCCACCAAAAACACTAGTTCTCCCTCTCAATATGGGGCATGTATGTACCACGTGTGAGAACTGTCGGAGTTTCCCTTCTTGAGATATCATGTTAACGAGCTAAGTGTCACAAACACATACATACACACATGCATACATGCCAGCACAGTTGCATCTAGGTTTCTCTTATTCTCAAAACCAAAAATAGAACCTACTGCCATTGTGCTTGGAGCTCAGCATAAGCAATGGAGTAGGAAAAACAAGCCAGTGAGCCAAAACTGGAAAAAAAGGCTGTGGCCAGCCCAACAAACCAATTGGTTAGAAACTGAGCCATAAGCCATAAAACCTCATCTAACCAACATTAACATGTAAAGTTCATCAACTTTCTATTTATCTTACCTTCTCTCAAATCTTTATTTTTTTTTCCATTCTCTAATCTACAAGTATGTGTTAGATCTTTTTCACACACAATTAGACAATTAGGCCATGCAATATAACATTGTATGCCCAAAGACCCACAGCTTTGACTTTCTGCATAATAGGCTGATAATCACAATTATTTGCAAGCTATTGCAAAATTTTGCGATTAATTTTTTAATGGGTTTGCTACACATTTAAAGCCCCAGAATGTCATTCGTCCATGAAAACCCTTGATTTACAAAGCAGTGAATATTTATTGCTTCCATATGATGCCAAAATGGCCAAGGATTTTTCTATAGAAATAATACAGCAGAACATTTCTCACTGTACATCAAGTAGACAGTGATCTTCAACATGGTATGTTAACCACTTACACTTGGAAATATGATTCTGATTAAAATGGGTGAAACACTCGTTATGAATATTCATGAAGTACTTAACAGCATGACAAACAAGAGCAAGGAATGTCTCCCCATTAAAAATTCCCTCCCGTCCTGAAAACTTTTATGCTATCTTAACAAAAATATTCCTTGTCTTTCTAATTGAAGTATATACTTAGGATGGGCAATACTGCTTTTTACTATGACGATAATAAACTAAAAGCTTATCATGATAATTTGATAATCACGATAATTTTCCTAAAACAATTTCCGTACAAGCTCATACTGGAATATTCAAGGTCAAGAATAATCAAGAAATCTGTTTCCCCCCCCCTTAGCCGTTTTGCAAACCCTGTGCGGGTACTTGTGGGATGAAAAATAAAAAGAGTAAAAATAACGCCATCTAGCCTGTTTTATTTTTGATTTTCTTCTCCGTTTAGACCAAAATCGTGTAAACTAAAGTCCCTCACAGAATGAACTGTAAAATGGAAATACTTTGAAGCCCACAATACAGGTAGAATGGTGTAGTTGTACGTAAGGTACTGTATTAGTTACTTGGCTATTTTACACTCTCCTACCCTATATTACCTATACATAAACACAGGGTGTAGACTCACACGTGTATGTTTTAAAGTGTTATAGTTTCATACAGCAGTTGGCAATACATGCACACACTAAATATCCCTACATGAATATATATTTGTACAATATTACTGTGGGGAAATCAACAGAACTAGTAATGCACTTTCAAGTAGGTAAGAGTTGAGTACAAAAATTGAATGCATCACAGCTCATGGGGGCCATGTTTCAGTCATCATCATTGCATAAGTCATTAATGTTCAAGGAACACTTTTACACCAAATTGACATGTACATTTTACATACATAAAAACACCTACCATTACTAACACAAATTTTGAGGTAGGCTAACAACTGGAAATTTAGCGACACAAGCAGTGATAAAAAAATACGGTACACTGTACTTCCCCATACCATGCCCTGTGATCTTGTAATGCATGTCACCTTATCTACAGAGCAGGCCAGGTGTGTAGACTAATGTATGGGTGTTGCATGCACTTGACTTTACTGTGCTCTCATCATTCATTTAAATTGAACTTACTTATGTACAGAACGCAAACATGGCCTAAAATATCAGTGTTTGCATACATTACGGACCTATACCAAACATACCATTAAACTGCAAATTAGTTTCACTCTATCCTCGATGGAAAAATGTGGACTTGTGGAGAGAAATGAAGGACTTTGAAATTTACATCAGTTCAGTATCATAAAAGAATGTCTTCAACAAACAACTTTTTTGGAGTTTGACCCCTGTGACCCCAGATGACCTTTGACCCCACCAAAAAACAATAGGGTTCTTTTCTCTCAATATGGGGGCATCTATGTACCGAGTTTGAGAACTGTCAAGTTTCCTACTTTGAGATATATTGTGTTAACAAGGTTTTGAGACTTTGACCCCCAGTGACCCCAGATGATCTTTGACCTCCACCAAAAACAATAGCGTTCTCCCTCTTAATACAATGCATCTATGTACAATGTTTGAGAACTGTCAAAATTTCCTACATTGAGGTATCATGTTAACAAGGTTTTGAGAGTTTGACCAACAGTGACCCCAGATGACCTTACACCTCCACCAAAAACAAACGGGTTCTTCCTCTTAATATGGGGCATCTATGTACTAAGTTTGAGCTTCCTACCTTGAGTTATCATGTTTAACAAGGTTTTCAGAGTTTGACCCCTGGTGACCCCAGATGACCTCTGACCTCCACCAGAAACAATAGGGCTCTTACTCTTAATATGGGGCATCTGTGTATTATGTCTGAGATCTGTTGCAGTTTCCCTTCTTGAGATGTTGTGTTAACGAGCAAAAAGTCACAAACACACACACATACACACACATACCTATATACGTACACACGCCATCATGAATACATAGGTTTCTCTTATCATCGCAACCACAAAATATTTTGAAGACAGCAACAAGAAGAATGAAAACAACACAAGGCAAAAGTTTCACTTGTTTGCCACAAGAAATTATCTTCATTTTTTAATTATTATCATATCCTCTCGCAAAAAATTATCGTGATAATAGTAATTTTTGATATATCCCCCAACCTTAGTATATACATAGGAGATTTTTAAATCAGGGATCCAGCACTCAACATGGAGTATCCACATACCAAGTCTACAGCAGTATGGGGTCCTCAGGGATTCCGCCAGAAATGCAAAAAAGGGGGGGATTAATTGCTCCTAAACCCCTGGTCCAAATTGATGCTGTCCCTGGCTAAAGTTACAAGTGGGTTCAGGGGTACAAAAGCTTGCTTCAAGACCCCTATAAGGTGCATTTTGAAGGGTTTTAAAGGCCATTTACTTATGAAAGTCCAAACATTGCTGCAAAGGTGTCCTCTTCTTAAGTAAGAAACCAAGATATGGACAATTTTTTTAATTTTTATGGAAATGAAAAGGGGGGGATTTTACCCACCTTCTTCTGGAAAGGGGGGGACAAATCCCCCCCTTTCCCCCTTTGGCAGAAACCCTGGTCCTCCATGGTTTCAGCTTCTTGCATTAAGTATCAAGCACATTAACTGGCCTATAAAGGTCTGTGGACATGTACCCAAAACAGCTGTTTCCATCAACAATAGGGCCTAATAGACTGAGATCCCCTGAAGAAACATCTGTTAGAATTATTGAATGTTTCATCATTCTTAAGATATGCGTACCTCTTCAAAGTTTGACCGTTTCTGAGATATTGCATTTGCTATGCAGAAATTGTGATGTGGAGTTTTGCACTGGGTCTGTATGTCTTTTGTCAATTGTTTATAAATTATCTGTTTGATTTATAAACTTACCAGCGAGTTTCTACAGTAGTTGGTGTTAAATGTGGTCACTTTCAGAGTAGTCAATACTTCCTCAGGGCATGCCAACACTACAACAGAACAGTCTTTGGAATGAAGGTTATAACCAGATAGGCCAAAGGCTTAGCGATTCCTTGCCAAAAGCAAATAAAAGGTATCGATCTTTGCATCTCGAGTAAATGCATTTACTAGCAATTTCCAAGGTTTTAGCTGTTTCATCTACAGAGACCTCGTGCAACCTTTGACCTCCATCAAAAAGAATGGGGTTCATCTTCTGACCATAACACATCCAAAAGCCAAGTATAAAAAGAATACACACTTTCTATGTTGCAATACTGTGCTTAAAAAGCAGTGATGATCCTTAAGCAAATGAAATTGGAACCTTGTCTTCAGGAAGAGAAGGGTTGTAAGGTTCCCCTCCCCCCTCCTGGCCTCAAGTGCCTTAAGCAGTGCGGTTAACAATGAAGGCATTTTTTTAATGAAAAAAGAAACTTTTCCTCATGTATAGAATTGAAGTTATTTACAATGCTACCCTGGCTGAATTTTTTTAAAGTCCCAGTACGACTTTGTATAAAGAAATACTTAAACCGCCAAAAATCGTCATAGCACAAGAGCCAGATATATATGAAGTTGGTAACAGTTTAAGAGGCTCTAACATACCTAGAAGAACAGTCTTAGCTTCTTTCGGGAGTGTTCTTTGTCCAAAATGCAGATGTTGAATTCGGCTTGCCAACTGAAATTCGAGTTCTCTCCTCGTAATGAGCTTATCAGCCAGGAGTATGAAGCAATGAAAGTCTGTTTGTTTATGATTATTCATGAATAAACAACTACAGGTGCCTTACCTACATGCTCAACTGTAGTGAAATGTATGCACGTAAACAGTGCAGAGCATTTGCTTGTATATTCGAACAGATGGACTACGCAAACAGCCTAGGACTATAGGGCCTACTCAGGTTAGTGTAGGCTTAGAATTGAATTGTAGTAACAAATAATTACCCAGGCCAACAAAATTGCAGCACAACTAACATGAAAAAGGAGGAAAACCTTTCAAACAACCTCTCTAGGTTGAAAGGTCAAGTTGAAGGTCATTTATTACATTATAGAGAGTTATTTGTTAGTTCTTTGGTCTTTTGTGAAGAATACATTGGTGGTAATAAATCTCTTTGTATTTCACCTTTATGGCAGACTTGCAGTCTATTTAGCTTTGCTTTTGAGGTAAAAAAAAAAAATCTGGTAGTCCACAGTCCTCCATCATAAATTCTGGTGGTCAGTGACACCAGAGGGCCCTTAAAGTCCATCACTGAAAAACATTTGGTTTTTGACCTCTGTCGACCTCACATCACCTCCAACCTCCAACAAAAATATAGTACCCTTCCTCTTTATATGATAATTTACATACCAAGTATGAAAGGTACCAATTATTTCTAACTTGAGATATCATATTTAAATGAGTTTCAGTCTTTGTTGACTGGTAACCTAACATGACCTTTGACTGACCTCTACAACATGCAACAGGGGTCATTTTCTAACTCTAAAGCATCCACATACCAGGTATGGAAGGTATTCATGCTTCTGACCTTGAAATATCTTTTTTACAGGGTTTTAATTTTAGACCTCTGGTGACCTGACATGACCTCTCATCTTCACCAAAACCAATAGGGTTCTTTCTCTTAATATGAAAAATCTATAAACTAAGTATGAAAAGTATCCATCATTCCTAACTTGAGATATGGTCTTTACAAGCAATTTCCAAGGTTTTCAAAGCTTTACCCTCTTTGACCTCAGTTAAACTTTGACCTCTACCAAAAACAATAGGCTTCACCATTTGACTATAACCCATCCACCCACCAAAATTGTAAAGTAGCCATACTTTCTACTGTACCTTGAAATATCCTTTTCACAGGGTTTTTAATTTTAGACCTCTGGTGACCTGACATGACCTCTGACCTCCACCAAAAACAGTATGGTTCTTTCTCTCAATATGATAGATCTATGAACTAAGCATGAAATATATCCATCATTCCTATCTTGAGATATTGTGTTAACAGGCAAATCCCAAGGTTTTCAAAGTTTTACCCTCCATGACCTCAGACAACCTTTGACCTCTACCAAATGCAATAGGCTTCATCTTCTGACTATAATGCATCCACATGCCACATATGGAAAGTATCTGTGCTTTCTACCTTGAGATATCGTGTTTACAAGGTTTTGGTTTACCTTTGGTGACCTCAAACGACCTTTGACCATCACCAAAAACAATAGGGTTCTTCCTCTCAATACAATGAATCAATAAACTAAGTATGAAAAGTATATATCATTCCTGACTTGAGGTATTGTGTTTACAAGCAATTCCCAAGATTTCCAGTTTTACTCTCTGTGACCTCAGATACAGTAACCTTTGACCTTTGACCTTTGACACATCTACTGTACAAACCAAGTATGATCTGACATGACCTCTGACTGCCACCACAAACAATAGGTTCTTCCTCTCAATATGATCCATATACCAAGTATGAAAAGTATCCATCATTCCTACTGTATGATCTTGAGATACCATGCTTACAAGCCAAGCATCACAAACTCACATACACATGCACATACTGATTCCTTTTTGCCTTCGGCAAAGGAATCAAAACAAAGGATAATAAAAATCTTATCTCCTGAGTACCTTTTCCCATGTCACAAGTTTACATATGTGATTTAGATGGAAGTGGAAAAACAGAAATTATCTTGTGAAATGAGTTTTGATGGGAATTGTGACAATTTATTAAATGTTTTGAATGCTTTCTACATACAGTAGGCAGGTATGATGCCCAAAGACCCTAAGTTCCCTTCAGGGTAAGCACAGTTTTATACCCGGATGTCACCTGACCAGATCTTGTCACAGTTTTCTCTAGGTTCATACCCGAGTTTGCTCATTGTTTTCATAGCTGGAACTTTTATCTTTACATCCTAAGCAGAACATGCCAATTACATTTTAGTTTTTGCATCTGAAGGGTGTTATCTATACTAATGTTTTTTCATTTCCTTTTCACATCTGCTGTCCAGTCAGTTGTAATTATTGGAGCATTTACTCTTGAGACAGAAAATCCCCACATAGCAAAAAGAACAAATTTTAACATTTATTTGCCTTACTAGCTACAAAATCTGCACAAAAGCCAAATGGACTTCAATGGGCAAGTTGAAACATCATACTCACAAGGTTTCCACAATGGACCTTTTCTGATGACCCCATGTGACCCCTCACCTTCACCAAGAACAATGGGGGTTTGGTCTGTACTTACTCAAAATGAGCCATCCTATGCCAAGTATGACATCCTCATGGTTACCCTTCTTAAAATACATTCACATAGTTTTACAGGTTGACCCCTAGTGACCTTGCATTCTGCTTTGACCATCACCGAAAACCATAGACCTAAATGCACATAACATCACAGGGTTGTATAAACCAAAGTGCTGCTCAGAGAGCACACATTTTCACACTTTGTACACCCAGGGTCAGGGTTGCAGATGAGATTACTATCAAGTAGGTGATGACATCAATACATTTAGGTCTATGGTTGTGGTACTCATCATACATATAAAAACAGGCAATGCTCATCATTGTGCACCCACATGCCAAGTGTACAAGATCCTTCAAGATAAACCCTCCATGAGATATTGTGCTGCAAAGTGTCTGCAATACTGAGCTTACTGTAGACAAGGAAAACCTGCCCATAACTTGTTGATCCTGAAGTAAGGCCAAACTTTAGTTTGGGGGCATAATGGTCTAATGTTATTGCTGACAATCATCAGGGGGAGGATCAGGGGGGGCCAACCCGGCCCCGGCCCCCCCCCTTTTTGAAAATGCAAAAAAAAAGAGAAAAAAGAGAGAAAACAGAAAGGAGGAGAGCTAGAGAGAAGGACAGAGAGTGGAGTGATAGAGAATGAAGCTGCAATTAGCAACCTTGAAGCATTGGAGTCATAGCGCACAGCAGATCAGTTTGAACGTCGATTGGAACATTCACACGCATGCTATCTTACTACACATGATTAGATACAATCAGTACGATACAATACCGATACAATACCATCAGCCAATCGAAAAATACCTTACGAGACAGTGCGCATCAGATGGGATGGGCTGCTATCAAGCCTGGCAAGTGCCATTTCCGGCCATCTGGGATGTATTAAACTTCAAATTTTCTTGGAAATTTTCTCCGCGCCAACCTATGGTGGCGCTCCGCTTGGATAGTAAACACAGTGGCGTACACTGGGGGGAGGCCATTGGGCCATGCCCTCCCCACTAATGCCAATTTTTTATTAAGTTCCTAAAATACGTAAAATTTTTAACACAAATTTTACTTCAAAAGGTAGCATATGTGGTACCAGATTGCATGTAAAGACACCTAATTTTTCAAAAATTTTCAAAGGGGAGGGGGACACCCCCTCCCCCAGGCCGGCGATCACACAACACACTATGCCCCGTGAGAGAAATCCTGGGTATGCCACTGAGTAAAATGGGATTCAAACGTGCAACCCTTGGGCTAAAAGTCACACCAGCTGAGGTAATCCGTCCCCACAGAAATGTGTGATAAAATAAAAACAAACTTTACATTTTGTTCAAAAACTGATCTTCTTGATGGCTGCTATCAAGCCTAACAAGTGCTATTTCTGGCGATCTGGGATGTATTAAAATCTCAAATTTTCTTGGTACGCTCTGCGCCAACTCATGGTGGTGCTCCGCTTAGATAGTGACGGCGGCCCCACCCCCGCCCCAAACAAAAAATCCTAGCTACGCCACTGCAAGATCATTAAAATGGAAAATCATGTGAATTACAAGGCCTTAGAAGTGTCTTTTCCGGCTAGCTGGGATGTGCTTTTACCCAAATTTTCTGTTATGCTACGCATCTAGGCGGCGGAAAGCGGGGGAACGGGGGAGGACACATCCCTCCCTAAAATTTTCAGTCGGGGGACGTCCCTCCATAAATAAATTCCTAAGGAGACAAATGAGGAATTATAAATTAAATAAAAATCAGCAATCAACAAGTATAACCATAATCAATGACAAACTAAATGGCCAAATGCTGTTTTGTCAGTTAATTAATCCCTCGATTTTTCTCTGAAAGACGTTAAGATTGGCCTACAGTGCAGGTCACCAACAAAATTTTATTTAGAAATATAGTGGTCGGAATCATTACAATTCGGTCATTCAGTTTTGATACTACGTAAGGCCTTCAATAATACCATGATTACACTGCCTGGACGTACCCCTAAAACAATGACAGGGCTGCCAAGTCTCGTGCATTGTGGGTCATTTTTCCTTTCTCATGAGTCCACGCAAAAGAAGAAATTAGGCAGAGGGGAACATGCGCGTGATAAAACGTACATTTACGACCACATGTCAATGCAAGGTATCTGGGTCCTGGCATCAAGTCGAACTAAGATATGGGTCACAAATTTCTCAAGGAAGTCTCTCAATATTCACCAAGTTAGAACATGACTACTAAAGATCTGATTAGACGCCTTGAACAGGATGCATTGTAGTAAGGCACTGTGCCTATGATAACTGTCTTCTGTTAATAACTTGTGGAAAAATTAATGTGTTGATAGTTGAGACATGAAATTATATGAAGCAGAAAATGCAAAAATAAGACATGGGAAGTGCTATTTCCGGCGATCTGGGAGGTCTATTTTGTCAAAAATTTTCTTGTCCGCTCCGCGCCAACCGATGGTGGCACTCCGCTTAGATGGTATACTGCCCTCAATCACAGGTCGAACAACTTCGGCCCCCTTTTCAGAAATCCTGGATCTGCCCCTGATCATCTATGCTGAAAAGACTAACAGTTAACCAAATTAAGACTAGAGCGGGCCTACAGTGACTGAGTTTGCCCACACAGTGGGTAATGTCATTAAATTACTGCACCTCTATTGGCTATAACAGTATTAAATATGCCTATTCTAGAATATAAAACTGTCCTGGGTATGACGTTAAACTGCATCCAGGTGGGGTGAGGAGGTAGTGCGTGACGAGTAGTTTGTTCCCACTCACGCCTATAAAATGCGCACATGATACCGTTATTACTCGTCCCATGACTGGCGGGTTGTCAGCGCCACAAAACCGAGCAAGCCCCCCCCCATGGTTCGACCCCCTGTGGGCTGGGGGTTGTAGAATATGCCCACGGTATTCCCCGCCTGTCGTAAGAGGCGACTAAAGGGGAGGACTTGAAACGAATTTATCTAGTTGACACTATATAACACATTCGTGTTGGTGTGTCGTTAAATATTATCTAACTAACTAACTATCTAGAATATAAAAGGTCTAACATAAGGACTGTATATTTTGTCTCGTGGGTATGCCATTTTTGCCCATTAAGTCTGTACTGCTTAGCCCTCGAGCAGGGCTGTGCCTCACATTATACGCCTAGGCACATTACACACTGTCAAAGCCCTTGTCCCGCTAACAATTTTGGCTCATTAAGATTTCACATTAAAAGATGAGCACTATAAACTGGCCAAATTATTTTATTCCCAAATGCTGTTTTTGTGCTTCTAAACTGTAAATTTACTTGAAAATCTGCCACTGATGGTTATTTGCCACACAAAATTTGCAAAAAATTAGGTCTGGATCCTCCCTGCAGCCGATGTTCATAGTCACTAGTGTTTTCACAGGTAACCTGGGTACCTCTCCTGACCAGGTCCAGAACTACTACCCGGTGGCCGGTTCCTTCATTAAGTGAAAACAAGACTTATTAAATAGGTCAATATGCGATGCTATCTGTCTGTCATATGACAGTCACCATCTCACAATCCATGACGTGAAGTGCCTTCCATCCTTAAGGAATACACAGTGAAGTAGAATGCATATACACTAAAACATAACTTTCACAACTGTAATGGGGTCTATTTGATAACAGAAATGTACAGGTCTAAACTTATCCATTTATGCAGGCTCAAGCCTCATACTTGTGTAGATGAGTGTTTGCTATGTGTCATGTGGGATTAGTGTCATGCATGGATACTAGATCCTGGGCAGTTAACAGTGCAGTCAGTTTCACCAAGTTTTTTGTGAACTTTGACAATGATACCGTCTCACAATGATCGTTAACTCTTTTTTTTCCTCTAATTATTCAATAAACAATCAAGTTTACATGTGTAGTGTCCATGTAATGATAAATCAAGAGTTAATTACAATAAATAACTGTCGAGAACAGATCATAATGTACACTATTTATACATAAGACATTTAAGAGAGGAAAATGCTAAGTACTAGTAGGTGACATCAGTCCATCCTAATGAGCTGTTAACAAGGCCACAGAATTAAAAGACTCTAGGTGAGGTAACAGTCAATTGGCTGAGTGGATCAAGATGCACAGGAACATGATCTAAGCTGTAAATGACCATAATGAAGTGAAGCAATAAAAAGCCTTGAAAGTTAAGACTGCTCACAATAATGCGAGTCAATTATTTGGTCGCAAAGGGAAGATACATCTTTCAGGTCCCCAAAGTAATAACTTTTTTACATTTATTTCAACCATAGGCCTAGGCCTATATACTTTTCAGCTTAAAGTGCACACTGAAACTTAATCCTAGGCCTACAGAAACACCCAGTAAAAACATTGTTTACTCTAAGACTTGCAAATATGATGCATACACTTAGTGTTACAGCCAAGTTTTTCAGTAAAAATTCATGATTCATGCATCACATTTTTGAAAACACTTCAAGTGCAACAGAAAGGTATAGCCGGGGTCAGCTGATGAGCCAAAACTAGTGTTAGCAGGGGCACAAGGGCTGTGAAGTGTAAAGCAATATGCCTAGGCTGTGCAACGTAGCACACAGCCCTACTCCATGACTAGTAGCCTACTGCCCAACAAAATTGCACAATTTTTCACAAATATGTGCCTGAAAATAGCTTTTCACTGAGCTCCCTGGGGCTGTAGTCCCCTCCCCAGCCTTAAGGCTCATACCCTATGCCAGGGGTGGCCAACCATTTTGACCCAAGATCTACTTTTCAAGTAGTCACCCTTCCGAGATCTACAAAACATACACTGTCATACAGTAACACATAGAAAACCTTTGTATTCTTCATTTGTTCCTACACCCCTCGCGGTTGACTTGGGAACTGTCCACAGTCTACCAGTAGACCGCGATCGACTGATTGGGCACTCCTGCCCTAGGCCTAGATGATTGCCTTTAGAAAGAGGTTACCTATAAAGCCAATTTACACACATGCTGTGAAGTTTCAGGCTGATTTGGTTACAGCTAGGTCTTAGTCTTACTCTTAGACTAGAAACAATGCTTTGAGTAAGATGCTAACATAGCACTCTGAGTCTGACTCAGCTTTGGACCATGCACTACAGAAAATTTACTACTAGCCAAGGTCTCACTACCTAGCACCTTATTCCCGAAACAGGTTTTACTCATGGAAGTATTACCCTGTCAGGGTAATACTTCCATGTTTTACTACAACGCCGACACTGCTGTCCTGCGATGGATTGGCGATACTGCTATTCGCACACAGCATTTGAAAGGTGCTTGATCACCTTTCGACCTTCGCCCGGGGGCGGACATTAACGTTACACAGAAAATGCATGCCAAAGATTGCCTGCTGGCTGTCCACACTCCACAACAACACACAGGATATAACGTGAACCAATAATAATGTGTTATGGAGGCTAACAACAGAACTTGACATTGGCTCACACATTTTGCATGGTAAAACAAAGTATAAAACTCGAGAAACTCACCATTAATCCAACTGAAAACGTATCCTAATATCAACCACAGTCTAGAAACATGGTGTAAATGATACATTTTGGTGTATTTCTCAACTCGTTATTGGCGGACATCACGGCGGATACATCAAAATGTACATGATTCGTTCGTTGTGGCCGACTGCAGCTGTTCGTTATCTCAGTAAGATCACTAACGTTACTAGTACTGGGCCGGGGAAGAAGGACATAGCATACTCTGCTAGTACTAGTGAACATAATAGAAATGTACACATAATGCTCAAACATGCATAATGTGCGAACCAAGCGTTCATGTTAATTGGAGGCGCTGTTTAAAAAGTTCTTTTCTATTCCATTATTTTCAAGAGGTGAAATCCGTATGATGGTGATGTTTAGCGGACATCCGACAGTTCTACCAGTGTTACGTTGTAAGTATCCAATCCCATTGGTCAACTGGATGGTCTGCTACAACTCCTACTAGACATGTAGCAGCCTTGTGACCTCTTGTAAGGTGAAAATCGATTTCTTTAACAGGACAGTTATTATTTGCACAGAGAGATGGCCAGGTATTGTGAAAACTCACTGTCTGCCCATAATTTATTGATTCCCTCGTTCAGTCTACTGGTTCTATTTATATCGCAGACGGCAGACAGCGGAGTAATTATTTTGTCCACTCAGTCCTCTCGCAGGATGAAGAAAGGTACACATTGTGAAGTGCTTGACGGCCTGATGTTGACCATAAAGCTATTTAAACTCTAAGGGTTAACACGGACGTGCAAAGGTCGTCTAGGGGGTATTTTACATTTGTTACACGATGGGTGAAATGCAAAGAAGTGCAGTGTGGTTGGGTAGAAAAAGTATTAGTAGGTACGCGCAACAGGGAATGGCAACTCCCTAAGCGCATCGCCAAAGGGAGGTTGCCCTGCAGAGCGGACTCTGTTTGCTCAGCCTATCTTTCAGACTTCTAAACATATTGCTGATAAAGTACTATGCCGTACAGCCTGTAAACGTGCATGCAGGGTTTCAAAAAATAGAGGTTAGTTTGAGAGGGGAAGCCCGAATTTTACAAGCAGCGGTGGCGCCAGGATTTTCCCGACAGGGGGCCAAGCTCCCTGACGGGGGGCCAGCAACCCGAAGCTTCAACGAGGGCGTGCCGTAACGATGTTTGAAGGAATTTTTGCCGAAAACTGTTGACTGTTAGTGGAGAAAATTTGAAAAAATTTGGGCTTGTACCATGGAAAATTTGAAAAAATGGGTTTTAAAGAAGAAAATTGGAAAATTTTGGGTTTTGTTGAAGAATTTGCCCTAATTTAGACCAAAATTAAATAAATCGTCGGGCCGACTGGCCTTCAGTTGTCGGGGACTACATATTTTATCGTATACATAAGACGAAACCGGAAAATTTCCCCGACGGGGGCCAGCCTTCCACGACGGAGGCCATGGCCCCTGTCCCTCACCTGGAACCACCACTTTTTACAAGCGTGGTAGGCACGACATCCTTAAAGGTTCCATTTCAGGAAAAATTGAAATGAAGCCTTCTGTAATATGCAATTTCCTAGCATTTGACATTCAAGATAAATGCACAAAGAAACATTTGCTATGGTATCGTGAGTAATTAGGGAGTAAGATCACTATAAGAAATTTTGGAATCGACTTAGTGGTGAAGGAGGGGGCATTAGTAAGGCAATAATACACGGAATTAATTCAGGCCCATTACATGATAAGGAACTGAAGAGTGTGAAATTCCAGGGGGCGTTCGGGGGCGTCCAAGGGCGTCCAGAGTACATACAAGGGGCAAAAATTCCTTGATAAAAAGTTTTTAAGATGCTGATGGTCTTCTCAAGAACAAGATGTATTTTTCGGGTATAGAGAAAACGTTTCGCATTCATACAATTGTTTAATTTTTCATTTAAAACATTATATTTTTAATAAAAAGAATCATTATGCTAAGCCAACATTGATGATTTCTACCAAAAGTTTAAATCTGCTATAAATATTCAAAGTTATGTAGCACCAACTAAGGGTAATACGTCTAAAAGGAACACACTTTCCAGGCGCGGATCCCGGGCTCAGCCCCCCTTTTTTGCCACATCAGCAATAACAAATACACAAAAATTAACATAATGTAAATCTAGGAGAATATTCAAGGGGGCTCTCAGCCCCCCCCCTTTTCGAAATGTCTGGATCCGCGCCTGCATTTTCGGCATGCCAAAGATCTGTTTCGCTAATGTAGTAATTATTGTGGTTTATCACATGACTACAGATAGGTAATGCTTTTGTTCTAATTTAGTTATTGTCGTTAAGACTCAAGAGAATCTTGTTAGCAACTTTGTAAATACAAGAAATATTTTAAATAAATGGAGGCAAAGAAGAATTTATTCAATTTGAAAATAAGATTCACACTGAAATGGGTTGTCATCTAGTTTTCACATTAACCAAGGTCACAATAAGTTTTTCAATTACTTAGGAGTTTGCTGGGACTCTAATCTTCGACTTTCATATCGGTTAAAAGTGCGAGCCTAATCTGTGTACACTTTGCATCGTATAAGGGCCATTTGTACTCACTTGAACAGAAAGTGCTTAAAGGTCGTGTGACATGAAAAATATATAGTTAGATATTTGATGTAAAAAGCATTAAATATCCAGAAAATAGCCACAATTCCCATTAAAATGCATCAAATATTGACCATTTTACAGGGAAATTTCTATTTCACACTTGTAAGATGAATAAACACGAGCTAAATATGCAAATATGTGACATTGAAAGATGGACATACCATATATGGCTCATGTTAGCCTTCGTTTTTTCAACCTTAATTCCAAGGACACTGGTACCATTGTTATCCCCTGAGGGGTTTATTATGAAAGTTAAATTTTTTTTCCTTCAGAAATATTGATATCTTTCACCAAACTGTAACCGATGTGATCAGTAATTAAGAGATATTGATATGGAAATCTTAACACTGTGCAACACGCCACATCATTATTTTTGCATAGGCTATGAGTTTCTTCAGAAACCATAAAACTTTGAAGACGTATCTTTTGAGAACGGTAAAAGATTTTGAAGTAATTTTAATGGATCTTTCATTGGAGGGCTTAATTCTTTAACTGACAAAGTGAAAGAACTCTTTTTGGTAGTATGTCACATGACCTTTAATGCAGATTGTGCTGCAATCATTAGTCATATCCCAATTAGATTATTGTTGTAACTTGCTGTATGGGTTGCTCAGTGTAACATTGGGTAGATTACAAAGGATTCAAAACCTTGCGGCTAAACTTACGTTGAATAAGTCTTATATGCACAGACTGTGTGAGACCGCTCCACTGGCTTCCAATTAATCACATTTTTTTATTTCCTTCGCTGTATATTTGCTTTAAATGTATTAATGTACATCCGACAACGGAAGCAATGGGAAATTAAAGTTTTAAGGATGTATAACGTGACCAGGCAGAGAAGACACAGACATCAGTTGTTGACGTTCCATAGGTAAAAGACTTTACTTTGCCGAAGCAAACCAAGAGTTCAAATCACTCAGCTACGTTTTCCAAAGTCACCTCGACTCTCTCAGCGACCTGGGGAGGAGCACTTGGTTTCTCCAGCCAAACCACTAAAGCCAGGTGCCCACTGCACGACTTTTGACCTACGACATGGAAGCAATTCCTCACGATGTCTGAAGACTCCTTTCGCGACATCAAAAAGTCGCACAGTGTGCAACGGTAGGTCGTGAGAAGTCGTGGCAATTCTGAAAGTCGTGGCAATTCGTGGGAAGTCGCATCTAGGTCGCACAGTTTTGAGCATGTTCAAAATTTCTGCGGATTCCGCATCCGTGTCGTTGGATGTCGTGAGATGTCATGAGAAATCGCAAACAATGTCGTACAGTGTGCACCGGAAAAAGGTGGATATTCGTAGGTCGCATCCATGTCTTGAGATGTCGCAGGAACGTAATAAGACTGTGCCAAAGAGCAAGGAGCATTGAGGGACCCGGCAAAACAATGGTACCATAAACCCAATAACATAAACCATGCACCCAAATATTTACAATTATGATAGAGGCAAGTCTAGGTCAAAGTAGGAAAATTGAGCATCATAGATCGGCCCCTGCAAAACTAATATTTTTGTTGATATCTTGGACTCAGAATTCGTGGGACCCCTTGACTTTGTCCACCCAATCCACGCCTTGCTACGTCCTGAGATGTTATAGGTCTCTTTAATGGTCACAATCGGTGTAAACAGGGCCGGAAGTGCAAGAGCCAAATGAAAGCTAGCCTAAATATTTTCCTTTCTGTTTCCTCTTTTTTATCAAATTTTTGCGGTAACTATATTAAAGAAGTGTCCACTAGAAAATGACGTTTGTCAAAAGTAAAGTAGTGGCAAATGTTACCTTCATGTTATCACCAATACAAGTTGCAATACCAGGATAGGGGATTGGGGGCACAGCAGAAGAGTATGTTGTAATTTCACCCCCCCCCCCCCAATTTAGTGTAATCAGCGGATCGTTCATATACAGCCTCGTGCAGGCGCCGTCCAAGGGGAGGGGTGTAAGCAGTTCCTTCCCCCTTTGAGAAAGTTTTGTTCGTCTAAGGTAGCTTAGATGCAGTCCCGGATTTCCGATTGGGTCAGATAAGCCCGGGCCTCGGACCCTCAAATTCAGGGGCCCACAAATTGGAGGAGTGAAAATATAAAATGATGGGAAAAATAAAGATGGTAGTCTCATATAGGGAAAGAGTGTCAGAGTGGCCCTGTGGTGTCGTTCCATACGACAAATAGTGCCGGGAAGTGCCGATTCTGGTGATCTAAGAGGTGTTTTCATGCAAATTTTTGTAAGCGCTTCGGGCCATTCACCGGTGGCTCCGTATGGGTTTTCGTACTGTTCTTTCGAAGAATTTTTGCCCCAAAGCTAGATCCACACATGAATTCTTATGCCAATTGGTCTGAGAGTTTACCCCCACCCTATTCCTTTTCGACAAATTTTAGTCCCAGGTCTACCATCACACTTTGTTTTGCATCGGCTTTACTCAACATGACATCTGAGCGAGGTCTGAAAATTCGGACACGTTTTTAAATAAAATCGTCCAAAACTCCTTATGTCTAGTTCTAGCTTAGTTCCGTTTCTTTTTTATACTTTCATGAAGGTTCTGTAATAGAAAGTAATAATTTTCAACAGCTGAAATGCACCAAATCGCACCTTGTTAGCTTTTTTTCTGAAAAATGAAAACTTCCTCTCAGGCTACTCAACCTACAGATCAGTATAGCTCTTGACAATCTATTACCCCCTCCCCCGGTTCTTCACAGAAAAATCCTTTTTATGGTCTGTATAAAAGCACCCAGCCGCTGAAGAGGTAGGTTAATGTATGTTGCTCAATCAATTATGTCGGTCCTTTTTTGAAAGAGCCAAATGAGTGTCCGGCCAGGGGCAACCAAATATGGTCGTGCCCAGGGCCTCATATTCGTAAATCCGGGCCTGATTAGATGCAAATTTATGGTGCTATGCTTCGCAAATTTTGGAAGTGATTGAAAAATTCTCGAGTGTGTCAGTGTCTAAGTGGAGCGGTGACAACTCCTCCCCCTGAGAAACTTAGTGGCCTTAAATTTCGCTAGCCTTGGGGCCACCAAATGTTGACTTTGCTCCTCTTCCTCATTCTCCTGCGCCTACGCAAAGTATACGGTTATTTGCATTATCATTTTGCTGTCGCTGCATTGCATTCAATCTGCACCCATCTGCCCATTAGTCGACAAAGCCGGGCGTCATGAGATTCTATCCCAGGAGCAGTGACAACATCTCTTGTGAATAAGCATGCAAAGCCGGGAAATGTCCCAACTATGCAGTAATTCATCGGCTTTGCAGGCTCAAATCGTCAGGTGTCGTGGACAAATTCTCTCCAAATATCGTGCAATGTGCACCCATAAATCGTGAAAAGTCGTGAGTCGCAGCATATCGCAGAAAATCGTAAATTTCTCCAGCGAATTTTTGCGATTTCAACGTCGTGACGAATCGTTTGGAATCGTGAGAAATCGTAAACAAAAGTCGTGCAGTGGGCACCTGGCTTAAAATTGGTTAAACCGAAAAACTATATATTTCCAGAGCATGCACATGCACAAGCAGTAATGAAGGGAATTCTTGGCCTAAATACATAGGATTTACTTATATTTATATAGCATTAGTCTGGGTAAAGATGAATAACTAAGTTTAACACCAAAATACAGTAAAAAAGCATGTAAACTTTTAATAAATACCGGATTGGCCATGGACAAAAGAACTGAATATCCATAACATTCCAAAGAGACATCAGGACAGTGTATCACAGGGTTCTTTCCGTTTTAGGTTCTTCTAGGTACTGTCTTAGGTCTTCCTCTAATTTTCTTCGTTTTTTGTACTGAAAACTAACTGTTTTATGTTTGAAGATAGGGCGTTTTTTGTTTCTAGGTCAC
This sequence comes from Holothuria leucospilota, assembly GCA_029531755.1. Taxonomy (NCBI): domain Eukaryota; kingdom Metazoa; phylum Echinodermata; class Holothuroidea; order Aspidochirotida; family Holothuriidae; genus Holothuria; species Holothuria leucospilota. The sequence continues at coordinate 11,077,392 of CM055969.1, read as the reverse complement.
GGGAATGGCATCGACTTCCTAATTAAGTACTCTCTTAAACCTTTAGAGTGAAAGTCACTCTTTTAGAGTGAAATTAGGGACCAATCCAAATTTGGATTTGAGGTTTCAACCCCAAAAGAGTCATTCTCAGTCTTTTAGAGTGAATATTCAGTTTTAATTTTAGATCCGTCCCTAATTTCTTTCTTTTGGATTTAGAGAGTAAGAAAAGATTGATAATTTTTTTGATAAGTTTTTAAAGAAACTTAAGACACATTCTTCTCCACGGCTTTTAATGAGTAATTTACCATAGGTCGTAAAGCTATACTGACTCAATAAGGTGAATATTTTGTAATGTATTGAATCTTTACTAAGTAGGCCTTCTTCGATGTTAAAGCGGCACATTGAGTTGGTTCATGAAATTCACCAAATTTTTCCAAACCTGCATGTTAAGTTTTCTTCACATACTAATGACAAGTGGTCAAACTTAAACAATCCCCATATCTTGCATACAAATAAATGTTTCATAAGTAAGTAATACACAATTCAATTCGGTTTTCAAAAATTCGTGACCAAACACTTTTTCAAATTATGCACACAAATAACCCTTACAAGCCAGGATACCAAAAAAATTCAAAATTTTAACTTTATGCGTAACTGTTGGATGTGATACTTGACTAATTATGCTAATAGTAATCATTGTCATGGGTTAGTAGCCTTCAACACCCTCGTTAAGTTATCAATATCAACCCAATATGCCCCTCTAAAGCAGGCAGTTGTTACGGATAGTGAGTGATCCAATACTAAATTCGTTTACATCCAGTGGCGTTGCCAAGGGGGGCCTGGGGGAACGTGTCTCCAAGAAAGTGTCGTGCCCCTTTTTTCCCTCTATGATACTGAAACTTTTAAACAAAATTTTAGATGTTTTTAAATTTTTAGGGTATAAATAAATCGTTGACTTGAAAATCTCAGTAGCGATTGCTTGGAATAATTTTGTGATATTTTTACTCCCAGACAATACTGTCATTCTAAAATATCCCTTTGTCTTTTTAAAAAAGTTTTCATTGGGACATCCATCTATTTAATAGGCCACACACTCCAGTGGCTCACTGAAAAATTTGACATTTATATGAAAAAAAGTACTCTCTTAAACTTGTAGAGTGAAAAGTCACTCTTTTAGAGTGAAATTAGGGACTAATCTAAATTTGGATTGAAAAGATTTCAATCAAAAGAAAAGTCATTTTCACTCTTTTAGAGTGAATATTCAGTCTTTATTTGGGATCTGTCCCTAATTTCACACTTTTGGATTTAGAGAGAAATAAAAATAACGGTTAAAAGCTCATATTGCTTTTTTGTGAGTGCCACCAGACTGTCCGATCATATCAACAAAATCCTTGGTCATGTTTCTCCTAGTTTTAGTATGGTAAGGTATTACTATAAGCAAAAGTTCGTTGGTTGAGTTAAAGGAATTTTCATACATAAAAGGGATGAAAGTAATTCATTCATTTCCGACACAATGTTGCCTTATCTTGGATGTAAAAGTACTGGCACCCCAAGTTTTGTGTAACTTTGAATCTTAGGAGCACAGTTTTAATTTAGTTTTAGTAAAATAGTGAGGCAGAATTCCATCTAGTTGTGTTTGGAAATTTATTCACGTATGAAAAAGTCATCAGATCAAATCAAAAGTCTCGGTCATTATTTTAACATATCTTGTATGTTTATGTGTTACTGTAAGCAAAATTATATTAAATGGGTATGAACACTTTATAGGTATGTAAAACGAGATGAAAGTATTTTTTTCATTCCCGAAAAAAATCAGTCTAATGGAAGTTTAAATTTTTTAAAGATTTGTTTCTGTGAAAGGAACGAACGTATGTAAGCATGGTGAGGTGGCAAGTACTCAGTAGGGGCATTTTTAAATGAACACATAACTTTTCCATCGCAATTTACTGATATTAAATTCACTGGATGGAACTATAAATTGGTGTTTCCTTTATCCCGTTCCCTCTGATTATGTAAGTACAACATATGCCTATATAAGCTCAACTGTTCTGTAATTACATTATTTATGATAAGCCATCCCTATATCAGTAACGTCTACCGTTATAGAAACGATAATTTCTTCATCTGATATTAATAATCAAATATTTTAGTTAATTATTGGAGTAGTTTTACCTCAAATAAAACTCACTTTGAGTATCCCAAATTTGCATTAAGATCAGGCCCGTAGTCAAGGGGGGCCAAGGGGGCGAAGTCCCCCTTGGACAATTTTTTGCCCCCCTAGAAGATCAAAAATTGCCATTGCCTTAATGCATTTTAGTATGTTTCGCCCCTCTGTAAAATTTTTCGCCCCCCTAGAAACTTTTTCGCCCCTCCCTTCAGCACCTTGTCTGGCTACGGGTCTGATTAAGATCATGAAAAATACATCACGTCTAAGAAATTGCTATAGAATGATGTCTTAAAATACATCATGGGAAGTAAAACCCATGAGCTTCCTGAGTCTCCTTGTCCCCCATCGGGAGCTTCGTCCCTAAACCTAACCAGGCGTCCTTTGTGTGTCTAGGCCCTATACTCCGCCACGCGTAGTACTCGCGCTTTGCACTTTGCCACTCCCTCAGTTCCTCAGCTGGTATTTGCTTGTGCCCCCAGTGCCCCTCCTCCAGTTTGAAAGTTTGAAAAGTCTGGCGGGCAACTGACGCCACTGATTACATATATCAAATAATACGCACTTGAGAGTAATTGGATCCTTTAATGGGCAAAGATTTTAAAGGGCCCTTTAGTCCCTCCTGAAAACTTATGGTTGATAGCATAGATTAAACCATGATAAGTTTTAACTGTGCATAATTTATGACAGTAAAAACAGCAACAGACTTTATCAAGTTCAAAGAAACGTTATCCAGTTTTAACCGGACATGGTTTAATCAACCAATTCTCATTGGAAGAAACTATGGCACAGTTCAGTTATAACTGCACAAGCTGTGAGGATCGGGTGGTTTAATCTATGATATCAACCGTAATTTTTGGACAGTTTTTACTGATAATGGTTCTTAAACATTATCAGTTTTAACTTTTCAGGCTATGAGAATCGGTTGGAAACAGAGAAAAATGTATCCATGTTCTGATAAGTTATTTGAAGCTTTACTGATTTTTTTTTTACAAAATGCAACCTATCGAAAAGAAATGAAGTAATCTTTATTTTCCATGACGTCTGGCAATATAGCACTGAGGCTATGGGGGTGGGGGTATTCTTCACCCAAGAACTGTTTGAGATCTAGCAGACGACGAGAATATGGTCATCATTCTTTACCCCTTTTATGTCATACAGAGATTTCAAGAGCACGACAATGGAAAGTTCAATGTCGGCAAACCATAAGATTGACGACGGCAGTGACCACTCTCTGTTTCGAGTGACATTCAACTCTCCATCTAGTGTCATTTTCACTCATTTACTACTACTCCGAGCGGAGTGGAATTATAGGCGATTCCCACTCGATGAAAAGTGGTCACTGTAGGCAATTGTAAAAAAATATGAATTTCACTCTTTAATATTACGAGAGTAGTGAGCTGCATTTAATGTGTTAAATTGAAGGCCCTGTATACGTATTTGTACGGTATGTAATATTTTCTTGTGCTTGTCTAGGAAGTGGTAATAAATGGATTTTCAGATCAAGTGAGCTAAATATTACAGTCTTAGACAGTGGCGTACCCAGGATTTCTCTTACTGGGGGCCATGCAGTATTTTGTGTGATCGCCGGTCTGACGGAGGGGTCTAAGGGGAAGGGTATGCCCCTCCCCCTTTAAAAATTTTTGAAAAATTAGGTGTCCTTGCATATGCAATCTGGTGTCACATATACTACCTTTTTTTTTGAAGTAAAATTTGTACTAAAAATTTATGTATTTTAGGAACTTAAAAAAAGATCGGCATCAGTGAAGGGGACCATGGCCTAATGGCCTCCCCCTCTGGTGTACGCCACTGGTCTTAGACAAAATATTGACGAAGACAAAAAAGTCCCTCTCTCAACCAAATTGACCACCGGCAATGTCTTCTGTACTACAAATATCAGAAAACATAACGGCAGTTGAAAACTTAACTATTGAAGGGATAAAAAGGACGTTCCATTGCAATATGTATTTAGGGGGGATATCGCCGCGCTTGTGTATAGTACCGGTATATATTTTTTGCACGAATATCTTGATAATCATCAAACGTGTTAGTTGTTAAGGGTGCGCGCGAAGCGCCGGAATAATCGTTTTCCATACCATTGAGTCATTTCAAATTCGTCTAATATTCACACAAATATCAGAAAATACTACGGTTCTCAAATACTAAAAAGTATTCAGTTCACATCAACCAAATTATTGGAGCAGGGAGCTGTTATTTGGATGGAGATACATCGCTTTGAAGTGGGGTTTGTGCCGCCAAGGTCACGCAGTAATCCATCGCTTGTATCATTTCTTAAAAATTCAGCAAGACTGAACAACGGATTAAGAAGGTAACACAGAAGATATTTGTCGTCTGCTACATATACAGTAAGACTGGAGTTTTTCCTCCATTGCCACAACATTGCCAGTCGTCAAGGAAATAAAAAAAATATTCCACCTTTCGACGCTCGGTGACAGGCATGACAGTATGTCAGTCAGGTTTTATGTCAAATATGAACAAGAATTTACATCTGGTTATTTCAGGAAACTTCCGGAAACTTTTCTATTGTTGTAACAAAAGTTAGACTTCTCCCACGTCAATTAATTTGCATGCAGTATCTTGTAAAGGAAGGGCTAACCGTATTCTTCTGTATCAATTAAACCGTCGTTTCGAGTTCAATATCACCTGCTCTTAAAGTGTTGGCGGCGCCAACCTACACGTCAAAGTAAGTTGTTCTGCGCAGGCCACTTGTTAAAGGATTATGTAACTTGAGTGATATTGCTTGGTGAATGATATCAAATTGGAGCCACCAAACAAAGGAAAGAAATTCCCCCGCGTCAATCAAACGGCTTATCGTTGATAATCTCCCCTCGATTTAGTGGGTCTTAAAGTATTAACATAAAATAAAGTGTTCGATATATCTCCATCCAAATAACAGCTCCCTGATTGGAGGGTACTATGTCTTAAGCCGCGGTCACACTACAGCGAATTCGGATCGGATTCCGATCCGATTTTTGTGAGTTTTTATTAAAATTTTCTCCATTTCGGGTCGGAAAGAACCCAAAATTTGCCAACCTGTGTAATTATATGATTTTTATGGCAGGACTACGAAAATTAAATTTAAACGAATTATTTCGTGACGTCACATCGAAAGACAGCTTTTATCGGACTACGCGTGTCCGATAAAAGCTGTCCGTCGATGTAACGTCACGAAAAAAATCAGTTAACATTTCATTTTAATAGACCTCTGATGCAAATCATATATTTACACTGGTTGGCAAATTTTGGGCTCTTCCGACCCGAAATGGAGAAGATTTTAATAAAAAATCACAAAAATCGGATCGGAATCCGATCCGAATTCGTTGTAGTGTGACCGCGGCTTTACACTAACAAATATTGGCAAGTATTACGATAATTGACCAAATATTGGCGGACCAAGAGGGGTCCTTCTCAAACCAAATTGTTGGGGGAATCATATACGCTGTCCCTCCATGATCGTCATCCCTTACCCCATTCAGTGCGTTGATGCGAAGGCTTGTGATACTGAATTGTGTGTGTGTGTGTGTGTGTGTGTGTGTGTGTGTGCGTATGTGTATGGAAGAATGTCTTAGCAATCGTCAGGCAGCTTTTTATGACTAACTGAGCTTAGTATTACAGAACGAGCTTGCCAGAAATAGGGCCATAGACCCTTTCCAAAAAGCAATTACAAAGGATTGTGGGATAGAATTTTGTACACATCCTTTTTGGCCACAGTAAAATGCCATTAACATTAACAACGCGTACCAAAAACTCTATCCCACAATCCTTTGCAATTGCTATTTGGAAAAAGGTCTATGGAGTGACCACAAGTTAACTTTATTTAAGTCCAGGGCGGCCCCCTGCTGGGTGCAAGGGGGAAGTCCCCATGAGATTTCTAAACCCTAAATGAAAAATGCCCCACTTGAAAAAAATACAAAAAATACCTAAACACTCAATCTTCCTGAAAATGTTTTTAAGGTCCTCAGAACCTGGGAATCTCATATAGCCTACAAGTTCCTTTTCAAAAAATTTCCTGGGCAGGTACCCGGACCCCTCGCGCTAGTTCGGTTCTTATGCGGGTAAGTCGCACTATATAACAAACCTCATTCCTCATGCATATGGTACAACCCCCTGCACAGACCAGGGAGTTGTTATAGACTCTAGCAACTCCCTGCACATACACACACTTGAAGCCTACCGTATTCGTTAAAGACCGTTAGTGTTGCTTCTCATGCGGCACAGCATGAATGTGTAAAATACGCTATGGCTATCTTTAATTCCATGCTGAGATCAATGAGCTCGCAATGTATCTTTTAGACCTGACCAGATTTTTAAGTTTGATTTTTCTTGAAGTCTCGGTTTCTAAAGAATGAAGTCTCAAAAAGTGTTTAGATGCAACTTTGGAGGTATAAAAAGCGCCATTTCCGCTATGGGAGACATTTTGACCCAAATAGACCTGCGCTACTCACTAACTGACGGTGGCCCTCTACATAGCGCACTAGGAGGGAAAGTTCACACCGGACAAGTTTTCGGCTGTGCCATATGTCACAGCCGAAGAAACACTAAATAATGACTATTTCTAAAACATAAAACGATTCAAAGCTTTGTCAAAGGGAAGGGGTCTAAGACAGCAACTCTCCTCTCAATTACACCCACCAAAAAGAAAATAGAAGAAGTCACTAAACAATGAGAATTTCTAAACACATACTGTAATCAGTTTGCACTTAAGCGACCTTATATAAATGCTGTTTTCTCCCATTAGACCCTTAGGGCGGCAGGTGGCGAAAAAAGAAAGGATTCACCTGGGTGCCAGCTATAATAGGTAAGTTTTTCGACACGTTAGTAAAGTTTCATATATTTCACAGAAGGATCCAATAAGGGGTTTTCGTCCTTGAAAAGTGGGGACGGAAACAGACTTTAGTCCCACCCAGTAGCGTGTTCAAAGGGGGGGGGGCGGGGGGCACAGGCCCCCACCTCCGAAGTCAGTCGGGGGGAAAATCCCTTAGTCGGGGGATTTAAGGGTTAGGGGAAGAGAAAATGATTGAAGAGACACATTGAACACTGAACAGGGATGGCGTTAGGTGGGGGCAGGGGCCCCCATTGGGGAGTCTTAATCGATACAATAGAGTATGCAGTCCCTGACGGGGCGTGAGAGAGGACAATTTCTCTAACAAGAACCCAAACTTTTCGGCGCACTACGCGCGATGTACAGTTTCTCCAGGATCCTCAGCAGTTCCATTCCACATTGCTAGATAGTACAGGTCCTGCCAACCTCACCACGAAACATGTCGGTAGAGTACACTGTTTATGTGGAGGTCGAAAATTCCATCCCATGTCGCTAACCCTAGTTTCTGTTCTCTTGTGTGTATCATGCGGTACGGTCAGTTTGTGAGCGACTCACGGACCAAAGTTTGGCTATTTCATACGGTAGTCCAGGTGTTTCGTTAAATGTATGCTATCCAAGATATGTTCCAGAACCCACAGTTTTTCTCTTTTTTTCTCTTTATGTTCGTAATGATCACATTATCTCTTTTGTGTTAGCCTACCAAAAATTTTCGCGCGCTTTGCAAACTCAAGTTTCAGATTCGAAAGAATACTATATAAAGTGCGCAACTCGGCTCATGAAGTATTAAAGTGATATAATGCAAAATATGCCCTGGAATGGCATGGGATATTAACTTATTAAGTCATATCCCCTTGCCACCACCTCTTCGACAGAGGGGCTGTCGAAGCTTGGGGTTGCTGGCATGGTCCAGCCCTCTGTCGGGAAAATTCTGTCGCCATCCATGATCGGTTTACTTATTTTGACTTTCAAAGGGTCATTTCTGCAATGAAACCCAAGATTTTCGGTACGCTTTGCCCACTCTTCCTCAGTTCTGTAACTTTATAGCTAAATATAGTACAAACCATTTCCACCTTTTCAAGTAACTGAAGAAGTAGAATACATGAATTTATGTAAATGTTGGGAATTTCACCTCATTTAGCCAAGTCAATGTTCTCTTGGGTCTGTCGTGCGGTAAGGCTATAGTGACATGAAGACAGAAGCACAATGTAAGTTATGCCCGATTGGGACCAACTGCCAGGACAATTGACCTTTATTAGCTTTTAATAAGTACCGATTCGTTTTAGTGTAGGATAACCAAAAAAATTTCGCGCGCTTCGCGCGCTTTGCAATTTTTACACTTTAGATTCTGGGGAAAACATTAAATCAGCACTGAAACTACGTTCCTCTAGTGTATACACATTTTATGAAATATATGCCCCAAAATGGTATGGTTTAGTACACAGGTTCTCTTCAGATACCTCCTCACCATCCCGATGACGGCATAGGGGCTTCAGGTCGCAGCCTCCACCCGTCTGGCGACCCGTTGGGCAAATGCTGACGCCATCCCTGGCACTTAAAACTTGGAAGTAGCCTACAGAATGAGATTAGGAGAGAATGTTTTCATTATTTGGTCGTTTACCAAAGGGTAGAGCTCTTCCAATCGTCCTAAAGTGAATAATCAGACAGGATGCTATCAATATGAATACCTGGCCTATGGTGCAGGTAGACCTACTATCATTTAGTTTCCTTCCTAATTACTTTAACCATCTGTAATGGTACAACTATATCTGTTAACTTTTGCGATCATCTCAAGCAGCCTTCTTGACTGGTCTCGTGATCTTAAACGTACCGTCCTGTCAATGATTGAGACACATACTGCACACTGCAGCTTACAACGCATAGAGGATAACCTAAACTCTCCGTCATTGGCATCAAATTTCACAAAATCTGAAACAAACGAAACCTGATCAATAAGGCCTCTAGAACCAATTTACGGCGGTCTTATTACCTTATATTGCAGGAGCTTCCGGCTCTGCCCCTGGACCCCGCCAAGGGCCCTAGCGCGGGCCCCTGGACCCCACGCGTTCAAACTCGCGCTTTGCGCTCTTGGTGCACCTTTGGTGCACTTGTGACACTCCTCTATGTGAGTCGGGGGAATCGCAGGTTGTGCCCCCCCCCACCTTCGAAAACCTGCACACGCCACTGGTTCCACCCTCTCCTGCTTCCTACGCCTCTGATAACAGGAACCGTTCTTTGGTGCCCTATCTTAACAAGCGTCTAAATGTAATTTATCCACTTCTTGTAATTTTTTACTTTGGATAATAAATTCATGAAGTAGTGACTTCAAGTTCTGATTAATTCTCTCCCCGCGACACTCAGTAGCATCTTGTGGTAACGTTATGAGTATACAAATCAAGTGTAAAATTCGTGAGTTGGACAATGCAAATATTTCGTGGGATGATTTTTCATATCCTGGTTGATTTTGTAATAAGTGAGGGCAAATTGAAATGATGTAGGCAAATCCATTCAGGACAATGCTCAAACATTCAGAATAATGTTCAAACAATGTTTGTTTGAGCATTATTACATTGCATGTAGTAAATGCGCACGTTGGATTGGAATGAACTCGACTTCAGGTGCCATAGAAATATAATTACCAAAATGGCTTTGTCTTTCTTTGTTGAAGTTTAATTTTTAAGGGTAAGATGAACTGACAAAGGTACAGTCATTCAAAATTTAATCAAATCTGGTTATGTTTGAATGTTATTTGTGTATTACATATATAGTGCATGCGAACATCAGATTGAAGTCACTAACTTGACTGTAGATGACATGGAATTTTAAAGACAAGCAGTCATCACCCCAAAGTAAATTTTCTGTTGTGGGGGTATCAAAATTCTCAGTTGGTTCCTACTCTTTGATTGACACCTCGGTTCGAACTAATTCAAGCGATGTAGAGTAACTCACATCCTCACAATGCAGAGAGAGTATTGGGATCAGGGAGCTACCACTCAGAGTGGCAGCTCCCTGTTGGGATTATACCTTATAACCTTGTATGCTCACCAGGATAAGGCCTGAAGCAATAAATAGGTTTGTGTCTGCACAAGGAGAAGATTTATGCAGTTATGGGAGGAGCTACAAGTTACGAAGTTGGGAGAAATGGAACTGTCTGGGATGACGAGAATTGCCCTTTAATTACCTGTAATACAGACAACTCATGTAGCCTACTGCCTTTTCGGTGTGTCAAGGTATGAAACACATGGCACTGCATGGGTATTTTGACAAACACACCACCAACAAGATAGGGACTGGTAATCTCAATATTCATAATTTTAACGAAGATGTTTAAGTATCTTTCTAAAGTTTCAGTTGTGAATCTGATTCATGGACTGGTTTTAGATCTTTGCGAAATTTTGCCCTTAGGATGATAGGCCTAAATGATATCGATTTATGCCCAATATATTTCCCTACCGTTAAAAGTTTACCCTGGCTACCTCTTAAAATTAAAATTGAATTCAAAATTCTCCTCCTTGAGTACAAATCTTGCAGACAAGCCCCCTTCTTTTCTTCATGGTATGTGGTACTATAAAGGTTAAGCCCCCTTCACATAACCTGAGGAGGTCCACCGTAAGTGGTTCAGACACTAGCTGTGGCCGTTCCGTTTGTAAAACATAGACATTTAAGAATACGAGCCTTTGCTTGTAGAGAGCCTATTTACTTTTCCGAAGTCCCCTCGACTTTCTGGCGAAGAGCCAAGGGGAGAAACCAAACGTTACTGCAAAAGGAGTTCTGCTCTCCAAAGGAGCTACGTCCGAAGGGACAACAAACTTAAACTGACCAACCTCGTGACCTTCAGACCTCTACATCATGGGTCTGTCAGCATTAAATTCCCTTCCTTCCAGAATTAGGGAGTCTGCTTCTTTCGCGCTTCCATGGTCTTTCCTCTTTACTTGGCTGACCTTTTCTGGCGATGATGATGACGACGACGGTGACCGTGACGGTGACGATGACGATGATGATGATGATGATGATGATGATGATGATGATGATGATGATGATGATGATGATGATGACCGTTTACCCTATTCACACTGTTGTTACGTACCTAATGGCTTTTAAATATAATCCCTTTTCACTTCCAGAATCTGGTGTGTTTACAGGCAGGTGTCTAGCCTATATCAGGCATCACATTTAAACAATAAACAGGGGTAGAGAGCCCGGGATTTTTTTACCAATATGCACCGAACGCTTCTTGTCCTAACGACAGCCATTGTATATTTTTAGAGTGTCGTTTTTTGAGAACAACAGAAACAACCTCGACAAGGCTCAGTAACATCTTATTATCTGCCACTCAGATACCATACTTTGTATCTGAATGCCTATCTATAGCTCGGAATAATTCTGAATTCTACATTTCACTAAAAATGTGAAATTAAGTCGCAAACTCAGCATTATGTGTATCATTGCCCACCTACATGTGTAGGCAATGGGAAGGTGGTGTGTATTTAGGTCTGTGGGAAGACATTTCGTTAGGGCGGGAGGTATTTGACCTTAAATTTTCTCTTGTTGATTAACACTCACAACAGGAAATCTAAAAAAAAAACATACGTTTCTGACTTGAAATCGACAAAATGAACGTAGACCTTTCAACCCACATGGATTCTTTACCGAAAGATGGCATCTACCCTGCAGAAAAAATGATGCGAACAGCAGTGCTCGGAGTGTGACGTCACAGAAAAATGGCACACATGAAGTCTTTTTCATTCTAACGGGTTGGAAGCTCATTTTGAGTAACCATCCGCAACAAACTCTGTTTTCTCAACCACCTTTGAAGATAGGGGTATGACTGAACTAGGAATATGCCCTACAGCCTGCTACGTGGAGAAAGTGTGAGCCTGAAAGTAGTAGAGCGCAGACGCTCGACCAGTGCAGACTCAGAGTTGTGATGAATTATGTTCTCAGACCACTGACTGTATAATTCTTAAGTTAAAATCACTGTATTTCATAACAATTTTACTACTGCACACACCTCTATTTATCACTCCACATTTTCAATTTATCACTGTCAGATTGGTTAGGCTATCAGTGTACACTAAAACTAGGCCTGCGGCATACCTCGTAAAGTAAAGCGTTTGCCTTGTTAATGTCACACTTCGATTCCTAGGCTGGCAGGGTCATACCAAAGACTTTAAAAATGGAACCTACTGTCATTGTGCTTGGTGCCCAGCAGAAGCAATGGAGTAGGAAAAACAAGCCACAGTGAGCCACAGCAGTGGCAAAAGGGCCGTGGCCGACTTAAACCAATTGGTTTAACTAACTAACTAACTAACTAACTAACTAACTAACTAACTAACTAACTAACTAACTAACTAACTAACTAACTAACTAACTAACTAACTAACTAACTAACTAACTAACTAACTAACTAACTAACTAACTAACTAACTAACTAACTAACTAACTAACTAACTAACTAACTAACTAACTAACTAACTAACTAACTAAATAACACCTGGCAAAATTACACTCCAGAGAAATTTACCACCATTATTCTTTAGTACAACGTCAAAAAGGAGTTTCTAAACTCCTAGTACCTCATCTTAGTAAAGTTAAACCATTTGCATGTTTGAATTTTAAACTTCTTGCAAATGGTTCCATGTCCCCCGTTACGCTTACTAATACATATCTATCTATCTATCTATCTGTCTGTCTGTCTGTCTATATATATATATATATATATATATATATATATACAGTATATATATATATATATATATATATATATATATATATATATATATATATATATATATATATATATATGATAGACGTTAAGAAGGCCAACAGGCCGGTTGGCATTTTGAAGCACGTATTCGATATATTGCAAATATATAGCAAATATATCCATCATCAGCTCACTATATATATATATATATATATATATATTTGGAAAAATAACAACAGAACTTTGGTTAATTTCTTGCAAAACTAATACATTGCTATGAAGAAAATACACTTTGCATGCAAGCCTTCGGCTACCACACCGGCTACCTTCACTAGTATACAGCCACTTGCAACAACGTTTCTGTATAGCGTCCTCAATTAGGCGCTTTCATCCATCCTATAGCATTTTGTTTTCAGTCACGTCCCGAAATCAGCTATCTATGACTTAGCTTTCGAAAACAATGCTTCATCTTGAGAGATTGTTTTTCGAAGGATGTATTTTTAGGTAGTTCCAGTCTCAGTAAGGACCACCCATAAGGGGTGGAGAGGGGGTGTGGGGAGGGAGTGTGGGGAGAGGGTGTGGGGAGAGGGTGTCAGAACCACTGTGCGGTTATGGAAAATCGAAGCTTGGAGAAGGACAAATGATAAACTATGCCAGAATGATACAGTGACGAATATCTCGCTGTGAAAGAGCTCACGAAACGTTGAAGCGAATCATTCTTTAAAACGTACTTTGCTAGGCCAGTCACATGCAACAATTATGAACAGATGTCATGGATAGTTCGACATAGAACGTGAACTGAACTTAGTTTCTTGCCTAGTCATCATCCAGGCTCCCCTCCCAAACATTCATTAGATCCGCTTTAACTGTTCACAGGCCTATGAAGCTGTTCTCGGCTGGGGCTGAGGACCGACCTGGGGGGTCTGATGGGAGGAAGTTACCCGCTACCTTTTAGGAAAAAATGTTTTGAATACTTGACGATCTTAGATGCAATTTGATTCTTCATTTTGTGCACATTTGAGCTACGTTTATTGAAAAATTTTCATATTTCTGTTGAAAACGTTTGATAAATTCCACAAATTGGAAAATAAATTTTCGTCCTTAATAAGTGGGCTGGAAGCATACTTTAACCCCAACATTTTTGACTTTTTTTTTTTTTGCTTCTGCTTTCTTGATCTCTGAGCACAGCTGCAATCCGGCACTATTTGTAAGTGTAATTAGCATATGCTATGTATTCTAGTATCTGGAGTAACCCACTGCCTGCCGTAAGGAACGTGCTTCTTTAGTCCTCTTCCATGGGCCCTGTGGCCCCATGAATTGCCTGACGGGGGGGGGGCAGCAGCTCAAGGCCCCGACAGAGGCAACGGGTAGCCAGACAGCGAAATTTTTTCTCACTGGTCACTTGTATTGAAGAATATTTGAATTTATGAGCTTTCAGTGGTGAAGGAAATTTTAAAAAGAAAACTTGGGTACTTAATTAAGAGAAGTGGAAAATTTGGGGGTTTCTGTAGTAGAAAGTTTGAAATTTTAAGATTTAAATGAAAAATCCGCCTTCCTTGAGAGCAAGTCAAGTAATCCGTAGGTGTGAGTGGTCACCCTTGAGGGTTACATGCTTTGTCATAACTATTTAGGCTCCACTACGATATTCGACAAATTCTACCCACGGGGGTCGGGGTTTGGGGGAGGGTGGCGGAGGTAACAGCCTTCATCGACGAGGGTCATAGCCCCCTTCCTCCTACTTGACTCAACCCTTAGCCTTTTCACTCGTCCTCCAAGAGGTAAGTGACAAGCTCAAAGTACAGGTGTTGTGGACGAGTGGATAAAGGCGGTGGCATTTGAAGCGATGAAGCTTGGCAACCGGGAGTTTCGGGGTTCGATTCCTGGCCGGGTCAAAGTAAGGTGGGTTTTTCATCCAAGAGCAATCTACGGTTTTCCCATCTGAAATGGCTTTTCAAAAAAAAACCAAATTTGATCTAAATTGTTGAATTCGTTAGCCACCCGACGTGAAGGTGTAATTCATAAGCCATATAGGCTTCTCCCACATTTGTGGTCGCTTAGCATTGTAAGACAACTGCATTTCAAGACTCTTAATTAAAGTAACACAAAGCCCATCATCGCAGTAAGTGAGATCCGTAGCCAGCCATTTAAGAGGGGCACTGCTTGCATGGATTAAACACTTGAGCCTGTACTTTGAAAATGAAATAATTAATGTGAGAACTGGAGGTGAGTTCCTCAGAATGCATACCACTCACTGTAGCCCACAGGCTGATGTGTATGTAGTTCTCTTCTTTCTTTCCCCATCCATCTTGCTTTACCTGTTACGGTACCCTTCTAGATAACCGCAAGCTACCACATTATCTGCTTCACTGCTAGGACGTCTATGTTCTTTTTATCAATATGTGTTAGTACGGCATTGCCGAGTATCCTTTGTGTTCAACGCTATAAAACACCCTGAGACAACTTCCGTCACATGTGGGTCGATGCACATGTTTTCCTTTTTTTTTTCTTTTTTCAAACTGAATTATTTTATTCCCAATGTGATGCAAGCAAAAGAACTTCCGTAACACCTTCGCTGTGCATTGTTCGCTTTGTCCCTATAAAGAAATAACCAGTTTGGGGAAAGAAAGAAAGCAAAGTAAGGTTCGACGGTATACAGGTATAATGAACAGCGTCGGTATTGACAGACAAAAACCATACCGACGGTACTGGCTTTCAATTAATACCGATATAAATGAGACATCAGTATATTTGCAGGCGGATGCGCTGGTGGACCGTTGTCATCGAATCGCCCAAAAATCGTATAATTGAATGGAATAAGTAGTCACCGCAACCTTATTTTTAAACATCAAGCAAACCTTACATCTCTTAATATCCTCACAAGTGTCTTTCAGGATTTCTAAAAGCATTAATTTAACCAGGGAGTTGCTAAATGACAACTCCCTGATTTAACCGTAGGCGTAGGAAACTGCTCGAGACTCGGGGTGAGGGGGGAGTGGGTGACCGTTGTTTCGGAGGGGATGTTTCGGGAGGGGTCTAAGGAGAGAGCACCCCCTTCTGGAAAATTGTTGAAAATTTGAAGGTCCTTAGATGTAATTTGATGCAACACGTTTGGACAAATTTTAAGGTAAATTACTGCAAATTTTTGAAATTTCTTACAGAGGAAATAAATAAGGGTTTTTCGTCTTTGGATTGGGGCGGAACCATAGTTCCGCCCACCACATTTTAGACTGGGGGGGACTTTAGACCCCCATCTTTCTCGCTTCCTACGCCTATGAATTTAACAAGTTAAAGGAAGGATTGCAGGAAAGCATTACTTTAGAGATGTGAAAGAGGAACTAAATCTAAGTATTCTGCTGAAAATTTCATTCAGATCCGATGTGTAGTTTTCGAGATATCAGCAATGAAGTTACTACATTTGTAACCTGCAGTGAGCTAGAGGCAAGTATCTCCTCACATTAATAAGCAATATTTTGTTTTGTTTATTTTCAATCTCTTTTGACACTGAAGTTAATAGAGTTATGAGTTCCTATGGGGAATGAAAATTTGAAATTCACTCATCTCTCATACATTCTCACGAAGATGAGGTTATGGAGAAGAAAACTGGTTGTAAAGTTAAAAGGAAAACAAAAGAGAGCTCATTAATGTGAGGTTATGATATCACATGTGCTTGCTTCAAGTTCACATGGGGTGAAAATGGGAAAGCGTCATTTGCAAAAGTCTTGACAGCCACACATCGGATTTCAATAAAAGAAAATTCACCAAAATGCTGCGATAAAGTACCCAGGTTCTAAATCAAAAGTCGATTAAAGCTTAAACCCTTTTTTTAACGGTATATCAAGAGCATCTTGTGCAAGAGCTATCAATTCAGGGATAAAAATTATTGCCACATGATTGAAAACAGTCATTCAGAATACCACGGTGTTCTAATTTAATTTGGGGTGAGTTCACGAGTACCTCTTAAATGTTACCCGAGAGCCATGATGGACAAATTTCCGCTAATACCGCATATAGGTGTAAGGTAGATACTAGTTCGACATTTTATGTTAAAAAATAGGGATGTATGTGCTATTAAAGGTATTTAAAAATGGTATACCGATTCTTGTTTTTCTCCACACGTGATGCTAAGGTTTAATAAAGCAACACAACTTAAGTATGCAGCCGAAATAGCCTAAATTATTTTTATTATGGTTGAAAGCAACTTTGGTTTAGATAAAAAGGCAAGGGATACACAACTCACAAACTAGTCTTCTTCAGTGGCGGAGCATCCATAAAGTCAGGCCCCCTCCGACAGACTCAAACCGCCTGTCGCCGTCCTTTTTAGGATTTAACCGTACTTTACTCTTGCACCGTTATTAGCATTGCTTCCAAATAACATGATTAAATAGTGTTATTTTTAGGCCCAGATAACAAAATGCTCAAACAGCGGCCATTATCAGCACTATATTCTAATGAGGAGGGTCATCTTCTGTGATCTAGGATGTAGGTTTAGCCCAAAAGTTGTCTACTCGCTATATACGCACTGATATATGGTAGACCTTTGCTTAGGTCATAACTTCCCAAACGGACGTGATAATAAACTTATAAAATAGACGGAGTTACCTTTAATTCACCCTCGCGAAGTCCCAAGAAAGATGTTGAGGAGGAAGCAAAAGTGCTGCAGTTGTTGCGAAAAAAGCCCTGCTCTCGTCCGATATAATTGTCAACATGGACAATAAAATAGTCTATGTAGATCCCACAATAGCTCCCACAAAGTGTTTCCTAAAACATTTGAAAAACACCTTCTGGCTAAAATAAAACTGTTGTTCTAGTGGAAATGGCTTTAGAGTACTGGATTCATATCTGATGAGCAGCTTCCTTTTGGTTTTCCTTCAAGTGGCCATTTTCAAGGGTACATGGGTATGATAACCGGCTCGAAGTTACTCCGTAAATGCAGAATGGTCATCTGACACTGCATGGTAATGCCATAGAAATGTTTCTTTTTGTACTTTCTTGATTCTCAAATGCCAGGAAATTACATCTAATAAAGTTTACTTTCATTTTGCATGAAGAAGGTCCTCTAGAGGGCCATGCAGGCAGACCTCCTTTTTGGCCATTTCCAACAATGCACTTAATTACTGGCAATTGTAAAGAGGTCACATAATGATACACATAATGGTATACGATTTCATGAAACTTATGGTTCTGTATGTTCTTATCTTGATTTCTACATGCCAAAATTTTACACCTAACAGTGATTAACTTCCCAAAATTTGTTCCCCCTTCAGAGTTTCTTGCCTTTGGATCTAGCAGATTTATCCGCACAGAGTAAATCCCCTTTTTACATAAAATCTTGAATCCTCTTGATATTCTTGGTTACAAGCTTGAACACGTTTCCAGACATGGTAGAGGAGGGGGTGTCGCAATGTACGTGAAGGATTGTTTTAATGACAATTTAAGGTCAGATTTCATTGTTTTCTCTGAAGGTGATTGTAAGTCACTTTTAATTGAAATCATCACCAAGCATAAATAATGCTTTGTTGGGGTAATTAACTGCCCGAGAGGCTCTAATAACATTTCATCTGACCTTTTTAAAAGTTTCGCTGTTATATAATGGGTGACTTCAGTCGTAATTTAATGCATCCTCATCATAATCAGTGGCGGCACAAAGAGGGGGGGATGGGGGCATTTGCCCCAGTCAGAAGCTCTGCCCCCCAGATGCCCCCCACTCAGCTCCTGAGGAATAGCCTAACACATTGAAATTATTTGGAATCTTTGCATTGCATGATGTATTATAAACCAAAATATACCTATCCTGATGCTTAATTTTTTACCAAGAGATATGCTAAAACCTCAGAGCTTCCGGGAGCTTCGCCCCCTGGACCCCCATCAGGGGCTCTAAATGAGCCTGTGGACCCGAACCGCTTAAAGGTATAGTGGTGTGGCGGGAGGAATAGCCTAATACATTAAAACTATTTGGAATCTTTGCATTTGATGATGTACTACGAACCAAAAATATCCTTCCTGAGACGCAATTTTTCACCCGCAGATATGCTACAACCTCAGAGCTTCTATGTACCAAGTATGACAAAAAAAAGGGATCCATAATCCCTGTCTTGAAATATCGTATTTTTCAGGGTTTCGGTTTTGACCTCTGATGACCTCAAATGACATTTGACCTCCACTGAAAACAATAGGGTTTTTTCTTTCAATATGATAAAGTTATATACTTAGTATGAATATTGTACATCATCTTGAGATATCGTGTTTACAACCAGTTTTAAGAATTTCGCCTTTTCACTCCCGGTGACCTAAGATAACCTTTGACTTGTACCAAAGTCACCAGGCTTTATCTTTTGACTACATTGCATCCACATGCCAAGTATGTAAAGCATCCATGCTTCCTACCTAGAGATATCGTGTTTACAAGGTTTTCGGTTTTTGACCTCTGGTGACCTCACATGACCTTTGACCTCCACCAAAACAATAGGGATCTTTCTCTTAATATAATAATTCTATATTCCAAGTATGAAAATTATCCATCATTGCTATCTTGAGATATCGTGTTTACAAGCCAGGCGTCACAAACACACATACATACACACACACAACACATACATATACAATTTAATTACCTAATTATGAACACGTGAAAAAGATACTGTGACTATAGCATATTATATAGAAATACCATTCGCTGAACGAGTTCTTTGATGGTCAAATGGATTAGAGCTCGGTTTCTCACGCAGACCGTCCCGGTACGAATGCCCCCTAAACATTTGCAGTTTTTTCATTTTTTATTATTCACTTTTTGGTGGGGTTCAAAGGTCATATGAGATCAGAAGAGGTCAAGTTGTGAAAACATCGTACCGAATGATATCGTCAAGAAGTGTAAATATGAGGGATAAAACTCAGTGCAATAAATCATCCCCTTTCAGCAAAGAATCACTAAGCCTTTTGGATTTCTGGTTTTAAATAGTAAGTTACCGGATGAGTCACGAAGTTATTTCTTTTTAATACACCTCTTTATACACTTTAGTCCACCCTCCACAGTGTCCGTTATGTTGCCCCTCATGTTTGGAATTCCTTCCTCTCAATATAATCAATTGCTGGTATTCTTCCTTTTACATTTTCAAAAGCAAAGTAAAACGTTTTCTCTCTTCAAGTATCCCGTAATCATGGCTCTACGTCAAGAAAGTATTTTTTCCTGTTGATGGCAGTATTTAGTGTCTTTCGTTGACTGAGTTTCTTTTGTTATTGAAATACTGTTTTCTGTAACCTATTAAGTTGTACTTTCTGTGTTTAAGGAGGTATCCACGCTCGTAAGTTTTGCTTAGCTTCTTGTGGATAGCCCTCGGTCTTTTATTTGCTTATATGTTTATACTAGAAACTGTTTATAACACATGACCAAAATAAATGGTGTTGAAATTACTGAAAGTGAATCTGAATCTGGACCTGACAAAAACATGAACATCAAGACAATACAATGGTCTCCTTCACTAGCCTAGTCTATGTGAAAGGAAGGGACTAAAAATGGAAACATGTTCTAATAGAAATACTTGAGGATAAGGAATGGGAAAGCATTATTCTATCAGGTTGGGAAATTTAAAGGAAAGGGTTGAGAAGCCATGATCTTGTTGAGGCATAGGGTATCTACCTTGTTCGAAGAGCCCCTACAGGCCATTCTCGCCCCCTCTGATCGAATTCCCTAGCTCCGCCACTAGTTTTCATGTTAACTTTAGACGGTCGTACACATTTTGAAAGGGGTAAAGATAATAATCTAGAATCCACTGCCGAGTCCCGCACTTTGACAGATGACAAGAGCCAAACCATGACGACTCGTAAGGGTCAAACCCATTCACAGAGAGAGGGCGCACTCCCTTAACGTACTCAAGAAGCTTACAGGAATGTTCGTCTTGTCTCCATACAGATTTGTACACTTTGTTCCAACGTACGTATCCGTGTTTTTTCCACTCAAAGTAACTTTGATATAAAGAAAGATTTGAAGCGACTGTTTTTATATAATTCGCAAGATCCTCCACGGACGCAAAGTCATCGATATGAATGAACGAATTTGGGGGTGCAACTCTTTTATAATCCTCCTTACTTGCCCCAAGTACCACCGGTATTGCATCAAATTTCATAAGTGGTTGCCAAAACTTTTCTGTAATGTATTCGCCACAGCAAGAATTTTCCAGTCCAAGATAAAACTTGTAAGAACTGAAAACTTTGATACATCGCTTATCGAGATCGTCACATTGCAAGTTGCCACATTTACCGTACACATCTACCGGCAAATACCGTGATAAATCGTGAACTAAACCGGATCTGTTCCACGTTCGAAGAGGACAGTGACTCGCAACCCATACGATAAGCTTTTCTTTGTCATTTAATTTCCTTTCTCGAAAAAGTACACGGGTTTCATTTTGAAATGGCACATACTCTCCATACGGTATGGGTATCTCGGAAATAGAACGATACGTACTTGACAAGTTCATCCTCATGTATCTCATGTGTATCGGCGGCCATGTTGGAATGATGTTTATGGGGGCCTCGGCCGTCGACATGAGCCAGAGTTGACTCGGTTTTCTCTGCGCCTGTAGTTCTCTCCAGTATGCGTGTCGATTGAAATCTCTTCCACTTGTAAACATAACAACGTCAGCATCTTTGCATGCACTAACGTTGAAACGTGCGTCTCGGAAGGTAATCGATCGGTTCCATTTTGAACAAAATGTCGTCCGCGGTAAGTATTGCACTAGGTTGCTACGGACAGTGAAAAGAGCAACATCCACATTTCCTTCTGTCACGATATTTTTTGAAAGTTCATTAGTCTGAAATGCTCTGGATTTTATGAAATGTTCCTTACCAACCGTATTAAGTGTTACGCTCTTAAAGCTGACTTTTCTTCGTTTGATCAACGGATCAACGTCTTTTTCTCGTTGAAGACACATGACAGAGAGTAAGATAACAGCGAACCAAAAAATGGTTTGAAGTTTACGAGCGGGAGGAAATACGTAGGCTTCTTTGGCCATGTTCTCTCCTTGGAAACTAGTGAAATAATGACCATTTGCATTCATTTTATCAGAAAAGTATGTCACTTGTCACATTCGGGCACTTTTTTTTATCTTAATGTGTCGCTTAACCGGATGTTTCAATGGTTTGTTCGAAGTTAGCACGACGTAAGCACAGTATAATGTGCTGTAATAAAGTTGATAAGAAATTCCCAGTCAAGGAAAATCCTGCCGGGCTGAAACGCAGTGACTATCTAGATTGTGATAGTGGAACGAAAATGACCATCCGGATGAGATGTTACACTATGGCATGGCATACAGAGTCGGTGAAAGGAAAAGTTGCGTCATCCAAGATATTCTTTCGTGAACAGTAGACCGACCTCAATTTAAATAGGACGAAAGTAAACGGAACTTATACGTAGAAACATACACTTTGCTCCATCGGGGCAAAGACTCCACTTAAAACACAAAATGGCCCAATCTTAGGTCAGTAAAGACGGTTGGTTAACTGCTTTGCAGGGCGCTCCAGTCCGGTGTGCACAAGCGGTGTGCAACAGACGCCCTCGGTTGAGCAACCGACTTTGATAGCATTCAAGCCGTGTTAAGGACGAGGAAGGCCGGAGTATCCCCAGAAAACTCCGCGTACCTCGAGCGGGATTTGAACGGATACGCACCCATGGGCGGCAATCCCGGTGGGACATGTCGCCCCAATATTTAAGAAATCGCCCATTTTTTTTGACTTTGATTTTTCACACAGTAAATTATTTGAAAATGGGGTCACGTCCCCCCAATACTGAGAACAAATCGCCGCCGTTGTACGCACTTATGTAGCACTTTGGGGAACGGCAACGTAAAACACTCTAGACTCCAGCCCCCCCCCCAACTCGAACTTCATTATTCGAGGAAGGTATAAATTTATTATCCTTTGGTAGAAATTGTGAAGATAAAGCATTCCTGACATTTACAACGTCCATGTCAGACCATTATTATTTGAGTTTAATGATCCTATGTTTAGACTTTAAATACACTGCATTTATTTTGTTATATACTTATTTCATTGTTTTCCATTCTCGGTATGTTGTATAAACAATAAAAATAACACACCTCTTTTGGGGTGGGGTAAGGGTGGGTAGGGTGGGGGGGAGGCTGACAATGGCCCCATTTTATAGTTCGAAGTTCGAACCTAAAATCGTAGACTCAGTAGCGTGTTCAAAGGGGGGGCCAGGGGGGCACTGGCCCCCCACCTCTGAAGCCAGTCGGGGGAAAATCTCTTAGTCGGGGGATTTAAGGGTTAGGGGAAGAGAAAAAGATTGAAGAGACACTGAGCACTCAACAGGGCTGGCGCCAGGTGGGGGCGGGGAGCCCCATCGGGGAGTCTTAATCATACGATAGAGTATGCAGGCAGTCCCCGACGGCGACTGAGGGAGGACAATTTCTCAAATAAGAACCCAAATTTTTCGGCGCGCTACGCGCGCTGTATAGTTACTCCAGGATCTTCAGCAGTTCCATTCCACATTGCTAGAAAGCACATGTCCTGCCAACCTTACCACAAAACATGTAGGCAGAGAACACTGTTCATGTGGAGGTCGAAAATTTCATCGCATGTCGCTAAGCCTAGTTACTGTTCTCTAATGTGTGTCATGCGGTACGGTCAGTTTGTGAGCGACTCACGGACCAAAGTTTGGCTGTTTCATAGGGTAGTCCAAGTTTTTCGATAATATGTATGTTATCCCCGATATGGTCTAGAACCCCTACAATTTTTCTTTTTTGTTTTCTTTTTTGTTTTCTTTATGTTCTTGATCACATTTTCTTCAGATCCATCTTCACCATCCCCTTGTCGGCATCGGGGCTGTCGGGGCTTCAGGTCGCTGCCTGCGCCCGTCTGGCCACCTGTCGGGCAAATCCTGGCGCCATCCCTGGTACTCAAAACTTAGAAGTAGCCTACAGAATGATATTAGAAGAGATTTTTTTTTCATTTTTTGGTCGTTTACCAAAGGATAGAGCTCTTCCAATTGTCCTACAGTGAATAATCAGACAGGATGCTATCAATATCAATATCTGTCTCATATGGTGCAGGTAGGCCTACTATCATTAAGTTCCCTTCGCCCTTCGCGCTAGTCACTTTAACCATCTGTAATGGTAAACTATATAGGTTTAAGTATGAAACAGTGCTGTTAACTTTTGCAACTTATCTCAAGCAGCCTTCTTGACTGGCCCTGTGATCTTTAACGTAGTACCTGTCAATGTATGTGACACATACTGTAGCACACTGCAGCTTTCTACGCATAGAGGATAACCTGAACTCTCCGTCACTGACATCGAATTTTACAAAATCTGAAACAAACGAAACCTGATCAATAAGGCCTCTAGAACCAATTTAGGGCGGTCTTATTACCTTATGTTGCAGGAGCTTCCGGGGGCTTCGCCCCCTGGACCCCCACCGGGGCTCTGCCCCTGGACCCCGCTAGGGGCCCTGGCGCGGGCCCCTGGACCCCACGCGTGCAAACTCGCACTTCGCGCTCGTGGTGCACCTTCGGTGCACTTGTCACATCCCTCCATGTCAGTCGGGGGAATCACAGGTTGTGCCCCCCACCTTTGAAATCCTGCACACGCCACTGCGTAGACTAGTGCCGAACGAAAAGCTGTGATCAGCGTTTCATCGATATCACAGTAAAGATACCTTGTACTGTATATTCATTAGATATAAACGGACGGCAGTATGTTCTCACATAGACATGGTCACTTTTACTTTTCAAATATTTGATTTAGGGACACCAAAGTAAGTATACGCAGAGTAGGGGTAGCGCGAAACTGGAAAGACTGGCCCCCAGTTGGGGCAGCATTTTCCACCTGGCGCCCACCTGGCGTCTACCTGGCAGCCTTTCCCACCTTTTCGAATTTCGTCAGGGGCCTTAATAGGTACGTTAAAGCTTGTAATCCCCTACGGCGTCCAGTCGCACAGACGGGTTACTTGCTTTTGCTCTGAAAGAAAGCAGATTATTCAATAAAACCGACAATTTCAACTTTTCCCCAGTAAAATCCCCAAATTTTCAACGTTTCTCCAAAATACCACTCATTTTCAGTTTTCTTCAATGAAATCCCTAAAGTTTCTGCAATGAAACCCCCAAATTTTCTTCAATAAAACCCCCCAAATTTGGCGAAGACCATGCTCCGTTCTTTTATCTGTAAACATTTAAAATTATATAGTGTT
Source organism: Holothuria leucospilota (assembly GCA_029531755.1). NCBI lineage: Eukaryota > Metazoa > Echinodermata > Holothuroidea > Aspidochirotida > Holothuriidae > Holothuria > Holothuria leucospilota. The sequence continues at coordinate 11,052,507 of CM055969.1, read as the reverse complement.
CTCAAAGTCATTAGCTACAATGACTAGCCTTGGCTGAGTGGGGATTTGGAAAAGTACACAGTTTCGAAATGAGCGGGCCTGCCTACATTCTGGACTGTCATTCTGAAGAGATTATTTCGATACCTCCATTTGTTATTACTTTACTGGTTAAAACAACCAAACATGGGGGCAAAGCTCACACCCAGGAATTCTCCTACAGTGGACACCAGCACTGCAGAGAGGGCATTGACAAAAATTTTTCGTTGTGACTTGGATCTCTTTGGCAATACATTCTCAAAATAATGAGGGCGAAAGTCTGCGAGGGGTCTTTGGGGTTCTTTCAAAAGAGTTTTTTTTTCTTTTGGGTCAAAAGAAGTGACCCTAAAAGTCTTTTGGGTACTTTCAAAAAGTATGTGAGATGTTCCCTGCCTTTTTGGGAACAGACCTTCATACCATAGTGGGGAGGGGGGTAACCCTGACATATTACAAACAATGATAGTACGTCTTGTAAGAAAGAATTCCATTGTCTGATATTCAATGAAAGGATCTTTCAAGAGCATTTAGGATTAGACCATATAAACACTTATCATAATTTCCTTACTCCTTGAATAGTAACAGGAAGTTGTAAAGTTACCATGTTTAAGTAGTGTCCAATAGATAACTAACAACCATCAGATATATTTTCGGCCGCCTAACTTATCTTTGAAGTGACCATAAAACTTTTCAAAAACACTTAACAAGCTGTGCCAGTGTAAATATCGCTATATCCCCATAGCAGTACGGTACGTCGACTTTGCTATATTGACCTGCGCTCAACACTAGGATTGACGTTTTCAGTTGCACTTTGGTGTATTTTACAGAAGGAAACATCTTGCGCTGGCATGACCCTGTCAGATCATTGGTTTGTTGAACTGGGCCAGTCTTTCTTTGCTTGTCAGTGCAGGCTAGTAATCAGGATATGCCATGGGTCCGAAGGGGGGGGGGGGTAATCATACGCGTAAGAGCCAGGTGTGGCTGGGGGATGCAAATCCCCATAATTTGGAAAAACCTATTTCTCAGGCAGATTGTTGGAAATAAAATCAGCTCATTTTCTTACGCTGTACAGGTTTTCTGGGGCAAATAAATACGTCTCAGCCTCAGAAAAATATCCCAAAAGCAAATAAATACGTCTCAGCCTCAGAAAAATATCCCAAAAGTACTACTACGAGGGTAATACTTGGCACCACAGGGCAGTGACCAGAACTGTTCATTACATATCAATAATCATTTTTGCAGTCAATTTGCTGACATGGGGTACAGAAGTCTGCAAGGGGGCACCGGCTCTAACCCCTTCTAGTACGGTAACTTCGAGTGTGTGCTTATGATAGCTCTAACTTAAAATTTGCTACATTTCTAAAATTATTTTATTTTTATGAAACATCATGGACTCAATTAAATAAAATTTGTTCACAACTGAACTTTTGATTGTCTTACTGAAAAAAGAAACTTCACTATCGAAACACTCAGGCCATTATTTACGAAACTTATTGTGGGCATTCCCCATGCAGTAATAGGCTTGTATCAGATACACGCACAGATAAAATATTTTAGGTCAGTCCTCAAAATTAATGGAAAAGCGAGAGGCCGGAAGGCTTCATTTTTCCCACGAGGTTATGGGCACATTTTATTTTCAAAATTTTTCAAATTTGTTTCAAAATCATGGTTAGGGTTAAAGTTAGGGTTTGGGTTACTGTAGTAGATTCGTAATTCCATGCTATTCCATGCTATTAGTGACTGACCCTTTAAGTATAATGATTACTCATGATTGTATCATCATTGTCCTACCACGTGTATGTTCCAATAATTCCTTTGTTATACCACTTGTGATTTAGCCCTATAATAGATAAGACGTGCAACTATATACATTCTTTCGTGTGGTCTTTATAACGGGAATACCACATAAACTGGCGACGAGGATTTAAAAAGTCTATTATCCAGTGTTATTTTACATCGTTTTCGTCATAATGGCTCGACTTTTTGGAAAATTGGACGAGTTTAACAGTGAAAAAGAGGAGTGGACCCAGTACGTGGAAAGACTGAACCACTTCTTCACGGCGAACGATATAACAGAAGAAACCAAGAAACAATCAATTTTCTTGAGTTTAATTGGGGCCGATGCCTACAAATTGTTAAGGAATCTGGTCTCGCCGGAGAAACCTGGAGATAAAACTTATAAGGACTTGGTGGAAATTATGGGAAAACACCAAAATCCAACGCCATCGGAAACCGTGCAACGCTGTAAGTTCAACAGTCGTTTTCGCAAGCAGGGTGAGTCCGTTTCTTCATACGTAGCAGAATTAAGAGCTGTAGCCGAATACTGCAATTACGGTACCACCTTAAACGATATGCTTCGAGACAGATTGGTTTGTGGAATTAACAATGATCGTATACAACGGAATTTGCTATCAAAATCGTCACTGACATTTGAAACAGCATTAGAAATTGCCATAGGCCTAGAAATTGCTTCAAAAAACTCAGACGACTTGAAGCAAACATTTCAACAAGCGACGCCCACACAACATTCCGAGCAGAGCGTTCAGTTTATTCCCAAGGGGAAAGGAAAAGTAGGAAAATCGAATCGCAAGTCCGGGCAAAAGACTGCCTGTTATCGTTGTGGGGGTATGAATCATGCACCACAGGACTGTTGGTTCAAAGACAAAGCTTGTAATGAATGTGGCAAAATAGGCCACAAAGCAAAAGTATGCAGATCAAAGAAAGTGAAACAAGTGAATGACACGAGCGACAATTATGAACCTAGCCAGGAACCCGGCCCAGAGTACCTCTTTAACGTCCGTTCCAGGAACAGAGGACCGATAACGGTTCAAGTGAAGGTCAATGAGAAACCTCTCACAATGGAACTGGATACGGGAGCATCGTTGTCTCTGATGTCACACAAAACATTCAAAAAAATGTGGCCTAATGCATCTCTCGAGGAAACTGATGTTTGCTTAAATACTTACACGGGAGAAGAATTGATGGTTTTTGGTATGACTTAAGTGAAAGTACAATACAATGAGCAAGTAGCTACACTACGGTTATTTGTTGTGGATGGAAAGGGTCCGTGTTTATTCGGGCGTGACTGGTTAACGAAAATCAAGCTCGACTGGAGTAGTGTGAACGCAGTAACAAGCGGTTCACTGGAGAACATTCTGAAAGAACACAGCGATGTTTTTAAAGAGGGATTGGGAACATTAAAGGGGCACCAAGCCAAAATTTATGTTGACCCCCAAGTTCCGCCTAAGTTTTTCAAAGCTCGTAGTGTCCCGTACGCTATGAGGCTTAACGTAGAAAAGGAATTAGAGAGACTGGAAAACGAAGGTATTATAGAGCCGGTGCAGTTCGCAGAATGGGCTGCACCAATAGTGCCTGTGTTGAAAAGTGACAAAAAATCGGTACGGATATGTGGAGATTATAAAATGACTGTGAACCAAGCGTCAAGGGTAGACCAATACCCTATCCCTAAAATCGAGGATTTGTTTGCGACATTGTCAGAAGGCAAATGGTTCACAAAGCTGGACATGAGCCAAGCATACCAGCAGCTTCTACTAGACGAGGAGTCTAAGCAGTACGTAGTAATTAATACACACAGGGGCCTGTTTCGCTACAATCGTCTACCTTATGGCATTGCTTCTGCGCCTGGCATTTTCCAGCGCACAATAGAGGGCGTTCTCCGCGGAATACCTGGTGTTTCGGTGTACTTGGATGACATCCTCATCACCGGAGGCACCAAAGAGGAGCATCTCGATACCTTAAAGGAGGTGCTGAACAAACTACAAACGGCGGGACTACGGCTAAGGAGGGAAAAGTGCGAATTCCTGAAACCGTCGGTGTATTACCTCGGGCACAAAATAGATGCTGAAGGACTCCACCCCCTACCACATAAAGTTACGGCTGTCCAAAAGGCTCGGGCACCAACGAATGTAACCGAACTGAAATCATATTTAGGACTTTTAACGTATTATGGGAAATTTCTCCCAACCTTGTCCACTACTTTAGCCCCTCTGTATGCATTATTGAGAAAGGGGAAACAATGGAAATGGGGAAAAGAGGAAAAGGGATCATTTGAAAATTCCAAGAAATTATTATTGTCATCGCAATTGCTAGTCCATTACGATCCCCAAAAGCCATTAATTTTGCAATGCGATGCGTCCCTCTACGGAATAGGGGCGGTTCTTGCCCATGTATTGGAAGACGGCTCAGAAAAACCCATTGGGTTTGCCTCCCGCACACTCTCCCCTGCGGAAAAGAATTATGGCCAAATTGAAAAGGAGGGGCTGGCTTGTGTGTTTGGCGTCAAGAAATTCCACTCGTTCCTTTACGGTAGACATTTTACCCTAGTTACCGATCATAAGCCACTCCTCGGATTATTTAATGAGAGTCGCGCCATTCCGCCGCATGCGTCCGCGCGAATTCAGAGATGGGCATTGACGCTCGCAATGTATGAGTACACGCTTAAATTTAAGCCAACAGAGGCACACGCTAACGCAGATGCCCTGAGTCGCCTTCCACTACCAGATGCCCCAGAACAAACACCGATTCCCCCAGAGACAGTGCTGATGTTAGAACATCTCAATGAAACCCCTGTCACAGCCACGCAAATCAGAAATTGGACCAAAAAGGATCCTATTTTATCAAAAGTGCTTACATTCGTATCACAAGGCTGGCCAGAGCAACTCAGTGACGAAGCCCTGAGGCCATATGCGCGAAGACAACACGAATTGTCTCTTCAAGATGGCTGTTTGCTCTGGGGAAATCGAGTTATCATACCACATAAAGGACGTAAGCAGTTGTTAAAGGAGTTACACGAAAGTCATGAAGGTGGAGCGCGTATGAAAAGTTTAGCGCGCGCATTTGTTTGGTGGCCAAACTTGGATAGGGAAATAGAAGACTTAGTAAAGCAATGTGCTATCTGCCAGGAAAGTAGGCCAGCGCCACCCAAAGCCCCTTTGCAACCTTGGGCGTGGCCCACACGGCCATGGTCCAGACTTCATATTGATTACGCAGGGCCTTTCATGGGTCACATGTTTTTAATAATTGTAGATGCGCATTCTAAGTGGATAGAAGTGCACAAGATGAATTCTAGCACTAGTGGAGCTACCATCCAAAATTTAAGAAAAACTTTTGCTCAATTTGGGATTCCAGATATGTTAGTTAGTGATAATGGTACTTCCTTCGTAAGCGAAGAATTTAATGAATTTTGCAAGCAGAATGGCATCAAGCATGTCACTTCCGCTCCTTACCACCCATCATCAAACGGACTAGCCGAACGAGCAGTTCAAACTTTCAAGCAAGGGGTGAAGAGAATGAATAAAGGGTCACTCGATGACAAAATGTCACGATTTTTGTTCAAATACAGAATAACCCCACACACCAGTACAGGAGTATCCCCAGCTGAATTGCTGCAGGGAAGGAAATTGCGTTCGAGGTTGGACTTAGTCCGTCCCGACGTCGAAGGTAGGGTTATTCAGAATCAAGAAAGTCAAAAGAAGACCCATGACAAAACAGCTGGGTCCCGAGAATTCCAAAAAGGTGAAAGAGTTTATGTTCGTAACTTTAGTCAAAGAGGTCCTAAGTGGGTCACTAGCAAAACCAGTGAAATAACTGGCCCTGTATCTTTCAAAGTTAAGTTAGAAAATGGGGTCACAGTTAAACGTCACCAGGACCAGATAAGGAAATGTCACTTAAAGGATTCTAGGGAACCTCAAGATCTTGATGAGGACTGTGCGCCTAATCAAGAAAGTGATTTTCAGGGTTCTGATACAGAGACCTTAGAGGATACTGACGACACATTTGCAGACGACCCTCTTGTAGAGGGAGATATTCATAATGAGGGAGATATTCATAACCCAAACGAACCTCCAGTTATGGAAGCAAATTCTTCCGTAATTGATCCTGCCCCTCAAGAAACCCCTCAAGAAAATCCCACGAAATCATATCCATCACGTGACAGACGTAAACCTGATTACTATGGTCGTTAAGTGTAAGTTAGTAATGTTTTGAAATAATTGCGGTCAAATGAGAACGTAATGTTTTGACTAAGGGCGGAGGAGTGTAGTAGATTCGTAATTCCATGCTATTCCATGCTATTAGTGACTGACCCTTTAAGTATAATGATTACTCATGATTGTATCATCATTGTCCTACCACGTGTATGTTCCAATAATTCCTTTGTTATACCACTTGTGATTTAGCCCTATAATAGATAAGACGTGCAACTATATACATTCTTTCGTGTGGTCTTTTATAACGGGAATACCACAGTTACGTAGTCTGGGGTTATTTGGCCTATTCTTTCATAATCCGGTGTCAGAATTACAATAAAAGGGTCGAAAAGCTGTCATTTTGGAACTAGGGGTGTGGCCTATTTCCAAGAAGCTGATTGGTCCATTGGCCTGATTTGCCCATAACCTCGTGGGAAAAAAATGCGGGGCCGGGAGGGGAGGGGCGACTGGAAAATCCCTACTATTTATGAACTCAGGTACATGGAAGGAGTTGCATCAATTCAACTTGGTAGAATACCCGTAAGTAATAATGTGTATGAACTTACTTAACACACAAATGGCGGGCACAGATAAAGGTGAAGTAAGGGTAGAACCATAGACCCTTATCCACAAAGCCATTACATAGTATTATGGGATAGAGTTTTGGTGTTTTTTTTTTTCGTTTTTTTCCATAGAAAAATGGCATTGACAAAAACGAAACACACCAAAACTCTCCCACAATCCTTTTATAATTGCTATTTGGAAAAGGGAATATGCAAAGGACTCTTCTGGTGGATCACGAAGCACTGGATCCCGGAACAGAAGGTCAGAGCATGTCGTATTATCGTCTTCCATATCGTTATCATCTTGTTATTCCCAAACTCAGTATCTTCTTCATGAAATGGGGCCCTCGATTAGTAAGGTCTGAAGATATTGTAGGCCTATTATTATTATCTTCATCTTCGTCGTCATCTTCATCGTCATCGTCATCGTCAATGTCATCGTCACCGTCACCGCCATCGTCACCGTCATCGCCATCGTCATCTTCATCGTTATCGTCATCGTCATCGTCATCATCTTGTTGATTGATAACATTAGTAAGCGAACTTGAAGGAAAATGATACACTGAATACACTGCCATTATAGTCAACATGTTTTAGAACCATAACTGCTCGCTTGTACCAAAATTAAAGGAGGGTGGACTTGTTTGGCGTCTCGGAAGTCCCCGACTCGTCCAGGCCGCTTGTGTTCTTGAGCGCTTATCATAAGATAATAAACTGAATGAAATCAGTGATAACTAAAGAAACCTTAGGAAAGGTGATCACGACATACCTGCTTGGCAGTGCTCGCTTCCGCTTTTCCATCAAACACTTGTTTCCTATTGCTGTTCAGTAGATGTCACCTCTCTCGAGCACCTCTTGAGGATTTCCAAAGAAGGTGATTGCAAATAAACATGAACGGAGGGCACCATTTTAATCTTAACAACCGTGAACTCTGCGGTTTTGTTTGTCCAGGGAGATGTTAGGACGTTTCTGGTTGGTCTAACGAAGGAAACAATTGACTAGATAAAGTAGCTGGTAAAGATATTATGTGTTTTGAGATCCATTCTTGCCTTTAACTAGCGCAACTGACAGCATTTTATGATGGGGGAACCACAGATGATGCCGTAACCCCCACGTTAGATGATCCCAGAAAGTCGGTATAAAGTGTGCATATGGTGTCTACGATACTTTGCACCCGAAGATGGACCCATTCTGTGCTATCCTTCCTAAGGAAGTGCCGTCCTGGGGAGGGTATCCCCTCCCCTTTGAAAAAGTTTTGTTAGTTTAAAATGGCTTGGATGCAAAATAGTGCTATCTTTGGCAAAAGTTTCGAACTTACCATATCTTAAAAAATTCTCATACTTTAGTGAAACTGTTCTTATTTTTGTTGGGAAGGGTGTGCTATCAAAGTTGAGGGGGTGAAAATGTTCCCCTTGAGAAATTCAAGTTAATGTAATTTAGTTTAGATGCAAAATGGTACTATCTTTGGCAACACCTAAAACTGATTACATGTTAAGAAATTACCATTATATAGTGATATCTTGGCTTTGGCACCCCGTTTCAATTGTGGTACCATTACCACAATCTTAGTTTTACTAATTTTGAAAGAGGATTCAAATGAACAGCTTCCAATTACGGAGAAGGGAAGTAAAGGAAAACACAAGTGGTAGAGGATTAATAAGCATGTCAGCATGTTTCATAGTGTTTATTTTATATATATACGGTGAAGGACCTTTGAATAAGCTTGTGTAATGAGAAATGTACTTCCAATCATGTACATCACGCTACAAACGTTGCCCATTATAAGATTGCCACATTATTGCAAGCCTGAGGTTGGACTTAAGTTTTCGGAGAAAAGTTCTCGCTAAAATAATTCCGTGAATCATCGTCCTCATACTGGTCATCAGACATGGAGTGTCAAATGTGGCAATTACGAGGGAAGCACGCCGGAAGTTTGCTTTATAGAACTGTTTTAAAAACAGTACTCGTACCTTTGAACAAATGCGTTTGGGATGGTATGAATGGAACTTCTTTTCCATCCTCTAAAATATATATTCTTGTAGTTCTAGACTCTAGTTACACTTTAAGAAAAGAGCTAAAGGTTAAAGCGCGCCTAGCGCGCAAACATTTTGCGAATGATTTACGAAGATTTCGATAGTTAGCGAACGATTTGTGACAGGAAACGATTAAAATATATCTATCACTCAGTCGAAACACACCTCACTCTACCTCTACAGAAACCTATAGCTTGAACTCATTTTGGGTCATTACAAAATCGAAAATATTATAAAATCGGCTGGGGGAAGGGGTACGCACCCATGCCTCCAGTGCTTACACCACTGCCCTTAACAAAATATAGTAGCGAATTTCGCTTTCTCCTCCCCTATTCTTTCGACTTCATCTAAATGATCTTGCATGGAGACCTATACATGGTCACCTACGCAGACTTTCCAAATGTCAATTAAAGTTCCATCGGACGCACAATCCAGATATATTACAACAATACAGTGCCGTCGGAAGGGATCTAAGAGTGGGGGGGGGGGGGCTGAATCACTCGAATCCAGAGTTTAGGGGCATTTTCTGAAGTAATTTTGGGCGTGTAAGTCAAGAACACATTCAAACCAAAAATTATTGCGGAGAGAAAGGTGTAGCCTCCCCCAGCTCCCCTGCCCGTCTCGGTATGCTGTTCTTAGGCGCATTAGACACATCCCTGACAATGCTTTGAATAACCCTCGAGAAGGCAGGAATCTTCTGATGTCTCTTGAGAAGCATGAAATTTTAAGTGACGAGGATCCTTTGAAATGTTCATAAAAATATGACCCTCGTCAAATATACCACTCAAATGAAATAATTGTTAGTTGTTTTTAGTTGTTTCCATTAAGAAATGTTCCATATTCAGAAATGTCCACTCAGAGGGTTGAAAGCTCGGAGGCGACCATTGCCGTACAAAACGGGAGGCCCCTCAGGTTTGATAGACCCATCATAAGGCACGACTGTAGGGACATTATGTGGGCTGGGCTGATATGTGACCCTTTTCATGCGGAACACCGATGCCGGTAGGAGCGTATATAGCAGCATAACATTTCGGAAGAAATCAAATTGCCCGAACCTTTATACGTACCAGCTGCTTTGAAGACGCATCTAAGCATATCCCAAGAACTTCTATACAAAAGTATGCACTTGCGGTTTTATCTACTTGAAAACTAGAGCTAAAACTTTTCATTTTCAAAATTTACTATTTTAGGTGGTAACGACAATATTTCAATTATTGTATTTTTGCAAAGGAAAGCCCTCAAGGGAGGGGGCCCGGCACAATTCCCTCCTAAAAACCGACCCCCATAAAAACCCCATTGCTTTTTTACTACTGTGGCAGGAGGTAAAACCGTTTACCATTTCTCACATCGGCAAATGCCATTAAGCTTCCATACATTCTGTACATCTTCGCTTTCTTGCCAAAAATAAAAATATTTTGGGAGAAAGAGTGACATTAACAACCGAATATGCTGCCACGTCGATGTAGCATTTGCTTACAGTGCAAGCAACATTTTGCTCTACTGATTCTGACCGGAAGACCAACATGTAGTGTTCAGCAGAAATAGGTATAAATATTCAAAGAATGACAAAGTTTAGCAAGCTTCATAAGCAACTCTTTGCATGCTTGAAGTATTCCTCTTTAAACATAAAGCAGGCCTGTTGTCAAGTGTGTGTGTGTGTGTCGGGGAGGGGGGGGCTTGAGGTCGGTGCTCCCTAAAATTCTTACCTCCCTTAGAAAATAAATATAATATTGCCTTAATGCATTTTAGCACATCTCGCCTTCCTTGAAAAAATATTCCCTCCTCCAAAAACTTCCCACCCCCTTCTGTACCTTGTCTAGCTACGGGCCTGCCCTAAAGAAATGGTGATTCCCTTTACTAGAAAGAAAAAATTATGTTTGAATTGCATAAAACATGGTACCGACAGAAAGTAACTTTTATAAGTTTTAAACCGTTCAATATTACCAGAAAACTTAGGAGATGACTTTTCTTCTCTCAAAACATCATGCATCGCCAAGGTTATAATATTAATTTATTTGAAAATGAGGAAATTGCGTGAGCATAAGGTATATACCTTATAAATTATTTAATCACCCATGCACTAAATTTCTCTCTGTGAGAACCTTATTTCTTGAAAATAAAGTAACTTCTTTGAATTGCCTACCATTCGTTATCTGTAAATCATAGTCCTGAACAAATGAATATTTTCTGTTTCTTAAACAAAAAAAAATCGATTTAAATCCTGAAATACCGTACTAGTCTTTTTGGTCTGTGCGCTTCATGTATAGGCGTAGATATAGAAACTACAAAGAAGAGAGCGTCCTTCACGTTATGCTCGGCGCAACTGATGTTCTGATCACTGATCTCTTATAACTGGATAGCGCTTGAGGCAGTATTTTTGAGGCCATCAGTCCTCCATCTTGCCCCTCCCAAACTACAGGTCTTAAGTTCGTCGAAACGACAGTACAGTGCTGTGTAAAACATTTAATTCTGCATTAGACAATGCACCGAGATAAGCTGATTTTCAAAGTTGCAGTAAGGTGCCGTCATGTGCTGCAATCAACTGGGTGACTGTTCTTTTATTCCTGCAGTCCATTGTTGGTCCTAGTGCCTATTAGCCGATTTACAGTGAAAACTTGACAACTTTATACTCAGCCCACCAATGGTTCTTGGGCCCTCCTTTTGGTCCTATGCTACCGGGATTAGGCATACTCATAAATACATTAAGCTCTGTAGCACTAATAAGCTGTTTAACACACTAGTCTGTTGGCCTAGGACCAATGGCAATGGTCCTACAGCCAAACAGCCAATGAGAAGCTGACCCACAGTCAGTGGTGAGGGGCTCAGTAAATCAGATTCCACCCCAGAAAATTTTTAGATAAAACAATGATCTCGCCAGCTGTAAACTAATTTACCTCTCAACACCTTGTATGGGCATAGGGAGCATTCCCAGGCTATGGTGCAATCTTGGGGACATCCTATGGGTCCCACTTAGGTTAGTCTGACCCATAAACAACCCCACATGAGCGAACTTGCCCAGTGAATTGCCCCGTAAGGCTACACGGGCCCCTTCATGCTCAGCCCATCAGTTTACCTGCCCAAACAAAAATACCGCCACATGGGCTCAGTTACTGCACATTTTAACCCATGCTCATGAAAAGAACATAACGCCTGCAATAACCCATGTGGGCCCTATGCTGGCATATCTAGTCTAAGGTGGGCTGGCCAACTTTATGCCGATTTTCGAGCACTCGGTCTAGGTTTTGACCATCTTGCACATCCAGCCATCAGACTGCGTGTCTTGCCAATGACCCTGTCCAGATTGACTTCCAAGTTTCTCATTTATAGTTCCACATTTTACAGAGGAAGGCCCGCGGACCCACTCCGTATTTGTATCTTCGGTGTTCTGATGTGGAGACATCGAGAGCCCCACTTTCCCTACAGTTGTGATATTTGCTCGCTGTTTGGTGCCTTTCGAATGCCATTTAACTACAGATAGTTAAATGTTTTATTTTACAGCTAACAATTCAAAAATATTTTCATATTTCCCGCAAACGTCCCCTCCCCTTCCTTCCATTTCCCCTCCAAGGCGATTGCTTTCATGGTCAAAAACAATCACTATCACTAACAATGCACACTAATGAACGCACTGCTTTGTAACAGTCCGTGTAAATGTAGGAGTGCTGACAGCGCTTGTTCGCGGTGCCTAAGATAGCATACCCCCATTCCGAACTCTTATTAATGCGCCCATTTCTCCTTCACAAATAAACCCTATAGGATACACTGGGACAACTGCTTTGATGTGTAACTGAATGAGATGCGGTCTTTTCTAACTCTGATGTAAACTTATACTAAATACAGTATCAGCGATGCGAAAAGGGGGTCAATCGGGGCAATTTTGGGGAAATTATAGGCCGAGAAGCTGGCGGCCGTATAGACCTTATGCATTGACATCACACTGACGTCACTTTGGGTGCAAACAATGAAGCACACGTGCACGAACGGCGTGGATTTCGCCCCACCTGTAATAGACTTCCGCGCGTATACGATTGGTTGACGAATCAGCTGTTTGCATTTATTGGTGTAGCTTGCAATGATACGCGCTTTTCCGCCATCTTCCTCCAAAAGAGGGAGCACTTTCTCCATTGTGACATCATATGCATAAGGTCTATACCGTACAGCTTCGAGTGAGTACTAAGGCCTGTGTCAAGGTAAGTAGGAGTTTGAGCACTAAAACGTTCATGGTCATGGTATAGTAAATTGAATGTGACATGAATGGGGTAGCTTGTACCTGGCGAAAACTTTGACAATGTTTTAGAGGCTACTTTACTTTTGGGAATGAGTGTGCACGTCAATGGAGGATGTATTGGAGGTGTGCTACCTTCAACTGATTTGGTTGGATAGGCAAGGCGCTATTCACTTATACATAGAGATCAGTGGTTCTGATCTGTTGATAGTTCTGATGCCGTTGTAACATCTTCTGTTGACTGAAGTGAAAAAATAAGTCGTCTAAAAAATCATCGATTCGAGTCAATACCTTCCAAAATAAGCTAACTCGAGTAATTCTGAAGATTTTACTCCTATTGAAGTAACTGTTACTAGAGTCACCTAAACTGTGAAGGAGTAACTGACTCGACTTGACCACCAGGGAGGTGTTAAGCCCCTTCCTGATCTCACATAGTAGAGTTAGTTGTCACTCTGGTAAGAAAATGCTATTGAAAATCACTCTATGGTCTAACATGGATAACAAAGGTTAGGTACAGAAGTCACGTATGGAGAAAATGGCCTTCCACGCATTAAGCTCACTTTGTAATAGGCTAATGACAATTGCAAACCGCTGTTTCTTCCACCCTCAAACGCTCTTCCTGAATTAGTGAAAATCAGGAAACTTCAATCTGGCTCCATACGCCAGAGCGTGTAATGGAAATGCCGATCAGCAAACGAAAAATGACTTAAAATTGCACTTTTCAAAGCCAAATATGACCTGAGAGGATCAGAAACTGACCATTTTTCTGTTTAATTTGAATGAATACGACGGTAAAGATCTTGAAAGGGATAAAAATAGTAGTCATGTAGCCACGACTTAGTTCCACACGGTTGGCAAGAACCAAACCACGACGGTCCGAAAGGGTCAAACCCATCCACCGACAGAGGGCGGACTCCGTTTGCGTATTCGAAGAGCATACAAGCATGATCTTGAGATTCCAGTACAGATTTGTATAATTTATGTGCTCGTATGTAACCATGATTTTTCCATTCAAAATAACTACGATATAAAGAGAGGTTCGACGCCACAGTATGTAAGTACTTCGCCAGATGTTCAACTGAAGCAAAGTCATTCACGTGAATAAATGATTGTGGGGGTGCAACCTTCTCATATTCTTCCCTACTCGCTCCTATCACGATTGGTATAGCTTCGTATTTCATAAGTGCGTCCCAGAGTTTTTCCGTAATGTATTCACTGCAGCAAGAGTTTTCTAAGGCTAGATAAAACATATATGACCTGAAAATACGGAAACACCTCCTATCCCCGTCATCACATCTTAAGTTACCGCATTTACCATATATATCAATCGGTACATATCGCGATAAATCGTGAACGAGCCTAGTTCTGTTCCATGTTCGAAGTGGACAATGGCTCGCAACCCACACAACGAGTTTCTCGCTGTCATTTAATAATTTCGATCGAAATGGCACATTGACGTTCTCTTGGAATGGAATGTATTCGCCGTAGGGAATGGATATTTCTGAGTCAGAACGGAATGTACTCGATAAGTTCATTCTGATGTATCTTAGCGTCAGAGGCGGCCATGTTGGAATGGTGTTTATGGGGGCCTCAGCCGTCGACATGAGCCAAAGTTGACTCGGTTTTCTCTGCGCCTGTAGCTCTCTCCAGTATTCTAGCCGAGTGAAATCTTTCCCCGTCGTAAACATGACAACATCAGCATCTTTGCATGCACTTACGTTGAAACGAGCGTCTCGGAACGAGATCGACCGGTTCCACTTTGGACAGTTAAACCTTCGAGGAAGGGAGGCCAACCTAAAATCGCGAATGGTGAAAATAGCAACATCGACATGATCTATCGATGTATGGGAATGCATATCGCGTAGGCCTACACGAATGTCCGTAGAATCGAATGACGTATTACTGTTCGTGGTCTCCTTAAGTGTCTTCGATAATTTGATGCTTCCTTTTCTGGGTTTGACGTCATATCTAAAATGAAGCGAAAACAAAGAGGATGAAAACAAAGATATAAGTGAGACCACACAGATGATGCTAGCAGTTTTGTATCCCATGGGAAACATTGGTGGCTCTCTTATAGTGACGTCAATTTTCTGATTCTCAAACAGATATTTTGTCACCATGACAACTATTTAGACAGACTCAAGTTAACTGAGCCTTGTATAAGTTCAAGTTGGTGAGTGAAGACTCGATAGTTAGCAAAATGCTATCAAATTCCATTAGAGAGAGCAAATCCATAACGGTTATTCCTTGATACGGCACTGTATTTAGGTGACTTCAGTTCCTCACGGAAGCTTCCTGTATGGCACACAAATTCAGTCAATCGCTTTTAAATTGAATGCTTTATGTACAGAAATGGTGCAATAACAGCACCTAATAAATTCGATAACTCCATAAAAATAACCTAAAAACATCGAGTTAACTCGCTGGAATAACAAAGCACTTTCCTCAGAATTCTGATTCAAACACGTTTCCAAAGCACTAGTCGAGCATCTCACCACCATAGTTATTCTGAACTAAAATGAAGGCGTAGCATTTCTCTGCGCTATTTACAAGTTAATTTGAAAGTACAAATAAACAGTGGATGTTTTCCCAGGCTTTCTGGCCCCCGTATAACACCCACTTGAGTTAACGGGCAAAATGAACGCACGAGCGACCGTGTCTTTGGATCTATCAAGCCTACCATTGGCATAAAGAAGTATGAAAAAGTTATAAAACATCGTTATATACCGGATGCTTGTTAAGTTTTCCCTATCTTGATTGTTTCCTATAAAGCTTATACGATCTATGCATTTTTCAAGTTTTCCGAGGTCGACGTAACCTGTAACCGGAGACCAGATTAAACCGCTGATTGCCTCCATACTCAGTCAATAGCAGGGAAGAGTAAGACTATGGAGGTGGAAAGCCCTGGTAAGATTCTAAAATACTTTCACATGGATTCAAATATTTCCTCCCCTTTATGGATTTTATGGGACTCGTACCGTCACGATGGAAAGATTACAATTTGGGAAATTTCAGGTCAATGTACTTTTTCCATAAGTCCCCTCGACTCTCTAGCAAAGAGCCAAAAGGGGAAAACCAAACATCACTCCCGAAGGAGTTCTGCTCCCCAAAGGAGCTACATCGTAAAGGGACACTTAGACTTTAACGTGGCCAACCTCTTGACCTCCAGACCCCTTCATCATGGGGTTTGTCATGCGTGATCCCGTTCTAGACTGGCTGAGAAGAACAGACACCACGCATGACCTTAACCAATTGGCAGAGAATTTTCAGGTAAAAGTACAAAGATCAATGTTTTCTCTGTTGGCATTTTACATGAGTTTTCTGAAACATTACATTTCATCTTCCCCCAAACTTAACAGCAAAGCTCAGTTGAAGCTCCAGGATTTGTCCGATGGGCGGGGGAGGGGACCTCAACGCGGACAGCTACTCGGAGCTCGACAACGGCGTCGGGTGCCCGTTGAGAAGAAAATGTGTTTTAATTGAAAAACTTGATATTTAGGGTGTTTATTGCGAAAACTGAAAAAAAAAAAAAAAATAAAAATGAAAATAAAGTGGGTTTTGCTGAAGGAAGTTTGAAACAAGGTTTTATCGAGGAATCTGTTCTCCTAGAGAGAGCAAAACAATTAACCTGTCCTGGCGACTGGCCGCCGTTGGGATTAAATACCGTACTTTATCATGCCAAGTAAGGCTTCCCCGAAAAAGTTTGAAAATTTCCCAGACCGGAGGGGGAATTCCCAGACCAGAGGTTGCATGCCCCCTTCCCCCGCCTGTTGCTACTACGTTCAGTACCCTATTCATAACTCAAGATATCGCGGCTTTTTTGAAGATTGCTTTATTTTTTTTGTCATGAAAACCTCTAGTTTTCTCCAAGGTTCCAGAATGCGATATAATGTGGGCTAATTGCCTCATAGTCCTTTTGTTAGTGTTTAGAATTGGCTAACTTGTCTGTCCCTATGTGTCAAATCAGTTCCAGGGGTGTAGCTAGGATGAAATTTTTAGGGGGGAGGGGCAAGGTATCAAATGGGGGGGGGGCACGGGATCAATCGCCTGTCTTAATTCTTACACATATTATTAGGACATGCACAATTTTTTGGGGGCCTGGCAAACATCTGGGGGGCAGGCCCCTGCCCCCCCCCCGTAGCTACGCGCCTGATCAGTTCTTCACCTATGGAATTACTACAGATTTCCGATCATGAACTTTATTTATTGAAAAAAATCTGTGCCATATAGTTTTAGTATAGCCATATAGGGGTCGTTGTTTATGTTTGAAGGCAATGGAACAACCTTTTAAATAAGTGCTAGTGGATATTCCGTTGCTCCTTCAGGGATGAAATGTCAAGGAAACACCTGCCCTCCAATCTTTGTCGCCTTCATATATTCCAAAGGCTAACTCCCTCAGAAATCATAAGCTAAGGAAGTTGTTGGGCTTTCCGTCCAGAAATATGTCCAAGCAGGGAGTTGCAACTCCCTGGTCCAAGGTAATAGTTTTTAAGTTCCAGTGTACTGCTTTTAACATGATGAAATTGTAGTCGTAAGTTATCTAGTAAACATCAAAAGCATCACACTCCCATTTAACATATGAAATGAAATATCTATAGATATTTAACAGAATTGGATGGTTCGAACGGTTCCCAGACACCTCCCATCTGGACAAGCCCCCTGGACAACCCCACTGGTCAAATTGCCAATTTTCTGGTGGGGGAGTTTTATGAGGGGTAATTGTCATGGCTGGGAATTGTCAGGGGATAATTTGTTCGGGTAAAACTTGAAGCTTGTCAGGGGCGAACTGTCCCGAGAGACCTGTGGGGGGGGGGGTAATCATCCGGGTGGGAATCGTCCAGGTGAGGTTTCCGAGTCACAGGTTCGAACAAGTTATCTGTGAATTTAATTTCTTGTGTTTTACCAGTTGAGCTATTAGCCCCAGGACAGAGCCATGGTTATTCAGGTTAAACCAGGTATGCTTTGCAACAGGACCATGGTTCTCGAAACGGGTCAAATGGAATTCGTCTGACAGGGTGCCAATCTATAGGCCTATGACAGCAATACGGATGGAGTAGTCATGACCGAATTTTTCTGTGGAGGGCGAAAGGAGGAGAGGTGGCTGGGGAACTTCATCACGGGGTGCGAATGATGGCTAGGTCGAGATGTTGGCGAGGTAGACCACCTCAAAAGCGTAGTTGAACTCACTTTGGGGTTGTTTTGCCCATTGATTGATCAGGCTTAACATAGTACCTTAGTCTAGATCAGTGGTCTCCAATCTTTTTCGCTTAGTGGCCCCAAATTTCTACTCCGGAATCTTGGTGGCCCTCAATGACGGGTCGGTGGGAACGGTTTGATTTGACTTGGTTATGCAGTCTACAACTGGATTTTTCGCATCCTCATCGTCAGTGTATATTGAACCACTGAAGCTAAAGTAATATGTACAATGGATTAGTCTATCTTCAGCATTACGCAGTTCATAGGGATAGATGCCGGTGACTGCGTCAAGAAAGTCATGACAGCTCTTCACCCAAGCAACATACTGAATCAGCCAATGACACATTCTAAGCCCACCACCATTGGTTGGCTCGTAGCGTGCCAATAAAATTTTCTGACAAAAATACTCCTCAGATCGCCGGAAACGACTCTTCCGAGCGTTCTCACCCCCTTGGTTTATTGAGAGGTAGATAGGCAACTTTAACATTTTTTCAAAGCACCTTGTTGATGTTACAAATATTATTCTGGGGCTCTCTTGGTATAAGGACCTCAAGATCAGTCTATTATAATGGCAAACGCGGTTGCTTGGCCGGGAACGGAACATCTGACCGATAAGTCGCGTATGAAGTATCTGCGACAAGAGTCAGATCACTGGCTCTTAGATCAGAGTCACTCTCATTGCCTATTTTTAATGAGAAATTTGGAAATTATTTTTTTTTCTCCCCCGGATCTTTTCCTTGACCTCCGAAATATTTTCGCGGCCCTCAAAAGGGTGGCGACCCCTAGTTTGCCGACCACGGGTCTAGATGGCATTATTTGCATAGGTGGGTGGGGCGGGGATGGGGGCTGCAGCCATTTCGCCCATTGGGAAAGGAAATGTGTTATTTTTAGAAAAGGTATAGGCCACTCTTTTGGATGCGGTTTCTTAAAGATTCGGCAAAAATGTGCACCCAAAATGAAAGTGGTCACATTCGCTATGGTCGTTAGTATATTTCAACAAGAACGAAGTGCAAGTTTTCCACTGTGGAAATTTCCAGCGGGAGCTCCTGGAGGTCCAAGGTTTCGTAGCGGGTTGAGACCACAATTCTTCACCTCATAGCTGCGAAAGTGATTGTATTGTTACAAGGATACAAGTATAGCCAAACTAATGGCCTTACTTGCAGTAAATACTGAAGGTCCACACAACTTTTTGAGGCATGGAAATTGCAGGTAGGTGGTCTGCAAGGGGCGCTATTTTACACAGATTGGGATATTGAGATGCACCAACATCACCAACTGGCTTGGAGTACCACAGTACCAAGGGGAATAGGCCTAATTGCGAGTTCCATGATTCGACTGCACAAGCGCACATCCTCCAAACCGTCGGGATAAACATAACACATCCGTACCTACATCACCTGTTCCAAAATTTGAGTTTACTTGAGAAATTTGTTGAACCATCCATTTTTAAATCCATCACAAATATAAGGTTCATACATGTGGTTTTATGTCTAATACTGTATATAAACGGCCGCTTCTTTCGGTATAAAAACCTTGTAGGCCCCTATTATAGTCTGCTATTAAGTAGGATGGAGACCCATATTTTCGTTCAGTTGTACACTGGCCACAAATAGGGTAGGCTTAATGATAAAGGTATGTACTGCACGAAATTTGCCGGACCAAGAAAATAAGGGACAGACACTGTGTGCTGAGCTGAGTTTGTTTATCCGGCGTGTATCCCACAATTCCATTCAGCATACGAATAGTCGAATTCGTTTATTGTATGTACACAACTTGTTACAAAACTCACTGTGCATTTTATCTTAGCATGGTACCCTTTCTCATTGCAAGATTCAGATTCAGTGTATTTCTGTTCATCTCCTTTAACGGGATACGAGAGATTTATGAAGAAATTAACAATTTGAAAATACAACCCCATACATCATCATGGTGTGAAGACCCAACACTCTAAAAACAGTTTGGTCAAATGGACCAATGACTGGGTCAACTATGCACCGAACCAAATATGGTCAAATAGTTTGACTAAACTGTTGTCAGCTTTGACCAATAAGTGGTCAATTTGACCAAACTGTTTTTAGTGTGAAGTTTTCGTATGGGATTGAGCCCACAATTCCCCACTGCGCAGCTACCGGTGCAATTAAGTGGATTCAATTTCACATAAAATGGGCTCGAGTCCTCCTTTCTGTACTCGAAATTGGGGGAATGGGAGGTCGGGAATTGTAATTGGCCCGGAATGGGCTGCATCTGGACTCGGACTCCCCGCCAAGTCTACAAAAATGGAAGTTAAATTAACGTATATTCTTATTGGTGCACAGTTTAATACAAGAATGGTCAAGCACAGTCAACTAAATTACAGGGTGGACCAGACTATAAAATTGACTCCTAAACTTGACCGTTTTAATGAAATGTACTTGAAAAATAGTGTAAAAATTATTTGTATGATATTCTACATTTTCAAATGGCCGGAGGCTCGGAGTAGGCCCAAAATCTGGGACGCTGGTATCCGAATTGGCTTGGAATGGAGTAAGCTGGACTCGCATACAGCCCTGAAAGTCACATTTTCTATTGACTTTCATTGACATGTTTTTCAACATTTTCTGAACAGAAGAAATGAGATAAGATTTTCTTTGCTCTGTCTCCTTCTTCTTGTCCCTTAAATAATTATATGCAACAAAAATGAATACGAAGAAGACAATGTACATCTCAATAATCACAATAAACTATTTTACTGCACTGACATAACGGAGAAAGTACAGTAATAGAACAAAGAAAGCCAAAGAAGGTTTTAATAATCCCTGGACATCGAGAGTTTTAATTTATCCTTTTGCCTGACCTTACCCTTTTGCCTAACCTGTCCCGGCCCTTACGATTTAATTCCTCCTGTCTTTTTGAACCCAACTTCTGCAATCTTCTTTTTGTCCAAATGTAAAGTCGTTACGTCAACTAATGTTTTTTTACAATCAAAAGAAGATCATTTGTTGTTAATAAGTGCCCTAGCCACTATTTTTAATTTACCATGGAGTTTCAAGACAAAAAGGAAAGAAAAAAAAACGTCCTTTTGGGATCTCTCCGACTTCTCAAGGTTCTCGAACTGAGATCTGATTGAAGTCTTCGACGTTGAAGGCCATTTCAAAACGGAGATTACAAAAAAAAAAATATTTCAAACGGATTTGCTGATGTAATGAAGATTGAAGATTTACGCTCTTCTAACAACATGAGGGTCTTTTTACATCTTACAATAACGTTGAAAATGACGTCACTTAGCACGAGTGCCATTGGAGTAGACTAAACTTAATAAGTGTGCATAATTGTGTTCTTATCGCTTTTTTTATAGTTATAAAACGGCTTAAAATGACGCGTGCGGAATTCAATATACATCTGGTCACGCTTTATTCATTAAGATTATTTTTATTACGTTCATAGCGAGGGGTTTGACTTTTAATCGCATGTTTTCCGCATACCAGGGAGTCGTTACAACTCCCTGGTAAGAAAAGAAGAATTTACAACTAATCCCCCTCCCCCATTTCGAAGTCTGATGACGCCACTAACTGCGGTATGTTTTTACCAGTGCACGTTTATTTGGAGGGGAGGGGTGGCGGTAAGTTATGGATGGCTTTGTAGAGGGCTTACCTGTAGAACAATTGCCTACCTTTATGATATGAAAGGGCGCCCTCGATTACTATCTCCAGAGTTTTATGGTTTTATACCCTGTAGATTTGTTATGCAGTCAAAGACGGTATACTGGTTAAGTTAATCAGTTCAGTTCAGAAAAGTTCCATGGTCAAAATACAGCTTATTGTTTTCCTTCCAAAATGTTCTGTCAATGTTCATTTTTGCAGATATTTAGAGTACTATTTGGCAGCAGTATGCTGTGATGAAAATAGGCTACATTAGCTTCTCTTTAGTATGACTTAAATACATAAAGTTATGTGGAATTTATTAAGTTTCGAATGATAACTAGCATCGAAAATAAATTATGGTTCTGCCGAAAAGTTATTTTACTGATATGTTCTCAAAATACGCTCATCATTCGGAAGATACCACTGTCGGCAGGTTTCTGTGTACATACTAATTATCGCACGTAATAAAAGTGATGTGGCCTTATTATCGTAAGAAAGGGCAGTATTATCTTCTTTTTCAATTTTGTCTGTATCTGAATATTGACGCTAAATAGAACACTTGCAGCAAGTAAGTGGATATTAAGTGGCACGCAGAACGGGAAGGGGAAGAGGCAAGGGGAGATACTCCCTCCTTTGGTGACTAATAGACCCTTTTCTAAATAGCAATTACACAGGATTGTGGGACAGAATTTTGGTATGCGCCGTTTTTGGCCACAATAAAATGCCATTGACAAAAACGACGCACACCAAAACTCTGTCCCACAATCCTTTGTGATCGTTATTTGGAAAAGGGTATATTGGGGGATTTGATAAAAAGGGAGAAAACCGAGAAGGAGGTCAGTCCTAGGAAACGAGTTTGTCCACCGCCCCCTCCCCCAACAAGCCTGTTCCAAAAAAGTGTGAAATTCTGACCACACCATTGCAACAAATGCAAGTTCTAGTACAAGATGCTTACTTCATAACTGCATGAGATCTGCTTTTCTTAGAATTTCATTCCTTCAAAATTTTCCTCCACAGAAACTGACATCCACTAACCAGCCAGTATTGTAGCCGGATAATGTACTGAAGGGAACGAGACAGCTTCCAAGGTCCGAAATTTTTCAGGAAGGGGTAGGGGAACGAGATTTGCTAAAATGCATTTAGGCAATGGTAAGTTTTGATCTTCAAAGGGGGCGAAGATTTTCCAGGGGACTTTGCCACTGGCCCTCCCCTTAGGCTACGGGCTTGACTGTACTAGATTTCAACAACTGTTGCCCTTGAGATACGTATCTGTGATATCATGTTTAAATGGTTAGCTGTATCATCAAAATGTATAAAAATTGTAAAGAATAAAGGAAATCTGCCTGGTAAAATATTTTGCAATTATGAATTCCTCAAAGTCTCGTGAAAAGTTAGTATATTTGAAAAATGGCAGCAAGGGATGGATCCAGGATTTTACACAGAAAAAAAGAGGGGATTCTATGAGGGCAAAGTTCGAAGCTACGTGCGTCCAATATACGAACCTTGATGAGGCCGGGGGTAGGTCTGGGATGATTAAAATTAGACACTGTTAAATGGTATTTCCTGGCATCTAGCAATCAAAATTAGTATAAGTATTTTCCCTCTGGTTCCCTTCTGTTGGGATACAAAAGTTTTTTGGTGGGATCAAAGGGGATTCCCTGAAGCTCTGGGATAGTAAAATGGGAACACGAGCATTGAGCTTTCAGCTGAACCCCGAATGACTCTGACAGTTCACCAAGCTCATGTTCACAGTCATTGCATTTTTGCACGAACAGCTTGCAAAAGAATGAGCGGAGTGAAAGTAGGTATAAACTTGAAGAGAACTCATCATCACTTAACAGGTTCATTCTTTGTAAGTGTGTTAAATTAATGTATTTGTAATTAATGGACCAAGAAATAACGTTTTGAATATTTTTTAACTAAGAAAGATTCAAATCATGTAAACATCACTCTACAAATCTGCTCAAGTTATTCGACTGCTCCATGGAAATCTGTTAGTGTCCAGCCTCTTGGTTTGTGTGCACCAAGTTCTGGCTAAAATAGTCCTCTTGTATTATTGCAGTGCTGATAACATCAGGCATAGTGTGTCAAGTATTAGGATTTTACGAGGGCGCGCTTAAAGTTTGCATTAAAATAATTGACCGTGGTAACAGTTGCATGCGGACACTCCAATGAGACACTTCCAATCAGTGGGGCCCACAGGCGTGGCAATTGGGCGGACCACATTGAAATATATCCGAAAGATATGCCAGATAGCGTCCCCCGTGCCCCTGCCTGGCTACGGGCCTGCCTGAAACTTCGATTTCTTTGTATGGAAGAAACTGCAATTGGTAAAAATGAGAAAATGAATTCATGTATGTACCGTATAGCGTGGCAGCTCTATCTGTGGTCGTGGCGGACTGAGATAACTGTCATTTTCTTACATACATCATTAGAGAGTTGAGGTCGGGTTAATCTACCCCTTTTGCTCTGATCAGGGAGTTGACCCATGGTCTGCCTTCATACCCTGATGTAAGCTTGAGGTGTGTGCGTGTGGGAGGGGGGGGGGGTTCCTGTTATGAAACTGCAACTACTTTAGGCTGGCATTCCAAAGTATCCGATACTTGCTAGTTCTTACAGTCGGCGAGGCGGATGTGCCAAAAAGATGCCTTTGAATATTATTTATTGTAACGAGCGCCCTCTTTTCTTGCGTCTGCTCG
This sequence comes from Holothuria leucospilota, assembly GCA_029531755.1. Taxonomy (NCBI): domain Eukaryota; kingdom Metazoa; phylum Echinodermata; class Holothuroidea; order Aspidochirotida; family Holothuriidae; genus Holothuria; species Holothuria leucospilota. The sequence goes on along the minus strand of CM055969.1, from coordinate 11,028,172 downwards.
TCACAAAGTCGCATTTGATGAAAAGTGTAAACAGTGACTTCTAAAATGTTACCAGAAAGGCCCACTCTGCGCTGTTTAATCGGCCTTGAATGCGTCACATGTTGTAACTACGATGAGATAAGTTGTGATAACCTTATGATAAATGCATAATTCAACAAAATTTCTCCAATTTCGGACAAAACTGTTCACCCTTTTACCAACCCGTAGCCAAGGGGGAGGGACTGGGAATTACGTCCCTTCTAGACTTTTTTGCGCACTAAAACACACAAAACACTACTGCCTTAATGCATTTAAGTAGACCTCACACCCAGAAAAATATCCCCCGTTGAAGCCCCCGTCCCTCCCTTCAATACCTTAGCTGGCTACGGGCCCGCCCTTTTCCAATTGAAAGTAATCCCGTCAGCCTCTAATCTCCCTATGGCGAGCCAAGGAAACAAGATGCAGCCATCGTTGTCGAATTAGCGGAAGTTCCCCAGACAACAGTAAAGAAAAAGTTCTGTCTACGATAGAAGTATTCTTCTTATGTTGTAGGCTGTAAATGTCTGCTGTAACACTATATAACTACCGTGTCCCTCAATAATTAATGTCTGGTTTTCTGCAAGGGTCAAATGAGTTAAACCACAAAGATACCATAATCTAACCATCTCAATAACACAACCCAGCATCGGTTTTATCTTCCCACGGAATCTAACTTTTTGTTGCCAGTCCTTAAAAATGTGAATCCATACGGTATGTATGACAACTTTTGTTTGTATTTCAGGGACATTTAGGGTACAACGAATACGGTACGAAGGATATACAAAGGTGGTGGTGGTGGGGGGGGGGGGGGAGGTACACCCGTTTGATCATTAAGCGCAAAATTGAAACTCTGAATTTCTCCGTCCTCCATATGAAGTTGTCCCGGGTTAACAGATGTTTAACAAGAACTGTAACAGTTAATGTGTCACTTACCTGAATGGTAACTTTTAACCAGGGGCGTAGCTAGGGATGAAATTTTTAGAGCGGGCCTAGGTAACAAATGGGGGGCCGGCACCGCCGAGGGTCAGGCTTGTCAAGACTATCTAAGCTCCGCGCCACCATCGGTTGGCGCGGAGCGTGCAAGAAAATTTTTGGCTTTACAAACCCTGCAGATGGCCGGAAACGGCACTTCCCACGTGTTTAAGCTGCATGTACCCAGCCTTGAAATTCGAATCTCATGTCTGACATTTCTCAAATAATGGGATAAAATCAATCCATGAAAAATGGTAATACACAAGGCCGCACATACACTTTTTTGATAGGGGGCAAAAAGTGGGCATTACTGATCTGTGGCCTGGGGGAGGGGACTAAAGGGAACGGGTGTCTCCCTCCCCCTTGGCGAAAATTTGTAATTTCAGGAGGACGTATAGATAGCAAATGGTGCAATATTTGAGGGATTTCAGCTTTAAAAGGAAAACGAAAAGTAGTTGTGACTAAGTGCGACAAAAGTCATTTTTGAGAGCGTGGTGGATAGGCCTATGATGTGAAGCATAACCTCATCCATTGAACTCCCTTGTGAGGGAGGGTAGGGAGTGTTATTGGTTATAAAACGTTTTTATGACTAAACTGGCACGGTTTAAAAACGTTTTTAAGCCATTGATGATTGAAGCTACCCATAGCAACAGCTGCAACATTGTAGTTATGCATAATCGCGTGTAGCGCGAGAATTTTAGAAAAGTAGGCTAGAATTACATCCTAATAGAGCTGTAAATGATTGGTGATGTGTACAGATATAGGCATGAAAATATTGATCTGCCTATTTGAAATTGTTTAAGTTCTATTATTACGATCACAGCTGTTTCTTACATTTTACTGCGTTTTCTCTGTATATTCTCAAAGCTGGAAACGGTGCACTTTGAAAATTTCTGGGGGTAATTATGTACGGCCTTGGATATCATATGAACTGACATAATACAAGAATCATACTGAATTATGCATCCCTTTTCATTTATTCTGCCTGCAATTCTCCCATATTCACCTTCTAGTATATCTCTGTTACATTTGTCCATCACCCTATCCATAGGCTACATGTCCACTACTCAATTACATGTCCCCTAGATCATACCATTTGTCTCCATCCTAGGGTTACCGTATTTATTTTCTAGCAAGGAGGACATAGATCACTGTCCTGATGTAGGGGTCTAAGGGTGTCCCCTTCCCTTTGGAAATTTTTCCGGTTTTCAATGGTGTCTAGATGCAAAATGGTGCTGTATTTGTTCACGGACTCAAGTCATCGGTATATTACTTGGTCAGACCTATAATACCACCAGTAAATCTTTCAAACTATTTAACCCGCAAAGCAGAAGTAGGGATCATGTGGGAAACACATGAAATCCGGACCTTGTTGGCATTTACAAATCCGTCCGGACCGTGACGCCAGTGCGAACTACTAAAAAGAGGACTTGTCGAAAACAATCGTTCTACAGTGCACTTGTCATGGGCAAGGAGAGAGACACGACATACTTGTTAAGGATAGAAGAATTATTCGAACGCAGTACCTTACCGTACGGCATATTTTGTGTATGATACCGTATAGGAATGGTCGTGTAAGAATGGTCTTCAGTGTATGGTTGCCATGTTTTCAGTAAATCAACCAGCCATCCGAAAGGCAGAAAGGGTCTAAACCTGACAATGTCACATCCGAATTTGTCGTCGGGACGTTCGTTTCATCGTCCAAGTGAATTATATGCGAACTAAACGACAGTGCAGATTATATACCTAATTTAGTGAAAGTAGGCATTTTAAAGTTATAAGTTGATTTCATACGTGCGCAAAATGTGTTTTTCACACATTTACTTTTTCTTAATTCTTACACATTTTATTTATTTTTTGAAGGAAATACTTCAAACTTTATTTCCGTTCAAACATTTATTTTTTCTTAATTCTTACACATTTTATTAGGACACAAATTTTTTTTGGGGGGGGGGGGGGATGGCTGACGAATATCTGGGGGACCAGGTCCCCCAGGTCCTCCGTAGCTACGCCGCTGCAAGTTTTAACAATGGCATACTTTGACAAAGGACTTACTAAGGGGGGCAGCAGCTTTGGGGGTGTTATGCTACAGCCATGAAAAAATATTGAGAATTTCTGAATGAACAGTTCAAAACTTTGAGGAAGATAGCACCATTTTGCATCCCAACAAACAAAACGTTTCTCAAAGAGAGGGGGTTTCACTCATTCCAGACTCAAGCTGAAAATAAAAAAGAAAATCACGAAGTAATGAAAATTTTTCAGCACATGATTTCATCGATGCTTTGTCAAAGATAACACCATTTTGCATTTAAGTTACCTTGCATAGACCCTTTTCCAAATAGCGATTGCAAAGGATTGTGGGATAGAGTTTTTCTAAGTGCTGTTTTTGTCAATGGCATTTTACTGTGGCAAAACACCTGGCACACCAAAACTCTATCCCATAATCCTTTGTAACTGTTATTTGGAAAAGGGTCTATGCAAAGGGTCTATATGAACAAAGACTTCTCCAAAATTTCCCCTTGAATCCCTCCCCAGGATGGAAAAGGAAAGATCCCCCTCAATGGGTACCAAATATCCAAGATGTCACGCCGCTGCTTTTTTAAAGTGACTCCTCTGCCATTGTACTTCATCAACAGTTCCTTGGAAAATTTTTGTGTTTTTAAAAATCTGCCTCTGCGGCCTTTGTAGGCTATTTTTCGTGGTACGAAGGAAACCAGCGGGAGCTTTCACCCAACGGATCTTGACCAGATTGTCAATTTTGGAGAGACAGAGTATCTATTTGAGGCACTGATGCAAGGATGTTACATAATGATAAACTTACAGAGACCATGGGGGAAGGACAGCATAATCAAAAAACGCCCTTCGCGTGGCTCCCGGCTCGGTTTGGTCTGCAGTGGCTAGTAACCGAGCGGCAACAAGGAGTTTTGTTCTATAGAATGCCATGCCCCGATAACGGCTACAGGTTGCCAGAAGGATGATGAGACCAAATTTGAAAAAATTAGCAATCTTAGCAGACCTTGAAGAGCAGTTGTTTTAACGACGCTATAAGAGACCACAAATGTGGGAGAAGCCTACATGGCTTATGAATTACAACTTCACGTCGGGTGGCTAACCAACTCAACAGTTTAGATCAAATTTGGTTCTTTTGAAAAGCCAGTTCAGATGGAAAACCGTAGATTACTCTTTGATGAAAAACCCACCTTACTTTGACCCGGTCGGGGATCGAACCCCGAACTTCCCGGTTACCAAACTTCAATATTGGGAACTTATTGAGAAAACTTTGACAAAATTGCCTGTTAATTGAAGAAATGTAGGTTTTTGTTGAGGACAATTTGAAAATTTGGGGGTTGTATTGAAGAATCTGCCCTCCTTGAGGGGAAAAGCAAATTAACTGTCGGGGTGGTCGCCTTCGGGAATGACATACTGTATCATACACCAAGCAAGGCTCCCCGACAGGGGCAGTTTTCGCCGTTCTTGTAAACCTTGTCTTTGGTAGGCTAGCAAGCATATACAATGTGTTGCATATTGTTTCCCCCATACGGAGGAATGTTGGTTTTCCCCAAAATGGAAGAATCTCCCGGACTGGTAGTATATAAGACATTGAAAGTGGGCACAACCGATTTAACCTCACATAAGGTCTAAATACCATTGGGTGTGTAATCAGTGCCGTCGGAATGAATTTGAAAGTCGGTATAGCAGAAGTCGTGAGTGTGTGTGTGTGTGTCAGACTCCTAGCGGAATAACGGTGCCCTAGGCTTTGTTAACCCACTCAGCGTTCCACCCATCTCCACCGTCCCTCTCCTGAGGGATATGGGTGTGCGCGGAACAAAAATTAGGAAATTGTAGTAATGTCAAACTTCATTTTACAGGGCGTATCCAGGTTTTTTTTTTTTTTTTTTGAGTGCTTCCAACATAAAAAGGGCACATCTCCAATTTCTTTACTTCACATATACGGCACTCATTTTATAGTTTAGAACATATGACAAAGAATAAGTACACCAAGAAACCTCTAAAAACAAAGGTACCGTGCACTCACACCCTCTTCTTTCATAAAAGATCGACAGCCGTTTATCTTACTTGAGAGAACACTGAAAGTGACCAGGTGACTGCACCTCCAGGGCCGTAGCCTAGACGAAATTCATAGGGTGCAGTCCGGTCGATTACCTAGGATAGTTAGAAAACGGGCCGATCCTTCCTATGTCACCCCGTGAAGGGTTGCCGCAATGGGTAAGGTTCTAAGGAGAGATTGAAAATGGGGCTATTTTGGGAAAGCTTTGAACGGGTTGTATGTTCAGAATAATTATCAATATTCGCTGAATTTTTCCTGTTTTTGGCTGGGTGTAAGTAAAGGGGGTTTCGTCTAAGGCAGTAGTTCCCAACGGGGCATTATCTTCAGACAGAAGGGGCCATGGCTTAAAATTTTCCTCCATTTTTACCAGAAATGCAGTTTTTTTGTTGCTGTCTATAAACATGAAATACTGACAGAAGTGACAATTGCAGGTACATATAACGTAGCAGATAATTTTTGCAATGTTCTATGAAGTAAAACGTTAAAATGTTTTCAAAAGTACAATTTTTCGGTACGCCAATTCGGCCTTCTCATTATTTCTACCTGTAGGACAACGTCCCTTGCAGCGCCAAAGGGAACTTCCGTTAGTTACTATTGAAATACAAACTGGTTATGGGTGATTTTTGTAATCTCTTCAGTGCGCATTTTAAGGTTGTAAGGAAATCGGGAGATAGTCAAAATTTGACTGACAGTGTCTCAGTCTTGTGTCGACAATATCGCAAATACCCCAGAGCTCCCGAGTCCCCCACTGGGAGGTTACCCCTGGACCCAATTAGGGGCCCTTGGGGAACGGTCCTCTCCTCGATGGGCCCCTGGCATCTGTTTAATTATAGAAAATCTCCGTCCCTGAAACGATGTACCGGTATTTGTAGGTTTACGCTTTATTTCAACATACCTCTTTATTTTTGTCTTTTCATTCATACCAATACTATATATGCTATACACAAGGGGCGTTTGTCCAAAGCCATTCGGTGAAAGGGGCGGTGAGCTGAAACAGGTTGGGAACCACTGATCTAGATTATGGATTAGGTGAAATTGTTGAACTTTACAGAGAACACGGTATACACTGGCTCTGAATGTCAAGGTCACCTGGTAGGGTGTTTTAATTAGCTATTTGAATCTTCAATACGAAAGACAACCAATATTTTCTACAAAGGGTGAAGCGCCCCGAAAATTTCGGTCATTATATCGGACATATTCTGCAGAATCTTGGAAAAGAATGAGTGCTAAGCTTCATGCAATCTTCGGACAGCCTGGGGGATACGCATTATATTGCACATCTGGGCCTAGCATTGAGGGTATGATTACATGGGCCATCCCCCAATCATCAGCTGTTACCATTTTGTATGTCCCCTCATCTCTCGAGATACTACTCCAATACTACTTTCGGACTTTGAACTGACTATACCCTTAGGAATACTATTTTTGTGATTTTTACGGATGTAACATGGTACTCCTTCAAGGCTTGGAGTGAGAGGGCCACCACCGGTCGGGGCGTGACATGAGCCTATCAGGACAAATTGTTTCAAACCTACCTCTCAAATAAGAGAAATAGCTCTTTCTTGTATAAATTGAATCGAAACAGCCTTTTGAGATTTCATTCCAAATTAAGCCTTTAAGAAATATGGTAAATTTGAAAAGTTTGTTCAGTACAATCATTTTGTAGGGAAAAACTAGGCTGAACAGTTACTTTGCAAGATATTCTTTCTAGCATATAATTAAAAGTATAATCCTAAGGCATAATCTGATAACATAAAAGCTGTGGCACGGCTTGAGAACTGAGAAAAAATTCTCTGAAGAAATTAGCTTACATGCAGACAAGTTCAGCTTTGCTTTGAGTACCATGTCTTTCAGGAAACAACGATTCGTCAGTGGTCATGGGTGGATCTGGGATCGGAAAAAAAAGATTGGTCATAGGAAAGAAAGGTTCGTCATAGGCCTGCCAGATATTTCTTTTTAGAAGCTGAGCGGCCTTTTGCTGGGGAAAAATCTGAATTGAAAATTATCCGAATTTTCAAAAAAAAAAAAAATCTGTCCGCGAATTAGGTTTTGCCCAAACTCGGGGGCTACAGCCAACAGCCCCCTAGGTCGTATAGGCCTAACGTGTTCATTGGTCCAGGAACCTACATAAGCATGCGTGGCCGGGGACTTCTCCTTGAAATTGGGGAAAAGGAAACTTTACATGCCACAGGACAATACAATTTCAGCATCTTCAGTATTTGTTTTTGATTTTCAAGTAAAACAACTTTCATTTCAGGTTTGGAAATCCCAGAACTACCCTCTTAGACACGTGGACCACTAGTTCATGGCGACACTCATCAAGGTGAATGATTTTCAGTGTTTATAGGTCTGTTAATTGGGAGGTCCCCACGTCTCCGTACGTATTGTCGTCATACATTTGGTAAAAGGTAACCACGTAGAAAGTGCAGGATGTCTGCCGTCATCTGCTTAAGTCATTTTAGCGGCAACATGAACTTCGTCTGTTTCCCTTACTCAAAATCCATATATGGCCCAGATATGGGATTTCATATCTGGCCCATATCTGGGCCAGATATGGAATTCATATCTGGCTTGTACAAGAATTGGGCAGATATAACTTGATATAATATAAAGGCCATAAATGGCCATATATGGCCCAGGTAAAGTTTCACTTTTATATGGCCCAGATATGCCCCATATATGGCTACTCCATTTCTGGCCCATATATGGAAAATCCATATATATCACATATAAAGAGATTTATATCTGGCCCATATCTGCACCAGATATGGAATTTATATCAGATCGGATAAAAAGTTAGGCAGATATAACACAGATCTAAACCAGAACCAGATCTAAACCATATATGGCCACATAAAGTTCTATCTGGATCAAGCCTTTATATGGCACAGATCTGCTCTAGATATGAATCATAGTTAGGACTTATAGTCCACACTCCTTTTTTTTCCAAAAGTCCCCTGACTCTCTGGCGAAGAGCCAGGGGCGAAAACCAAACAATACTCCCGAAGGAGTTCTGCTCCCCGAAGGAGTAACAACGTCCCCAAGGGACAAACTTTGACTTAATTGACACTCCTTTTTTTTCAAAAGTCCCCTGACTCTCTGGCGAAGAGCCAGGGGCGAAAACCAAACAATACTCCCGAAGGACACTCCTCTTTTTTCCAAAAGTCCCCTGACTCTCTGGCGAAGAGCCAGGGGCGAAAACCAAACAATACTCCCGAAAGAGTTCTGCTCCCCGAAGGAGTAACAACGTCCCCAAGGGACAAATTTTGACTTAACTGACACCACCTGACAGTGGTCCCGTTCTAGACACTCCTTATGGAGACTTTGTTTAAGTGCTCCATGAATTAGAATTTAATGTAAGTATTAGGTTGAATTGACTTAAGTACATAAATTCAACTTATTTCATAACAGTGAACAGAAAAATGCCTTGAAATTTCCTATTTTATGTAATCACAGTGATATGGGCTTCTTATTTTAAACTTAATTACGTATTTGACTCTAAATTTTGTTTACTACGTGGTGCATATTTTACTTTCAACTTCCTAAATCATGAAAAATGTAGGTTTAGATACAAGCTCCGCCCAAATATGCAAATTATTTGCCTAAGTTCACTTAGTACACTGCGGTATTAACAGAAGTGTAGCCACTATAAATAACTGCAATGTCTGGGAAGGTGATGCTGTATCCAAAACATGTCTTAGTTTGTAACAAGCATAATCCAAGAATCAAATCAAATAAATAATAAAACAAACTAACAAAATACTCATTTGCATATCTAGCATATCAAGTTATATCTGGCTTGATATGGCCATATAAAACTTTATTTGCATATCTGGAATTGCATTGTATCAAGTTATATCTGGCTTGATATGGCCATATAAAACTGTATTTACATATCTGGACTGGCATTTCATCAAGTTATATCTGGCTTGATATAGCCATATAAAACTTTATTTACATATCTGGACAGACATTTCATCAAGTTATATCTGGCTTGATATGGCCATATGAAACTTTATTTACATATCTGGACAGACATTTCATCAAGTTATATCTGGCTTGATATGGCCATATAAAACTTTATTTGCATATCTGGAATTGCATTGTATCAAGTTATATCTGGCTTGATATGGCCATATGAAACTGTATTTACATATCTGGACTGGCATTTCATCAAGTTATATCTGGCTTGATATTGCCATATAAAACTTGATATAACGTATCAAGGCATCTAAATCTGGCTGTATATCTGGCTTGATATGGCCATATAAAACTTTATTTGCATATCTGGAATTGCATTGTATCAAGTTATATCTGTCTTGATACGGCCATATAAAACTTGATATAATGTATCAAGGCATCTAAATCTGGCTGTATATCTGGCTTGATATGGCCATATAAAGACTGTGTTTAGCCAGATATATCCAGATATAAATCCATATCTGGATTTGGAGTAAAGGTTTTGAACAATAATATACGAAAGAACCGAGATTTTTGTTTTTAAACCCCCATTTAAACAGAACCTGATTGCTAGGACATTCATCACATTTTTTACCCCAACGCTTATACCGTGAATTACGAATTTCTCATATGTAGCTCAAAAAGAAACTCAAACTTCTGGTATATTTCAAGTTTAAAGTTGACTTGAGCCTTTTTCTGACATGCATGTTATTTTGATTGCTTGCCATTCTTTGTCCTTTTTTCGTTTCGATACACAAACGGTTCAGACGAAATGTAAAAGAAAACAACCATTTCTTTCAGAATTTTTGAGAAAGAAAAGCAAAACCTGGGCTTTCTCTATTAAAACTGGCAATTGCAAAAATATTACGTCTGACCTTGAACTTTAACGGTTGTTATTCTTCCACTCTCGTATAATCTTCAGATTCATATTTCTATAAGGGAATACGGATTATTAGGGATATATACTCTGTTTTTATTCCTTTGGTTGTTATTTTTCAGCTGGCTAAACTAGTGAGATGCCGTTGAAAAAGGTTAGTTGAATGGCATTCTCGGGACAAACGAAAGCAACTTCAGACGCCCACATGTCGTACATTTAAGAGTCCACAATCTCTTTTGATTTGCATTAGTAAAAACACTCTTCTTCTTCTTCTTCTTCTTCTTCTTCTTCTTCTTCTTCTTCTTCTTCTTCTTCTTCTTCTTCTTCTTCTTCTTCTTCTTCTTCTTCTTCTTCTTCTTCTTCTTCTTCTTCTTCTTCTTCTTCTTCTTCTTCTTCTTCTTCTTCTTCTTCTTCTTCTTCTTCTTCTTCTTCTTCTTCTTCTTCTTCTTCTTCTTCTTCTTCTTCTTCTTCTTCTTCTTCTTCTTCTTCTTCTTCTTCTTCTTCTTTCTTCTTCTTTCTTCTTCTTTCTTCTTCTTCTTCTCTTTCTTCTTCTTCTTCTTCTTCTTCTTCTTCTTCTTCTTCTTCTTCTTCTTCTTCTTCTTCTTCTTCTTTCTTCTTCTTCTTCTGTCTTCTTCGCTTCTTCTTCTTCTTCTTCTTCTTCTTCTTCTTCTTCTTCTTCTTCTTCTTCTTCTTCTTCTTCTTCTTCTTCTTCTTCTTCTTCTTCTTCTTCTTCTTCTTCTTCTTCTTCTTCTTCTTCTTCTTCTTCTTCTTCTTCTTCTTCTTCTTCTTCTTCTTCTTCTTCTTCTTCTTCTTCTTCTTCTTCTTCTTCTTCTTCTTCTTCTTCTTCTTCTTCTTCTTCTTCTTCTTCTTCTTCTTCTTCTTCTTCTTCTTCTTCTTCTTCTTCTTCTTCTTCCGGGACGTAATTAATTTATACAAATCAATTAAAAAATTGGCGTGGTAGGCGGGCTCCGGACGCACCCTTATGTGCCTAAAGAAGCACACGGTGTACTTATTTTGATTGCCTGCTGCTATGAAGTCGCATCTAGCTGTGCTTTATTTCAAGATTTTCACCGGGAGGATTTTCACCTCTCCCTCTAGCTTCGGTGCTCTCAATTTTGGGCTACATCTACACACAAATTTACTCCCCTTACCATGTAAAATTTTCTATCCACGCCTGGTTAACATTTCTGAATGCGGCCCTTTAACCTCAGTCTTGCCGTTCTGTTGTTGCCCTTGGGAATCACCGAATCGAAATATCCTGCATGACTGGATTCTGTTCAAAGCTGAAAGGGAATACCATATTTTACTTAATTATCATGAAAGGAAGAGGATGACACCTTTCGTTTATTGGTCTAGTTAGTCCCTATAGGTTTCTAAGTGGTGGACCGCGGGACATTTGCAGCCTGCAACATGCGCTAATACTGCAAATGGAAGATTCAAGGAGCCCACACTTTAATGGGAAAAACTGCGTTCCCGTTACAGAAAATTTTCATTCCTATTCAACCATGACTTTAAGATATAAAATCATTAGCAGTTCAACCTGAAAGCCCAAACTAAGGCTTAGTGATTCCTTGCGAAAAGAAATGTGTTGCACTGAGATTTATCACCTAAATTATCCTCCTTGAGATACAATGTTTTATGACGTTTTTATACAGTTCGACCTCTGAAGACCTCACATGACCTTTGAACTCCTCCAATAAGTCGAATAACAAAGAAAGAAAATAAAAAGGAAAAAGAAAGTTTGAACCCAGGCCGTTTGTGTGAAGAACCGAGCACTTTCCACTACACCATCTACAGACTCTTTATACGTATTCGAAATTAGGAAAATAAAATTAGAATCACAAATTACATAGAAGTCATGCCTTTGAAAAATATTTCATTCTCTGTAATTTTATCTTTGGGTGGTGCAAAAATTCAGCCCTGTGCTTTCGGTGGTCACGCAAGGACACAGTTCGGAGGTAACGCCCACTGTCTATTTAGTTTACAAAGTTTTCATAGTTTCACCTCTGGTGACCTCAGATACCTTTGAACTCTACTAAAACAATAGGGTTCATTGCTGACTATAACTCATTTTGTTGTCAAGTATCAAAAGTATCCATGCTTCCTTCCTAGAGATATCGTGTTTACAAGGTTTTCGGTTTGTGATCTTTGATGACCTTACATGACCTTTGAAGCTCATGAATAACTTTTCCCCCAAAACTTTCAAAATTTTAAATGATGCAACACTCACTTTTAATATAATAATTTCGGAAAAGAAAAGCTATTGCCACAGTTTATTGGTAAGACTAAATTATTTAATAATATAACAAAAGCTATTTTTCCGTCTTTGCCATCATATGTTGATGCAATTTCAAGACAATACTTTCCTTTTATTACGAAAAAAGCTCTTATATGAAATCCTGGCTACTGCAAAAACATTAAAGGGGATGAGCAGACTCCCCAATTCATTTGAAAAGAACACCTACATCTTATTAATTTCCTCTTATTTCCTTTACAAATGTCTTTCGTAATGTGTCCAAGCAAAAATATTTCATACTGAAGGTAAACTAGGCTGGGCCTTGGTCATTATCTGCATGAATTGCACATTTCAGTAGCAAACATATCACCACCTGATTAAAAAGAGCCATTCATGAATTAGGACACCAGGTTACACTAATTCAATCTGTAATGACCACATTTTTCCTATGATGTAAAAACTCAAGCAAAGTAACACTCAGTCCGAAACACTTGAGAACCTGCTCTAGTCTAACACAGTATAATGGTATCTATACGCACAAGGACGAACATTTGTCTTAATTGACTCCCCAGCTATTGTGGCAACGATGTGAATAGATCTTTTATTCAATACAGGAGTTGCTTGGGTGGCAAAATTAAAAAAAAAAATCTGAAAAAGTACATTTTACCAGTGCCCAGTCTCTATACCTATTTACTTAAATCAATAATACTGAGTGAGAATGCTGGAGATTAATTCTACCTTCGAACAAAATTCTCGGACTTATTGAAAAGATTCTGAACATCAAGCATAAGACAGACGTCTATTTTGAGTTAATGATGGTCTCCAACAACAGACAAGACGTCATTAAAGGAATAAATGTGCTAAATTGGTTCTACTTACAAAAGGGACTGTAATTTTTTGAAGGATCTAAAGTTCCCAAAGATTGAGATGGAGAAATTACGTCATGTGTTTTCGGATTCGAGACTATTTCGTAGATTACGGATTTTCCTTGAAACTAATTTATGTGTTAAGTGTTAGACTAGGTATAGGCCTGTAGCAGGCCTTTTTAAGCCTAAAGTACTATTGTAAAAACTTCTGATGCAAGAATTAAAAACTAAAAATTAAGAAAATAAAGGAAAGAGTAACAGGAGAGAACTGGGAGGCAACTTAAACATGATAATGTAGTAAAATATGAAGTAAAATTTTAGCCATAAAAGATTATTTTTCGGCGCACTTCGCCTCACCCATCAGCGGAGATTGTCATAGCTAAGTTATTTCCTGTAAAACAACTTAAAGGGAGTTTTCCCAAGCCTAATGCACAGTTTATCATTATCCATTCTTCCCACTCGTACTCACAAACTCATGAAATAGATCTGCCGTTAGACCGAGTTGGTATATATAAAAGATAAAACGTCAGATTGTAATTTTGCTCTCGTCATTTTGCGGTAGTCACAAGCTTCATTCCAATGTCCAAAATTTTGTTCATACCTCAGAGTTTCCCGGGACCTTTGCAGGGGCGTAGAAAGGGGGGGGGGTGCGACACCCCCGTGAAAATCAAAAGTCGGTCTCTGAGCTCCAAAATGTCGGTCTCAAAGCCAGTTCAGTATGACGTTGTAACAGTAGACCAGACATGAACAACATTTGAAGTGAAAAGTTTGCCCGAAAAGCCAAAAGAAAAAAAAAAGGTCTTCAGAATTTCGAATCGTACAACTATGGCAATGGGAGTCGGTCTCCAAGAGATGTAGTCGGCCCCAAAAGTTCACACCCCCCTGGAAATTCAAGAATATACGCCCCTGCTTCCCCGATCCCCACCGTGGTATTACTTTTGGACTCCATGCAATCAGGAAAGGCCGGGCGTTTTGCGTCAGTGTCATTGGGTCACTTAAACTCTTCACCTATAAAATTTTAACTAATCACATGTGTTTCCCCCATACACACACTTTTGGAGTAGGGCCCACGCTTATGGCATAAACACTTAGGGGCGGGCTAATCCCTGATGAGATCAATTCGCCGAAAAGGCTTCACAAGGATAAAGGTTGAGGTAAGTCTTGGCCTGGAAACCATCAATTGTGTAAATTTTCATCAATGGACGATACATTTACCGAAAGCCGCACCACAACCAGTAAGCTAGTGTAAACATTTTAAGTTAAACGCCATACTTCCCAAAAGGACATCAACTGTATGATGCTTGGCTTGTTCTATCATGATTGACTTTTGACCTAGGAGAGGATAATGGACAAGCCATGTATCGCAAATCCGGGACACATTTTAACTTTCTAATATATCTTTCATGTCTGCCAAGTGCATTCAACTTTGGGGACTCGTGAACTTCTTCGAAACTGTCTGCTCATGTAGAATTCTACCTTCCGAAAAGGATTTGGCCAGTAATCCAACTTGATAGCCTATGCGTTATAGTGGGATTGGCGATTCCAAAGCACTTTCTACAATGAGAAAACCTATTTCTATTTTACTTTTGGTAATAAACATGGATAATCAGAAATGCCCGTCTCTCGAAAAGTGACCTGTGCTTAGCAACACGTTAAAACGTCAACAAATAAATTATAAAAAAATGCATATTTCAAGAATATCAGTATCTAGTTATATCCCCTCCACTTTCAAAAGTGGGGGACATTTCCCACGATCCCTACCTGTTGGCGCCCATAAAATACATCCATGGACTGTTTGCATTTTATCAAAGTTCGAGAAATAAGTTAGGTGAGAAATTATTGGAAACTGTACTTAAAGGAAAGAGCCGCTAAAAGCTTGCTAATGAACATAGGAGCCGAACCTTTTAGCGTCTGGATTTCGACATTTCTGAAGTAATTTTTGGCCCTTTTTAGACACATGTACGAAGAAAGTTTCAAAATGAAAATTATTTGGGCTGTTCCCGGGGCCCCACCCTACCCCGGTCCCTTCGGCCCTGATAAAAAGATAAGGGTAATTATCATTTCGTTTTTATTTTACAATATATCTTTTCAAAGTGACAACTAGCTGAAGACTGTTCTGAAATGACCTACAAACAGATAAATGATCAAAACAGGTTGTATATGTAGACACTTACAGAACAATGTAATTCCACTAACATTTTCAAGTCCAGGGGCGGATCCAGGAATATGAGAAAGGGGGAGCAGAACCGTCTGCAGAAAGTGCATGGTGCAAGATTTGGGATTGGAGATGTAAAATTCTGTTACAAAAATCACTGCTTTGCTGAAAATAGGGAGTGTACGCCCCTTACGCCTCCCTTGGATAAGGCCCTGAAGTCGGTGGTCAAACCTAGTAAGGCAGACCTCCCTCCAGCCAAAACTGACTTTTATGAAGGTGCTGGCTCTTTCTCTTTTTCAGATCGCCATTGAATGGTCATGGAAATCTATCTCGAGACAATCATAGGCTTACGGGGTCAATATTTCTGGGGGGTCAGGGATTTTTGCCCGAATTTAGAATTTTGGTCCAAGGTTGCACAAATTTTGATACCGCTGTGTCGGTTACAACAGGGCATAATTTATATTCTTGGCTGTCTCATTTGCCCGAATGGATCCACTTTTTGCCCGAATTGGGAGGGCATATCCCCTGTCCCACCCCCGCCTCGTAAGCTTCTGGAGACAATGTTAACATTTTGAAGACTTCTAGGGATTTAAGGTATTTGCCCATTAAATCAAATAAACCTTTCTCTAGGTTACACCATTGAACAACTGAAAGGAGGATAAAATGCCGCCTGTGGATCCAATAAGTTGCCTGATCCGACAACAGTCGATTTATCCATAGCTGGCAAACAACTTATTCCAAGTGTTCCCCAGTATTCCTACACTATAGCTCGATGGTTCATAAAGCTGTGCACAGATACAGAATAGTATTCGACCACATTGTTGGGAAAGAGACAAGGCATATAATCCATCGAAGCTTTTTAAATGAGCGTGTCCATTTGATTCGGAAATAATTGTCGCTAAGCCATAAATATTGGCCGCTGTAAGGTCAGCTGCTAGACAGCTCTAAAGCCTGTCTGCAAGCTGCTATGCGGTCACTGGTCTTTTAGGAATAGACCTAGGCTATACAGTAGGAATGTACCCCATTCTGTCATACTGAGGTTCGTATTATTGTTGGATTTTCTAATACTGGTGAGTCTAAATTGTGCAACATTTCCAGTCGAAAATGTTCTTTGTAGGTGCATGCTAGATGTAGGCCTATAGGTCTACCAGAGAATTGTTTGTGAGACTTTGAGGTACCCCTGGAGGCCGTTATTTTCGAAACAAGGAACACAGTAAATCAAATCGTATGCAGTGCAGTGATACCGGTAGTTAGATCAGGGAGCTGGAATGTGTTCCAGCTCCCTGGTTAGATCCAGGTGTGTATTTTCTGTATGTTTCTATTCTCGTCGGCGTTAGTGTGTTTAAACTTAAGATGATTTGACCAACAAAATCTGAACCAGTGGTATCCGGTTCTCCGACGTCCCTGCCTTGAAAGTCCCCTTACCTCTTCCTGTTTGTTGGACGGTGTACCAATGAATTGCAACTCCCTGGTTGCATATTTCAGTCGCTAAGTGTTCATTGTTTTATCCAGGGTCCTACTGTGAGTGGGAACTTTCAAGTACTTTTTGCGCATGACCAGCATGACACTTGGAAATGCACTGACGTCACCTGTGGATCAGAAATGTCATTGCAGCCCGAATTCTATTACGTAAGGTACAAGAACTTAAACTGGGCACAAGATTGGCTTCAAAATAATATAAGAAATTAAGAATTCTCGATACTAGATTTAGACTATTAGGTAATCAACCATCAGATATGCCCCGTTTTCTTCGAAGGCCCCAGTTTCTTCCTCTGGTATTTTCTCCGTAGACCCTATAGTCACAGTGCGAACTGTCCCTTTCCAGTAAAGCCGGCATGCTAGCATGCTATTACATACACGGCAGTACAGCATACATGTTTAGGAGTTAAAAGTGTGACCCTGCCTAAGTAGCGGGTCTCTTTGGTTACTGAGTGACCACGGGGTTACCGCCCTTAGCACTGAACTGAAAAAATCATCCCCCGTGGAAAAAAGGTGTTATTGGTTGTACTGTCTGAGCTCAGAGTCGCTAATGACGGTGGTAGAAGGCGGAAGGTGGGATGTAGAATGTTACTTTGTTTGTTCTCTGTTTACACGAAAAATGATTTATAAGTAAAATGTTAGGGTCGCGGCCAAATGTTTATCCTCTCCGGAGATAATGTTGTCTGATAAATATGACAGTCAGTGATTGCTAACTGAGATGACGTGTAGAAATGAAAATACGAAACTGACATTAAGTTGCCCTAGCCATACTTTATATTTTGAAATATTAGCTTAATATTTCAAGTTTCATTAAGCAAAGGTATCATCATGCTATGCTTCACGATCAGACGATACAAATGTTGCTTTATAATAACAGGTATTCTGCGGGGCAGACGGCGTTTCAGTTCATCAGTAGGGAAAACCACAGCAGTCTAGTGCGGTGGAACCCAAAGACAGCTGCTACTCTATATCACAGGTAAGCCAAGGAACTATTTTGCTTGCATTAAAAGTGCCTTTTTACGTGATTTTAAACCAATCACACACAAATTAGTATACCTGGCTATGGATATTCAGGTTGGGATGGCTACAGTGGCACTTCAAGTCGTCGTTTCCTGTGACGCTAACTTGAAGATGAATGATCTCAGACATCCTGTACAAACATTCACACATTTGATTGCACTGTCGGTCATGTAAGAATTCAACTTGGCATTACAGTTTCTGTAAGCCATGGGCTTAACGATAGCGGCCTATGTTGTGATAATATCACGAAGCAGTTTGTAGGCCTATGTTTCAAGCTGGGTCATTCCATCCAAGAGAAGCAGACGCCAGACACAGGCTGTAAATCGCCGGGAAAGTGTTAATTTTACGTGAAGCTGTAAGACGAGTTTCCCTTGTCGCGTAAGTTTTCCTTTCAACATAGTCGCAATAATTGAGCTAAACACTCTCTCAGTGCGATTAGTGGAAAGACTTCTTAATTCTAGGTTACTTAGCAAAGGATCAATCAGTCTACAGACGTGTTAATTATGTCTTGATCAGTTGCATGCTGAAGCTAAATGAGTAGGCCTAGGCCAGGCTATAAAAAGAAATAACAAAGAACCACAAAGCTGCAAAATTCCTTTTACGATGGTGAGTGACGTGGCCAGAATTTTGTTATGAGAGTGTGGGGAGGGGGTGCGGATTCCCCCATTTCAAGAACTGAAGTGGTATTTTTTCACCGTCCTGACATTCCCAGTTGGCGGCGGGAGGGGGGGGGGGAGACTAAGGATTGCTCAACACCCTTCGCTACGCCACTGACGATGGTTTTCATCCACTGAAGGGCGTGCGTATCCAATGATAATTTCACTATACCTCTTACTGGCGTAAGTCGTGCGTAAAGTCAGTCAAGTTGATGACCAGAAGATTCAAAGGGGTTGTGGGCAGTGGTATATATAAGGCTAATTGTCAGGGGGTAAGTGCTATTTTTTCCCATGATCACTTTACCGACCAGGTTCGAATAGGTCACGACACTCAGAGAAAGTGTATTGAATTTATCTTTGTAAGGCCTGTACCGACAGTATTTTATCATAGGGGAGGCTCAAGTTCACTGAAATGACCTAACTGTTCAAAAGGCCCCACGGGAACGCGTTGAGCTCTCCCGGTTGTGTGAATCATTTCACCATCTGAAAATGGCATTGAATTCACACTAAACAGACCTCGAATTGACTGATCATCTTTGGTAATTGCATTTGCACCAATTACCTGTAAATTTGATGGTGCAATTAGGGTATTCTGGGTGGGACTCGGAGAGGTGAATGCTGGTATAAGATTGCACTGAAACATAATACTGCTCCAGCTGTCTAAAAGGAATTAGCAATGGCACATCTATCTACGATAGATGCGCGCGAAGCGCGCCGAAAAACAGCACTTTTGAAGTCAGTTGGGGGAAGGCCGTGAAATTTGGACCACTTAAGAAAAGACTGAGAAAAAAGAAAGCAGAGAACGAGAAGGAATACTTAAAAAACGCCAGTTAATTACTTTTAATGAGCAAATACTGCCCTTCGAATAAACTGGCCGGAATATGCATACACTGGGTAAAAACTGGATTTTAAAAGTGTGATCTTATGGTCCAAATAATACATCAGTGTTGTAGTCGAGACCAGCATATCCGAGACCTAGACCAAGACCGAGACCAGGGGGTGTCGAGAGGCCGAGACCGAGACCAGGAAGGAAATCTGAGACCGAGACCGAGACCGAGATCAAGACCGAGACCGACTGTACATATTGTATAAGAAAATGAAACAAACTGTCCAACTTTCTGAATACTTTTTTACCTGACTTTATTACCTTATGCTCCACAAACGACCTATATAGTACCAAGAGTGGGTCGCTCATTGATATGTACACCTGTTTTCTATTATCGTAATTATGCCAAACAGTTAACATAATTAATAATTTAACATAGTCATGTATTTTTCTAATGCGGCCCTTCTCTATAAATCGGAGTCAGTCAGTGCTACAAGTGTTCAGTGTTATGAACTTGGTGTCAATTAATGCATCATGGTGAGTTTGTCCAACCCACAGAAAAATGAGTCACAGAACTCTAGTTAGTGCCAACCTTTCCTTCGGACCAAACATGACCATGGAGTACTCGTAGTTCAATTACCATACATTTTGTTTTCGAGACTAGGATGGGATTGCAGATAACTATGTAGGCCTAGCACAGGGGTGGAGAACCCCCGGCCCGCAGGCGTATGCAGCCCACGAGACAATTTTGCCCGGCCCGCAAGGCAAGTCATAAATGCAAATTCAGAATCATTTAAACAGAAATTGATAATAATCTTTTAGCCTATGGTTCCCAACGTTTATACAGGGGCGTCGCCAGAGCATTTATCATGGGGGGGGGGGGGAGGGGTGTGGTGCCGTATTTGCCGACTGAAAAGAAGCAAATGCCGACTGAAAGTGTTGATAAGCGATGCAGTTAGAGCTGAGAACCGATAGTCCAACCGGTAGTGATCCAGCAGGGGTGGCGCCAGGATTTGCCCAACGGGGGGGGGGGCAACGATCCGAAGCCTCGACAGCCCCGATGCCGTCGAGGGGTTAGTGAGGGGAGATTTGAAGAAAAGCCGTGTACTATAACATGCCATTGCGGGGCATATATTGCATAAAATTTTGTATATACCAGAAGAAAATAGTTCCGCCCAATTTAAGGTTTTCCCGAAGTCTAAACTGTGAAATTACAAAGCGCGTGAAGCGCTCGAAATTTTGGGGTAAGCTTACACTAAAAAGAATCTGTACATGTTTAAAGCTTATATAGGTCAACCAATGGCGTACCCAGGATTTCTCTCAAGGGGGGCATGCAATATATTGTGTGATCGCCGGCCAGGGGCAGGGGTGTAAGGGTGTCCCCCTCCCCTTTGAAAATTTTTGAATCATTCGGTGTCCTTACATGCAATCTGGTGCCACATATGCCACCTTTGGAAGAAAAACTTGGGTTAAAACATATGCGTTTTTTTAGGAACTGAAAAATGGCATCCGTGAGGGGACATGGCCTCCCCCTGTGTACGCCACTGAGGTCAACTGCCCAGGCAGTTGGGCCCTATCGGGCACAACTTACATTGTACTTCCCTCTTCGAGTCACTAGCCGTACCGAACGACAGACTCAAGAGAACGTAAACTTAGTTTAGCGAAATGAGATGAGATTTCCGGCATTCACATAAAACGATAAATTCTACTTAAGTTACTTGAAAAGATGGAAAGGGTTTGTTCTATATTTAGCTATTAGTAACGAAACGGAGGAAAAGTGGGCAAAGCGCACCGAAAATTTTGGGTTTTATCGCAGAAATGACCCTTTTGAAAGCTAAAATAAGTAAACTGACCGACCATGGGTCGCGACAGAATTTTCCGACATGAGGTAGGGCCATGCCAGCCACCCAAAGTTCCGAAAGCATGTCGAGGGGGTGAGAAGGGGATATGAAGGAGCCTAACTATCCCATGCAATTGCAGAGTACCGTATATTTAGCATCATATCACTTAATATGTCAAGAGCCGAGTTACGCACTGATACCGTTCTTTTGAGTCTGAATCGTGAAATTGCAAAGGGCGAGAAAAGTTTTGGAAGGTGACACAAAAAACATTATTTTTATCATTAAGAACAAAAAGAAAAACATAAAAACTGTAGGAGTTGTAGACTGTATCGGGGACAACATAGGGGTCTACATTGTTTCGAAACCACCTGGACTACCCGATGAAATAGCCAAACTTTGCTCCATAAGTCGCTCACCAACTGACCGTACCGCCATGACACAACCAGAGAACAGCAACTAGGCTTTGCGATATGGGATGAAATTTACAACCTCTACATAACCTGTGTACCTGCCTACATGTTACTTGGTGAGGTTGACAGGTGCTATCTAGCTATGTGGAGTGGAATTACTGAAGAAACTGGAGTGATATTACTGCGCCCGTATGGGTTCTGATTACAGAAATTGTACTCTTTCTTCCACTTCTTTTCCTCATGCTTCCTTCATTTTTCAGACTGGTGCAGAATTTACCGACTCAATGCCAGAATACCACATGAACGATGAACTTCATTAGTATACAATGATACTGAAAAGCCCTACGCAGCTTTTTTGCCGACAGAATATGTTTTAAGTTTCAAAAAGTGTTTGTAACGGCAGGGGTCGAAATTTAATTTTTTTGCTGCTGTTCCACGGAATAGCGCTTTTTCCAAAATTACTGTTCCGGATCAGATTTTACTGTTCCGGAGCACAGTATCTCGGCATACGTAGGCTACAGTTCGTGCACGCGTGCAAACTGCAAAGGTGCAAATTGCATTGTTGTCTACTGCATTCGAGTGGTATGACTGCACGACTTGACCGTAACGTGGGGACGTGAATTTTTGCCTGCAGCGGGGATTAGCCAGTGGGATATCCTGATTTTCTTTTGGTTCTTATTTTTTAAGCACAAAGTTATCGCCAATAATTTTGCATTGTCTTGAGACCTAACATTGCAGTATCCCACAACCTACTGTAGGATGAAATACACTCAAAATTGATGCAGAAGGCACAGCAAGCAAGGCAAGTGGGATTTGAGTGAGAGCATAAAAGTTCCACGGTAAAGGAATATTTTTGCTTGATTCATCCTTTGCATTGCGGTTTATTGCTATAGCAAAGCAATGGGTGTGTTCTCCAACATATGAGTGCACATACTGTTGTTATTTTCTCGCAGCAAATTTACGTGAAATCGTTCTAGTCGTAACCTTGATTCAAGTATCATTCCACACAGTAAGTCAATGGGAAGATCTTAAGAGGAAAAACAAACACTTAGGACCCATTGACTTTGGTTGCGAGATATCAGCAGTCAGAATTGCTTTTAGTCATTTCAAGTTTGGGTGTTTAGTTGCCAGCTTGGAGGGAATATTAATACAAAACCCCCTAAAAACACAATAAAGTGTAGGGAATATCAATGAATAGTTAAGAGGCCATTTGGAACATACCACGTAAGACAAGGGGTGATGCAAGATGACCTTCGCTTGTAGGGCAATAAATGACATACTGTACTAAAAGTTTTTACGTGTTTGGTAGTAAAACTTCAGTATGTGCGTTTACACAGCACTGTACCATGCAGCATAGGGAATAACACGTGCAAGTAACTGACTTTAATCAGTGGCGTAGCTAGATATTTTTGTGCGGGGGCAAAAGCAAAAAAATTCCGAAAATTCCGACAGATTATCGTGATAGTTGTGCAATTCGAAATTCTGGGGACCTTTTTTTTTTTTTTTTTTTTTTTGCTTTCCGGGCAATTTGGAGACCGACTCTTCATTTTCACGTTGACATATCAATGTGTGATTGTGCTTAGAAACATAAAAAGTGTTGTAAGTGTTTCAAGTGAATTGTTTTTTTTTTTTATTTCCGACAGAGACTAGAAATTTCCGACAGAGGCCTTCGGAGGCTTTGTGGGGGGCGACCGCCCCCTGCCCCCCTCTAGCTACGCCACTGACTTTAATTGATAACGGTGGAACGAGATTGCATTTCACACTTAAGCCAAAATTTACGGGGATCTTTATATTCACTCCTAAGTTATCAGAGATTAGAATGTGCGTATATTTATATACACTTTGCTTCTTGTGGAAAAACACTGTTCCACGGAACAGTGGCTTTTGAAAAGTTACTGTTCCGGCACTAAAAGCACTGTTCTCGGAACAGCGAAACAGTGGGAATTTCAACCCCTGTACGGGCTTTGAAAATGTTGTGATAAACGTTGTTTACAAATGCATTCCAATCTCCTGTCTTCCGTCTGCACCAACACCTTTCTCTTGCCCTGCCGTCCCTCCCTCCCCTGTTCTTTTCTCTGTTCACTCTTTCTTTCTCTTTCCCTCCTCTCCCTCCTCTTTTTTCTCTTTTTTCCCTCTTTCTTCTTCCCTCTAGCTTTCCTTCGTTTGCACTTCCCTCTTTCCTTCATTTTGCCGACTTGTGCACGATTTTGCCGACTGCGTGGGCGGCCCTGCGTTTATCCTGCTTTAGCCCTAGGTGCCCATCATTTATCCTGCACGTACCGTACCATTTTCTGGATATTTCACGTAGTACTGCCACTAAAACCCTATTATGCACAACATAACATGCCCACTGTTTCATTAGACAAACCTAGTGCAGAATCCTAATACTTCTACTGGTAGGCTACATAGCATTGAACACAACTGCAGTATCACATACAGTATATAGGTCTATCTATTACAGTACGTAACTCAGAGTACACTGCATTTATTCCGGTAGATTCAGGGGGGGGGGGGGCTAGAAGTGTCCCTCCGAAGAGTGAGTTAAACATTAAAAAGTAGATAATTTTGCAATTTAAAGTGAAGAAAAATAAAGTTGGTTCCAAAATTTACGATTTTTTCGGTGCGCTTTAGGCGCTCTTTTCGTTCACTGTTGCTTCATGCATAAGAATTAAGACAAATGGTCATATTGTGATACTCTTGGTCTGAGTAGCCTTGCACAGTCAATGCCAATAAAGTTAGTGGATGAACATTCTATTGCCTACAAATTTGCACAAACTCAATCGCTTCTGGGGGCATCGTACTAGTTCCTTATACGTGGGCTTTTTTCCCCTAACCCCAATGGGGCCTGTTTAGGGCTCCTTGGCCTGCGCCCTTTGGGGAAAGATTTTTGCGCCCTCACTATCTGCGGCCCGCGAGTGGATTATGACTACCAAAACGGCCCGTCCGTCAAGTAAAAAGGTTCCCCACCCCTGGCCTAGCTTATAATATACAGTTGACAGTGTGTAATACTTAGGTCTAGACTCATAGCCTTCAAAGTTGCCAGATAGCTGTAGGATCATGTCTAATCATGATGACCAAATGTTTTGCAGTTGCACTTTTCCCCATCTAAAGAAAGAATTCTGGTCGACAACTTAAGATATTTATATATGGAACTGGTATATTAGTTCATTCTATTTTTCCAATCTAGCCAAATGGTCATTAGTATAGCCAGATTTGGCTAAATATGGTCATGAAAAGGCCAACAGGCAATCCCGAAGAGCTATGAAATGGATAGCACTGAACAAACACTGAGAAGGGTACTTCAACACACACACACACACACACACACAGTGAACACGCAATGTAGTGCAGTACCTAGACTGCCACTGTTCTGATTTACACTGAGTAATCTTACCTGTGTCCAATGCACAATTATCCCCATTGACCAAGTTAAGGTAAAGACCCACTCACTAGCTCACAGAAGGAAGTTCAATTAACCCATATTAGATTCAGTGTATGGACTCGCTGGATGAATGATTTTTTTCTCAATGAATTATTTTTCAATGAAAGTAAATGAACTTAAAAATAATTTGCAATAATGAGTTTATTTTAAACAAATGAAAAAAGACGACAAGTTTGTTTCCGGTCTCGAAGCGAGACCGGAAAAAATTCCGAGACCGCAAGGGTCCGAAACCGAGACCAAGACCGAGACCACAGGCTGTCGAGACCGAGACCGGGAAAAACCGGTCTCGAGACCCGTCTCGAGTACTACATCCCTGTTATACATATCATGTATAATCTGGACCATCTTCATGTGTAATATGAACCACACTGTACACTCTAGCCTACACATGCTGAAGCTGAGTGGTCCAAATTACACGTTAGTAGCCTAAGTGCCGTTACATTTTTTATACAGCATGGGGCTATTGGTAGTTGGCTCTTCAATTCACTCATATTACAGCTAGGTTGAATAAAACAGCTGCCGAAATAATTGTTCAAACAACACCCTCTTACGAAAGTTGTTCAAAATGAAGAAAACTTTACATGTCCGAAAATAATGTATCATTTGAGAAAATTTGAAAAATAGTGCTCAATATGTTAAATGAAAGTTAGGAGCTAACATTACGATGTCATTGTATTGACACCGACGAGGTTTTACGGCTCAGTTTCTAACCAATTGGTTTAACGTTCTTTTATGGGGTATGGTGGAATGCTGTCACCTATTTTGTAACTGCTCGAACTGATGGTGGTCCAAATTACCAACGTCCAAAATACGTGCAGCCCATGAAGATGTACACTAGTGTAAGATGCCAATGAAAACGATGTCGACTGAAGACCTGAAGATAAAACTACAATGGGCTGTGCAATAACATACTGTATAAACAGGGATGCGTAGGTTCTTATCACAAATATACCGAAGTACAACTGTGACACTGAAAGTGTGCCTACTACCACTAACAGTAACTTCATGCTGAGGCATCAGTTTAAGGACTAGCCTAGGGTACTTAGGCCTTGTTCTCACATTAACTTTGTTCCCTGAACTAACCCTAGGCTATGAACTATCCAATTTACAATCCAAATTACGCGTGAGAGAAACCTCGCGTCAGCACGCGTTTTTGCAGTGATTGATGCTTCATACGCGTATGAGCGTGTATAAACCTAACCATATCATTTTGACTATGTATAATATGTATGTAATATATATATAGTTCTCACGTGACGTCATATAGGAGCTTTTCACGTGTATTATTTCAGCCATGTCTGAGGGCAACCCCGGCATGTGTGCACAGGCCTCAGACATGGCGGTTGCTAACCCCTAGCTGTGACGTCACTGAGAACTATCTATAGAACTTATGCATATGATGTCACAAAGGAGAAAGTGCTCCCTCGTTTGGAGGAAAATGAAGGAAAAGCGCGTATTGTTGCAAGTTACACGAATAAATGCAGACAGCTGATTTGTCAACCAGTCGTATAAGCGCGTAAGTTTACTATATACACGTACGTGCTGCGAAATCCACGCCGTTCGTGCACGTGTGCTCATTGTTTTCACCCAAAATGACGTCAGTGTGATGTCAATGCATAAGGTCTATTGAACAACACTGCGTTCTAATTAGCATACAGTGGTGTGGAACGTTCTAGCAACAAGATTTAGCAGCTTGGAAGAATATGTCTTCAATGGTTCTATATCTACTTTACAACCTAGAAGGCTAGAAATGCTTTTATTTAAAAACAAAAATAAAAAAAAATCACCTTTATGCTGTTCACTGTTCGAATAGCTGACTTTAATGATTGCAATGCATGATGGGAACTGGGAGTATAAACAACAGTCGGGGTGCCTGCTATATTAGCGCTAGGCCTACTTCTGAATTGTTTTACTCCCAGTTCCATGATGTATACGTGACGTAATCAGCTTACCCAAGAGGGACCTGTTCTATTCAGCCAGTCTAGAACGGGACCACTGTCGGGTGGTGTCAGTTAAGTCAAAGTTTGTCCCTTGGGGACGTTGTTACTCCTTCAGGGAGCAGAACTCCTTCGGGAGTCTTGTTTGGTTTTCGCCCCTGGCTCTTCGCCAGAGAGTTGAGGGGACTTTTGGAAAAAAGAAAAGCTTACCCAAGAAAATATTTCCACAACTAAAAAATGGAATTCCTGATATACAGATATAGTCATAAATTTTCTGAAATGTGATTACTATTTTTCAAAATTTTTAAGAACGCTTTCATCATGATTTTTTGTCTGTCTTTTATGATGGACATAGAGAAAAGTAAAACAGTCTGAGATCCATTCAACATGTTAAAACAAGGCCTTTTCCTTGTCTTTTGACTCCCCCTTAATCCAGGTAGAATGGATGTGCTGACTCTAACTGAATGTTTTTAACTTTCTTATCATCACGGAAATTAAATGACTACCTGCGTAATTTGCTTGAAATAATCTTCTACATACGGAATAGGTAGTATTTTTGACTGCCAAGATTCGTAAACTGTGTATGCTACGGAGGGACCGGTCGTTAATTTAACTACGTAGCTGTTGTCGATTGTACACATGAATTGCACTGGACCAGTGTTTTTCAGTGATAAATTTATTCTTCCTGTAATTACCCGTCGCCCCGCAATCCCTACCTACAATCGAAACTGTGGGCTTCCATTAAAAAGCATATGCTACGTATGATGAACTGCGCATGTCCGAAAGTGACGATGTCAACTCAACTCATCCGGAACCATGCAGAAACAAGAATTCTCGTCATCACAAATTACACTTGTCTGCTTGTATAGTAACGACAGGTAACGACAGGCCTACTGTCACGGCAGACTGGCATGAGGAGGAACGTTCCCCCCCCCCCCTCCATAGTTATAAATGTAACAATAATTTTCCAATCACTGATTCGTCACAGCCAACAACTGAGTAAAAATTTAGGGAATATGAAAAATGTTGCATCATTTAGCATCTTAGATCCTGAAATAAGCAACGAACCTTCTGGTTCAGTGATTCCCAAATGGTGGGTCGCGAGGTGAAGACTGATGGGTCCCGAGCCCATAGACCTTTTTCCAAATAGCAGTCAAAAAGGATTGTGGGATGGTTTTTGTGTGCTTTTATTTTTGTCAATGGCATTTTACTGTGGATAAGAATGATGCAGACCAAAATGCTATCCCACAATCCTTTGTAATTGCTATTTGGAAAAGGGTCTATGTGGGGGTCGTGGGGGTCGCGGAGCGTTGTAGTGGGTTGCAACGGTTTTAGGTCAATATTCTCTGTTCTGAATACGCGTAAAACTCATACCGGTAGGACACAATAGCGATCTCAGACGGCGGTTGGGTCGCCGAAGAATGTAAAATCATGAAATTTGGGTCGTTTGAAAAATCCAGTGGGAATCACTGTTCTGGTTGATGTGCAACCGCCGCCCAATTGCTTACCCTGGATTCGAATCGGAGTAACAGTTCTACGTTTCCTAAATGGAATAAACAGTCGCCCATTTTTTTTTTTTTTTGAAACATGAGCTATATTTTGCAGGTTTTCACTTATTTCTCTTACAAGTATCTTTCATGATATTTTCTAAGCATAACTCTCAAATATTGAGATCATTACATCACGGAATTGTCGAATTCATTTTGCAGATTTATTCCTCGATTGACCTCTAGTACGCAATAGTTACGTTCTGCCAAAACATCATGAAAAGTAAGGGAAATTGATGGAGATTTGGAAAATTAAATTAATTCTATGTTTCATAAAAAAATTGGGGCGACTGCTTATGCCCTGTACTATTGTACTTACGTCTTGCATAATCTTTTACGATAAGTGCCATCCGTCACTCAGTAACGGAAGTTGTGAACACAACATATGCTTCACTTGCAATACCGTCACTCTCTAAGCCGGTGACTGCTTTTCTTAATATGTAAAACCAGGGAGATGTGAGCAAAGTAACCTCTGTAGGTTTATCACGTGACTGCTAGTAGTGATTGACAAGGCTAGGACAACTCTTTTGATTGACTTAAAGTGATATTAGCCAAGTGCAGAATTCTTGACTCAGCTGGAAACGTAATCCCTCGATTCCATTTATAGTTTCTACATAGGCCTACAGCGGCGTCGCCAGGATCGCAAAGTAGGGGGCAGGAAGTAGGTGGGCAAAGGTCTTAAATGGGGAACTTGCTCCGCATGCCCTATGCTCCCTTGTTGACACCGCTGACTACAACAACCCGTATACTGGACTCGAGGAGTCGCTACGTTCAGCCTATATTTAGTTCCTGCTTTTGCTTCATGTTTCTTATTTTCAGTGTTGAAGTAATGTCAGTTAAAATCATTATCTTGATCTTTTCAAGTAATATTGGTGTTCAAGATGGTGAAATGCTTTTGTATACGAAATGACATATCCCCATTATCTTGTGAGCACTATTTAGTTCGAGGCTTTTGGCAATAAAAAAGTCGTATTATATTTACACCACCTGCATACATAATAAGTATTTTTATTGATCCGGTAGAGATAAATTAAGTCGTTTTATCTTTATTTCAGTCGTATGATTGTGTAAGTTACTTGGTGTCTATTTTTGTTTGCTGACAGTTATAAATGACCTACAAATGTCTACAAAGTACTAGGATACATAATTTCCTGTTACAATTTTATTCAATAGATTTGAAAAGGTTATTCTTAAAGTCTATTTCGAACTACGAACAGTACAATGAAAGCTTAGATCTTTCCTGCACATTGCACTATTGAGTGCAAGCTTGCTCTTTCAAATTTTATTCACTCTTTTGTAGAAACTTCCCCGTGAAGTGATCTCGCACCTGTTCTAATGCCGTCAATGGGTTTCCAAGTCTTAACCAGCTGCCGCAGAGAGAAGTCAAGGGCAGTATTGTGACGGCGGCACAGTCAAGGTGAAATAGAACCACAGAGATCTTGTTGATATCTGACGGTTGGAGAGAAAGTCTGCATTCTGATCTGTCAGTACCAGGGAGTTGTCAGAAACTCCCTGGTCTTAAGTTCGTGAAACATCTTCGACGTGAGACAGTTTCATGGGAACATGCGACTTTTCTAACTTCGTAACGATGGTATCGCCTCGGTTACTTCGCAAGACTTGTTTTCCCTTGTTCGGGATCGTCCTGTTAATGTGGGCTATCCATGCGGCTTTACAATCGGGAACAATAAATACCGCTATTCTTGGTCCACTTCAACAGGACAGTAATTCAAACGGTGATGGTGGAGATACCATAAAACGGTGAGTTATCTTTCCACCTTTGACTTCATTTGAAGGTAGGCCTATACGTCGGAAAACATGAAAAGAAACATCTCAATAGTACAGTTAATTGAAAATAACTAAACTGAACATGTAAGTTAACTTTTACGTTGCCTCAAACACTTGAAATAGACACGTTATCCTGCAACGTTTCTTTGAAAAGGTTCCTATAACACCTCCCTGGTTTAGGCTAAGTTAATCAATGTTTACCGGTAAGTGCAATTTCGTTCGGGTGACATTTATAAGACTTGGTGTTTGGTTATTGTTTTGTATTCAATAGGCGAACTTTAACAAAACTTGCATTTCTACGATTAAACGCTCTACTTCGTTACTTGCAAGTTCTCACCAGCCTGTCTCTCATCGGTATTACCATTGGGTCTAAGCCCTATATTATGCAGTATGCATTGCCCATTCTATTTGTAAATTTTGTTTAACAGACACAACTGCTACAACCATTCTGTTAGAATAGCTTTCAAACAATTTTTAAGTTTTTCTCTATTTTCATTTAAGTTTCTGTTTAAGAGGCTAACTTTGATCCTGCCTTTCATCATGGGCGGCGATCACGTGGGGAGGGGAGACAGGGGGACATGTCCCCCCAATAGTTGAGAAATCGCCCATTGACTTTGATTTTTCACGCAGTAGATTAGTTGAAAATGCTGTCATGTCCCCTCCAATATTGAGAACAAATCGCCGCTCTTGCTTTTCAAACACGCTCAGCTTCAGTACTGGCTCAGCGGTACCGTAGTACTTCCATGGTAGTACCATTCGCATGGGTGTATTAATCACAAACATGGCGGCAGACTTCCAACACTCAGTCTGGGGTGCAAATTTCTGAGTTTGGGGGCAAAAATATGAAATTAATATAACCCAACTGCCCCGCAAGTGCCACCACAAAGGGACCCAACTTAGGGCCCCTTGAGTGGTACAGAGGAAACAGGGCCAGGCCATTCAGGGAGCGAGACCACAGGAAGTTGTGAAATAGGCTAATATGTACAAAATTGTTTGCATGAACAGAAGCATATGTCACTCAATACGCACTAAAGAGACCATCAAAATCACAGTTTTCTTATTTGTTTTCAATATATAAACCTAATTCGGACTAACGGTTAGTCGATTTCTCCCATGATGCAGCGGGTTGAGGGTAGGGAGGATGGTAAAGGTTACGTAATTCCACTCAGGCTGTCCTACGGAAAGTTTATACATTGACTTGAGACAATCAGCGGGAGTGATGGATGTGCGTAAATCGCGCCAAAACAGCATTTTTAAAGACATTTTGGGTAGACCTAAAGTCTAGAATTACAAGAATATATATTTTAGAGGTGGGAAAATGAATTTCATTCGTCCAACTCCCATTTTCATAACTTAATCCGTAGCTGAGGTATAAAATGTTGAAACTTACTCACTTTATTCGAAATAGTCCATTGCGCAATAATTTGTACTTCTTGTACAACCCACATAACCTACTTTTGTTTCCTTTTGGAATTAAGATGTTTATATGACCTTGAAACATTTACTGTTTCCTTGCATAGCAACGGTTGAACAAAGAGGACTTATAATAGCCGAGTCACCCTAAAACAATAAGGCAGTGATCACATTTTGGCACAAGGTGCAGTGGCTTTTGAAAAAAAAAGACTGTAATTTCAGTAGTACAAGATTGACAATCACAAATGTGCAATTTACCATTTTAAATGGAGTGAATAAGTTTCAAAATTTTATACCTCAGCTCAGGAATGTCTTGTGAAGATGGGAGTTGGACCATTTGGATGCATTTTTCAAGCTTTGTAATATGTATATATTGAAATTTTAGACATTAGGTACATTTTAAACTGTTTTGCTTTGTTGAAGTGACTCAATGTATTTAATTTTCATCTAATTCCGATTACTTTTATTACTCCTAGTATAGATGGGAAGGGGAGAAAATAATGGTTTCGCCCCCACGTTTTGGTTTGGTGGTCATGACCCCCACCCACAGCGATCTGCCTTACCGTCAAAATTGGGTATGATATATAATATTTTCTCTCTCTTAACACAAAATGAAACCAGTCTTATCAACATCTCCTATTTCCCTAATCATGAATCTGCTACGAATGGAGTAAAAGCAACGAAACCTCACTAGCTGATACCAAGGAAGATGTATAATCCGTACTCTCTAAATGCAAAAGAGTGAATTTCACTCTTCGACGATTGCCTCCAGTGACCACTCTCTGTTTCGAGTGGAATTCCACTCTGTCCGGAGTGGTAATTCACTCATTTGGAGTGAATTACCACCCTCAGCAGAGTGAAATTTTAACTCGAAGAAAGAGTGGTCACTGTAGGCAATCGTGGAAGAGTGAAATTCACTCTCTTACATTTAGAGAGTAATTAACAGAGAATTACTAGCCGCAACCTGTTGGCAAAGGCGTTCCCATACAGCATACTCCTGTACAGGTTTAATTGTATCACAGTGGCGTAGCTAGGATTTTTTGTTTGGGGGGCTCTGGGGGGCTAGAGTTTTTTTGTAGAAGGGCTCCCGTTTACTGTCTAAGCGGAGCGCCACCATAGTTGGCGCGGAGCGTCCAAAGAAAATTTGAAATTTTAATACATCCCAGATCGCCGGAAATGGCACTTGCCAGGCTTGATAGCAGCCACCAAGATATGCAATTTTGGAAAGTTTGATTATATTTTATTCTCAAACACATTAAGTTTGTCACAATTTATCCGAATTTGTTCAAAATTATTCAAAATTGGAGAGTTATCCCGATGGATTTCAGTGGATTGATTGGAATGGATATTTTCCACAGCCAGAGTCTATGAGTTGATTAGCCCAGTAGAGTGAATTTTTTTAGCCCAGGTCGCTAGTGAGGGCGCTTGGGGGTGCTACGATTTTGTGAGGGGCTGGCCCCCAAGCCTCCCAGTAGCTACGCCACTGTTGTGTCTTGACTCTACTGTAATTTTCAAGTTCGAACTTGAGGAATTTCCACCATTGCGCATATTGTGCACAAGTGACAGGTACAGTCAAAGCTAGCTATGTGAACTTCACATGCAATAAGTAAATTTTTATCATCCGGAAGGATCCGTGAGGTGAAATGTACTTGTCAAATTTTCTTCTGTGCTAATAGTCCTAAAGTTTGTTGTTGTTATTATAAAATTGTGGATGCCGCTGAAAATAATCATCATTGCTTTCCTGAATTTGAAGGTAATTAAACATTGTTAAGGAAATGATGGACTGCACATGTATTTGTACCTCATGGGATGTTAGATAATCAACTGTGCATTGTGTTCTGACATATTCATGTATATTTACCACAGAACAGGTCCCTATATCCTGCTCGGTGATATTCGAATAGGCCTATAGGCGTAGGAACCGGGGGGGGGGGGTACTGGGAGCTAAAAACCCCTAGTATGCTTCCGCCCCTCAATTCAAGGAAGAAGAACCCCTTATTTGTCAGTTTGTTCCGTCTGTAAAAATCTCAAAACTGTGCGGTAATTTTCCGTGGTAAACTTTGCCCTATATGTTGCACCAAATTGCATCTGAGGGCTCTCAAATATTCAAAAATTGGAGGGAACACCCCTCCCTTGGACCCCTCCTCCAGGACGGCGGTTCGAACCAACGTTCAGCACTTCAGTCGAGAACAGCTTCCTACTCCTGTGGTGTAATTTACTTATCACCAACCATTAACAGCCGTACTTTTCTCGCGAGCAAGGTAGGGGGCTCTCAACTGTCCGGAATTACCTGGGGAAACTCAGTGCAAGAATCTAAATTTGTGGTGAAGATGTTGGGGGTTACTGTCGGGATCATGGGCGGCGATCCCGGGGGGAGGGGATGGGGGATATATTCCATATGTAATTGGATAGGGGGATACTGTACACTATATCCATCCCTCATGAAATCAACCCGGCAGATTCGGAAACTCATGTAAAAATGTTAAATTAGTTATTGAGAAAACCTTTTTAAGGAAATACTTCTGACAGTTGTCATAGTATCACGTTGCAAAACCTGGAAAGGGCCACTTCCGGTGATACTGGGGTAGTTTTGGCCAAAATTTTCTTTGTACGCTCCCGCGCCAACTGATGGTGGCGCTCCGCTTAGATAGTGTCACTGACTATATCCATCCCCCACACTTTCAAAGACGGATAGCCTCCCATGGTCGGAATCGAAGAATCACACCAAATAAGAAAGCTGTAACTTTTTACTCCATTCGTCGTAGCTCCATGGTTTTTATTCTCCTCTGATCGACTTGAATAATTGAGAAAATGCTCTTCAGAGCTAGACGCACCTTTTACGACTGAAACGTGTCTTAGCAAGATGCAATAAAAAATTTTGCTCAATTTTTTTTCTTTACACCAGCCTCTGAAATGCCATCGAGAGAATATTAGTGGTTGTAATCGCTGCAATCCGAAGTGAGTGCTTCCATGCTGCAATGTAGGCGCGGTAGCTATCTCTTTAGGGGCTTTTAATGTTCCCTCCTGTTAATATTTACAGATACGAGAATCTTGAATAGGCGTCGACTGAATCAAAACAGTCGCACTAATATCACAGGCCGTTTTGACACATGAACGAAAAACAAAGAGGAGAAGCGGAGCCAGATAAATGTGAGAATACACAAACGACTAGTTAACGTAGGTTACGATAGAAATAGACTGAAGACGTTGAAGAAGAGGACATTCTCAGACAGAGGGTAACTATGAAATAACCACCGTCGATTTCATACAACATAGGGGTCAAATGTTCAAGGTATCTAGAATTAATCTTAAACTGGGTGAAAAAGTTTAATTAAATTCAAATTTCAATGAAGAAAAAGTACAATTGTTTATAAATTTCACAGTTCACTAAGACCTAAGTTAGCACACTAGGTAATGTATCTAGAGTGTACTGACTCCTGCCTGACAACACTACAGCGTAATTGCAAACTTTAACCCGCTTTTCCATTTACAGCGTTATATTATTGGCGTCATATAATAGACCTCACTGTTATTACAGGTGAGATTTACGGTCACTCGCTTTTGCAAACGTGTAACTACAAGGAAATCCAGGGTATTTTACATCACGTCAATTAAGAGTGAAACATGGGAATGTGTTTATAAATGTCACAACGTTATAAATCTAAGAGCTTGCCTGAAGGGATGCACACGAAATTATAGAAAACAGGCCAACAATTTCCAGGTTGGAACATGGAGTTACCAACTTCATGCTTTGCACGTAGTAGCAGCTTTTTATGCATGGCCCAACGGCTGTACTTGTTTTGTTTTTGTCGCGCAGATAAATACAGCACTATCTTTGGTAACCCGGTTGAAATCTGGCCAGACCCAGGCAGCCAGGGAGATGTTATTTGATCTTTTACGGCAGGTTTTCCCTGACAGCCTGATCACATCATCAGACGCTTCAAATTTAAACTAACCCCGCGGAGCGGACTCCGTTTGCTCAGCTCCTTAGCTTCCCAAACCATTGAACAAGGAATATGCCGTACAGCCTGCTACGCAGGCAAATTTAAACTAGGCTATCACGACGTTTTACTGCTCAGCACGTAGTTGCTGATTTGCATGAATTGGCAACTTGGGCGCGCATACTTCACCCTTCATCGATCCGAAATGCGCTGTTTTGGCCTTAATATCGTACCCCATATAGCGATCTTTGACACTCCGTGAGACTACGAATACATACACAATAGGCTACTAGGAAAATGCATTGTGACGTATATGAAGACCTAAGTCTTGAACCCTTGTCAAAATCACCTAACTTCATGGTCAACCGAATCAAGAAATCGGGGCAATCAGTGTAAATCTTACTCTGCCAATGACGTTTGATATGAGCGAGACTTATCTGTGGAGAAAACTGGCGCCTAAGTAGAACCATTGTTTCCTCATACTTGGATATCCAGTTATGGTGGGTATAGAACTTCAACCACGATAGCGCCAAAATCGTATTTGTGGATGGGTTCCGGATATCATTTCTTTGCAACTGATAAACCGTTATGTTTTTATGAAGGTGCGTGTGATGGATCACACGAAATTGGGCTAACAGTTGCACCAATTTTAAACTATGCTCACTTCCCCCTTCCAGACAGTTAATGGGGCTTATTGAGTTTTTGATTTTTTTCACACCTGGTGAGTTTTACTCACATCTTGGTGGTATATGGTCAAGCTAAGAGATTTTGCACATCTTACATACAACTGCACTGGCAATGATAGGGTAATTAATGATTTAAATCATTTATTAAAAATTTGTGACCCTTTTACCATTACCATTAGGTATTAATCATATGCAACCCCTCTACAATTTCTCACATTTTCGGTAACTATAGGAAGTGATACATGAGCAATGAGACTAATTAAAACATTCATACAATGGTGTCCTTCAAACTCATCACAAAATAGTTGATATCAACTCACTGAGCACCTTTAAAATTTCCCCAAGTAAGTACTTATAAATATACTTCTAAAAGCAACAGTCTGGGCATCTCCCAAAGTCCTGGTCGTATCATGTAGCTTAATTGTCCATGACCTTGTTCTGCTGAGTACACTGCTGTGTGATGGAGGCTATACTACTATGCATCTCACATTTCAATGCTCTGCACATATCACGTCGATGAAAGTGTAATCACTTATAATGATTTCAAATACCCAGGCGTTACATGAAATGTGTTTCCGATGATGTCAGTAAAAGCTATAAGCTACTTTAAAGAGTGTTTTGTAAGCGCAAATTTCAATTTTAAAAGTCATTTTATGTTCTAGTGGCAAGTGTAAAGCGATTACGGCAGAGCATTGCACGGAGTTTCCTAAATGCTAAATTCTATACCATTTTCGAAGCAAATGACCCTTGGCCTTTAAATTACACATAGGCCTCATCCCGTAGACTATAGAGTTTTTAATGTAATATTGTCTCACACTGCATGTCTCCAACTTATGATTAAGTAATATTAAATCATTGCAAGCACAAACGATGCAAAATGCTCTACGAATCGACTTTTCGTTTTCTGAAAGGGCTGTGTTTCCCTAAGTCGCAAATGACCCTTGACCTTAAAATGATATGCCCTATAGTTTAAGTACCGTAATGTTACCTATCGCATGTCTCCAACTTCAAGTGTTACATAATATCAAAATTATTAAAAACATGCACGAACTATTCAAAACTCCATGAGCAGATTTTTCAAATATTACAATAACAAAGTAAAAAGTATTCTGAGCAAGCTAGGCTGTATTTCCTCAAATTTTATGTGTCTCAAGGCAAAAGACCCTTGGCCTTAAAATGACATATTGAGCTAGGCTGTATTTTCGAAACGTTTACGTGTCTCGACGCAAATGACCCATGGCCTTAAGATGACCTATTAATCCTTAATATTGTTACACATCACATGTATACAACTTACTTTTACGTAATGTATAAATTATTACAAGCACGAACTATTCCAAAGGCCTTATGAGTTTGACCTTTCATGCATCTGAAGGGACTGTTTCTGCTACCCATATATATCACTCGATCTGTTTTATATGTCAACACAATCCAACAATGAGCAGTATCCGTTAGCATGTAATTGCATGAGTTGCCATCATAATGTTTGCGGAAAATATCGTTGAAATGTCATGAACTCGAAAGACATTCAATCCAGGGTTTGGCGAGTCTTCGACTCGTGAGGTTTTATCTGCGGTTAAAACCGCGGTTTTGTCCGTCTGTTTCTCAGGTGTGTGTCCTATCAGAAACATCGTAACCATGACAGATTCATTCAGAAAAGCAGTGGTACGTTTTCTTCACACTTGACAGTTAGAAATTCAAGTGTTACAGTTTCTTGTATGAAACGACTGTTTAGCTAAAATAGTTGTAACAGGATAAAAAAACATGACATAATATTTTGGTTTTATATATATATATATATATATATATATATATATATATATATATATATATATATATATATATATATATATGGGTAATTCCATAAATTAGGGGGCCAATGGTAAAAAGACACTTTCAAAGGATACTGCCATGAAAGCTTCATTCATATGGTTGTACTTGTGTTTTCATTTTGTCACTACCATTTAGGGTAATTATATAATTATGACAAAATTTGTGTCATGGGAATAAATCTTTCCAATTTCGATGAAAAATGAGCTAAAAATAGCCATTTTAGGCCAAAAATTGTGACATTTAAAGTTACTTCTTCAAGATATCGATTTTCTCTTGTTTTTAGGCTTAATTTGTATAATTTTTAACATGAAATTGTTTATAACATATGAATTGTGACAACAAAGCACATAAAAAAAATGTTGACCTTTTGTCAATTGGAGGAGTTTGACCAGAAAGGTTTCACGTGTAAACTTTGGTGTCCCCCTTTACACGTGAAACATTCTTACCCATTTCCCAGTAATATTGTTCTTATTAAGTGATGTAATCCTCCTGAGAAGTTTGTAGATTGTTGAGGCCTGGGTACTGCTTCATGGAGTAAACAATGTAGAGTGAAATTCTGACAGAAAATAAAAAGACAAGGCCATTTTCAATTTTGAAGACTAGTTTGGTGTCCCCTGAAAAATTTACGTTGTGAAACTTGGCAGTTGAAACAAACTTATTTGCCATAGTTCCTATTTTGAAATATCTTGTGAAATTTAACTTTTTAATATTGTGTTTGACCTGCACTTAGTAAAATTGTGCTGACAGTTTTAAAAATTTGAAATATCAGGAAATATATTTTGGTGTCCCCTCTATCTTGTTTACACGTGAAACACATGTTTTTGAACCACGAAATTGAGATAAAACCATGAATTGAGAAATAAATGACGTTTTAGCTTCAAATTATTCAAATTATCTAAATAAAACACTTACATGCTATGAAACAGACCCATTTATGGTTTTAATGTGATAAAAGTATTTTGGTGTCCCCATTTACATGTGAAACACACATTTTTCCGAATAAAAGGCAATGTTGAGAACGTAAATAATTCCTGCACCCATGACTGGAACTTACTCCTCATCAGTTTCAAAGAAATAATAGTATAAGACGTATCAAAATGTTGTGTCACCAGTAAAAGCATAAATGATGGATTTAGGGACAAAAATGTCATGTCACAGGTTGGCATCCAAATAAATGGAACCACCCATATATAGGAATAAGGATTTGGGGTGCTCCCTTCTACCCCTTGAAAATTTTTGAAATATTAGGTGTCGTCATGCAATCTGGTGCCACATATGCTACCTTTTTGAAGTAAAATTTGTGTTAAATAATTTACGTATTTTTAGGAACTAAAAAAAAAAAATCGGCATCCGTGAGGGGGGGGCATGGCCCAATGCCCCCTCCCTGCGTACGCTACTGACTGAACTGTATGTAACTCGAGTGTTTTGCCTGTAATGGTAACGTTGTGTCTAGACTAGAAATTCTCGAGTAAGTAAAGGGCGTATGCACAGTTAATTAGCGTTGTATTGAGTGAACAAGTATACAGTGGTCTTGAATAAGACTAAGTCATTTGCGACCCGCCTTCTCACACTCGTTACAGCTCCACAAACGAAAATCGATTGCCTCTGGCCACCAATGTGGGTTGCACGCCTTACTGAAGGGAGTCTCGAAAAAATTCAGTCAAACACGTACCTCGCAACATGCAAATGAGAAGAAACCCCAACGCATATCAGTTTGGTAAGAAGGGCCTTGACGGCTTGACGAGCAATCGAGAAGAGCGAATGAAATCATTGTATTTCTGTCACTTTTAAAGCGGCACATTGAGTTGATTTTGATGATTTTGTGAGGATTTTGAAGGGTACTACCGCATGACAATGCTTATAATTAGCATAATTAGTCCAGTTTCACATCCAACACTTATGCAAAAACTAAAAATTTGGAGTTTTTGGCCCCTTGCTTGTAATGGTCATGTGCAATTATGATACACACTAATGTGAAAAAGTGTCTGGTCACGAATTTTTGAAAACCAAATTGAATCGTTAATCACTCATGAAGTGTTTATTTGCACGTAGGGTATGGGGATTGCCTCAGTTTGACCATTTGTTACAAGTAAGTAAAGAAAACTGATAGGTTTGGAAAAATTTAGTAAATTTCACGAACCAACTCAAAGTACCTCTTTAAGTATTGCATGAGATTATAACCCATGGCGAAAGATTAATTTAAAACCTTGGTAACTTGTTTCATTTTTGCTTCATTTATATTGAAATATTGAGAGGGGAATTGAACATTACAGGATGAAATCTATCTATGCTAAACACAGTTAGGAACAAAAGTAGAGAAAGACAGAAATAACAAATTTAAGATTATAGCATTTCTAAGAAGCACTGTTGCCTTCCCAGAATGTAGGTGCAATGTATATTAGAAGTATTCGTGTTTTTTCAATGGTCATCATTTGGCAAAACATGAAAACAATAAGGGTATCATCCATGCAGTAAAAGAACATTGCTATAGTAACCTCGACCTAAACTTATAGACATCAAAGGGTGTTAAAACAGTTGAATATTTCCTGAATTGCTGAAATGTGACCTTTAGGACTCATTTAATGTAGGCTATATTTTTGTTGAGAAATACAGCTTTTGTTAA
The DNA here is from genome assembly GCA_029531755.1 of Holothuria leucospilota. Classification (NCBI taxonomy): domain Eukaryota; kingdom Metazoa; phylum Echinodermata; class Holothuroidea; order Aspidochirotida; family Holothuriidae; genus Holothuria; species Holothuria leucospilota. Next base: position 10,987,580 of record CM055969.1, on the reverse strand, counting down.
GATGCGTATTGCGCATGAGTTCATATCAGTAGAAGTAAGGCTTGCTCAGGGGGCGGGGGGGGGGGCTGCCGATGTTTCCAGATCCCCGCCTCATACGCATATGACAACATATAAACCTGTCAAAACATATAAGCCTACCGCCAAAATGTCGAGAGGGTACGTATAGGGTACGTATAGCTCCATGTCTGAACCATGCTCGAAACGAATGAACATTTCAAGAAATTCTGACTGTGTAAAGATCTTGTTGTTATGTTGAAAAGTGGTTTATCTTTATCGAATCGGATAGGTATCGGTTTGGTATCTGCAACTGAAGTTATAAAATTAGTGAGGCCCTTTCACACAAGGCGAATCAACGCGCCCCGATACTACACGATAAAATTGAGTTGGGATGATTTCAACTATCACTCACTTGTCGACAAGCGATATTTCGTATGGCCGAATCATAAGATAGAATTGCCTTTTTTAGACCACATAACTTATCGGGCATTTGCCTACGTAGCAAGTTGTAAGGCATATTCCTTAAACAGGGGCTGAGCCAACAAAGTCCGCTCTGCGGAGTGCGGGGTAATTGGGCATCGGAATATCGCTGAGAGATGAAGAAAAAGAAGCCCTTCCTGCAGGCCCGTAGTCAAGGGGGGGCAGGGGGCGAATCCACCCTGAAATTTTTTGGCCCCCCTAGAGAGTTTGAATCTTACCATTGACTTAATACATTTGTACACATTTGGTCCCCCTGAAAAATTTTCGGCCCCCGGAAAAATTTTTGCCCCCCAGGCCTACAGTACCTTGTCTGGCTACGGGCCTGCCGTCCTGGCAACATTTCATGCCGTCGTATCGTATCGCGGACAGTGTGAAAGGGACCAACCTATATGACCGGTTATCAGCCTGAACCGACATCAGAGTATTGTCCCAGCAGCTTGGCGGTTTAGCCTTCTAAACCATTGTCATGACAAGTTCCCAACGTTACCTCAAACGATATCGGTTCACACAAAGAAAAAACATTAAATTCCAAAAGCTAAAAGAAAACAGGATTATGTTCTCAATTTTCAAGTTATGTCTTCACATATTTCTGTAGCTTACAATGTGTGAACTAGAGCTTCAAGTATGTTGAGCGGCCTGTAGTGCAGACGTAGTGTAGGAATTAAATATCGCCAAAAATCTCAGAACTTCTTTTCAGACAAATCGGATGTCGGTATGCAACTTTAAATTAAAAAGCTTTATAGGATAGTAATCTCAATGGAAACCAAATCGTAAAATATCCAAGGGTAGATAGGATTATGGGAGTTTGGATCATTGGCTAAGGTCAAAGATCACCGCAAAAATACTGATCCTTGTTTCATAGGATTTTGTGCTACTCGTAAAACGAACTCCCTGTAGTGAAACATTGGTCTCTGAGCATGTGAATGAATATATTGAAACCGTTTTCATGTCACAAAAGGTGTTTTCATATTTCGTCAGTCTGTTTGGTTTCCCCAGGGAGCTGCCGGTGTCAATGGCGGCTCCCTGGTTTCCCAGGGAAACATACGCAACTGTGAATTTCCCCAAACTCAGTTATCTGGATTTAGGTCGATCTGAAACCGACATTCAGTTTTTAGGTCAGGGCTGTGACTATGTTCAGGCAAGGAGGTTATGTGCGCTTGGTCGTCGTTTACTTCAAGGAAGAGCCACTAGGCAGGTAATTAATGCGAGCTTAACTTGTATTTTTGAGCCGATAGTATATGACAGGGGTTCACAAGTGTTTCGGGCCGCAGTCCACTTTTACTTGAATTTTTGCTTTCATTTTTTTTTAGTAGTCGGGACTTCGTTCAGCTCCTTGTTTTCGTATTAAAATTTTGGGTTTATCGAATCTTTCACGGGCCATTTTAGTGCACGTCGGGCAGCCACTTGAAAACCTAGGGCCTAAATTTTCAAGAAGCGGCCCGTGGGCCATTTGCGGCCTCGACGTCTAATAATGCGGCCTGCGAAAGATTCGAGGAGCCAGAACATTTTTATACATGGACTCTACTGAGTGCATTCTAGAGCATTTGGATACCACATTTGCCGCCATACAGGCCAACTGGTGATTCTCACATGGTGGACGCAAAAGTCTAGTTAGTATGCTTTAAGTGGGATTTGATCCAATCCAAAGCATTTAGGATGCCAAAGTTTCTCCCGTACTGGTGACCCACGCATGGTAGAAGTAGAGTTCTTACTACAAACTTGTGTTTTAAGGATGCAATTTCCTACAATCGAGTTCGGTTGGGATACCAAATTTTCTCCTTATACTGGCTACACAAGCCTGGGAGACGAGGAGCCACGGTGGCAACTTTGTGCTGTAGACTGCGATTTCCTGCCATCAAGAGAGTTTAAAATATCACATTTTCTCACCACATCCCCAACCTTGATGCGGCCGAGGTCGGTTGTGATATCTAGGTTTCGATTCCGTAAGGCACCCTGGTTGAGAAACCACCAGCCAAAATTAGGAATCCCTAGAATCGTCACTGCCTGTTGTGCATATACTTTCGGAGCTCTTGTATGTGTGGGCTTTGCTCTGAAAAATAAGCTACTTTCTCCCATGGATCCGTAGCTCCATGTTCCTCAAAGCCAGGATTCGACCCTGGTGACTACTAAAACAGTGATAAAGCAGAAACTCAAGGAAATGTGGCCCGCTGCCGAAAACACTTGAGAAACCCTGACCTAAGGAGTATGGCATAGCAGGGCTGTATCCGAGTTCACCTAACCCGATTTTGAGCCAATTCTGAGTCCAGTGGCCACTATTCTGGGTCCATTACGAGTCCATTACCCTCTGATTCAGAGCCAATTCCGATTCCATGGAGGTCCCCTAATTCCGGGCCAATTCCGAGTCCAGCAATATGACAATGTACCATCTATGACATTTTTTGTACTATTTTGCAGTTACACCCTATTAAAGGAGTTTTTAGGAGTCAATTTTATACCCTGGCTCACCCTGCAATTTAGTTCACCGTATGTGAACATTCATGTGTTGAACTGTGCACCAATAACAATTTAGCCTTAAGTAACATTTATGAGACTTTTCATTTTTGTGGACTCGGCCGGAATCGGTTCCGAGGCCGAGTCCAGCTGCAGCTCATCCGGGTCACTTCCAAATTCCGGGACCTCCCTTCCGGGTCAATTCCGTGTCCGACTCGAGTCCGCAATCGAGTCCGAGTCCGGACTCGGAAGTTACAGCCCTTTGGCATAGTAAAAATTAATAGCATATGCTAATATTATCTGAGGCTTAGCTCCTCTGGACGGAATTGGCCTTCCTGAAGACCCATTTGATGTTGTTCGTTTACAAAAAGGATGAACGTGTTCATTAAGTAACGTGGTTATATAGCTCCTGTAGTGTATTGTACCAAGGAGTTGTTGTTTAGACAACAACTCCCTGATTGTACTCAAATTTCCCTTGAGTTCACTTACATGTAATACTTAAATACTCAAGTATAGAGCCCTGATAGGACACAAATTATGCCCACAACAGTTTACACTTGGCTGTGGGACTGTGGAGGGAGGGGGGACGTAGGTAGCTTTGCCCCGGGCGCAAAGTTTTGGGCGACAACAAACACGATGTTTTGTACCACAGAGTTCAAGTGAGACTGATTTTACGTTCAAGCACAAAGATGATTTTTTATCGTGTATGGTTCAGTCAGTGGCAGATCTAGCGGGGGAGGGGGTTGCCCCCTAAAATTCTTATAGCAAATTAAAAGGCAGTAGTGCATTCCACTGGTTGTAGATCTCAAGAGAAAGGCTATTCCCTTTTATGGGTCAAACTGCTTAAAAATGCTTTTGTTACAATGTTACCCCCAAACCTACTCCTAAGGAATAAAAAGCTTCGCCCCGTATTTCGCCCGTAGAAATAAGTTCGGGATAAGCCACTGTCTACGTTGTAAATAAGCAAACCAATGTATTAAGCTGGTTAATATGTTCTCTAAAGCAAAAATACTTCCTGTTATTTCAATACCCACATTGCGTCGAAATTACCCTTTTCTTTTGTAAGGATAATTTGAAAACTTTCCACACTGCGGGGGGCGGGGGTGGGGTGGGGTGTGCAACCATGAAGCTTTACTGCATAATTGATGGGGAACTATTCCCGTAGATCTTAACCTTGTCCCTCACCCCTACCCCTCTGTACTTAAAAGTACAGAGCTAGGCTCTTCGTTCACATTAGAAATGGCTTCTACTTGAAATGCATTTGATTTTGAATTTATAATGGCTCATATAAACAACACTTTCTCGCTACGATTCTTGAATATACCCGAATTACTTCATGTAGAACAGCTTGAGAAGAGGCCTTTGTTCCAAAGCCCCATGCAACCCCATTCACTCCTCCCGTTCAGATCATGACCCCCTGCACGACCGATAGTCTGAGTTAAAGAGCAAAAACAAGCACCCCAAACTTATCTTAAAACACCAGCTAAATCTTACAAATCTCTTTTCATTTCCCTTTCAAGTATCTTCCATGCTTCTGTACAAAACTACTGGATATTATTAAAGGTTAATCAAGAAGTGTCATATTTCTGCATGATTTAAGCAATTCAGTACAAAAATTGTCACGTGATTTGAAAAGGCCATTCATGAATTTACATACCAGGATACTAATTCAATTTGCTAAGGGGTTGAATTCAGTTTTGCTTAAAACTTCTATGGTTTAATATTGATATGTTAAATGCGCATCAAATGCCATTTGAAGATTTGAAAATGCTTGATTCGAATTCCCACACTTTTGTAAATATCCCATGCTTCCTAGTCTTTGTTCCTTGGTCTCCCGTCCGGGTGTATTCCTTGGACGCAACCAGGACCCCTTAAAGCGGGTCCCTAACCTCACACCGTCACTGGGTATGCACTCACACATACAATTGTTCTGTGGGAAAAGGCGAACTCAATAACTTTGCTGACATTATTTGCCGTCCCCTGCCCCCATACCCCCCCCCCCAAATAAAAATGAGTCCTGAATCCACCTTTGTCTATATATACCGTACTGAGGGCTCAGTTCCTGCATGACCTACATATTCTGTTTCTAAACTATACAGCTATCCCAACTTTCATTTCAAATGCGTGCAAGGCCGCCTGCCTGCGAAATTCTATTCTTTTTAACATAACATTTGACAGGGGCATCTCTGTTAAACACGTTACACTATCTGACTGTTCTTTAATTTCTTCTATTCGAAATGTTGAAAGTGACAGCAAATCAATCTTTCTGTGGGTTTCACGGTGTTTTTCACCCGCAGAAGTTTTGCTATGTCTGCGTGCGAACTTAACCTAATAATCCATAGCTAATAGGTTTACCAGATCAATGTCTATGACATATAGGGACATATACATTACTGATTCATAAAGGGTAATGGAATGGATTTCTCGTTTATCAAAATGTATCTCGGTCTTGTCTTGCCCCTGGTCTCTCTGTGTCATTAATCTTTGATGACTGCAGACCGCCTTGTACGTGCTTTCTGCCTTTGGCAGTTTCATGTAAAATACTGGTATGTCGGCATGTAAAACCTTAGACATCATGTACTACCATGTACGGTAATCACTAATGGGCCGAAATGCCTACACGGGAACGAAGTTTTGTACTCTAGCCAATAAATACGAATACCCTGACGTTGGCTATTCTCAGTCACATCCCATTCACGTAGAATACACGGGACGAACAGAATGGAATGCTTAATTTATAGAACATTTCAAAACATTACAAAAGCACGGAGGCGATTGGCGACTTGCCCCCACAACAGCAAAAATTTGCCCCCAGAAAGTCTTTGAGGAGGGCAGAAAAAAAACAAATGTCCTGAAAATGAACGTTCTTCCCTCCTAAAGAATTTCCCATCAAAACAAAACACCCCATGTACCCCAAAATTGCCCCATAAACCTTTTGTAGAAGGGGTGGGACGATTTTTCCAAACCATTTGCAAAAGAGTCCGTCTGAAAAATTCAAATTTACACCCTGATTCTGAGTCTGTGTTCAGATTTGACGAACTGCCATGCTTATAGCAGTTACGTGGTGCGTCGGTCATTGTAATTTCAATGCAAAAGAACAGGGCTGTATCCGAGTCCAGCTCACCCGACCCGGGCCAATTCCGATTCCAGTGACCACCATTCCGGGCCATCTCCGAGCCCAGTACCCTCTGTTGCAACTCCCTGCCAATTCCGAGCCAACTCCGAGTCTGGCCATTTTGACAAAGTAGCGTCTTGTACAAATTGCTTCTTGTACTATTGTGCAATAACACTTCATTTAAAGGAACATTTTTAGTTGAGTCAATTTGATACTCTGGTTCACCCTGTAATTTAGTTGGCTTTCTTTGGTCATTCATTTAGCCTATTAAACTGTGCACCAACTATAATGTAGCCTTATGAAACATTCACTTTTGTGACTTCGCTCTGAAATCCGCTCCGAGTCTGAGTCCAGATGCAGCCCATTCCGGGCCTGCTCCGATTCTGGGAACTCCCATTCCGAGCCATTTTCAGAGTCCGGCGGAAAACGGACTCGAGTCCGGAATCGAGTCTGAGTCCTGACTCGGATGTTACAGCCCCGCAAACGAAACAAACAAAACTACGTATTCATCGAAGGATGGGTGCAAAAAAATTAAAAGGCGTGTCTTCAAATATTTCTTCAGATTTGAGAAGCCTACTTCTTCCCACCTATTGCAGTCATGTCAGGGTGTTGCAATTCTACTCTCTCAAAATCATCTAGTCAATTAGGGCACGAACCGGAATCTTGTCAAATAGTTGACAGGATTTGTTTCAAAATTTACTAGAAATGGTTCAAAAATGAAACTATTCGTTTCATTTTATGTGCCGAATCTAGTCAAAGATGTGACAAGATTCCGGTTCGTACCCCTATTGATTAGATTCTATTCAAATTTGACTAGGACATTTTTAGAGTGTAGTGCCATCCCTCCACTTCCAGATCCACAGCAAACTCTACGCAGATCTATAATTTTGAAGCTGCTGTAACTTCCCAGTTTGTTTCTTTAGCATTCAGTTGTTGTGTCCTGACATAATTCCTACCATCCCTCTTAAGTGAATTTGCTGCTAGTGCTATAGTTGCTCTAGATCATGAACATCCTCAGAAAAAAATTAGGGGGGCAAAACTTTTAATTGATCAAATCAGGGGAAATTTTTACTCCCAGAAAGAGCTTAATTGCTAAATGTTGGCGCCTTTTACAGGGGTGTAGACAGGAATTTGCCAAAGGGGGCGAAACCTGTAGGGAAAGTATCTGAGAGTAGTGCCACCATAGTTTGGCGCGAAGCGCCAAGAAAATTTTGGCCGAAATGCCTCCCAGATCGGTGAAAATGGCACTTTCCAGGCCTTGTGAGTTGCATCTAATCATTTTCTGTTTTGAAAGCTTATTTTCTGGAAATTCTCTAGCGATATCATCTGAAAAAAGGCCCAGACTTGAACGCCGCTAGACAGGCTAAGTCTGTCTTTGAAGAGACGACAACACCATTGAGAATCTCCGTTTGTTTAACACGCAGACCCCCCACATAAATTCGTTGGAGCGTCTTAGCTTTGACAGCGTATGCACAAATGCCCGAATCCGGGGTAGAAACAGTTTCCGGGCATTTGCTGCCTGCTTGGAAGATACGTTTGTTACATTCAAGTTGTGACTAATTTGGCAGCAGAACATTTTCTGCCCAAAGAGCTTTTTATGTTTGTTTCATGCTATCTTCAGAGGCTCCGATCTGTACTTGCTTGCAAGTACAAACCGCCTAGTTCTCCATGGGCCTACCTAGTACTTGAGAAATTAGTACAGGGTGAGAGATTACATGCTGTATCAGGGTTGACAACTGACGTTGTCACTGCCGTTTTCTAGTAAAGTTGTCAGTGAAAATCTCGATTGACATTGAAATGAACGTTGATAATCTGGCAGTGAACAGGCACGTAGCCGGGGGGGGGGGTGCACGGGGGCACGTTCCCCCAAATTTTTCAATAAAAGGTCTTGCACTGAAGGTGGAAAAATTTATTACGGGACCAGCATTTTTGGAATACAAATATAAGCAGAAAAAATGGAAAATCTCGCACCATTTTGCATCTAGAGTCCTTGAAATAGGCAAAAATTTTCAAAGGGAAGTTGGCCTCTCCCCTTAGACCCTCGCTCAGGCCGGCGAAACTCCAACATCGATGTGCCCCTCCCCCTACAAATTGGTTATTCTGGCTACGGGTCTGGCATTGAATGAAGAATACAAACGTAGTTAATAGGCCTACAGTGAAATTTGAACATATTTCATTATACATCAACATATTTATTTGTGACCTTATCTAAAGAGGTAGGCCTATTACTGTAGTATTTTATGACCTCATTCGGAAACTGGCAACGAAAAGGAAAGTTTTGGCATTTTGGGGGCAAGAATTTGGGGAGTCAGACTTCACTAACTTTGTGCTGTCTGTTTAGTTCACTGTATCCACGATAACAGGAAGAGAGTATCACACTCGTCCCACGAGACGTACAGTATCAATTCGGGAAATAATTGTAGCATAAGATGGCGATCAATTTTGATTAATCAAACGTGTGCCCCAGGGAAATGTATATTCAGGCATTAAAAATTTGGTAACTGTGGAAAATATATGCACATTAATTCTACAGGCTTGACGTTGAGATGAGAAGTCGCAAACACTGTCAATACATGCCAACACGTCGGGTCGACTGTTTGCTTGGATTGTGTCGTTAAGTGTACGCCGTCGACAGTAAAAACGTCTGAACTCAAAATAAGTCGGATGATAGCTAACGGTTTAACAGAACCTTTCATTTCTAAGACTGTAGGTTGCCGACCCATATGCGATAGCTACAACTCTCCCACGGGCGCTGCAGATGGGAATAAAAATGTAAACAAAAGGGTTAATAAAGACTTGCATAAAAGTTCATAGTTCCTATTAAAAGAGAAGGAATGAAAACGTGTAGGGGAAAACGCGCTCCAATGTATACATAGTGTCAGCTTCATATGATGTAGTGGGAATGATATCGATTTACGGGGTTGTGATTTTGAAACAGACACGTACTTTCACGCATATTGTTGATACGTGACATTAAGGCCTCGCTTGTTCAATTCCTTCGAAAAGTTCAAATAACAGATGTAGCCTACTTGCGAACTTAAGAAAGACACTCGTACAAAAATACGAGAAAACAGAATAAGGTCAACTTTGATATTTCATATATTTGGCGCGAAAAAACTGCTCATTAATTGACATGTACTTGTAACAATGGTTAATTCGATGTATCTTTTGCATGCACCATTAAGGAGGCGCCGACTTAGGATATGTGCATTTATGATAAATTTCTAGTTGCGCCAAACGCCTTCATTTCTTATGGATGGCGTAGTAGTTCCACAGACGCGGATCCAGGGGCCTTTTTCGGCACTACTTACTTTTTCGAGATGACCCCAAAGCTGCATTAGACTATATAGTTTATGTATACATGCTTTGATTACAAGATACCCGGAAATACCATTAAACAGTGTATAATTTCATTATTTTTACCTGGACCTCCCCCTAATCGAGGCTTCGTGCATTTGACGCTCTCAGGTTCGAATTTGTCTTAACGGAATTAGCGCCCTCCTTGTAAAATCCAGGACCCGCCCCTGTTCCACGTTGCATCTGGAGCTATAGGCTATACTAACACCAGGTTTTTGTACAACAAACATATGATAATACTGTAGCCTACATAATTCTTGCAGAAACGGTGTCAAAGATGTTTACCAAGGTGTCTCAGCATCTGTTCTCTGGAAAACAAGCATATCAAAATAATATTTTGGTCTTGTCGTCAAGGAAAAAACCGGAGGGTCCCTGCTTCGGTTGTGTGTTCTAATTTCTCTGCACGTGCGGAAATGATTGACTGTGACGGGCATATCTCATGAATCATACTTCATCATTACGAGATAAATGTGGGGTTGTCACGTCACGTATCAACTCCGTGACATTCGGGACAGGTGGGCATTTATCATATTCGAGTCACCGTTGTCACTCTAACATGCAGCAAAATTCATGTTGATGTGGCGGAAATAATTTATATGTAACCAGATATAATAATACACGGTTGCAAGGAAATGGCGACGAATCTGGTGGGATGATCACCACAGGGTCGTATCGGTGCAGTTCTTGTTTGATACGGTTTGAATTCGGATAGAGCAGTCAACATGCTAAGTTTCAGTGTTTGCCCCAGATAATCGGGCTAGGAATAACATTCATCTTGAGGACTGCTTTAGTACTTCAGATAACTTAGATAGGGCGCCACCAATTCAGGAAAATTTTCCTGCGACAAAATGTTAACCCACAAATATAATCCCTTAAAAGTTTTGGTTGCTATGAAGAACGTATTACAAATATGTGCTCAATTTGTGATATTTACTTTTAGTAAACAAACTGAAGTACTCATCATGCAAAAGTGAAGAAAACTGAAAGTTTTTTGAGCACGCTTTGCATTATTCTCTTGTGTAAAGTGGCTTTTTGTAGCGAACTACCGGTATCAAAGCAGGAACCACCAACCTATTATAAAAGTCTCACTTTCTCAAAATATCAACGTTCAATACACCAATTTGAAAACAGAATGAAAGACCGACTTGAGCTTTTCCATGTAAGGGATGGGTTGTACCTGTTGAGAACTGTTAAGACAGTTTGGGGATATAGAAATAGTGCTGGGAAGGGTATGTGGGTGTACATCACTTGCAGTTCTTGATCTAGAAGTACGACAGATTGGACCTCAAATCTTAAATTGTCATGGAGACGATATGCTGGTAAAACTATGTAAGGGACTATTGGCTTTCTCCGCCCCTTGGTAAACATCCTTACGTAAATAAAGGCTTTGCATGAACAAGCCTAATATCGAGAATTATTAGGTTGAAACTGCCACACACTATGCCTGTGGTTCTCCACATCCTCTGCCTTCTTTTTTCTCTCTCGTTTTTTTTTTCGACAAACGACGGTGTAAATTTGACATTAGCCTGTAGCTCCTCTTAATAATGTCCTTGAATTTGGAATCGTATGCCTGTAAACAGTTAAAATATTGACTTAGTGTTGTGTTACATTGTATTGCATAGTATTGTATAGTATTGTATTGTGTTGTGTTGTACGTGTTGTGTTGTATTGTATTGCAATAATGCAGTTTGCAATGTGGTGTTTTGTATCGCACTGTTTTGTTTTATATTGAAGAGTAACTTCCAAGTTATTAAAAGGAGAATAGAATTTTACTTACATGTGATAATGTTATCCCCCAAACTGAAGATACTTCTGTCCAAATTATTCTCATTTGGGAGATTATATTTGTTTTGGAAAATTAATTTCAAGGGTAGTTATTTTTTATTTTTTCTTATATGTGGGTTATAGTTCAACAATACATAGGCTAAGCTTGCATTCAAAGATTGTGGGGAAAAATATATATTTTCCCACTAAGGAACTTTGAAACTTGTAAATGAATTCATGAGTGTTTGGCTGTCTTTTTGCCCTGATAGCAGCCCACAGTTCTTGCTGTGCATAGGCTAGATTTGGGTTTGTAGTTCAAAGTCACCATATATTGAATCATTTCACCTTTTCTTGTGGAATAACTGTTGTATAGAGAGCGTGGTACCCCGCGGAGTAGACTTTGCTTGTTCAGCCCCTCTTTACACTGTAAAAACACCTGGGCCAATTTGACCGTAAATTGGGTCGGGAGGGACCCGAACAAAATTATTGGGTCGAATAATGACCCAGATGAGGCTTCATTTGACCCAAATAGGGTTAAAATTTGACCCAAAATGTTTAAGTTTCCTCGTGACCCAAGTGTTTTTTGAGAGTGTAAGGCTCCAGGGATATGACTGAACAATTGAACAAGAAATATTCCGCACAGCCTACTACGATAGGCAAAGAGCGTGGTGGCTTATATACCTTGTGCAAGTATTGCTGGTTCGGCTCCCGCCTGGGTCATTACGTTGTGTCCTTGGGCAAGACGCTTTATCTCAATTGCCTCTCTCCACCCAGGGTACCTGTGAAGTCATTTGTTAGAGATGCTGCCGCACGCTTAATTTTTTCCCACGAATTTATGGGCAATCCGATTTTACATGAACTTTGAAAATTGTTTCAAAATAGTGGTTAGAGTTATAGAATGTAGGTTAGGGTTACACCTTCTAGGGATATTTGGCACGTTCTTTCATTTCCAAGAAGTTGATTGGTCCATTGACATGATTTGCCCATAACCTCGTGGGTAAAAATTGCGCCTGCTGCACTCGAGGGATCGTCGCCCGGACGATTGATCGTTTAGCAGGGGTAATATGTGCTGCGTCTTGATTAGGATTTCCTATAGATTGGGCAAATTAAATATGCAAGTATTTTTGTTATCATTATGTACGGAATTTACCCACATGTACTGAACTGGTTGTGTGTACGTCTCAGTTACGATTTTTCTTGTAACATACATCCATTACCATGGAAAGACAAAACTGTACACCGGTAAACCGTGTTGTGATTTATCTATCTACACAGACCCGGTTTTAGCGGTGGCGCCCGCCACGTCCAAGAACTCACAGACGACTACGAGGAAGTCGAATATTCATCAAGCGTGCAAGAAAAGGCAGATGTTGACGCAATCCTTCAAAAACCATGGACTTTTAACAAGTCCGCGGCGGAAGAAGCCAGGTATTATTTTCGTGTTAAATCGTTTTTACATGAAAAAAATCGTTTTTATTTTCCTTCATTCGTTCACATTTTAGAAACTTGGTGCTGAGGAAATTGATACATGAGTAAAATGCTTTGACATATTGTGATACTTCCGCCACGACACACATTACAGGTAATAATAACATTTAGATTTTTGTGTTTATAGCGTTTTTCTACCAAGGTAACACAGTCCTTAACAAAATAACTAATCAACGGAAGCATGTCCTAGAGATAGTCCTTCAGACGTCTTATAGCAACTTCTTGTTCAGACGGAGCTATAAACAGCGCTAAATGACAACTTGCCGTGACGCACGTACTCCCTATTAGCCCCCTGGCGGAGAGAGGCCGTGGAGAATAAATGTTTTGCCATAATAAGGAATCGAACCAACAATCCTTGGACCACAATTTCGACACCTTAGCAAAGTCCATCACGACATCACGATCTCACGTCCATCACGCCCATAAAAATAATTAGCAGTTCACAAGATTACATTCAATATGTTCAAGATGTGGCTGTGTGACGTCAAAATATACTTGCTGCGAGTCAAATTATGAGAAACGCCCCCCCCCCCCCCACCCCGACTGTATAAAACAAATACTGATATTATATCTCGAGAAGCGAACAAATGAGGATACTGCAGCTAGCGTGTACAGTTCTTCTTTGCAGCAGACCCCCTATTAAGCGGTGATGTGGCCGAGTGGATAAAGACGGTGGATTTTGAAGCGATGAAGCTTGGCAACCGGGAGGTTCGGGCTTCTATCCCTGGCCTGGTCAAAGTAATGTGGGTTTTTCATCCAAGAGCAATCTACGGTTTTCCCATCAGAACTGACCTTTCAAAAGAAACCAAACTTGATCTAAATTGTTGAGTTGGATAGCCACCCCACGTGGATTGTAATTTATAAGCCAAAGAGGCTTCTCCCACACAGTGTTTGGTGATTGGGGGCACCACAGATGACGTCGTAATGCCACCTTATTTGACCTCCCCCCAAGTCTGTGTAAATTGTACCTTTTTTATGAGTCCCTGCGATTGTATACAGCAGTGGGGGATCCTTCGTCACTACATAGGGGGGCCGTCCTAGGGGAGGGGTCTAAGGGCGAGGGGTCTAAGGGCGAGGGGTGTCCCCCTCTCCTTTGAGAAATTTTTGTTAATTTAAGGTTGCTTAGATGCAAAATAGTGCTATCTTTGGGATATTTTGGGACTGATCACGTATGGCTGGAAAATTTCCATAATATGGTGAATTCTACTTTTTGTTTAGATGAAAGAGGAGAGTATGATGTTTAAGATTAGTTAGATAAGATTTAACGACACACCAACACGAATGTGTTATATAGTGTCAACTAGATAAATACTGTTCAAGTTCGGTTTCAAATATTGTTCAAATACAGTGCAAGTCCTCCCCTTTAGTCGCCTCCTACGACAGGCAGGGAATGCCGTGGGCATATTCTACAACCCCCAACCCACAGGGGGGATGTTGTTTAAGAGAAGGGTATGTTGTCAACAAACCTTCTGAACCCCCCCCCCCCGGATACTTTAATGCCTTCTATTCGGGGAAAGTTTTACGCATAAATAAGGGCGTGGAGTCCACAGAAACATTCTTGGACTACTACGAAAATTTTCCTTTGCTTCATTGTACGTGATAAAAGGGCATCTAAGGCTGGCAGACACCGGTATAGGGCTTCATGGAAGCTCTGGATTAATTATATAAAATGGGGCATTGACATGATGTTAATTATTACCTGACATCCAAATGGTACTACAGAGTATGATGCCAAGCACTTTACAACTATCGTATTTTTACAGGCTTAGTTTGAACGAAAATCCAGACGAACAGCTTGAGGCAATGGGGAATGGAAGGGAGGGAGAGTATAGGTGCAAGAAGGTGATATTAGACCTCCCTGACAGGTATAGCAAAAGGCGTGAAGGACTAACAAGCGCGTTTCAGAATGCTTTTTCGTCGTAAGTGTATTAACAATCACCATCTATACAAATAATGGCTGCGCGCAAAGCGCTCTGTAAAATTTTTGGAAAAATGTATAACGGCCAATACGTTCTTTCAACCGTCCACATCATGCTACAAATAAGATTGAAAGGTCCCATATCGAGGCCCCTACAGAGGCAGGATATGTGCTTCTGTGTGCTTCCGAAGTGTTGTGATCAAAATAGTTGTATGTATTATTACCTTAATAATGGTCTTCAGATTGAGGGCAAACTGTAACAAATGCGCGCGAAGCGCGCCGAATTTTTCATTAAATAAGGTTTTCATGACAAAACCTGCATTCATGCTTTGCATCGAGACACTTTCAATTCCCCATCAAACTTATATGCCAATCACAAAGCTGCAGTCTTTTACCTGAGAATTCTTAAACAGCTTTCAACTTGTGCTGCTGTGCTTCTCCGGGAGTTGATATTGATAATAAGAACAACTATTGAGGTAGGTTTGGAGGGCGCGGAGCGCGCAAAATTTTGATAGTTTGCCAAGGATTTGCGAAAATTCTGATAGTTCGAAAAAGATTTGTGATAGAAAATTACAATAGATCCATCACTCGGTCGAAAACACACCTCACCCTACCCCCTACAGAAATCTATAGCTTAAAAGCCTTTTGGGATCATTTTAAAATTTTCAAAAAAAGTCTGAAATCGATTGGGGGTACGCGCCCCATCCCCCCCCCAGAACCGGCGCCAGTGCTCCCACATTTGTGGTCGCTTAGCGTCGTTAAAGAACTGACCATCAAGACCTAATGGCATATTTAGGGAGTGACAACGGGGGAGACCGGGCTTGGGGTGTTGCCCTCTTGGGGTGTTGCCCTCGGGGAAGACTGTCCCGGAGACGGGGAACAGTCATTATCGTCGAGGAGACTTGATGGGTACGACTAAGCATACAAACTCTGACGGTGACCAGTCGCCTCGACGGTGTACATGATTTTGCTATCAAGGAAGGCAGATTCTTAAATAAAAACTAGCATTTTTCAAATTTTCTGCAGAAAAACTCCGGCCCCCACCATGCTTTCGTCAGGTTTTCGGGTTGCTTGCTCCTGCGTCGGTGAGTCCCCTCCCCCGTCAGGTAAATCTTGGCGTCACCCTTGACTAAATCATTTGGACCTATTGCGAGAGTAGCTCGTATGTTAGCCTACCATGAAGCAGCCATACCATTGCAACTTTGAGAATTACCTGCTTGGCACTACTGTCATGCCTTACTCTAAGCGAACGTCTCTTTGCTCACTGGTGTCTCATGACTATTCAAGCCTTTCAAAAGAGCTGTTCTGAATGTATGCCTCGGGATAGGGACCGTGCAAGCTGACTCCTCCTTGTTACAACGATTTAAGAAGGGAACTTTTGTGGCATCACTTTGTCGACAGTACTAACATAACACTAAAACCGTCAATGCAGGGTCACTGTAACAAGTTAGCCTGGTACTTTTTTAATCGTTCAATGAATCGGGGAGTTGCAACCTGCATGAATCTAGATGGGCTGAAAGCAAATCAACACCCTGTGACTTTTGTCTTGTGACTGTTATTGACTGACGAATTATGTTTACTAAGGTTACACTATTAGTGTGGTAAATAAAACCATTGCTTGTCATGTCAGCATCATATAAACATGGAAGTAGGGTAATACTTCCATGATATAAATGCAAAAAGGAATGTCTGGAATGGCTACGAAAATGAGCGAGAAATAATAGGAGGGGCTACAAAGGACATTGGAATATAGCGGTTAATCTGGCTGGTAAAGCTGTTGCCCGCCATGCGGACATATTACTTTTGCACCCAAATTGGTTGCACAGCTCGCAATACCAGAGTATGCCTACGTAAAAATGACGTCCCGTACATATTCGACACCTGCTTCGAAGGTAAGTGATGCTGTTGCATTGGATAATTAATGCTTATCACCAGCAGTGGCGGATCCAGGCGGCGGCGCAACAGGCGCGCGCCTCCCCTATTGGCCGTCATGCGTGAAAAAAGTTGAGGCGAAAAAAGAAAATGCTTCAAAATGTGTCAAATAAAGCACCATTTTGAATCTCAGGACTCTTCCAAAAGCAAAAATTTTCCAAAGGAGAGGGATAACCCCTCCCCTTATACCCCTACCCCGCTCAGGCCAGCGATCAATGAAAACTTGCGCCCCCTCTGTCGAAAATTCCTGGATACGCCCCTGACCAGCACAAACCGCTTTCTCGCTATGGTTCCCAAAGATCATCGATGGTTTGGCTATTGCTTAATGCTATTGGTCAGTTCCTCTCAAAAGATTTGGAGTATGAGAAACAACCAGTGGTTAACTGGTAAAGTAATCAGAAGCGACAGGTTGACCGCACAGATATTCTGCTGTCTTATGTAATATAAAAAACAACATCGCACCTGTTTGTTTCCATGGTGATGTTTGTCCTATGACCGTGCTGGCTTTGCCGAAATATTGACCCTTTGACTTCTCGTGTTAGAGGAAGCGAGAAAGGTCCGGACAGATTCATCCCAAAATATTTAAAAAAATAATTATTGTCATAAAATCCTATCGAAGATTGTTTGGCACGTCTTAAAAATTGAGACCCCTAGTAGGTCTAAAAGTTTTACAGTTTTCTTCACTTTACTTTGTACTGCTATCATCATCTGTGTACTGTGGACAGGAAGGTCTTAGAATGTTTTTTTTTAAAGGGAAACATTGCGTTTAAAGCAAAGGCATAGGAAGCGGGGGAGGGGCTGCCCCTAGTCAAAAATAAGGTGGGGCGGAAGTATTCTTCCGGCACCCTCAATTCAAGGACAAAAGGACAATTCCCTCTGTAAAAAAAAATATCAAAAATTTGCAGTGATTTCGCTTTAAAATTTGCTTAAATATTGCACCAAATTGCATCTAAGGACCCCAAATATTCAGAAAAAATTTCCATCCCTTCCCTTAAACCCCTCCCCAAGACGGCGATCCGAAACAGCGTTCACCCCACCCCCCCCCCCCCGTCGAGAAAAGCTTCATACGCCTATGGTTTAAAATAATTCAACATGACATACAAAGACAGTCGCTTTTATCAGTATTAAGCCATTCAGTCTCACTATATTAAACTGCAGCAATAGCCTTATCTCATCAAAATATTATGCATTACAAGACTTTCGGATGTTGCATCATTTGAAATTTTGAAAGTGTGGGCCAACAAATTATTTTTCAGAAACAAATAACCGAGTTTGTTTCTATATGAAGCCTGACTTCTTGAAAAGAAAGCTCCCGTATTATCTTTCTAGCAGGTGTCAAATATGTACGCATCTTTAACGAAGCCTACATACAGGTGCAGGAATACTACACGTCCGCCGGAGGGCGGGCAAGCCTTACGATGAATTTTATCATCCTATATCTATAAATATTGGTTCTAAAATAATGAAAGTATTCTGACCAAATTACAAAGTGTTACCGAATATGTATTGGCACCAAACTCCCACCCTTCCTGCCTCCTAGACGGTTACATAGCAACATGAATGTATGAATAGATCACATGGTGTCACGGTAGAGCTGAAGAGGCACGTGATTCCTTCTTTGGGTAGTTTTAAAATTTGATTTAAAATGACATCGATTTATGATGGATCATCTTTAGAATTAGATTTAGGAATAGTGTGGTATTCATGGTAATCAAAAAAGGTTGAATAAACGAGGAAGTTGTTAGGGAGGAGAGACGACTAATAAAAGGTTAACAATTAAACCTTTACTTTGACCTATGTGGGGCAGATCAAAACTATTTTATTTCGTAACTATGGTATATGAAGAATCTGCTTTACTCTAAAGACAGACGCTCATCACCCCAAACTACAATTTTCTTGGGGGAAAGCAAAATTCTCAATTGGTGATTACTCTTTTGATTGATATCAAATTCAAAAGACGCAGAGTAAATCACAATTACTCAGCATGCACACAGAGTATTCTTGTCATACATTTTGGCCTTGTATGCCCACCAGGATATGCCATCTAGCAATTACCCCGCGGAGCGAACGAATTTTTTTCGTCCAGCTTATCGCTACGAAAAAAACTAACGGAGGGGCGGCAGCCTAAGGGGGACGGCAGCCACAGAGGCGCTACGCAGGCTATCTAGCAATAAACTCGTTTATGTCTGCACAAGGAGGAGATAAAGGCAGTTATGGGAAGGATTAGAAGTGACTAGGGAGAAATGGAACTGTCTGGGATGAGAAGATTTGCCCTTTAAGGGCGTAAATGGTCACTCCAACCTAATTAGTTTTGAAACATCAGGTTAATCTTTCCGCCAGCCTCCTCACTAAGTTAGCGTATTTTCGGCACAAGTATAGGCTATGTTTCATGATATTTGAAAACGCAATGGCATGTTAGCCTATGATGTTACAGGTCACAGAGCACAGTGACCTGGCGTCGATTTATTCAGGACTCAAAGCACTGTCACGTGCATAAGCGTACGGGACCATTTTCAGCTAGGGGTTAAAGGTGATCAGTCGTCTTGAAATATTCTTTGTGACGTCAGCCTTTTCTTGACATGTTTCTGCAGTCGTCACTGTTCAAGGATACACCGTACAAGTAGCTATGATGACATCGGTATAGCTAGTAGGTATACAGCTACAAGCCGTCTCTTCTTGCTTACCGATTAGCTATACCATGCTTGTACGGTGTATCCTTGAACAGTGACGACTGCAGAAACATGTCAAGAAAAGGCTGACGTCACAAAGAATATTTCAAGACGACTGATCACCTTTAGGCACTTTTGTCCGAAATAGCATATACACTGACAATAGCATATTTTCTGCCCGAATTGGAGAGATGCAGTCTCCTGCCGTGTATGCTTGTGGTCACGTAATGAGAGAACGTCTGATGAAGAGAGTGTAGGAGGCATACCACTTCAACTGGATGTAACTCCATTTGCCGTCTACAGAAACTGCCAGGTGACATGTTCTAGTCTATGCAACTTCCCTTACCTTGGAATCCAGCGCATGGCCCGTGTGTAGACTTATACATTCAGGTTTTTGTTATTTTGTTCGTTTTGCTTTTTTTCACTGAAAAAAATTAGGAGCTGTTGACCGACGGAGCTTGACAAAACTGTGTCTCGGGTCACTTCAGTTGTAACTTGTTTATTACTAAAATTTCAACTTTGCTATGAAGTTGACCCAAAGTAGACTGCAGAAAATAATCAAAATTTCCCTTTTTACCTCATATCATCTCTTAATATCATCATTTACTTTTTTCGCTTTCAGGAAAGAAATGTTTAGTTATTTCAATCCCTACAAAATTATCACGATGACGTCAGATGACGCAACCGTCGGCCAACTCCAACGGTTTTACCACTCTAAAGCCATTCCGATGGTCGATGTACCGCCCGGGATAAGTCGGTTATTGCCGAAGAAGCAACTGTTTAGGAACACGCGTTACGAAACCTGCGCTCTTGTTGGTAATGGTGGGATTTTACTGAACAGCTCTTGCGGAGAGTCCATCGACGAGAAAGACTTTGTAATTCGTTGTAACTTTGCCGAAATGGAAGGATTCTCTGCAGACGTTGGGACTAAAACAGATGTACTGACCTTCAACCCCAGTATATTGAACAGAAAATTTAGTAAATTAAAATCAAGTGCAATGAGGACGAAATTTTTGAAGAGGATTCAAAGCTATGGCAAATACGTACTTTGGGTGCCAGTTTTTACGCCACATTTTCTTCCAATAGATGTAAGAACAGTTTTGACTTTCTACGAAAAGAATTCGAACTATTTAAAAGATGTGCAACTAGCATTTCCAGGGAATGTACTTCCTGAGATTTTAGAGTAAGTATATTTGATAGTACACTGCAGAATTAACTGCCACAAATAAGCCTTTTCGCAATTACGATTGCTGCAAGGAATTGTGGAGTACATGGAATATACACAAACCGCACTAAGCAGGCATAGCATGCGAAATACACGTACTTTGGGACAGATTATGAGAAAAATTTTAGGACCAAAGATGTCCATGCTGTTCAAGACACAAAGCCACTTGTAAGAACCCTTCTTACGATCCGGTGGGATCTAAAAGGGGAGATTTGAATGTCTTCTAAAAGAATCGCAGTTTTGGCATATGTCGTACGTACCGGACGGCAGTGTGTTTTTTATCCCCAGTTTTCAAGATGTGGGCAAGCGCAGTCGAAATTGTGTAAAAGGCTTATACTTCACTTTCTTTACAGGATCATTGTCTGATTGTAGGCCTATATCATTTGTCCAGTTATTAGAAGTGAAAGAGCCCCACCTATTTCACTCATAACGTCTGTGTCTGGATTCCTTCCCATGGGTAAATTTTAAAAAGATACTGTATTGTTAAAATGGTTGGCAAAAACTGACCAATGTCTTCAGAACGTGTCCGGACAACTCTCCCAGACAATTTCCACTGTCAACCCCCCCCCGGACAATTCCTACCCTGGAAGATCCTCACCACGACATTAACCCCTCAGACATATTCCCTACCAGAAAATTTGGAATTGTCCTCGGTGAGAATTGTCCGAAGGAAATGGATCTGGTGCGAATAGTCCAAGTTGAGAATTGTCCGGGTGGAAATTAAAGGGGGTTGTCCAGGAACTGTCACAGAAATATTGTAAGTCACTTTCTTGACTGAAATCCCAGGATACACGTGGGTCACATCAACAAGCATAGAAATTTTGACTAAAGTTCCCGCACCCCTTTTCAATATTTGTTTTGGAAGTGAATTGACGTCGTCCGGTGAAAAAACATCGCACACGGCGTATTCTTAACATTAAAGAAAAGGAAGAGGGGTAGAAAATCGAGCTCAGCCCCAAAATGGTTGGGCTGAGGTCAAAAAATTTGGCGACTCGAACGCCTTCTTGATTTGCAACAAATCGCACTTTAAAGCAGAATTTTGTCACTATTTTTATAGGTCTTTGATATATGGTACGGTGGAAAGGGCGTTCACTCTCACTGTTTAAGGGAACGCCCTCCCAATCACCCTCATAAAACGCCAGCTTTCCCACCCCTTCCCTTTCTTCGGTAAATATGGGAAGGAGAAATAAAGATACGATTTTTCCTTACCATTAGCCCACCGATAATGTGGAGTGGAGAAAACCAAAGTTAGTGAGGGGGTACTTCAAGAAAGGACCATTACACGGTGTCTATTTTCGAACACCCTGTCCATAAATGGACTATGTCCATCGATCCTCTTTTCAGTTTAAGTAACACAGCTAGCTCGTTCGTCGACGATTTCTCCTTACTACGTTGGGATCATCCCACGTTGGTAATAATATAACCAAAGTTATATAGTGCCAATCCGTGGCATGTGCGGGCTCGTCCATTTATGGATAGGGTGTTCGAAAATAGACACTGTGTAATGGTCCTTTCTTGAAGTAACCCCTCACTAACTTTAGTTTTCTCCACTCCACATTATCGGTGGATAATGGCAAGGAGAAATCGTATCTTGATTTCTCCTTCCCATGTTTACCGAAGAAAGGGGTGGGAAAGCTGGCATGTCAGATTTCACACCATCGCGATGTTCTCGGCTTCCGTACGAAATTAAATTGCAATGTAGGCTATCCCCTCCTCAGAGAATTTAGTTGCGCAAAGTGGTGGCGCTGTCTTTCTACTTTATTACCACAGACTGGCCGGTAGACAGTTCTAAGCAGAGAACTGTTACTGTAACAGCTCCCTGTTCTAAGTTACTAAACCAGGCCAATGCCGTTGCAGTTTTAAATCTTTTAGCGAGTTTTCAACGTTTCAGTGTTGCAAGGTCCTTTATGTATTTTCCACTTGATGTTTTGCTATTCATAAACACCGCTGTATTTTTAGAAAAGTAGTCCTTTCCACTTTGTTAATCCAACCCGAACTCAACCACTGACTCGCAAAAGTTTAAAATTTTTGTCCGCCGTGTTCTCTTTCTACCCCAAAATGATGCGGGCAAACACGTTTTGGAACAGCAGTCGGATAAATATGTTGTTATGAAGGTAGTACAGTTCTGCAGTCTAAACTGCGATAAGCAGATGCAAAAGATATTATATATGTGATCGACGCCCCTTCATCAGGCCGTACCATTTCAGTAGAGGTAATTAACTTTCTAACTTTCTTGAGTTTCTTCCCCTTTCTACTTTCAGTTTCTGGATGAGTAAAGGTGTAGACGAGGAACGCATTAGTACTGGTCTACTTATGTACATCATAGCTAGTACCATCTGTGATAAGATTCATCTATACGGGTTTTATCCCTTCCCTGAATATAACAACAAGCCTATCCCATACCATTACGAGGATCCCGTCAACAAAAGTATGACAACCTCTGAATTCAATTCTAATTTTCGTCGTTTCCACCGACTTCCGGACGAATTTGTGTACCTAAAGAAAATGCACAGCGCTGGCGTACTTCAACTCAATATAGGGACATGCGAGAGGTAGCAGAGGGTCACAGTCATCCGAAATATTAAACGCCATGTCACGAGCCTGCGTAGCTGGCCGTAAGGATGTCACCGCCTCTTCTACCTTGTTGAGCTCTTCTTGAAGGCTGAAACAACTGACCTCTCCACCACAGGGTATTTTGCAACTTGCATTCAACATAGGATGTTACCTAAATGTGTATCGATATAACCTTAGTGTTACACATAGTTCTTATCCCTTCACTGAACATACAGAGTGTGCGTCCATCTTGACTTGAATGTTGCGTCCACTCTTGGAAGATAATTCCCCGTGGAGTGGACCAGGGAAATGACTGGTCAAAGGATATGCAGTGCAGCCTGCTACGTATAGGCAAGGAGGATAAATGCCATCTTGCAAGTCTGGTGATGAAGGTTGTGACGTCGATTGTGACAGGTAGAAGAGCGCATGCGCCCCGCATAAAACTCAGAGAAAGAGTGAACACTAGGCTATCTTTTTTAATTCGTGCAAAATGATTTCTAGAGCTATTTTAAGGTAATCTAGTACCTTCCCCACAGCCAGTATGCTTAGAGTAACTTTGCAAAACCTTTCGGCCACATCAGTAGGCCGATATTGTACATTGATGTTGCCATAAACAAAATGTTAAAACCCCCTACAATTTTGGTTGCTGTGGCAATGGCAACGGTCAATTTTCACTCTAAATAACTTGCAAAATCATACGGTCAAATAATTCTAGTTCTCGAGATAGTTCCTGGGTACTTCTGAGATGTTACGTTATCACTTACTGTATAATATATCTAAACTCCAAATTAAACGACGTCACACAGAGCCAATGTTTCGCACTGTTGAACTGTTGCCATGACAATAAGACTAATATCAGATTATCTTATGTAACTCCGACATATTTCGCTAACATTTGGCATCCTTAAAATGTTCCACGAACTTAGACAAATGTGTGTGTGTGTGCTTTCGTTTCTCGACAGGGTATTTTGGAAAACATATCAGGTGTTCTTTTTCTAGAGAGGTGGTATTTCCTCGAATCCTCCTTGAACTGAAGAAAAACAGACTTGCTTTGTCAAACAGATCCGAAGTCATGTTTTCAGTGAAAGGGATAAGGCGTGGCAGAGTCTAGGGATCTGACAAAAGATATTCAGACATGGGCGTCCGGAGGGGGGCAAGGGGGCACTTGCCCCCCCCCCCCGAAAATCAAAAACTTGAAAAGACGAAGAAAAAATAAAAAAAAAAACGAAGAAAATATAACATCAACATTTCTAACCAGTTCACTCAGTGTGAGTTTCTACTCAGAAAAAACAGAAATTGAATAAAAATATCAACACTCAGGCCTCAGCACCTCCCCCCCCCCCCCAGCATATTTTTGGTATACTTTAAAGTTTATATTTACGATATTGCTAGTGTTTCCCCTTTTTATATGAGGTAAATTGGCCTTGGAAGTGTCATTTCCAGCGATCTGGGAAGCATTTTAGGCCAAACTTTTCTTGGGCTGCGCGCCAACCCATGGTAGCGCGGAGCGCTGAGAGTCTGTCTATGGGCTTAGTCCCCCCCCCCCCCCCTTGAAAAATCATCCTGGCTACGCCTTTGTCAACAATGTGTGAAAGTAGCATCTAAACTCTTTTTCTGGGAGTGAAATATTTCGCATGAAAAAAGTTGGGACCTCTTAAAAAATTTTGAGCCCCTGATTTTTTTTCTGCGGACGCCCATGTATTCAGAGGCTAAACTCGTTTCAAGACTCCGGAGATTGTGCCAGACCGGGGCCAGACAAGGTGTTGAAAGGGGTGGGTGGGTTGGCCGGGGGGTAGTTTACAGGGCCTGGTATTTCTCAGGAGGTGAGATATGTGAAGATATATTAAAGCAATTGTAATTTTGTTCTCAAAATTTTCCTAGAGGACAAAAATTTTTCTAGGGAGGTGCCCTCCCGTGGCCCTCTTGACTACGGGCCCTGACAGTGCACGATTTTATGCATTTTGAGTGTTTTAGTAGGCTATGTCATGGGTTGAGTATTTGAGTACTATTCTTCGAAAAGAGTGTTAACTTACCTTTGCTCTTAAAGAAAGGATGACATGATGTTAAAGAAATGTGTGCCGCATAGTGATGGGTTGGGAGGTGGGTCCCTCTGGATACGGGAAGTGACTGGGCAAGCAGGAGGGCAATCCACGAACTTGTAGACCACATTATCATTTCTTTCTGCAATAAAATATTTTATAACAATGCCTTGCACATCTTTTTCGGAGAGTGTATTCTTTCACTGCAGGCGTGTTGCATATGGGTGCCTAATATCAAAACCGACAAAGAACGTTTTCCTTTTGTTCTTGTATATACTATAAGCCTTGCTGAAAAAATAAAAGCAAAACTACTATCCAGAAAGTCCGACAATCTCACAGAGGATGATATTTTTCAGATATCTTTTTGCTTTAGTAATGATTTTTGTGGCAATTCGGTGTTGGAAGAGTTGATTGATGCAATTTAGCCAACGTCGGATTTATCTAGTGGCGAAGCTACTAAGGGGTACTCCCTTCAAAGCCTTTCTCCTCACAATCCCTTCCCTTCTGTAATTTTCCACAGAGAATGAATTACATTTCTCTTCTGTTTAAATCATAAATTCAATGTCTACATCTCGATTACTACGTTTTAAAATGACAGCTCACAAACTGGCTACTAGCGGAGACTGATGTGATGGTAAAGGCTGCTTGTTGATTTAGCGTTCCATGAACTGATTCACCTCCCCCTCCCTTGTGCCCTCCCATGAAAATATGTATGGCTACGCCAGTCGACGTCTTTACCGTAGATACAAAAAAATGTATACAAAAATGTATAAAGCCAAAATAGTTCCTGACCAATCAGAGAAGAGGGCCCTCTGACAGTGTCTGAACATTCAGAAGATGGATTGAGAGTGTAAGAGGAGACAAAATGAGTAGACGAGGTGATTCTCAATCAGGTGAGAGGATCCACCTCTACTAAATTATGGGGGGGGGGTAACACTCACCCCCCTCCATGAGTGACGTCCTTGTATGAGGTAAGAAATCTAAGATAATAGCTTACAAAACACCACTGCCTTGCACAAATGATCATAAAACAATCCCATGACATGAAGAATCTTTCCTTCTTAAATTTGTTACACTAGAGCTGCTAGCTGCAGCTCCCTGTTCACACTTTGCTTAATTAAATCTCATCTCCTCTGGGAGGAATTGAATCACGTTCCAAAGACACCTTATAGGCCTACAGAGAGGTTTCACATCTGAGCAAGTAGTTAAGTAATGGGGATTCTTTCTAGTCAAGCATGCGATAATTCAGAATGAATGCCAGATAGCCTCAGTGCCGTAGATCTGGTGATCATATTTGAAATCTGATAATACCCCCACACCGCCTTTGAAGTGGTGGGCCGTCTATATTCATTTTTAGAGGGAAAGTAACAGCATGCGTGAAGTACAGATCGGGACAGGTGCTTTCATATCAGTATTCACCTTGAACGTGACACATTAAGCTCGAACTGGTACATGCTGTTTCACCAACCCTCGAAGAACTGGCTTTTACCCACAGTACTACATCACCAAAAGAAAAAAATTATATGACATTTCAGGAACTAGCAATGACACGACGGTCTTTTAAAAGCCAGCTTGTCGTTCAAGAAAGACCCGTGCTTTCTTTCGAGTCAAACATGCTTTGGGGCCCTTGAGTCCCTTTTTAGCGCTAAGCTAGCCACAAAATCGACTGTTTTACAATGAGGATGTTTTAACGAGTCCTCCGTCGAGTGACTGAAACAATCCTGAATAAGTCAGAGCTAATTCTGAAGAATGCTTGACTACTTGAAGTCATTCGAAAGCATACTCTGTGAAAGCAGTTTACAGTATGGATTTCCCGGACGCGCCGTGAAAGCCTTTTTACTTCTTTGAGTGTCTAACAGTTAACATGTTATATAACAATGCAGATTAAAAGTGCAAATCTCGAAGCTCGTACTGTTGAACTTAAAACATTCTTAAACTTGTCTCAAAAGTGTAAACGTCAAATTGAACTTTTAAAATGTGATAGTCACTTAGTAGGCCTACGGATTGTTTAAATTAAACTCATAAAAATTGATCTCCAAAAAGAAAATGAAAGATTTGATGTAAAAACCTAATGCAAAAATAAAGAGAAATTTGACTTTTAAAAAGTTACAGATCTCATGAAATCTTAATCTTGATTACTACAACAAAGAAAATATGCGTTTTTAGAGAGTACCGTAATCGTAAATATGCAAACAAAAAGCTCAACCAATATAAAAACGGATCGCTCAAAATTTAAAATAAAATTTACCTTCAAAACTTATTGATAAAAAAGAAAACATAAGTCTAGACCTTGAGCATTATATAACTTTTGTGAAGTTTCCTTCAATAAATGCAGGAGCTAATTTCACTGTTAACTCCTTGGTGACATTTCTGCAAAAGCTAGCAACTTCTTTTCATATTTAAGCAGTGTAAACTTCAGAGAGATTATCTCCATTACTTGCTATATCTTATATCTTTGCTGATACATTTCCTGAAAGAAGAGAATCGGAAAGGCTAGACTGATACATCTAAGGGTTGCGAAATTTTCTAAAAGACGAATGATCAAATGCGGGACTAATTCAGGCCATAAACCACCACAGTTCTACACTGAAAGGTGGACTCGCTGTCCTCCACTTGAATCATGTTATAAATAGCATTTCAAACCGGGCACTTTTCAGTGTTAAGTCCCCCCCCCCCATCACACTGAAAAGACGGTAAGAGCAGCGTCGACTCGACGAGGAAGGGGGTGGGGTGGACAATGCCCTTACATACAAAACTTTCAAGTCAACGTGTACTTTACATTAACCCGTTTGCTTACCCCATTTTATTCAAGTTAGTTTGGATCTCTATCCGTTTAGCTCTGTTAGCCTGAAGTTATATGATTTGGTAGGAAAGGGTAACTTTAATTGACTGGGAATAGGGAGGTTAATAAAAAGTGTGATAAATGTGATCATATGTGCATAGAAAGATTATTCAGTTATCCCTAGAGGGTTTCTTCTTATGAAGCAGTTGTAACTATTGATAACATGATACTAAGTTCACATATAAAAAACCCTTTAAACAATGAAAGTTGAAAAGTAATTAAAATTTAAAAATGTTGACAAATGTTGACATGTATTTTAAGACCTAACGTTAATGCAGTATGTAGGACATAACTAGCAAAATGTAAATGAGCATGATTCGATCGAAACAGGCTACGGCACAATATTCTAGAGCTTTTAAATAACAAAAGCATTTTTTGTAATGAATGTCATATTCTCATTAAACTTCTTTACAATGTATTAGCGAGTTGTCATGGACATTTGAGTGTAACATATGCGTTCAAACACCAGACACTAATATTTAACACTAAGACATATAAAACGAGGGCAAATGCCCAATATAAAATCTCGGCTGATCTTTAAACCCCGAGAAAATTTTTGTAAGGCGACAGGAAGGAAGGACTCGTATCAAAGCGCTAGTGACAGTAATAATGAAGGACGCCCTTATTAAATCCCAAATGTACTTTCACCATTCTGCATGGATTGCATTTACAAGCTGCATACAATACGACTGAGGCCTGCTCTCTAAACACGGTGTTTAGAAATTAAACATTTTTGTAAACACTGTTCTGTCCCTTCTATGTCAGCACATTTAATAGAAAACACACGTGGTAAATTCCCACATATTTTTTAAAACGCGATTTAATCAGGTCTCGAACCAATGAGGGAGCAGGGAAGGGGGAGATACCTTGTTAGGAAACAATCGATTCTGGAAAGTTGTTGAGAACAAAAGGTATTGTTGCCGTAACACTTTTTGGCACACCTCGCCCCTTCCCTCCCATTTTACTTAGCAAGAAAATTGTTATTTTTCCACGGTCATATAAGCATTATTATTCATTAATGACACGAAAGGATGTAATGTCTATTTTACAAAGACATCACCAAATTATTGCGCAATCAACTTTTTCCTTCAACAGTTTCTATCTCAGCAACAGAGTAAGCTATGACAATGAGAGTTAGATTAATGAGAATCATTTTCCAACATCTGAGATATATACTCCTTTAATTCTACACTTTAGGTATACTTACAACTGAAAAACTGAGACATCTGCTGTACAATAGACCCTATGCATATGACATCACAGAAACAAAGTGCGCCCCCGTTAGAGGTAGGCGTATATCATTTCAAGTTACACCAACAAATGCAGACAGCTGATTTGTGTACAAGTGGGATACGCTCCTAAGTCTACTACGCGCGAGTGCGAAGTCTATACATTGTGAGTGCAGTGTGCTTCATTGTACCCTCCAAAATGATGTCGCGTGACGTCAGTGCAAAAGGTCTATATCCAAGCTTCAGCAAGCAATTGTCTGGGACATTAAAATTGAATGCACAACGCTTCAATGCTTTTAATGAGTTTTTAAATGTATGTGTACTTAACAGGTGTTTTTGTGTAAATTAGAGGAGGGGATAAAAGTTAAACTAAGGAGACTTGTTTTTTGTCTCGGATGAACTTGTATACTGAGCCTTTAAAGGGAATAAGCAGTCGCCCCAAATTTCAGTATTTAAAAACATCACCTACATCTTAGCCTACAGATGTCCTCTTATCTCCCTTACAAAAATCTTACATGACCATTCTACAAAAAATATTTCATGTACGAGGTAAACTAACTAGTTATTCGGCATGAATTGAACATTTCAGTACCAAATGTATCGTCACATGATTAAACAGAGCCATTCATGAATCAGGATACCGGGGTACGCTAATTGAAATCGGGGGACTGTATTTTCAATTTAACAGAGATGTTTAAAGGGAAGCCTCAAGCAAGCAAGCAAGCACAGAAACAAGCAAGCAAACAAGCAAGCAAGCAAGCAAGCAAACAAGCAAGCAAGCAAACAAGCAATCAAGCAAGCAAACAAACAAGCAAACAAACAAACAAGCAAGCAAGCAAGCAAACAAACAAGCAAGCCAGAAAACAAGCAAGCAAACAAACAAGCAAGCAAACAAGCAAGCAAGCAAGCAAACAAACAAGCAAGCAAGCAAACAAACAAACAAAGAAGCAAGCAAACAAGCAAACAAGCAAGCAAACAAGTAAGCAAGCAAGCAAACAAGCAAGCAAACAAACAAGTGAGGAAGCTATAAGCTGGTATTTATGGCGACTACATTTAATGTTTAAAAAATGCGGAAGATGTTGTTTATTAGGAAGTGTAAACCACATCTCAATAGCATGTTGCTTTTAGAAGATATTTATTTTGGAAGTACAGTTTTATCCAGAAATGCAGTGCACGATGCAAAACCCGTGATATCATTTGGACACATTGATTAGACAGCTTGTATACATACTTGTTTATAATGTTCACAAGGTTGTATGAAAGGATTTGCCAGAAGGAGGGGGGGGGGCAAGCTCCGGGGGAAGCAACCCTAAACCCCGATAACGGCGACGGGTAGCTGTAATAACCGTACAGCCAAAATTTCCACCGGGGGCGTCCCGAAAATATGGGATTTTAATTGAAAACAATGAAAATCTTGGTTTTTACTTGAAAGCTTTGAAGATATTACGTTTTGTATGGAAAAATTGAGAATGTTGACTTTTTTGAAGAAAATTTGAAAATTGGGGGTTAACAATGAAGGATCAGCCCTCCTTAACTCAAAATGGGGAACAATATCGTAAGTTTAGGAAATTCACTCAGCACATTAATTCTCCATTGACTAACGCACTAAATCGCGACGGCAAAGTACTCCTAAAGCATCGTGGAAGTATTTACTACAATTTTGGTACAAGCTATACCTGCTATCACTAATCAGACAGCTCGCAAGTTAGCCATTGGCACTTTTAAATTCATCATGCCATGACTGTGATTTTTGTATTTTTAGCTAGAGGTGTTAAAGCTTTTCTTACTGTCTTTCAATCCTCTTCACTTTTCACTCACCTCAAACTGAGGTTTCCTTCTCCATAGTTTCCCATAGTTTCCCAAATTGGCTTATTTCACCCCATTTTCACATTACTGATACTAACGCCTGTACACCTCATCTCATTCGGTAACATTCGATACCCCGAAAAGTTGTTTCAATGTCTCCTCTTGGCATTATTACTGAAGGAGAAAAATTGATTGGATTGATATCAGTACTACACGGGATGTGCTGCAATAGGGGCGTGGTTGTTAGGTCCACCCCTGTCCTTTTAATGGTCTAATCGAGCGTCCGGTCCACAGATGCCGAAGTAGCCCATGTATAGGCCTATATTACCCACTATCGGTACCCCCTCTTGAAATATAAATCATTAATATTTATACATCTGATATGAAATAAAACATTAGCCGACTAGCCAATGTATAGGGTTTTCGTACAGAGGGTTTACACATTTGCCTACTAGTGGTTATCGTAGCCGTGTGGTGGAAATTATGATGCAGAGGTCTGCTACCTCACACCGTTTATACCTAGCGCCATCATCTAGGATTGTTAAGTTTCTCAGAAGAAAGTTCATCAGGTTCGACTTTTCTTTTCCTCTGCAATTTTGTATGACATTAACAGCGGGCAAGCAAAGTCATAACGTATGGTTTATGGCGGGGGTATTCAAATGGTGTAGGCCAAGGGCCACTGGCCACTTTTACTTGAGATTTTACTGTAAACTTATTGTAGTTGCCCGGGCTTCATTCAACAGCTTTTAGGCTTATTAAAATTTTTAGGTTCCTCGAATTTTCCCCGGGCCATTTTTGTGCACGTCCAGACGTCGCGGACGGCCGCTTAAAAAACTAGGGTTTATGGAATGAACCACGGAAAGGACAAGGGAATATCTGAAAAAAAAAAACCCGAAAAAGTGACACTCCTGTACCATGCATGGCCTAGTGTATAAAGGTAGATTTAGGGCGTGATGTTTGAAGCAATAGCGGACTTTAAAGATTGCAATGAATGATGGGAGCTGGGAGTATAAACAACCGGCGCCATGCTAAATGGAAGCCGTGCTAACTTAGCGCTAGCGCTACTACTGTATTATTTTACTCTCAGTTCAAATGCCCTTTTTGTATGCGTGACGTAACCATTAAACTCAGCTATGGAACTTAACAACCGTGAGATTCGATGATCAGCTCCCAGTACCCAGTAGGGTCAAAGTTAAGTATATTTTTTATCCGAGAGCGATCTACATTTTTTCATCCTGAAAATGACATTTTAAAAAGGAAAAGAGGCAAAAAATAAGTGAAGTAGCCTGGGCGAATACCTAGGGATATTTCGTGTTGCTGTCTAAGTGGAGCACCCAGTGGCGTACCTAGGATAGACGGATGGGATTAAGGGGAGGGTGACATTTAGGTATTGCGGCTTAGGTGCAAATTTGTACTATTTTACCATAAACATAATCAGAACAATGAAATTTTCAGCATTTTCAGTAGGTGGTTTTTCAAGTAGGCCAAATTTCATTTAGGGTTTGGAAATCTCAGACAGGAAACATAGGCCTAGGATGTCGGTATAATGCTTTCTCTATGACCAAACGTATGCTATTTAAGGGTTAAACTTGCAACATTTCTTCATAAAATATCGGGAAAAGTGTTCAACCCCCAACGATCCCCAACGGAAAGACGCTTATTCACACGACTGAGGCCTAAAAGGAGAGATAAAGAGGCGAACAAATAGTGACAAAGAAAAGACAGTTGTATTCGAAAAATACAGAACGTAATATCATCCAAATTTTCTAAAATGTCAGTTATTTTCCAGACAGAAGACGCCTTTCCACACAGCTGAAAAAGCCCCTGTTTTACTACCCCGTCAAAGAAACAAGGAAAATGGAAACAAAAAACATTAAAGTAACACTTGGTTAAAGAAAATCTTATTATTTCTGCTAAAAAGGAAGTACTTATGCCATTCAGGCACTTTTCGGAACAAGAAAAAGTCACGATAATTGCTCGACACTTCCCCTATTGCTAAAATTCCATAATTGTGGGTGGGGTCTCAACAAGGTTAATCCTACCGTCAGACCACGTTTTATATGCTGATTGACCAGCTGTTGTTGACTGTGTACTTCTGCATACCCATCTGCGCAGTCTCAGAATCGTATTATCTGACCACGGCATAAGTACTTACAGCATGGGTGAGATTTTTTGCAGGAAACGAGTCATTTTTACGGTCGTTAAGATTAAATCAGTTTAATTCTTATAACTGTACTGCACATTATACTGATGTCAATTCATATATTATTTTTATATGGCTCTTAACATATCACATGGTAGATCTACCATCGTTTTCAAGATCAACTTGATTTTTTAGGAAAGTTATTCTATTTGGAAAGGAGTGACTCGCTGACAGCACAGATACTCATCTTGAACAAGTACGGATATACTTTATAAATATCAAAATATTACAAATTTTTTACCTACTGTTTGTGCGGAAATCATTACCGAACCCAACGAAACCTAGCAGAACAGACTTTGTAGGACAGTACATTGTGTTCTGACGAAAATTGAATGAGGTGGATACAATAGACTGCAACTGAGCTTTAAGGAACGTAATTTTATGGAACTTTCAATTTTAATGGTCGCCTTAAGTGCTTGATGGAATTTCATAGAAGCTTGATAGTTTTATATGTTGACTTGGGACACATTTTAGGATAAAATTTGACTTTCCAAAGAAGGGTCTTGCTCTTTTTCTTCCTATTTTTCGTTTTTAATGGAACAGGACAACTTGCTATGAAGGATTAAAAAAGTTCAACTACAAGACTAAATACAGAATTATGCAATTTTCTGCACATTTTAATGTTCGTCAAACTGACCACGAAGTCCTGTAAGTCTACGCATGCGTATTTTGTCAAATGCAGGAGCGTTTAACGTTACGTTACGTCCAAAGCATTGATGCCAATATTGCTGCAAATGTGACCATAAATCTCTTTCTCTGACTCTTTATAGTCGGAAGGTAACTGCATTCATGTTACCATAACAAACGATTTTATACATTTTACCAAGCAAACGAAGGGGGCGTTTTCCCCATTTTCAAGAGAAAAACGTTTGATAAACCGGTCGCGCAAGTTGGAACTAGCAAAGAAGTGAAAACAACACGGGAGCACGAAACTGATCACTTCTCCTTGATGGCCTAATTTCGCGGGTAAATTCGTCAACAAAATGTGCAGCATAAAAGGCAATATTCTCCCTCGTCTCATCAGGCTAACATTCTTTAACATTTCCCAGTTCTTTCAAGCATTCCATCTGAGTGCAAAAAAGCAATTAGACTTTTTGAAATTAGAAAATGGAGCTCTACCATCATCGTTTTGTAAGGAGCTCTGAAAATGATCTCATCAGTAACAAATGGCATTCGTTGATGATAATGAGGACAACAATATTTTTCTGCTTCGTTTTCTTTTTTTCACTTATTTCTGTAAACGTAAGACATGGTGTCATCGTAACCGTGTCACAAGAAGAGCTGTACACGAACTTGAACCGAGAAACGTATTCTGTTGATAGTGCTAATACTACAGACATGCAGAACCGGGGGCAACACATAGCGATAACCGAAGGCGATGTTCAAGTGGCGGTTTTCACCATTAGTGACAAAAAAGCAAACGTTCTGCCCAGAACAAAGTTTTGCCTTAAGTGGAACAGGTCTATAACATTTCGAAACGCCCTTTTCAATGTCAGTGCTTGCAGGGGCGCTGATGTTGTCCTATTTTCTTCGGGTCGAGGATTTACTCGACACCGATATTGGAAAGAACTACAAAAAGAAAGAACTTCCAATCAGTTGTGGCTCTTGTCCTCTGCTGAATCGGCTATAAACACAATCGCGATGTGGCCACCTGTCAATATGAGATTCATAAAAATGAATTTATCCTGTACTTTTAATTCTGCGTCCGATATATATGTTCCCTATGGTAACTATGTTCCGTTTAAAGAGAAACTGCAAGTTCCGTTTAGGTCAAAGTTGTTGAATGATAGTCAACACCTGGTCGTATGGGTAGCAAGTCACTGTCCACTTCGCACCTGGAATCGAACAGGGTTTGTTCACGATTTATCGCGACATATACCGGTACACAAATTTGGGGAATGTGGCAATTTTAAATGTGAGCGGCGGGATAAGCGATGTAACCGAATTTTCAGATCGTACAAGTTTTACCTAGCGCTGGAAAATTCTTGTTGCAGGGATTACATAACCGAGAAGTTTTGGGAAGCGTTGGCAAGTTTTGATGCAATACCGGTGGTTCTTGGAGCGAGTAAGGAGGATTATGAGAGGGTTGCACCCCCAAACTCGTTCATTCATGTCGATGACTTTGCGTCAGTGAAGGATTTGGCAAAATATTTAAAGGCTGTAGCTTCCAACCTCACTTTATTTCAAAGTTACTTTGAATGGAAGAATCATGGGTATATCAGATGGCACAAATTTTATCAATTTGTATGGGAATCTGAAGAACATTCATGTAAACTTTTGGAATATGCCAAGGGAGTACGTCCACTATCAGTGAATGGGTTTGATCCTTTCGGGTCAACCTGGTTTGGCTCATGCAAAGCGTGTGGTAAACAGTCATGGCTACATGAATACTACTTACATCCATTTCAGAAAATTTATGACAGTATTCACAATAAATCAAACACTGCATAATTTGGGAATCAAATCGAGGTGAGACTTGTCTTTATTCATCGAGCAAAAATGTGAAATGAAATGAATTCCTATATGTTGTTTAAGTCAATCATAGACATTAAAGGCTCTCTAATCTCATCCCAGACAGAAACAATTCTCCCTACTAAGTTAACTCCTAGCCCCTCCTCCAATTTAAACCAAACCTCCTATCTAGTACACCTCTAAGACAGAGCCACTGTAGCCTGTGCTGAGTTTAAATTGCTCGAGGCAGCATTGTCAAACACAGTTGGTGAGCTTAACTGGGAACACAACAGGCTGTGCAAGTCATTGTTGACCAACCAGAGTGAAACTGTATTGTTTACAGTTATCAACTGCATTTATAACTCTAGGGCTATTTCTAAACATGTTTGAGCAGAGAGTTATAATCCTCCAACAGACTAAGCAGAGCGCCATCATCCATTGGCGTATAGTGTACAGAGAAAACAAATGACAAAAATGACATTGCCGGAAATGGCACTTTCCGTGCCTTTTAAGTTGCATTTAAACAATCTTTCGGCATTTTCAATAACCAAAGATTTGACAAATCGAAATGATAAAAATTTACTTTGAAAAGTTTTAAGTGGCAACTGGCCCTGCTCCCCCATCATGCTATGTACAGCTATGAGCGAGCTTAAAGTTTGGTCGACTCTGCAGTGCCGGGGTATTTCTTGTAGCTGTTGCACCAAAGACAAACACTGACTAGTTTCTCCCATTGTTGCTTCAGCTCGATATGCAACCATATACCTTCCAATAAAGTTAATCTGGTGCGAAAACGACTTCGTCGGCTGGGCAACCCATTTCAATGGCAAGCTTACGAGCCCTTAATTTGTAGTTAATATCTTAACAAAGATATTTCACCATAATTTTTGGATAGTTCTTTTAAACATTAGAGCTAAATTTTTGATTGAAGGACGACGATGTGGGGCAGCATGAAGACACGAAGGAACAAAAAGTTAAATTTTGGAAGCAAACATTGTTCCAACCTAGGGGTGGCGCCAGCGGGGGGAGGGGGTGGGTGGGGAGGGGGTGGGGAAGGCTGGCCTTCCGTCGAGGAAATTTTCCAATTTCGTAGGGGAACCTTAATCCGAACGATAAAATATGTAATCCCAACGACCTTCAGTCGCCCCGACGATAGGATTGATTTTCCTCATAAGAATGGCATCTTCAATAAAGACCCCAAATTTTCCAATTTTCCTTAAAGAGAAAACCTCGAAGTTTTCAAATTTTCTTCCATAAAAATCCAAATTTTTCAGATTTTCTTCAATAAACTCCCATGTTTTCAATTCTGTGTAAAATAAAACCAAAGAGTTTTTTTGCGCTCTTCGCGAGACGAAACTTTTACGTTCGACATCCTTTTGGCAACTCATTGCCTTTTTCGGGCCTTCGGTTTGCCGCCCCCCGTCGGGGAGCTTGGACTCCGCCACCCCTGTTCCAACCCACTCCCTGCCCCCTTTTTTGCGCCTATGAAACCCTCCCTCCCCTCCGTTCGTATGAGGAAGTAGTACAAGTGTGAAAAGGTGTTCCCCTTCCGAATTTGTTCACGAATCAACATCATTTAGTGGCGCAATCCTGTAATGTACCATTATATGAACTTGAACACAGAAAAGGACCTGTTACTGTTACGGTTATTGCCAAAAATACGACTTTTCCATCGTCCAAAACTTCGTAAAGGCGGCCAATGTTTTCGGTCTTCCCTTCCGCAGGGCGTTATCCTTGAATTCTATCAGGAGAGAGCCCTTGGGTCCTCGTCAGTGAAGGAGTATGATTTGATGCGCCTTCGGCCAAGATATATCTGTCAACCCACACAACTATATCCCCAGTCATCCAACACACAGTGAAATGCTTGATACTGCCTTACGTCATAGTTACTACAGGTGGCATTCAAGAGATTTGCTCCGCGCCAAATGTTACTGACAAATTTAAGCCCTACAAATTTAGTCCATACAAACTCTCTGGGCGCAGTGTATAGCATGTTACTAAAAACGAGCTTAACCTGCGAAGTGGGTGTTGTAGCAAATACTTTGAAGTACAAAAATGCAAAAATGACAGAAATTGAAGGTATTTAGGCAATTCGTTGCTTTCTATAGTCCTACCTTTGCTGTGCAAAAAGGTGTTTTAAATAAAGCGTCAAGTGGGGAATCCCTACCCTGTCATAGCTCTCAGAGCTAAAGATTTCAATAGTCATTATACAAAAATTTGAAAACATTGTGGTTTATTCGCAAGCTTACATACTGAAGGACGGTTTGTTCCCATAGGGTCCCCAGACCACGAAGGCCACATAGTGTGTGTAAGTCAACGGAGGAATAATAAGTATTGCGCCACGTGTAAGCTAACACTAACTATCCTTGAACTGTGGGAGGGGAATGTACTATCTTGTAACGAGACTTCAAGAAATTGAAACAAAACATTTAGATTGCAATTATGCTTGGAGCAAACTTGATATCGTATCAAAGTACTTTGATTCTTCTGACGTCATGTTTCTAAAGACAACTAGCTGGGTCGATAAGTCAATCCTTCAATCCTAGTCGGTTCTCTGCGGAAGTTAAACGGTGATAAAAAGTAGACATTCCGATGCCCTAGCAGATTATCTACGATCTTTAAACAGGTTTAGATTAAAAGTTAAACTATGCAATTAAAAGTACGATATTTCCTCCAAATAACTTTTCCAGATGTTCCCCATTGTATTTCCTCAAAAAGAGAGGGGGCTGAAAGCTGACAGATTTGAAATAAAACCGAGGGGAATTTAAGTAGGCAGTTTAAGATGCTTTAATACCCAACCAGTTAATTTTCACAACGTGAGGGTTGACTATTGAACAGGGTAAACGATTGTGCATGGGCACAGGTTGCTTAAAACTGGGGGTTCGAAGCACTTTGAACCATTTGCTGTATACACTTTCAGCCGGCTACTTCTTGATATAAGATTGCAATGAGCATCTGAATATTTATGAGCAAAAGTGTATAAATATATGTATACATATGTAATCCTATGCTTGCTCATATGTATTCAGAATGATCACATAAATTAGTTCACTACAAAATAGACACCCTCCAAATCTTCAGGTAAGATTCTCTGAAATATATGCTCAATTTGTTTCAGTATCACAATACCTTTAGCATTTAAAAGTAATGATCTAATTTACCAGGAGTATTCCTGAACAGTACCTGTTACCAGACTTTATAAGGAGAGGGTGGGGAGGGGAGGGGGAAGGGAAAGGGAGTAGGATGGAGTAATGAGGCTCTCACATGAAAGAGAAAATTTATCTTTTCATACATTTTTGACATCCACTCTGCATATTCTCTATTTTTTGTCTGTTGTTTTCCCCCACCAGCTTCCTGATGTAATTGTTTATCTGTCCCAACAGGTGAGGTCCCACCATCTTAGTGTTGTTCTAAGTATTTCAATTTCATTATACAAGAGATCCATCTTTCTCATCAATATCCACAGTAATAAAAGCAAAACTAATAAAAAAAGCCGCAAAGATGATGATTGCAACTCAAGTACATTACAGTCAGAATGGAAGGAAGCAACACATGTTTTCATTTTGCGAACATCTATTCTGGTATTACAAAACCATTACAAACATCTATGCTTACAATACAAGAAGGAATCTTTTTATAATATCACTGACTTTCAATACTATCATCACCATCATACATGATCAATGGTAACACACACTATTGCACTGAAACTCGATGGACATCGAGAAATGAACCACGTAACCATGGAAACTATTAAGAACTACTGTAACAACACCTTAACACAGTTTCTCCACATCAAGCACCCCAACCACTTACTTCAATGATATTGTATATAAATAAATCTTTTTAACACAACCATTTGTTTCATAGATAATGCTACAATTTACACATAATGAGCTTTGGAATATTTTTATGCTCTTTTCTCATTTTACCACATTCCCCACCCCACCCTCCCTACCTTACCCTATCCCTATGCTACCCCACCCTCTCCAAAGTAATACTAAAAATGTAAAAGATGGCAATATAAATTAGCAGGTAGGTTATTTCTTCTACATTTCTAAGTTGTAAAGTTACTTTTTTTCTAGACAGGAACTTCTTCCTTCAAAAGAAATGGTTTCCCACCTTACCCATCTATCATACACCTGGAATTCATTAGTAACTCCCTAAAAGTTCCTTCAGACTATTCTCCCTAACATTCAACAATGTTTCACCTTTTACTCCATCAAATTGCAGCACTGGCAGCAAGAGAGATCTCTTGGCATTCACACTCATTTCCTAAAACCAAAATAATTATATAACTGACATGCTGTTAGTCCTTAGAAATTCTTCCTTCTTAACCCACCCCACCCCACCAACACCCCTTTCAAAAACTTTTGTGCTGCACCTGTCAAAATAAGGATCAATGCCCTTTTATATTCAACAAGTGCCAGTTCACATAATCAATATTATGAGATCCCAAAGGCAATATAAAAACTTTCTTAACGACAAACATCTGTGTGGAACAATCACTTCTAATGTTCATCATGACCTTTGACCTTTCCTCTGCCTGCTCCCAAACCAAAAACAGGAAAGCTCATCTTATCCATAAAGACCTATAATTCCACACCTGTTAGCTTCTTGTCGGTTAGCCCACCAGACAAGAAGTGCAATATGCCTGTAGAGGCTTGCTGTGTACAAAATATCACATATGGTACATATTCACACCTGCCACGCGGGCTACTTACCAGTAAACTAGATCATATGCCTAGCCTACTAAAGACGGCCACAGCTGATAACGCTAACAACACATACCACCAGCCAGGCTAAGGAAGGAAGGTTCAAAGTTGAAATTCCATACAACAAAAGGCCATAATTCAGAAATGGTGTCAACAATAGTTATTGTACTCGGCTCAAATTTTGTCCGATTTCAAAACCATTGCTGTGGTCTTCGACTCCATAGAAAACAGGTGTTCAACTGAAGATGAAATAATCTGTCACCAATTATGACCTCTTGACCAACCAGGGGCTTGTCCACGAATACAGGCTTAGGACTTCCTTTGGAGGAGTCTAAATCATTCATTCAGGATATAGTTGCTTCAATTAATTGTTTCCATTGCCAGGTGTTTTTGATTTTTTAATCTTCATACATTTCATTGAAAAGTACATTTTCACTTTTGTCATGCAAATCAAAGCTACTCACTGGCCCAAACACATAGTCAAATTCATGTAACACACAGATACAGTACTGCAAAAAATGGTTACACTCAGGGTTCGAATTAGGCAAGGTTAAGTGCTAGCTAATTTAATACTCAAATATGATGTAGATAGCAGTTTGTCCAACAGCAGGGTCTGACAGCCAGGGTGAAGACCTATGGGGTCCATTCCAAACCTTGTTGGCCTTCTGAAATTGCATATTTAGAGAAAATCGATACTTTCATCCCCACTTTCTATATTACCAATTTCTCATGAACATATCAGGGTTTTTACTCAATTCTGTCCCTTCCCATACCTGCAAATTTGTTCCAAGTAAGGGATGGGCAATCATGGGAGTTCTCGTTGCTGCCTACTGGTGCCAACCTGAGCATAGCTAGAACTCTGGTTACACTTAGAGTACTGCTTTCTAAAATATTAGACAAAATAAAAACTACACATACCTTGGGTCAACCACAACAGCAGTGATTAAACATTACCTTCTACAATGCTTTGTAAAGAGGCAAATTTCTGGGATGTGGGGCACAATGGCAGACCAGGTATTACATGTGGAGTTAAACATACTAACGAAAAAAGCTTGCTTTTGATACAAACTCATGGAGTAATGGCTTTCCTATGCATTTCAAAGCATGGGTTAAAAAGTTAAAAAGCCAAATTTTAATAAATTACCATAACAAGAAAAATGATCTATGGATCACTAACAGCATACATGCAAAAACAATCATGTTATCTGCTATTGTGCATCACAAGCAAGTAGAGCATACAACTCCTTTGAGCTTGGACAGAAGCACAAAGGTTCAAACTACTCACTAAAAGTGTATTAACCTTTAAAGTTCACCTAATTTAACCCATCTAATATTTTTCTTACTCTTCAATGGAATATTACAAAAACACTTTCCTGATATCAAGATGAGCTGACAATCTAACTGCTCAGAAACTGGCTATTAAACAGCAACGAAAACATTTACACTAAAAGTGAGACACAAGGCAATGCCATTATATTTTTATCAACAGCCTTGTTCACTTGGTAGTGCTCAGAGGTCATTATTTTTCCCAACATTTCTTGACAAACCTTATTATTATTTTCAGCACCACATATTACACATAGACACCGTCTGCATCAGACAAGGGGTTCTAGAGGAGGTGGGGGA
Organism: Holothuria leucospilota; assembly: GCA_029531755.1. Taxonomy (NCBI): domain Eukaryota; kingdom Metazoa; phylum Echinodermata; class Holothuroidea; order Aspidochirotida; family Holothuriidae; genus Holothuria; species Holothuria leucospilota. The sequence continues at coordinate 10,945,723 of CM055969.1, read as the reverse complement.
GGGGTCACTTTTTGCGATAATTGATAGTTCTAATATGTAGTATTGAATACTTCTTAATGTTAGCATTGACAATTAAATATGCCTAGAAGAAATTACTATAAGTGCTACACAGATATGCCATCTTTACACATTTGGATTAAATGCTCACTTTCATATAATCATACCAAATCCTTCTCTATGTTTATCTGGTGGCCCAAGTGCTACATTGCCACCATGTTGATATGGACACAAACAATTTCATGGCGATTAAAACTTTCCATCTCACAGAGGAGACCACTCTATACCAAGACGGGTGTTTAAATGTTAGCCAAGATAGTCATATCAGTCAGACACAGAATAGCCCCCAACCCCTCTCCATGGCAAGATTAAATTTTGGGGGGTTTTGTAGCATTTTATAGAAATGAAATAAGCATGCAAGTGGCATGGTAGCATTTTCAGGGTTCAAAGTTGACTTTAAAAGGACCTATCTTTCATTAAATTGCAATGCAGTAACATCTGTACTGATAGTTCCAATATCATAAGTAAATAGCTATCCATACAGGCATAGCTTAAACAATTACACACAGTTCAAATTGGAACATTAACATTACAACACTGCACAAATTAATGTCCATGCAAGACATCAGCTTTTGGATTTATTTTCTTGCAAGTTTCTCTACAACTTTTTGATTTATTGTCTTGAAAGTTTCTCTAAATTGCAAACCATCTATTGTAGTTGTATTAAGGGAAGGCACTCATCACTCCAGATTGTAGGTTTTGGGACAATCAGAATTCATGATTGATGAATGACTGGACTTTGATTGACATAAAAGAGGTCAAATTCAAAATATATGCCAATCTGATTGGGCATAACATGTACAGATCACCGAAATGTGAGACGTAGAGTAGCCTACACGGCACACAGGACCAATGGGTTACCACCTTCAAAAGTCTGTAAGTGTATGGACAGAGAGCTGAAAATTACACTGAAGAAGTTATACTACTAAAATCACACACAATGCCTTCAGTAGGTTTGGCCTAGGGCAATCAAACTACTTTCAGCCTTCTGTATGTCTGGGAGGTGCGGCAGAAGGGGGGAGCTAGGAGAAAATATGGGATGAGGAAATTTGCCTTTTAGGCTTTCAATTGAAGCAACATGCAGCTGAGCAACTAAAGGATGCAAACCATATCTGTAATAGCTGAGGCAAGAATTTGACAAAGTATTCAAGTTTACAACAATCTAATACCCCAAAATGCTGACCCCCACAGATCTCCACAAACCACCCTATAAGGTAACTACCCCCTCTTCCCTACCCCTTTCCCCCTCTCTACACTAGTAATTCGGGAGAACATTGAATGTGTACAACCATTTGTATAAGTTACAATATAAGACTGAGTACTTTACAAATAATTCGACTGCACACAAACTACTCTTGTTTAGTACTCGATTTGTCCATGAAATATAGACAGACATTTCATTGTAGACTATATGGTAAATTTATCAAGAGTTTTATCAACATTTCTCAAGATGACTGCCCGTGGTTGGGGCCATGAGAGGCTAACCTGGCGGAGGTCGTTAGCTGATGAACTCCCTGTGAATGGTTTTGTCTGGTAGCATTTGACACACTTTGTGGCTGAGTTCATTAATCCTCCAAGGAGTGAGGAACCAGTCTGAGAAATATTGAAAATTAAAAGTTTTTGTCAGGAATGAAACAGAAAATAGTATTAAGGCATGCTTCATACAGCAAACGATTGCAAATAAGAAAGACCTTTAAAACTAAGAATGGTTTTAAATGCGGAACTTTGGAGTGCTTACCTTACATTGTAAATTTTTACAGTATCTTAACCAAACAACTGGTTTCTTAATCTAACAGGCCTATACTCTTACAGGTCACATTAATAATATTTGTAGGTCACATTGATCCCATTGTAGCTCTGAGCACTGACAGTCCAGGCTGCCCCCTCCCCCAAAGAAAACACAAAAATATGTTGATTTCAGGACAAACAAAACATGTTTTTCAGGGAAAAATTTATGTCACAATTGTTTGCCAATGAGGGAAAATTTTACGGCAAATACTTTCCTCTCCCACTGTGGAATGTCCTGCTGTATGCCTATGCTGTTTATTGTGTCCAGCAGACAAGTCACTAGGGAATACTGATAAATTCCCAGGGACCTTGATACCACCCACTAGTTGCCTAGTTTCCTGTTACGTACATAAAAACTATACCTCTGTCTGTATTTATTGTTACGGTCTATCATATAGCCAATTCAGTGTTTAAATTAATGAAATTAAGTCTCCAATACTTTACATTCTTTTCCTGATCTATTCTCTTTATTTTATCCTTATCACGTTAAAAGAAGGGTTTAGGTCTAATGTGCATTGAAATCCGACCTGTGGCTCTCGAGTTATTAGCAGATGAAGTTGTCACATTTTCAATCCCAAGTGACCTTCATGCAAGAACATATGACATCATAACATCACACTACTCAGCTCTCTTTTGTTTTTATTTAAATTTACAACCAATTTTTCCACCATCACCTCACATTGTCAGAATGTGACTGCATGAGAGGCATGGGAATTTCACAAACTTCAAATTCCCCATGGGAAGCTCATATCCCTATTAACTTCAAGTTCAAAACACCAAATTAGAAAAAAAAAAGAAAAAGAAAGAAAAAAGCATTTCTCATCAATGTGAGGAGATGATATACCCTACTTGTTTCAAGCCTACTTCATGTCACAAATGTACTAACTTCATTTGCTGATATCTCAACAACTACACATTTGAACTGAATGGAAATTTCACCAGAATGCTCAGATTTAGTTCCTCTCACTTACCAAAGTGATTTATTGCTTTAGCCATTCCTTTAAGTGGGCACTATTGCCTGTAAATACTGCAGTTTGACAAAAACTTCTTCAATGAGGTTGTTCATTCCACATGTTAGTTACACAACAGACTGAACACAACTCAACATCTTATCTCTATCACACAACTCTAGTAAAGTAACCTGTTCCAATCAGCAAACTTTGGCTTATATAAATTAACTACATGCAGAGTCATTTGATGGAAACGCTATTCCATAATTTGATAGTTTTGTTTACTCTGAGAACAGCAATTCTTTGGAAAACTGTTTACTTTACTTGAATACAACACCACTGCATAGCAGTGTACACATTAACTTCAATTAAACACCACCTGTTCTGAACACCTAGTGTCACGATGGGTGCTTAAATATATCATACCATTATATCCAGTCTTATATAAAATTTCATTACCTTACAAATGTCCTCCCTACCGACCTCCCTTCCTCATTCCCCCTCCTGTCCACACTCTCAACTCAGGATTTTTATTTATGGTTTTGGGCCACATTTTCCCAAACTTTCTGATTACAAAACTCTATTTTATAGAAACCTCATACCTTTAACATTTTACTATAACGTCAACTTTGTTGTGCCATTTTAATCTTTAATCCAAATTTAAGAATTCGAAGTCAAGACTAGAGCCCAGACAATTGTACAAATCATATCCACAGTGTTCAGAATAGAGGGGTTTTACATACACAGATGCATGTACAATTTTGCCTATCCATGCATAATTTTATTTTCAGCACTTTTTCAAGGAAAATTTTCAGTTGTGAATGTAACATTTATTTTCTAATTTGAATCCTGCATATCCATAAATGGACTACCCCTACCCCACCCCCTCCCCATTTAATATACTTACTTGCCAAAAGAAGAGCTTGGTATCTCCAAAAGCATACGATGCCAGGTATTTGCCATCTGAGGAGTAGCCCAGTGCTGTCACCGCTGTACTATGACCTGGGATTGTCTGCAGGAGGAAGCAAGGGTGAAAACAAAGCTCAGATCTTATCTATATGATTCAAGTAATGATTTTTTTACTCAAGGAAATGCTCATCTGCAAAAGTTAATCATATAAGTTGCTTGAAATAAAACAGTGTATTGTTTTCTTTACTACGCTTGACTTGAGTGGTCAAATTGATTTGTAGTACGTTGTATGCTCTACACACATCTGCTCTAATACTGACCTATGGTACCAGCTATGTATAGCACATTCCATATGCTATATTAAGTACTACTCTTTCCCAATTAGTCCATATTTACCCTTAGAAGGTAACTGGTGGTCATTTAAGAACCAATTTGTGCAGTAAAGCATTCAGTCAGGGCTAGTGTTTCAAACTCGGGTAGATATTTAATCTCCTGTTTTGGGCCAAACACAGGAGACTCCGGTGGTATCCTTATGGGCAGAGAAGACCATAATGTGGTTTACAAAAATCTCCAGGGGTGGAACCATTGTAACATAGGGCCACTCAGGAGTCAAACAGCCTTGGATCCCTGCTTTTTGTAGGCTTCAAAGGGTGAAGGGAATCATTTATAAGAATACTTAATAATGTTTCACTCGAAGCGAGTTTACCTTGGAATGAGAATATGCTGAGCATCATACTCCCAATAGAGAGTAACTAGCCCAAAAGAAGGGGAAGGGAGAAAGGAGGGTAGAGGGGGAGGAGTAAGCTGCCCATCCCCAAAAAGCTGAATGTCATTTCATAATAAATTTTACTGATTTTGGTTACTTCATACCTTTTACACCCCATCAGTATTGCTTGGTACATTAAGGTACCCACCCTGCCCACACCCCCACCCCATCCCCTGAAATCAAGGCAACAACAATATGTATGACTCTGTTTAGCATTTGGTATAAAGTAAAGTGACAAGAAGGTCAAACCTGTGACTTGTTGGTCTTAAGGTCATAAATGGTGATTGACCCAGACTTTGCCCCCACTGCTATCTTCTTGGTATTGTGACAGTAACTCAACATGTTAAACCTACAGATGGAGGGAAACACATCCATCAGACCTCGTGTCCTCAGCCTTCCAGAGTCCAGGCAAAACACCAAAATGTCCGTAGTCTACGAGGTAAATCATGAGAATACAAGAAGCTGTATTATTACAAATGACATAAATTGGGTTCAGTTTGATTTATTCCTTCCTTCTTATTGTTAAATTATACAGTAATACAGGCAACATAACAGCATTCACAGCATGACAGTATAACTAATGTCAAACTGAAAAGGTAACAAGTGAGAGGGACCAGAAGGGACCGTTAGAGGGCTGGTCCCTGAAAATACAATCGCTGAATCACAATATTTTATAAATATGATAATTAAACGAACATATAGTGATAATAACAGCCATAAAATTTTTAAACTTTACCTCAACAATGAGGTCCACAACATCATTCTGCATTTTATCAATGAGAAGCTCAACAATCCTAAGAATTTCAGCCTTAGCCTTGTAAAGAGTCGTAACCTGCAAAAAAGAAAAAACACCCAACTCACTCATTTTACATTTGCTTCTTTTTGACATATGTAAAACAAATGTAGCATTTGAAAAAAAAGCCAAAATTTTCTAATAAATCGTACAGTATTGACCCAATTCAAAGTTCACACATACTTTGCCAAAAATTTAACCAAATTTCTGCAACTTTCTGGCATGTTATGAATTTTGACTTCATGTGGCAAGGGAAATCATTAAAGGTTCAAAACAGGTCAAAACTTACTTGAACATTTAATACTGGTGTCTGTGCTTGAGTAGCTTGTGCTTGTTGCTTGGCAACCTCCCTTGCCATGGTTACAATGAAAGTTGCAGGTCGGGCAGTGGCTATCAAGGACAATGCATGATGGGCACTACGACAAGAGTCAGCTGCAGGTGTGATTGGTAAGCCAGTTGCCATACTATAGGACAGGAAAACAAGAATGAAAGATAAGATCATAGCACTGAAAACACACTGAGTAGGCAAACTTGTGGTGAGTATTCACTGGTAATAGAACACTGGAATGGGTCAGTAGTGCTGTAATATGGATTTTGTTTTAGAGAGGCTGTATCAAATCTTTTGGGAAAAGGACTAACCCACCTAAAAAGTTTACTGGGGGTATTTTGGGGTCTACAGGGACAGCTTTTATTATTTTGGTTGGCAATTACTTAAGAAGGAAGGAGGGTTTTTTTCAGAACATTTGGTACCTTTTTGCCCTAATAAACATCCTTCTGGGGGTGATTTTGGCTGCTGTGAGGGCGAACCACTTACCGCCCGTCTTTTGTATGATGGTGTCAGTAATCCTGATTACACATTGACACTCATACACATACTCACCACTGTTGGTACATGGTCTCAGAATTTGAGGGGGAAATTTTCCCTTCCAAAATATTTGGGGGGACTTTGGTTCTCGGAGGGGGATCTCCATAAGCTGCAACATGAAAAGTCAACTTTTTCCCAACAGGTGTGGGAAATTACCATAAATGATTTTGAAAACTGAGGGATTATTGAGAAAAGTACTGGAATCTTGCAATCCCACTGCCTAATGCAAACACTGATACTCACAGATTTTGAAATTAGGCAATTCAAATTCTTTACTTGTACTCATGAAAATGACATGATCTTGTCCTCACAACCATAGATGCTACATTTGTACTTTTCGTTCCTCAAAAGGGAAAGCTACAAAGTCAAACCCCAATGACCTTGGAAAACTGATGGTATCTTTGTGACTGAGCATGTCATCAGGAACTCTGGTTAGCAAACTTTCCATCCTGCAGTAACATTAATACACCACACATATAGCCAGTAGCAATTTACTTGCATGAAATCAAAATATAGTTTGCTTCATTATTAAGGTCAGCAAGCACAGACATTCATACCAACAACATCACTTTTCAAAGGAGAAAAAGTTCCATCACTCCTTATAACTGGCAGATAATAGCTGTTCTTTACTGATAACAGCCTACATGGTGGTAGACATACTAGCTGATTTTGCTCACATGTACCTGAGTAAATCACAACAAGATCTCTCTATAGGCACAAACCATACATCAAGCTTTGCAGGCTAGTACCTTGCAGTACCCCAATTAAATTTTGGGTAACCTCTCAAACTGCAGTTATTTTAGGCACCATGTCAATCAGCCCATGCTGCAGCTGCCTCGGCCAAGCTGCAGTGGTGCAAAGCTTCAGCTATGCTCTGTTGTTGTACACATCACAATATTAGGACTGAATTGTTCCTGCTATTGTTATATGTACAGGAACAAAGCATGGCTGCAGCTTCTGCAGCTTGGCTGAGACAGCTGCAGCCTGAGGTTTTGACATGGTGCCTTACAAATGAGAGAGTACATCTACCTTGCAGCATAGAGGGCAGGATCACAGCACAACTCCAGTAATCCTAACAGTACCGATGAAACATCTATAAATGGTTCCCACACAGTGAAGCCTCTACCAAGTAAGTCGATTCCAGCCCTTCGGATAGGGGTGTGGGCTGGGAGTTTAGACGATGGAGGTTGCAATAGTAAGAAAGATAATGCTTGAGCTGCAAAGAAACATAAAAGACAATTGTGTTTCATAACTGGGATATAAATGACACCCAAAGTACCCATTCTGCTTAGCCATTTGTAGTTCTTTGCTTCTAGAATATGACTTCTAAATTTGACTATAGCTGATAGTGATCAAACTTTGTACTGCTTTCTGATATTGGTAAGTACATTAATTGAGCTGCCTACTGACATAGATTGATAGACTGTTTTGGTTATCCATATTCAACAATACATTGCATAGGTTATTGATCTTAATAGATACATCGCACTGGTGGTAAATACTTAGAAATACAATGTCCACAATACAGATACTGAATGATGTATTGACAGATGTACCAATCAATACTTTGACCTGTTTCTTAACCAATGACAGATGTTAAGATCAGTGGACAAGTCTGGAATGCATAAAACAGATTCCTCTTTTGAAATCTGACCTCACCTGTATGTCTGGCAAGAGAATAATCATTCAGGCTAAAGCCCTGTTGAATCTGACGTTGACCTGGATTACTGGGGGCCTTTTGCTTACTAGGGCTGATCTCAGCCCCAAACTCGGCCCCAATGACTCCCAGCATAACGATGGCTGTGGCCTGCTTCCGTCTTGACTCAAAGGAAAGAGACACCTTCTTGACAGGAGAATCACCTGTAAGATCAATAGATTTTGTTTCTAGAGAGGGAAGAAGTGGGTTACCTTGGCAACAGGTGTGAATATGAGCCTCTTTCTAACACACTATTTTAACACCTACAAGCAATGACAGTGATCACACAAGTCCACTACAACTATAAGTCTTCACGATTGATCATTCTGATACATGAATATTCATACTGCAAGGTGTTGCTCAAATAGGTAATGTTGTTCTAAAACCTTGTCATCTTGCACAGTAAGTCTAAGGGACTTTTTGGGAAGAAGATGACATAAATCACACACTAGAACTCCACCGACTTTGTGATGTAAAATGTATGGTAATCAGATTTGCTTTAGTCAACTTTTAGTTGAATATTCATAATCTCTTTGTTGGTATTGAACATATAGGAATTTTAATAGCTAACAATCCCTACGCAAATCGACATGGAATTCCTGTGAAAGTTTCTGATGTTACATATTACTACTGCAGCCAATACAAGTGTAGGGCTCACACAAGTCTGCCACAGGGCAAAGGAGTAGTTTGAAAGAGTACATTGGTGTGGGAAGGATGGGGTGGAAAACAGGTAAGTGTAGATAGTACAATGGACAGGGTGGGGGAAGGTTTGATTTGAAAATCTAAAGCATACCTGAAACTAAAACACGGTAAAAGTAGACTGGTTTGCATACAACTTTACTACTCTGTTAGTTCGTAGCAACCTCACAGGGAAGGATGTTAGGAATATGCATCTCTGATTGGCATATCAATTTTTCCTTGGAATTCAGAACACCAATGTTCAATATAGCATTCCAAAACTAAGTAAAAGCAGAGTGCACAGCATACACCACCAAGACAGCAGCACATTGACATCTGAAACAAACCATCAATCAATTTTACCAGAGAGGATCTCAGCCTCTGGCTCCATTTCTGAACCATCCGAGCTACCACTATCAGACTGCTCTCGGTTGATACCACCAGTTGCCTGGCTGCTCCCAGAGGAACCTATTAAACTCAGTGCAGAGTCCACATAATGAGGAAGGTGAGGGGCCCACTGATGAATGACCTCTTCGCGGCCTTCTCCAGAGATACGTCTCAATTCAGCCAGAAGTAATGCCTGAGCTGCTGCACGTACCTACAGGTTGAAGATGACGATGTTGTCCATGATTACTTAAGAACTTAAGGTATGAATTGGTGAGAAACTTGAGAGGTTTTAATTTGACCAAGAATAACCATTAAAATCAGTATATCATCACACATGTTATCTTACTATTTACAAACTGAATCATGAAAACATAAATTTAGAATACAGGGAATAATAGGGCTGTGAGTGATTAGCGATTAATCGCATGTTTCATGCACAAGCAAAATATTTTCACACTAGGCTATGTTACACAATAGTGGTAACACACCCTGACAAATCTATGCTCTTAACACAATTACAGAAGTAATTCCATGACAGAATTTTGTTCTTGTAAACTGCTCTTACAATCTGGAGTAATATAACTGACACAGATAGGTGCCCATTAAGCTTGGGAGGGTTATCTACTTCAAAGGTGGGATTCCTGGCTGGGAGTCAAGTAATGACTCCACTTTTGAAGGGATCGCAACTTCTTCAGGATTTTCAGTACAGCATAAAACATGCCCCCAAATCACATAATGGAGTAAAGGTATTTTATTTTGAAGTTTTCAATGAAGAATGTTGACACAACTGTCTCCTTTGGCTGTTTTCTTTATTGTATCACAAGTTTTCTCTAATGTTGGTCAATTAGACTCTCTGACACTGACAAGTCAGCACCTTAAACACACAGGAGCCAGTTGTAAAGGCCTGTTGGACTCACTAATAGACCTGTAAATGGACAGACTGTTGTTGCTTAGGTATATGTCACTGTGTCAGTTATAACATCACTGTGGGAGTCACAACTCCATTCTGCGCAGCAACTAATAGGGTCAATGGTACCATACTCCAAAAATAATGGAGTCACACAAGCCTAAAGCCCATTGTTATGAACTAATGATTTACTTCAAGGCATCTGTCCTGCCATCGCCTTGCCAACATTTCCAGGTATGGAGGCTTATAAGAGACACTTCCCAACAGATCTGGCAGAAGAACACAATGTAGGGCAGCTAGGAGGCTCCACCCTGGCAAAGAAGAAATACATAAATACGCATGACAGTGATATCAAACAACTTATAAGTATTTGGTCAACATAAATTATATTTTACAAACCATAAGAGAGTAGAATAAAACTTGTAGTTGATCAACTAAGATCTCTTAGACAGCTACGTAACTGTTTTACCATCAACAAAATTTATGCAAAATGAAGAACCATGTTTTTGCACAGTTAGTCTAGCTGAAATGTAATGTAGGTTCAACAATGTATGTGTGCAGTGCAGTAAAATAGGGGACACACAACAATATAGAATACAGTATACTCAAAAACTTTACACAGCATCCATACAAATAACAGAGTCACGATGACTAGTTACCTTGCTAAGTTTGAAGTACAAAATTATATTTTAGAAATTTTAGACTCCATCTAAAGGAACATATTGAGTTTTCCACAACCTGCGTATAAACAACCTTTGAACAGCAGATACCTTTACTACAGAAAGGTTTGATCTGTATACATTCTCATAATTTTAGCTTTTATTTCACTTTACAACTCAAACAGATTATGAGGATGCATTTCATTTTACAACTCATCCAAATTTTTTTTAACATTTAAGGAGAAAAATTCATCTTACCTTGTTTTATGGAAGCCTGCTCTGGGGTGAGGTCAGACAAATCATCTTCTACTCCATCAGTCACATCTTCACTTCCTTTAACCTTTGACCTTTGAAATAAAACATTAGAATCATCATCAACAATTCATATTCCTTCTCAATCCAAATACGTTCATTAACTTGACTCTAAGGTTGCCATATGACGATAATTTGCATGACATACTAGGGAGTTAACTGATGGTTTCTAGTATCACATAAGTACCTGCCATTACTCTTATGAACTCGACCAGTTATTTTGGAGGAGTGCAAGGAAAATTTTTACTCCAAAACAATAACCACCAAATTGAAAAAAAAAAAACAATACATTTTAAACCAGACATTTATAGCATTATAGAAGGAATGTGCATAATGCTATAACCAGATGTATGACACATATCTTTGGGACATTGTTAACATATTGGTGGCAGGCTTTTGAAACTTTAAAACTTGGCATTTATTGCAATGAGGAACGAGAGTCTTCATGTGTCTGTGTCTTACTTGAAAACCACTGGTGTGGTTCTACCCTAATAATCTGTAATCAATATACATAACTAAGACCAAAAACAAAAAAAAAACAAACAAACAAACAAACATTTCAATTGTAAGATAGACCAAATAAACCAATCAACAATGGGTTGACTAACCTTTTGGGTTTGGGCTTTCGAAAGTGAGAGAGCATAACAAAGCTGGCATTGTTCATACCCATGAGAGTGTTACCAACAGATATGACAGACAGAAGATGTTGAGTAGTGACAGCCCTGGATAATTCCCAGTGACTGAGATAGATTCTTGATTTATCAACTTCCTCGACTATCAGGGGTGTCTCGGACTGAGGAGAGGTTCTTTTCTTGATCTCCAAGGCCTCTTTAGCTGACAGCTGAGATGAGCAGGAAGAAGACTTACGTTTGCCACCTAGATGGGGTCTTGGAATCCAGCCTGGTAACATCAGCGACATGTGGGCACCATGAGATATGAGCCCGAAAGAAACAGAATCATGAGGCTTCAGAAGACCCAGTTTATTTAAGCAAATGTCATCTAAGTTGGCATCTAGGCCCCAAGCATGGAGGCAAGACATAAACAGCTGTGCAACATCAAGAGTCAGATGATTATTCTCCAGGGTTAACCCTTTTTGACTTTTATGGGTTACAGGTTTGTTGTCCTCTGCTGTGACCTGAATGGATGGAGGGGGACCAGCTGATTCTACTTCATCCTCATCACTGTCTCTCATATTATCAATCTGTTTTGTGATGAAACCTGCCACTTTTTGTGTCAATTTTGCTGTCTTTGATTCTTTTTCACCTACATCAGCAAGCTTGGCTAGATCAGGATGACTGCCCTGGGAGACAATACCAGGGATCAAATTCTTATCCGTCAGGAGTTGGACAATAAGAACCTCTGCATCAAAGAACAGAACATGGAAGTCAGGGTCCTTAATGTTTGCCTTAACTGCTTGAATAGTAAGTGCATGCGTAGGATCTTTAGATATAATGCCCTCCGTAGCAGGAATGTTGAGAACCGAACCTTGTGCAGCAGCAAGTAGTGTTCTATGGGCAGCATTTTTAATAGCTGTTAAGCTTCTCCTCCGAAAAGCCTGAGCAATGCTCTGAGTTGGAGTAAGCATCACTTCGTGGGCCTTGCTAAGTTCAGCACAAGCTGATAATATTTCTTCGGCAGTGGTACCCTCTGCAATTCGGTCCAAGTGACCTGTAAGATAGAGTTTACAGAAATGTAAACAATAAAATCTGTCACAGAATAGATAGATTTTATTTCTAAAATTCATTACAACTGTTATACAAAAAGAATAAGGTAAACAATGTTAGACAATTTCCAACTTGCAATCTTCAAAACTTGTTTAGACGTCTACGTTTCAACATTCATGGTGGTAGATCTGTGAAGACCTTCTGTCAAGTACAATACCAACTGACCACCGTGATTCCATGAAAAATTCTGACTCTGTGAGATTTCTTCAGCGTGCTGGGTAACATCCATTGTTCTCAAACTGTAGATATTCCCGTTACACATTCCTCCTCACACCTCCTTGGTAACAAGATCCCTCCCATATATTCTCCCTCATACCACTGGTACCCTCCATTATTTAATCTACTACCCACACATACTGCCACCTCTGCACCATTTACCAGCAGTTCTAATACATAAACTTAATTAGTATAAGGTCGCCATATTCCTAAATATGGAGCCATCTCTCCAGAAAATGTCCAATGATCAACAAACATTTAATCAAAGCTGCACATGACCCATGGTCACCATTCCAATGAGATCTTTTAAGAATTTAAGAAACATCATCCAATCCTTACAATAATTAGAACTAAAGGGGAAACCCTTCCTTTGGGTACCCTTCACTGCTACCACCTGGCATACATAAACTACTAACAACATGACAACCCTAAGTGTCACCATCCAAACTCCTATCCAGTAAGGTTCCATTAAAATTCCTCCGAAGGTTCACTTCCCTCTTTTCCATAAAATATGCATAACTTTGTAGATGAAATTTCAAAACTGACATACACATGACCTCCTACCTGTCTCCATCTGCCAAACAAACACACTGCCATCCTCCAAAGCCACAACCAGAAAGTCCTCTGCAGGTCTCCACTTGATAGCCCTGATTGGGAAGAGATGACGGCTGGCCAAGAGGGTACACTTGCGGTCCCTCAGACTCAAGAGGGCCACTGAATGGTCTGTGGCTACAGAACAGATGCATGTTAAAACACGTGCCTGATGAAAGAAAAAAATATTCAGTTTGTCAAAGACAAGCACAGCATGATTTTTTATTTTTGTAAACAAATTATCATCTAGGAGAGAAAGTGTATTTAATCATATGAAACAGATGCAGTAACAACTACAAGTGAAATATCCATTCACAAATACACCAGCATGAAAGTAGCAATGTGGCAATGTTTAATATTTCAAATCATACATTTAACATTTTCCAAGGTAAAGGTTTGGGTATAACTGCACTTCCAATTTTCTATAAGCTTTAGTTTTATTAAGTTGAGAAAGTTTCATAACAAAAACTTGAATGCATATTGGTTCCAGGACAACTCCCCTCTGACAATTACCACCAGAGTAATTTTCCCAACAACTCCATGTGAACATCCCAACCCTGACAATCCCCACCCTCTTAATCCCTCTTAATCCCCCCCCCCCCCCACATCCTGCACTTTCTGGGAAATCAATTTTCATGATTTTTCCATGACTTTCCCAGGACCAAATAAAGAATTTCCATGTCCTTTTTTGGCAATTTTCGGCAAGCAGGCAGTATTCAATTCGAAGTGAAGAGAATAAATTTTGATATTACGAGTGATAGTACATTTTGATATTACGAGTGAAAATGGAACGATTTTATTTTGTGAAAATTTCCATGACTTTTCCAGGACTTCAGACAATTTCCCTGAATTTCAAAACTTCTCCAGGCCTTGAAATAATTTTCCAAATTGTCATGACTTTTCCAGGTTTTCCATGACCACGGGAACCCTGTTGTAAGGTTTCAAAGTTCAAAGTTGTTGGAAAACTGCAAAAATTGGAAAGGGAAATGTATGTCAACTTACATTGCAATTTTCTGGAGGGACTATCAGCTGAGTCAGTTCTCCACCATGGACACAGAATGTATGAAGTTTGTTACCAGAAAACAGATCCCAGAGACAAACAGTAAAGTCGATGCCCCCAGACACCAGGTGGTGGGAGTCGTATCGCTGATGCTCTTGATGAGGATACAAGAGACATGTGACCCTACCATGGTGACCCTTTAAAATCCTGTGAGGGGGCCAACCTGCCAAAAGAATGTGTCATGGTATTAGGTATCTCCATTTTACTGAAGAGGAATACTGCCAATGACAAGCTTATGATAGGTACAGAATGATGAGGAATTTTATACTTACTGTTCTCTATCTTATAACTAAATCATGGTAACATGACTTACAGAAACTACTGCAAACTGCCAATGGTTATGGAGAGAAATGAAAGGTTTCACCTGGTAGAGAATAAAGTAAAGGCATTACACTTTCAAATTTTCATGTGCTATAAAGCTATAAGAACCATATTTGGTCACCATACTCTTTCTGGCCAATCATGGACATAGCTCAGAGTTATATAGCACCATATAGCTTTATAGCACTAAACTGAAGTATGAATCGGCCTTAAAACAGGTTTCTTGACAAGTTTGCTTCTTTCGTGACTATTTCTTGGAAGCTTGGTTAAACATTGTCTTCAACCACTCTTAAGAAATACAAGGCTAATTGCCATAATTGTGACAACAGTTGAGACCACTAATTAATTGCTCCACACAATTAAATACAATAACTAATATACCTCATTCAACTCACAATCACACACTTCATTCCAACATTTAGTACCCAATTCAACATACTAGTTTAAAAATTACCCCCTCTACTTACCTTTGCGTGCTGTGTGGGGTCCCTCTAGCAGCTGAGCAATAGCTGACTGGACTGCTGGAACAATAAGGATACTCCCATTGGACCGGCCACATACCAGCCACCCTTCTTGGGCAATGTAGATGCTTGCTGTCACCTGCAATTTTTTGCCATCCTTTCTAGTTGGGCACTGTGTGAGAAATCAAACCAGGACCCACATTAAAGTAGATGTGTTGGAGACAGAGTTGCAGCAACCCTACTACAGCTATGCAAATGACTTGAATCAAGTCACAGTGTTATTTCAATATGCAAAAGTTCTCTTTCATTTGCCAAGTGAGGTATGTTTGCAAGGTTCTAAATTGAGTTGTAACTTGATTACAACACTGAATCGAGAAGTGAAAGATTGGCAGAACCAGTATTAAGCAAATTAAGCATTGAACATTTTAGGGTGTGATCTACGAAGGTAGCCAATCAAACTGAGGCAAAAGTTAATACTGACAATATTCATTTGCAAGAATGTTTGCATGCAGACATCAGGACCTTACAAGCCAGTAAATCTGTTAATTACATAGATAGGTTACACTTTAATTCACTAAAACTAAAACTTTGTGAAATAAATCATGTACTTTCATTTCACCGCCTGTTTTTGATATTGAGTACCATACTGAAATAATACTAAAGACAAAGAATGTAAATAAATGGAAGCTGGGCAATTTTTACATTGCAGTCTTTTCATATTAAATCCTGGTTCTGAATTTTAACTCCTACAACAGGGAGCTGCAATTTGTATTTTGTTACTCTAGAATTATAAGAAATCAAGTTTGAGAAAAGTCAGAAAAAATAGTGACAAAATTTAACACTGGAAGGAAGGTCTGCATGAATGTTCTAACAAACAATGGAACAGAGATGTAGCAAGGTGAGACCAGTAAATCACACAATATGTTGTGAAAAGGATACTCCTTGTTCATTGTAGGGACTGACAGCTACTTTGTCTTTAGTTTACTTCCTGTTATGTCCATGTTAGCTTTCTTCCTTGTTTATGACAAATCTACCAATTCAGTCTCATCAAGTTCCTTTGCAATGACAGCTTTCCTGTAAATAGTTTATGTGCTCAAGTAAAGTCACTGGGTATCTAGAAAAATGTTCTAATACTGCAGACACTGAAGTGTCCCTTCGATCTCCTCCCCCTCTTATTAACAATTCTTCACACTGACTGATATTCACAATTCTCTCACCTAGGGATGTTCCCACACTTGATGGCACTGGCAGCCCTGTGGGGAAAGACATCCGGCACTAACGAAAAAGATTGGGTACAACACTATATTTCCATTTGGCATAGGCAAACCTCACATAAATTTCCTTCCCTTACACCCTTTTCCAAGGATGGGGATCAATGTACCTGGCACCTAAAAAAAAAAAAATAATGGATGTTCTTGCTTACCAATTGGTCAATTATACCAGCTGGTTTAGGAGAGCAGGAGTCCCAAGCTTCTTGAAGACTATTGCTAGATGTGGGGGCTAAAACTGACAAATGGATGAAAAAATAAATGTTGCAAGTCAATTATGTTATCACAAAGAGATATTTTTAGTTCCAAATGTACCACAAATAATCAAGATGATTTATATCCAAGTAGCTCTAGCTCCATATCATTTTGTACTAAATCCTAATGAGGGGAGTGATACCAAATGTGGGAGGGTGGATTACTTCGATACTTCCCTATCTCAACTTAGTCTGCAAAAAGACTTGCTACCACTAAAAAATGTATTAATTTCTTCTTTTTTGTTTCCTACTTTATACAGCATACAAATACCACCTGCCCCTAAAACCAGATAAGACATCTGAGACAAGAAAGTATATTCATCATCTGCCCAACATGACATACTTCAATGTGTCTTCGAAAGAGGTGGGGGGATGGAGGAGGTTAGCTTTGAAGACAACCTTATTCTTTTAATAAAAATCATTTCATTAATTCATTTTCTTGGGACAGCACTTGTCCTATCATAAAAACTCAGCAGACTGAGTTACCTGGCAACGTATCAAACTCTTCTTGTTTCAAGAAACTCAACTCTTTATCCGACACTTCAGGAATTCTCCAGATGGTTAGCCTGCCACCAGAATCCCCTCTGATGAACAGCTTGAAAAACGAACCTCGCCTCCCATAGAAGAAAGTCATTGCAGGTGTGCAGGACAGAGGCTGGGTGTTAAAATGAAGACACAATGGTTTTCAGCTCAAGCTAAGCTATGATGTGATTTATAGTGCGACATTTTGTAAGTGATGAGTTTGCTTACATGCATGGGAATAAAACTACCTTTTTGCAAAAGGAGGGGGAGGGGCTGCAATA
Source organism: Holothuria leucospilota (assembly GCA_029531755.1). Classification (NCBI taxonomy): domain Eukaryota; kingdom Metazoa; phylum Echinodermata; class Holothuroidea; order Aspidochirotida; family Holothuriidae; genus Holothuria; species Holothuria leucospilota. The sequence continues at coordinate 10,928,258 of CM055969.1, read as the reverse complement.
ATTTCACTGAATGACAGCACCAGAAGTCATAACTAGTATCAAATACCAATTTGGAGCCTGAATAATACTTTGTCAAAAGTAAAACTTTTGAAAATTTCTCAAAATTTGGAAGATGCTGTCACCAAACCTTCATTTTACTCATACCAAAGCTCAATTTGTAATTGCATTCTACTACAATGAAAACAGTTCTAAATTTAACTACCCTTTTGAACTGTATACCTTTTCCTGTGTTGTTTCCAAAACACAGTACAAGAATGGTCTAGCTGCTGTTTCAGGATTCCGTCCGACATGACTGCGAAAATCTTCACTTTCGGGTATGCAGCTGTCATGGAAATGAAAAAAACAACACTTGTTTTGTCTCTCTGCCACATTCAAATACTCACACAGGTCATCATGACTGCATGGACTCCAACCCTCACTGAAACCAAAAGTTGCATCCAATCTTATCCTATCCAGGGGTTTAACCAGGATATCAGATAAAGGAGTGTGCCGCACAGGGAAGTGGTTCAAGGGATGGGGTTTTCCCCCTCTCTTCTGCTAAAATATCGACCCCTTGTAGATGGAAAATTTGAACCAATTAGCATGCACACAAGTGACCCTAATAAACAGGATATAGCACTGGAAATTTGGCACAAAGGTGTGAAATCAGAAACACTCCATGCTACTTATTGAAAACTTCAATTTGAAGTGTGTAAGTTCCATGGATATGACCTTGAAATGAGAGCTACATAGATCTCTGGCTTAAGGCTTGATCCTATCCTATTGAACCTTGTAAGCATGCAGTTATACATCACTACCAGTTGTACAGCCAAAATGTTTGATAAAATAAAGGTTTTATGCAACAAAGACATCCCATTAAAAATCCAAGTACTGATTGTACTAAAAAGAAAGGGGTGGGGGGGGGGGGGAAGGGATGCTACCACTGACTGGTCTTCTGTTTGTATCCACACAAACTTACTTGGATGGTAGCTGGTACAGATACCCTTTTCCATTAGAACTCCAAACTAGTACCCTATCAGCTGCAGTGAATTCCCCTCCAATCCAGTGTTGACCTTTCTCACTAGGTTCAATGCAAAGTTGTGAAAAGTCACCAGCATCATAAATCTGAAAGACATGGAAAGAATTGATGGAAAGAATTGATATTAACCTCTTCTTATTAAAAGTGTTCATATAAGACTGGTCTGATGACAAGTATTCCTATTACAACTAGCCTGGCTGAGGGTATTCATATTGAACTTGTCAGACAGAAAGTACTAATATTGAACTGGTCTAACTGGTCTGAGTGAAATAGTCCATATTAAAAGTGGTCTGAGAGAAAGTATCCATATTAAAATTGGTCTGAGTGAAAGTATCCATATTAAAACTGGTCTGAGTGAAAGTATCCATATTAGAACTGGTCTGATAGCAAGTATCTGCATTAAAGGGGTCTGTAGATTTAGCCCTTTCACATTCAAGGTTGAAGAACCAAATACAGTTTTACAAAGAATCTAGATTTGAAGTTCCCCTTTACTTCTCCATTAAATATTGTATAAAAATTTGGAATCAACTGAAGCATTGCCCCATTCAACATACCTGCCATTTCTTACTGCAAACAATCAGAACTGTTCTCAAAGTGAATGCACAGCAAGTAATCGTCTTGGCTCCTCGGCATCGTAGTTGCTTGCATTCCTCTTCATAGTTTGGTTCTGTGTCCTACATGTTGCCAGAAATATTTTTTTTTAAATATTCTTTTTAATCAACAATAATAAGAATAAAAATATTCTTTAACATGCCAGTGGAGTACAAATTCTGAAAATCACGATCAGCGAGTAAATTCAGAAATGTTCGTCATTTGTGTAAAAACATGTTGTTATGTATAAAAGGTGGGAAAGGAAATCTAAAGTAAGTAGAGAAGATTCTCTAAGAGTTAGAGTTAGATGAGGTTTTACGGCTCTGTTTCTAACCAATTTGTTTAAGTCGGGCCAGCCACGGCCTTTTTTCCAGTTGTGGCTAGATGCAACCCAAGCTTTACACTGAAGATCATCATAGAGGCTTCATCTAGAGATCATAAAGTGAACTGATTTATCAGACCAATACCTTATAGGTACAGACCCATGTCAGATGAACTTAAATGTTCTGTTTATGCTGCCACCATAGAAACAATGTGGAGGGCTGGCAATTTATTGTGCATGCTACACTTGAGCACATGTAGTAGTGCTTCAATGCTGAAGCGCTTAGCGAATGACATTCATACCACTAATGAAGCAACTGTGCTGTATAACCATGTTACTACATGATTAAGTAAATACAGAAAATGAGCTTTACTGCTAACATTTGGTTATGAAACTGTTGTGTTAATGGATTTGAATCTGAAATAGTTGTAACAGACACCATCCAATATGAATAACTAACTAATGAGTACAATTGAAAGAGACATGTAAAACTTTTTCAGAAGGCAATGGTAGCAAACTACTGAATTCAATGTTGGAGGCAGAATGTGTCACTGTTTTTACACACTGCTCATTTATCTCTATGTACCAGAAAGGCAACCAAAGCTACAAAAAGTGCAGGGGCAGATCCAAGAATTGGAGAAGGGGGGAGGCATATTCATGATAAAAGTATCATTTGTGTCTATTCCAGAGGGTCTAGATATGGTCTTGCAAGCTTATGAAGGATAATAAAATTTCAGCATTTTTAACAGTAACAGAAGTGACATTATGTTTTCAAGTCTGTGGACAATAAGGTGAGGGGGAGAGGAGCACTGGGCTGGTTGAACACCCACCAAGAAAACCTACACTTCAGTATGCAGCAAATATGTTCAAGCTGGGACACCAATCAGGCAATGAGTGTTTGAGATGCTCACAAGAAGGGCATTACACTAGCAATATGAATGCCTGTCAGCAAAACTGTGTATTTCTCAGCCTCCATCAAGATAATTGAAATACAACAAAGTGCGATTTTTTTTTACCTTTTTCCCTGAACTAGAAAGATTCCACACCTTCAGCATCCCTGTAGTAGTAACACCTATAACAATATCATCTGAAAACAAGAGACGGAAATCCACTTTTACAGGAAACACTGTATTTACATTGCATCAACATGGCTAAGACAGACAAAAGCTTTAACAAATTCAAACCATTCATAATCACCAATAAACTCTGGCAAAAGCGTTCTTCCTCACAAATATTTTGCATTTACAAAAATTCTGAAAGTTGCATCACTTGCAAATTTGAAATTTTGGGTGAACAAATTATTAATGAGTGTCAAAGTAGTGAGTTTCTCTGTGAAGAGCTTATTCCTTGAAAACATATGTTACCAAGCTGACACACTTTGAATTTTTCTATCAATCCATATCAATAAATTATGGATTTAGAGGAATGAAAATCATCTCTATAAGAAAGTGCAATATTTTTCTTTAAGAAGGGTTGTTATAACAAGGTTAATCTTGAATTCACAGTGGGATTAAATAATCAAAAAACAATGGATTACGAATCAGACACAAATTTGGACTCTTCAAGTGGAAAAGTAGTGAAATCTTCCTCTTTTACCCCTTTGAAATAAGACTGAAAAATGAGGCAAAGGGGGGGGGGGGGGAGGAAAAGGGTTGATTTGCCAAAAATGTTGGCCTTTCTGCTAACTGATGATTATGTTATGGCTCCCAAGTCTCATTCCACCTAACTCAACTTCATTTTTCAATTCAACTGTACAAACATAAATGTCACAGGTTTGAATGCAGACATAATAGATGTTCCTTTTCACATACAGGTATGTACTAATGGGCAAAACATGTCCATTCTGTCAATTTTTCAAAGGTCAAAATCTCCAACGCAGGCTTCTAAGTCATTCTTCTTCTGACTGAATTCTTGCCTGGTATTGATAAAAGTTGTATATCCAACTCACCATTTCTTTTGAGAGGTCTGATGATGCAAAATGCTGAGACCCAATCAGGAGCTACACTTGACGAAAGAGAGTACAGAAGTTCCAGGCTAGTAGCATCAAGAATATTGATGTCTGGGTAGTACCCCTGGCAGACAATACGCCACTCACGGGTGGTGCCCTGGGTCACTTGATAAGGCTAAACATTGAAAACAGACAAAATGAGTTTAATTTTTCTAGGTCTTTTCACAAATGAAGCAAAATCTTCAAAGATAAAATGTACTTTTTGTGGCAAAACATCCATCCACTTATGTAAACAAGGAACTCTTTTAAAAACTTACAGGGAAATTGCACAAAAGGTTACTAAAGAGGAGAAATTGGGGAGGTTCTAAAAGAACATTGTCACCTATATTAAAGATTGACGTAAGTCTCGCTACTTGAGAACAGTGCTGAATGTCATAAAACTGAAGGAAATTGTTCAAGATATGCAAGTATAATAGAAAGAAATCTCATATTTTTGTTTCCTAGTTCACAATACAATTATAGGCAACTCAAACAGCTCAAATAATGCCAAATCAAAACCGTCTGAAATGAGCTATGCAGAACATTGTAAAAATGAGTTAAAAAGCTTTTAATCTGCCATTTTTCTGAATACAGCATTGTAGATATCTGTAACAATGAGTTCTTACAAACTGTATTGTGTTGTGACAATGCATATTCCTTCATTTTATACAAACCACACGCAGCTGTTAACAGTGGGACTGGTGGAGGTCAAATCTGTGTTACTTAGGGGTTTGGCTGTTTGAATCAGGTCTTTGTCCAGTATGGCTGCCAGAGAGTGGTGTCTAGCAAGGTACCTGCCCCCCTCCCTTTTCACAGCCTGTAGGAAAGTTACTAACAAGTGGGTATGTACTGTTATCTGCCACATGGTAGTGTTAAATTATGGTTCCAGATGCAAGGCAGGTGAGAACTACCTCTTCACTGTTGTAAAACATGTGAAAGTATTAAAACAAGATGGGAATCCTACCAGTCCTCAGTTACGTAAAAACTTAAAGCCCATTCCACATAAAGCAATGTAGCTCAATGCGACATGACCATCTTGTCAAGAGCTAACTGGTATGTCTCAGTTGTGGCAACTACACATGTTGAGTCAAGCCAGAGACTGAGTCTTGCTACAGCTAGCAACAGCACACTTTGTTGCAAAGGTGTCATCTACTAACTGGACAGAGTAATCATTTTACCATGAGCTGCATTGTATCAGGTAGCATAATGCTAAAGGATTTTAATCCTCTCAGGACCACACACTTTATATACTTCCCTCACTCCTGGACCAACCACTTCATACAGTGTAGTACTGGCAATGAATATAGGACTGAAATTTCAGTCTTTGTTTTTCATAAGAAATCATCTTTCTATGAAAAAAATATTGCTCACAAGTTTTGCTCATAGCTACTTTCATTACAAAATATGTTGTACACTGATCCCCTTTTGTGAACTCCAGGCCAGTACCAAGCCTTGGCCTAAACAGTCACTTTCAGTCACTTTTTTATAATTCACATTCCCAAAATTTGGTAACATCACCTCTTAAGTATTTTGTACCATGGCACTGTATCAAAATCTGATTCTTGTAGTACAGGAGAATCAGGCATGAGTTTAGCCATTTTGTACTGTTGCAATTGAGTACACATTATCTTGGAAACCTTCAACAGCATCAGGCACCATATGATATATCAGGTGAGAGCTAAATTTGTGTCCTATGGAGTTAAAGTAAATTCCAAAGTGGTGGCCCTATGAAGATATTCACTTTCTCTGGAGAGAAGAAAGTTTTAGTGTGGCTGTTGCTAATCAGCAACCGTAGTATTTTGCCGACAGCACTGATCACTGGCAGTGGTCCAGAAAGGTTTAAGCTTTTACTCAATGTAACAGATACACTAGCACATACCTGCATGGACAGATGTACCCCTGGAAGTCTGTTTTGTTCAATGCATCTCCCATCACCAACATCCCACAGACACATCTCTCTGTGGCAAACAGAACAAAGTCCAATAATTAAGATTACTGTATCTTCCCCATTTCACACCATACAATAGACTGAATTATAACAGCCACTGTGTGAAAAAACTTCCCGCATCAACTGAAGTAAGTCTTGCTTTCCTAGTGGTGGCTCATACATGTGCTGGTGGTGGTACCATGGAGGTCTGTGGTAGGACATCAACATTCATGCCATGATCATGAAGTGACAGTTCTTCACTCACTCTTTATTTTATTTTGCCTCATGCTTTGTTTTTTCCCCCTCCCCTCCACCCCCATCTACAACAAAATCACCAATCTTTCCCAGTGGAATGTGGCAGAGGAGTCCCTGCCATAACCTTTTCCCAACTAATGACACCCCCCTGGGCTATATGCCTACATTACATATTTCCACATTCACATATAATGCAGCACACAAGTTTAGTTCACTGTTTGCTTTGGGGAAGGGGGAGTAAATATTAAAGATCATTGTGTGTTATGTAAAATGATGTCATTAAACCAAAGTGAATCATGAATAGGCCACTATTACTTTTGCTTTTCTATGGAAAAGTAGTCATGGGAAACACACCAACTGTCACTTAGTATGCATTTGGCCAACAGGAAAGCCAACTGCTGCAGTCAAGGGTGAAAAGCACTAGTTATCCCCTTGCTTGAGGGATGTCTATGTGTGAAACTTTTGTTCCCAAGAAGCTGTTTGGTCAGGTCACATGGATATTCTTCCCTCGCTGACACCACTCTACTCTAAAATGCTGAACTACACTTCTCAGAGCCAGATTAGGAAATGTGGGCCTCTCGGACTTCTCTTCAGAAAAATATTTAAATTTTTGACTGTGGGAAACTTTGCACAGGGGCCCTAGGCTTATCCAATATAACCACCCTTAAGTTACATAAAGCCCCGAAAATTTTTTACTTTTATATGAAGAAAAATTCACACAAAAATTACAAACCCATTCTCAGCTGCACTGATGAAGGTGGAGGAATCCCATGATTCGCTGGCCTTAGAGAGACAGCTTATAGAAGCAGAGTGCCCCAGAAGCATACATCTTGGAATGATCTGTTTATGGAAGTTTGAGGTAAACTAGAGTTAATATAACAAATCACAGCATTATGTGACAGAGATAATTACAGTGAGAATAATGCTCTGAGTGAACAATGAATCAGTGGAAGCACAAGGTATAAACAAAGTAGCCATTGTATCTTTAAATGCTAGAGTAGAAATGCAGGGAATATCTGAAAAAGGGTCTGGTACACCAAAATATGACACTGTTTTCCCGAAAAATGAACACTCATAATTATTAACCATTTCATATTATATATAATACATTATTTCCAAAACTTCTCTGAGAGAAAATTACTAGACTACATCTTAAGAACTGGCCCCATAGTAACAATCATTGCATACCCTATTACCTAGATGTAACACTGCTTCTCTATCCCTCTCAGCAAAAGATCATGGCTCCATGCATGACACATAACCCCATCCATCCCACTTTGACCAATTTCAAGCCATTTGCTGAACTTTCCTAGTCAATATCTATCAAAATGTCTGTGTTTAACTGTAGGATTGCATTTTGTCAAAAATCTGTTGTAAATAATTTAAGGTTATGTTGAAATGTTTGGTTGCAACAATCACTTACACTGTGTTTTAAGTTTTACCAAGAAATTATATTTTGGTCATAACAGTGTTACTGTACTTGCTATCACTCAAAATGCCAAGTTTGGTGTAAAATCATACCAGGGTTTCCCCTGGCACTCTTTTCGTGAGGCGGCCAACTCACAGTTTTTGGCCACCATCTCACAGAAATTTGCTATACTTGCCACCCATACTGTACTAGCTACAGGAGTATTACAGTATTAATAGTTCTCCCTCACTGGTTTGGCTTAAGCTGGCACCATATTACCCCCACGGACTACTACCACCTCACACTCTCTGAAACCCAGGGGAAACCCTGTCATACCATTATTGTTTTTGAACAAATCTAACCTGAACATCTTCTGTTAGGTCCCACAAGCAAATCTGTCCATCATGACACCCAGTGATGACTGTCTTCTGATCACTCGTCACCAGGATGGCTGAAATGCAGTGAGTGGGGGCAGTCTTGCCCCACAGTACAACTGGTACCACCAGTCCACTTGAAGTCATAGTTCACCTAAACAAGTTGTTGACACTGTTCTCTGTGTGCTTTGGTGATTTAAGGTCTGTTAATCAAACACAACAAGCCACAGATGGTCATCTCACTATATCAAGAGGCGAATTAAATCTGTCAAACTGAGTGGATTGAACAACTGTTTTTTTTTTTTTTTTTTTTGTTCAAATGTCTCCTTCCTTTCTGAGTTCATCCATTTAAACTTTCTTCAGTTTAATTTTTTGCTGATGCTATGAACTGATACATCTTGTTCACTAACAATACAGTACAATGCCACAAATGATGCTAGAAGTACAACACCAATTTCTTACTTTAGCTTTCCAATGTTGAGGATCAAACACTTTGTCTTCAAATGAATTGTACTTCAGTTTGTAACTTACACTTGGCTGAAGCCTACCTGGTGGCACAGGATAGGTGTAGACCTACTATTACTAGGCTCAGCCTACAGTACATAGGCTCAACCTTAAGTACATATTAGGTTTGGCTGGTTTAACAATTCTACTAGACTGTAAGGATTCTTTGCCACATTGGGAAGAGGAAAAAAGATGGTTCAAAAAGCGTGGATTATTGAGGGGAATGGAAAATCAGAGACAGTGAATATGGGCAGAATTTTGTGTTTCCACTTATTGTGCTGTGATATTTCAGAAGCATATAACCATCACTAAACGTATGAACAGATCTAGATGTTACCTACTGCATCAATGTACACTCCCTGGGATTGTCTGGTGTAGACAGCACTGGTAGGATAGGTTTGTATTGATGTTGTTCATATGTAATGATGTCACTACTTTACACAAGGAATGCCTTTTCACATTTTTAATTATTGCATGTATCTGAAGACAGCCAAGAAATTGCACTGACAGAAAACTGGTTACTTCCATTTACTCAGGCCAAACTTTTCAGTCTGGCATCCCTACTTCAGAACTGTGAGTACTGACCAGAAGTCAAGAAGGGACTCCACTTTCACTGCAGTTGCAACCTTTCAAATTTTCAGTAGACTTGCCATCAAATGTATATGCAAAAATCATGAGGGTACTTTCATGTTCTACATTAAAGGGAAAAAGCAGTTGCCCCAAGTTTGTTTTCAAAAATCTGCCAAATCTTACAGAATTCCACTTATTTTGCTCATAAGCATTTTTTAGTACGTCTCTTTATAATAGCACTGAATATTGAAGGTAAACCAAGGAGCTAAATTGCATGAATTTAGCAAATAAGTAACAAAAACATTGTCACACAACTGAAAGGAGCAAACAACCAGTGCCATGCATGCAAGCTGTAAGGTTAGTGCCTGCTAAAGTGTATGTACAATGTACTTTTACAGTGATCTGCCACTGCCGGTTGGCGCCGGTCGGGCCCAACCAGGACGCAGCATTGCCGACCGCCAAAATCTGCCAAACTAACTTTTCCGACCGACACTTTTTCCTTACTAAGAAACCAAATAAAATAGCCTCGTGGTCGAAGGATCGACCGAAATGAAACTATTTGTTGGTCATAATTTGAGACTGGATGAAATCAGTTCGTAACCCTTCATAATATCCAAAACACACCTCGTGAAAATTCTACTATAATTTTGCATTCCAGAGCAATGACTCGATGCGTGATTGTCACGCTTTAGAAGTTTAGTTTCAGTTATTAAAAGGAGCGATGTACAGGCAACCAGCATGCCAGCAGTATGTTTTTTTTTTATTGAAATACGTACGACCACGAACCTAAGCAGGGTTTACAAAATCCTATGTGCCGGGTGCCTGGGGCTCCTTATTCCAATGTTCGGGATTGAAAATTAATGATTTAAAAGCCCGTCACGCTACTGCCATGAATATTGCAAACCCTTGGTAGGCCCTCCACTTAGCGGATGAGAACTATGAGGAGTAAATTGATGCTGCCATACCCCTTGCCTATTGTGTTTCTTCTCAGTTTACACTCCGACAGAATCATAGCCAGACTCACTAACAAAACGAACGGTAAAACAGAGACCATAAAAGCACACAGTATTTCAATGCAAGTGCTTGGCTTCTTCACACAATCCTATCACATATTACCTATGCATACATGCAGAGTGTAGGCTATCAAGAGTTTCTTACAGCAGTACGCAACACATGCACGAACTAAATATCCGTACGTACATATGTTCAACACTTTGCGTAAATCAGTGGTGCTTACACTGTACCACGGCCATACCTTAGCTAGCACATACGAGTGTAACAAACTTTGATGTACAGCTAGATCACTGGGCTGCTTTTCAGGTATTGTAATTGCATCAACCATAAATGCACAAAGCACAATTTACACCATACGAATTAATATCAGTGTTTCCCCTGGTAGCCTACTTAATTCAAGAGATGGCTGCCTTGCTGCTTTTTTGCGACTGCCTCACCTTGAAATTACCGCCTCTTACTTTTTCTCCCTTGAAAATTACTTGGAAGGCATGGACTAGATGTTTCCCTTACAAATGGGGAACATTTTCATGTTGACAATGAAACCATACAGAACTCCTGACACATTTCCCATGCTTTTGCAACTGCCTTTTAATAAACAACTTGAATTTGCACCCAAGTTCTAAATTGACCAAAAATTCCCTCCGAATCTAAATGGTGGGAAAAACTCTCGTAAAAGAATTAATTTGAGGCAGACTCTTGAAAAAGTGGCTAGGAATATCGTTAAGAAAGTGTATAAATACAGGCCATAATCAATGAATTATATTTTGTTTTTCCAATACATAGATGCAATCATAAAATAATGATTGTGATTGGCTACAGTCCAAGGCTCCAAACTGATGCATGGAGAGTAAGTGAAACCATCAGACCTCGATAAAAGTGTTGACCGTATCAATTTGAATTGACTTCAGAAAATGACTTAAATTGATATTACTTTAGAGACAGTTTTGGCACATGGTTAATTATGGAAACAAATTCTATTTTACTCCAAAAAGGAAAGGATTTCAGTCCTGAGCACTAGTTCGACCCCTGCAGCAAGCTACAGTCCTCTGCATACACTTTGTACTGTGTAAAGCACAGGTAGCATATTTGATTGTCAGAAGAATAAATATGAAATCTATCCAAGCTTCCTACTTTAAATCTATCCAAGCTTTCTAACTTGAGATACCGTGTTCCAAAACTATAGGGTTCTTCCTCTCACCACAACATATCTACGTACCAAGCATGAAATCTATCCAAGCTTTCTAACTTGAGATATCGTGTAAACAAGGTTTTCAGATTTTGACCCCCGGTGACCCCAGATGACCTTTGACCTCCACCAAAAATGATAGGGTTCTTCCTCTCACCACAACACATCTACTGTACATACCAAGCATGACATCTATCCAAGCTTTCTAACTTGAGATATTGTGTAAACAAGGTTTTCAGATTTTGACCCCCGGTGACCCCAGATGACCTTTGACCTCCACCAAAATCAATAGCGTTCTTCCTCTCACCACAACACATCTACATACCAAGCATGAAATCTATCCAGCTTTCTAACTTGAGATATCGTGTAAACAAGGTTTTCAGATTTTGACCCCCAGTGACCCCAGATGACCTTTGACCTCCACCAAAAATGATAGGGTTCTTCCTCTCACCACAACGCATCTACATACCAAGCATGAAATCTATCCAAGCTTTCTAACTTGAGATATTGTGTAAACAAGGTTTTCAGATTTTGACCCCCAGTGACCCCAGATGACCTTTGACTCCACCAAAAACAATAGGGTTCTTCCTCTTAATATGGGCCATCTATGTACCAAGTTTGAGAACTGTCCAACTTTTCCTTCTTGAGATATCGTGTAAACAAGCTAAGCCATCACATACGCACACACACACACACGACATCACCATCGCATAGATTCCTTGCCTGCCTTCGGCAAGGAATCAAAAATAGCCCAAATCATTAAAAATGCCAAAAACATTTTCCTGACATGTGCAAAAGACCCCAAAACAACAGTTCACATGATAATCTCAAGCTCTAGTCAAAGAGGTTTCCTCTACCAGGTGTCTTTCTTCACAGTGGCTTAGCACATTGGCCATTGCCTAATGTGTAGTACATGTATACTGAGAACCTAGCCTTCCTTACACATGTGTAATTTGTCACCTTACAAGTTGAGCTACATTGCCAAAAATTTTGATAAAATTTCGTTCCAAAGTGCTTAAAAATATGAAAAGAGTTGCTGCAACCTACCCCACTCCTAACTAAAGATGTGTCCAAAGCCATGAGAGGAGAAAGAAAAGAGTCCTAGCCCAACCCCACCCCTCCCCCCCCCCCCACAAAGGACCCTCATATTGCTGTTACTAGAAAATAGTACTATGCCATGCATGATTCCAATTAGTTGATCCAAGGGCAACCACAGTATACATTAGTTCAGTGTTAAAAACGAATGCCATAAAAGAAGACAATATAAAACTGGATGGCAAATAGAAGAAAGGAAACAGTACAAGGCAAATAATTCATATTTTTTGGCAAGCATACAGTACATCATGCTTTTGAATTCTTACAATTGTATAGACTCAGAAGAAAATTATTATGATAAAAATAATTTTGGAGATATTGCCCAAACTTAGGCCTCAGCGCTATGTACGGCATGAAATTGCTTCAAATCAAAACAAAGCTAGAGCAAACTTTGAAGTAATAACAATAAAAGGTGACATCTTGTTTTTTCTGCATCTGATAACAAGTTTTCACAGATTTTTTTTTTTTGATTTGAGAAATTTTAACAATGTTCATGAGATCCCTTTTTCAAGGCTGTGTACAGACAGCTAAAAAACACTCCGGAACACTCATTTCCGGCCATCTGGGGGATCTGTAAATTCCAAAATTTTTCTTGTACGCTCACCACCAACCGATGGTGGCGCTCTGCTTAAACAGTCATGCCGGCACTCAAACCATCCTGGGCAGAACCCTGCTTATACACGTCCATATGCATACTAGGTAATCAGGGCTGGAAAAGGTGTTTATTTCCTGGGAAGGGTATCATCTTTTCCACAATTCTCTTCATACTGCCATGTACAGTACCAAAAAGGTAAGTTTCCCTCCAAATGCAGGGCTGAAATTTAGCACTTGTCCGATCGTCCGTGATGGGTAAAACTTGCATCGGACAACCACTTTCTCTCTTTAAGCTTGTCCGATAGACGAGTAGAATTTATTTGTAACTGAATAGTTCCCTACATCAGCAGGAAAGTATGTAATAAAATCCCCTTAAGAAGTGGCATTGAGACAATGGTATTGACTACCATTCATCATTGTACCATGCCAATAAATATGGAAAAATGCAGAATTTAAAGTAAATGTTTGTTTTCTATGGCAGAGACAGGATATAGAATTGTTCATCTCTTGTTTGTCACTTTCATTCGGACAACCAAAAACTATTTTGGACAACCTAAATTTAGCTTCAGGTTGTCCGATGGGCAACCTGAATCACACGTGCGATCGTTTAGCAATTAATTGCTAAACGGTCACAGCCCTAGCGTGTAAGAAGTTGACACACATTTTTAACTGTGTTTTTGATGAGACTGTGGTAACTGACCTATTTATAGATTGCAGGCCTCAGGTCTGGGCCACCCAGATGTTTGCTAGCCCCCCTCCCCTGATTGTGTGTGTCCTAATAAACTTTGTCAGAATTAAGGACTGGGATCAATGCTATGACCCCCCCCATTTGGTACCTAGGCCCCCCTAAAATTTTCATTCAGGCTGGCCTTGGTGCCCTACGTTTTGGACGAAAATTCAATGCGATCTTTTTGTCCTTCCCCCCCCCCCACAGGGGTCGAAATAAGCTTTAAACCTTCGGGGGCCAGATGGGCCCCTAGCCCATGGAATCTAGGGGCCAAATGAGAAATCAAGGGGCCCAAAACTAACAAATAAGAAGGACTTTAAAAAAAGGATGTTAAAGGGTACGGGTGCTTTTGCGTGCTTGGTTATATTGAATAGGTATAAAGTAGAGGCTGAAACGAGCCTGAAACCAATCTGTCCACACCGCTTATACCAGTACTTAACAACTACAGTACATCTGGCCTCAAATTTAACCGCGGCCACCGCGGCCATGGCCGTGGTTGCCCCTTCAATTGGCATCGGTGCCCTGCAATTTTCGAAAGAACTTGCGGCCAAATATGGCCATAAGAGCTGTCTTACTTTGGCTGCGGTGCCCCTCACAGCCTCAACTGATTGTCAAAGTCATGTCTTCCCACCCTTTACAAACTTTCAAGAAGGTAAATCTGTGATCAAAACGTTAGCGACCATTTTAACACAATTCTTTCACCGCGCTAAAAATTATCGATAAACAAATCTTACTATCGAATTCGCAGTCAATAACTCTCGTACGTTTGTTGCACATAACCGAAATGTACACAAAAACGGATATCTGTAAGTTATGTCCGTGTTCTGTACTGTACAGAAGTTCAAGTAAACCAGCGAGTGTCAGATAGCAACTCCCTGAGTAAACAAGCACGATGAACACAACGCTAAAATCAGGGTATGTGTAGGTCTGTAATTGTATGCAAACACCCATACATTAGGCTACAAACATACTGTGTAGAGTTGCCTTGTACTGTATTACGCAAAAACGATGTCTCAATTGTCGTAGTCGCCAGAAATCGGAAGAGCATGGGGCTTGGTATGTACCAAAAAAAATGCAAAGTCGGCTATTTAACTGGTCCACTCGAAGGCGCTTCAGTCTGGCGCGCAACCGACTTCGTCGGCTGGGCAACCGATTTTAGAGGCAAGCCTATGCCAAGTGGGAGGAAAGCCGGAGTATCCGGAGAAAAACCCACGTACATCAAGCGGGATTCGAACCCACGCACATGTGAAACACATTGGTGCACAGCAGCTGGAATAGACCACTCCGCCACTCGACGTACCAGAAAGTACTTAATTTTTCAATGGCTGCTTACACTGCTAATCATTCCAGTTGTTACCTCATAGTTTTCGGTAGTAACAATGGGTGTTTTTATTGAAAGCAAAATTTGTACGAAGTAAAAGCGTGCCTTGTACTGTATTATTCACACAAAAACTATTAGTTTTTATTAAGGGGATTAAGTTAACTCCCTGGTTTCACTGAGGATCAATTCAAAGAATTATATGCTATGAAGCCGACAATTTATTTTCGAAGCTTTATTTGGTCATTAAACAGGTTGATAAACATCCTTTTGAATAAAAAGTATCAAAGCAAAACATATGGAGAAAAAAAAAACGTTTGGTAGAATAAACAGCCGATCGTTCGTTTTGCCGTATAAAAGTGACAGCTATATTACTGTAGTCCTGCTCTTTAACGAGTGCTCACTAAATTGGAAAAAACTCCTTTGGTATTCAAAGACCGTAAAAAATGATGAGAAATGGCACTGAATGGCAAAATTTATGTGTAATGCAGAAATCTAGCCTACTGTTCACGTAGCACATGGGGGAGCGTAAAACCGGAAGTTGATATAAAACTTTCACAACATATAAACAGTCAGCAGGCATATCGCTGAGGTGGCAAAAAGCAGAAAGATAGATTCAATGTTTAAGTGAGGATATAAAAAAATGAAAGTTTTTGACTGCTTGTAGGCCTAGCTGTCGATTATGTGCTGTGAAATCAAATAGCAACAGTACAGCGATCAAAATCATTTTTAGACATGTAGGATACAAAGAAAGGCTCAGTTACGAGAAATTATTATCAGTCATAGAACAACTAAAAAATCTGACTGTAGGCTAAAAGCATATTAAGCAAAAGTAATTGGTGGAGTTAGATGGGGTTTAACTACGCAACAGCACGAACGTGTTATATAGTGTCAGCCAGAAAAGGGAGTTAAAATTCAACTGAGAAAAAAAAGGAAAGATGGGGTAGAATTCAGAAAAAGTCTAGGTAAATGCAAATGCGGGAGTCATGTCAAAAATTTCTATAGAGGCCACTTTCCTTCAGAAAGCCCAAGTAATTGGTGGAAGTGTAAAATAAGAGCCGTTAGTGTATAGCCATGGTGCCCTATCAACAAAGTAAAGTTTGGCCTTGCTGCCCTACCCTTTGGCTGTGGTACCCCCAGATTTACCCTGATCCTTGAGGCCAAAATGGCTGTGCCCTTAAAAATTTAGAATTTGAGGCCTGGTATATGTTGCATGTAATGTGCATTTCGAAAATTTTCTTGTAACTACGGAATTTATTCAGCCATAAAATGAAGGGCACTCACTGTTCAATTCCCGCCAACCAGTCAGTCATGAACGCTAAATATTTGTATGAGCGGCCCACCCGTAGGATGGCAAGTTTTGCAAATCCCCTCAGTCACTCCATATTATTATTTATTGTAATCTGATTGGATAAGCTAGACATCATTCATATGTTTTCTTTTGTTTGTGGGGGTGTTGTTTGTCAAAGGTAGCTAACTATACTACCCCTTTAAGTGTTGTTTCTCTCGGTGGAATGCTGTGCATGGCCTGGGTAAGCCGAGATAAAGTCTATGTCTAAGCGCGCTGCCCCTGTCGCGTACCTAGCTAGGATTAGTGCATTATGTGTATCGCTCTGGTACGCTGGGTGTATTTTAATGCAAAATGTATGCAAAGTAGCTGTTCTTTGTTTACTGTCTTGTTGTATGTATGTTTGGGCAGTATGTGGTGTCATCTTCACTTGAGCTTGAGACACAGGTGAAGCAGTAAGGGTGTGGCAACATTTCCTGTGAGTGATGGAGCAGAGAAGTTTGGAGATTCCTGCCTGAGAGCAGAAGGGAAAGGGTAACTGGTAAATTGAGTAAACCAGACCATTTTCGTTTTTTGAGAGTTCCTGCTTATAATAGCAGATGAAAATTTGTTGAGAATCCCTGCTAAAATTAGCAGATGACAATTTCTTGAGAATCCCTGCTTAAATTAGCAGATGACATTTGTTGAGACTCCCTGCTTATAATAAGCAGATGACAATTTTTTTTTGAGAGTTCCTGCTAAATGATGCAGATGACATTTTGTGAGGTTTCCTGCTAAAATAGCAGATGAAAATTTTGGTGTAATTTGAGACTGTTGCCAGAACTGTGAGCTGCAGAGAGGGTCAGAAACGTGAGAGTGACGACAAGGTTGCATTTTTGAGGCTGGAGATGGTCATTTACATCATTTTGAACTAATTTACACGTAAGTTTATTTTTAAGCTGCTATGGAATGGGTGACAGTGTTCTTGTAACTGGTTGTAAGAATTCATAAAGCATTTAGGATCGGCTGAAATGGTACTAGCAAGGGCTAAAAGGTATTTCGATAAATTTGATTCAAGAAACTATGAGTTGTACTTAAATTGTTTAATGTGGCATTTTCATGTTGGATAGTTAAATTATGAGATATTTGAGCATGGTAAGGAAATTAATACCTCTTGCATTTGTGTTAAATTTTCAAGGCATGGACAAGAGTTGGGGGGTATTTGTAAACTATTCAGTTTGGGTTGCCAAATGCTTTATTGGTTATTGTTGAAAGCAAGAAGCCGAAAGAGGGTTTATTTGTAAATGGTGACAAGTTGAGTCAGGTAGGCTATCATTTCATATGACCGGAATTGATGGAATTATTAGACCTTATATCTATTTGGCAATTTTATGTCCAAATAGGTTATCGGCCATTTAATGACGGGCTGGGTGCGGGTGCGGCAGACTACTGATAGACCTGTAGCCGAGGCCAGGCCGTGTCAACGCCGCAAGAAGAGATACCTGACACTGCATGGTGGTGTATATGGCATTATCCGTCATTATTTTTAGAGTTTGAACTTTGCGTTTTGTTAATGTCAAAAACCCAGGAGAGAGCGACTATATGAACACTGAAATAAAAGGAAAGACTATGATATAAAGGAAGAGATTATTAAGGCAGTTATTGTTTGAACATTGAATTAGAAAGTATTGAAACAAGAAGAGGGTGAATGTGAACACTATTAAAAGAAACATTGTGATATCGTCGAGGAGAGTAAAATTGGGAAGGATTCGTGTACATATATGTAAATAAAGTTTTATTATTGGACTGGACACAATGTATGCCTGATTCATTTTATGTGAATTGCAAAATCTTAGCTAATAGAGTGAGGACCTGTGTGACATTGTTAGTCTTTGGTTTTTGGGTTGTTGGCCATATGTAATCCTTTCGCCTAGCCGTGTCCGTTTTTAAGCACGTAAAAAGCAGTTCACTCATTTGCAGTCAATAATCTAAATCTACATTTTGTACATAACAGTACAGAAGCCACCTTGTGATATTAGAACTGTACACTACTGCATTACATACATTTGATAGATTTTTGACTGCATGGCTTTTGCTGTACAAATATGTTACTATGTTCGCCGAGTTTTGTAATAGCTATTAAATAGTCCCGAAAATAGTTTGTACTCATTCCTCCAAAAATATAAGGACTTTGAAATTGTGTGTGATGTAGGCCTACTATACAGTGTGCTGTACCTAAAAAGATTTTCTCAAGTGTACCAAGAGTTTCCATTCTACCCTTTCCTTTTTACATTGGTCATCGAAGCATGTACTTCCTACAATTGTACAGTCTCTTGCATGCATTGCATAGCACATTTACTTGTGGGTGGAGAGGTTCATGTGCAGACTGTACAATTAGACGTGAAATATTTAGGAGCCAACCGGGCCTTTCCCTGTAGAAGCTACGGGCCTGAGCAAAATTCTAGGAGCATCGAGCCCACAGGCCCCCGTTATTTCGAGCCCTGCCCTCCCCAAAAAAATTGCCTTGCCCTCTTGATTCTTAATTCGAGGCCTGCTAGAAGGGTTGTATTGCAAGGACAATGCACTTTGCAAACAGTTTAGTCCATAGTGTGCTGATCTCTAAGCAGTAACCACACTAGTCCTCAGTAAAGGACTGTGGTCGTTCGCCTAGAGCTCTCTATACACAGTCCTTACTCCAACCACTGAAAATAGCGGGGGGATCGGTCGTCTGTGTAATGGTTGAAATTTTCTGTCTTCTCACAGCAAATTCTGAAAGAAAAATCTTAATTTACAACCAGAAATTTTCTTCTCCAGATCTTACAAGAGTATTGCAGCTGTTCTGGATCACCGAGAATTTCCGGAAAGTGCCAAAAATATGAAATGAAATCAGCAACTTTTTCGCTCTGTAAAATTTACTGTGTAACTTTGGAACTTTGTTTACAACAGTATGCTAATGAGCTACGTCGTTACGTCAGTATAGAATGCCTGGAGAGGCAGTTGCCATGTGTATGCACAGGAACTACAGCAATCAAAATGTTGTGCGTGACGTCACAATGTTACGCACACGGCATTCAGATATCAACAAATATTTCGAGCGCTACAGTAAATTGTTAAGAAGTGGCCAAGTTGATGATTTTATTTCAAATTTTCGGAACTTTTCCGAGGTTTAAAGGGATAAAAAACAACTGCAATATAAGTGTAAGACATGGAAAGGAAAAGTTATTGTAGTTTATTAAGACTTTAGGTCCTAACTTTGCAATAAGAAGAAAATCAATTTCGACCAGCACTGTGCTGGTCGAAGACCCCAGGTTTTCAATGAGTCAGAGTAAGGACCGTGTATTGGGAGCTATCGGCGACCGGCTATACACGGGCCTTTACTGAGGACTATAACCACACATACGTACATACACAATACAGAATTATATATTGTTCTGTCAGTACACACGTACACCGCACTGCGCCAGCTAACACTTCTCATGTCACAAGCTCATTGGGGTGATATGATTGGTCGACTGCTGTCGGGAAAATAAGAAAACTGAACTTCCAATTTGCCCGACTGTCAGGCAAATAGCCACAACGTTCTTTAAATGCTCGATGTATTCATTTAAGGCCAAGTCTGCTATTAGGCCTACAGATACTAACGTTAGTTAGTGGTTACACTGAGTCTATACAGTCGCAATAACACTAGGCTATAGCCTAGCCAAAATCATGTAGCCTAGGCCTCAATGTAACCTAGGCTAGGCCCTAGCCTATATTGGCTCATTGCTGAGCTCTGACAAGATCTGGGACATGCTAAAACGAATGCCAGCGAATGCCTATATACTATCATAGAAAAATGCGAATGCCAATTGACTTTGCGTTGCACCCACGTTCTATACGGAAGATTAGAAAAGGCATCGCGATGATCATGGTATAGAGATATTATTTTTAGACCATCGGTCAGACGCTGCCTCTTGCCGTATGTGACTTCTGATATATTACCAAAAGTAATATGACGCCCTCTCTAATAGTTAGGTGCGTTCCATTTGTCGACATTCGAAGATAGATATAGGCTACATAAATTATTTCAACATAAAACAGATGAAAATGCAATATTTTTTTAGAATTAGCTCCATTGTATGTCTTGAATAGAATTAATTCAACTCGAACAAACAAATGTAAACTTCCGAACGTGTAAACGGCATTGGAAACCCCGAATATGATATTTGACATTATGCGAATGCAGTGTGCATTCGAGCATTTACACAGCAGATCAACACCAAGGAAGCAAACACCGGGTTTCTCAATATGATGCATTATGTTAAATCAATTGACGTAAGACAGCGGGACTTGAGCAATGATGGCATTCAAGATGGGGCATAGAGCAGGCATATCGGCATTAACATGTACTGCCATTTCCCCGTCCCTTTACTCGTTGGCACTCGTGTACATATTGGCATTCTCCGGTCTATTTTGCATTGAACATGATCACATTGGTAATGGCATTCGGGTAGACATCAGTTAGACCATTTGTCAATGAGATTTGAGATTTCATCATTGGCATTCGTGTATATTGACATTCGCTAACTGGCATCCGTGTAGTTTACGGGATGGTGGTAGACATAATGCCTTTCGCAAATGGACCTTCACACTCGGCTAATAATTGGCATTCGCATTCAGGTAGCTGAACAGCTCCCTCGTTAGAAGGTAATGACACTCACGTATACAATGTCACCTGTCAATGCATTGATTTGACACCGGTATTCGTGTATACTGACATTTCCTTATTGGCATTCGTTATTTGTATTGGTTTCTAGAGAAGGACATATGAGTTAGACGGTAATGGCATTCGGGTAGACATGATGTAGGCTAATTTTCAAGCGAGCTACATTGATATCCGCGTATTGGTAGGCATATCGTGTGTACTAGATGCAATCCGCGTATTGGCATTCAGTGCAGTCGTGTATATTGGCATTCGCTTTGGCATTCGGATAGACATGATGACATTTTGCCAGTGGGCTTTACTAAAAGTGGCATTCGCATTCACGCAGTCATGTATATTGTCATTCGCTTTGGCATCTGGGTTAACATGATATCATTTCGCCAGTGGGCTTCAATATACTGTAATTGGCATTTGCATTCATGCCGTCGTGTATATTGGCATTCGCTTTTGCATTTGAGTAGACATGATGTCATTTTGCCAGCGGGCTTTAATACACTGTAATTGGCATTCGCATTCATGCAGTCGTGTAGGCTATATCGACATTAGCTTTGGCATTCGAGTAGACATGATGCCATTTTGCCAGCGGGCTTTAATATAATCGGCATTCGCATTCATTCGGTCGTGTATATTGGTATTCGCTTTGGCATTCGGGTAGACATGATGCCATTTTGCCAATGGGCTTTAATATACTGTAATTGGCATTTGCATTCATGCAGTCGTGTATATTGGCATTCGCTTTGCATTTGAGTAGACATGATGTCATTTTGCCAGCGGGCTTTAATACACTGTAATGGGCATTCGCATTCATGCAGTCGTGTAGGCTATATCGACATTAGCTTTGGCATTCGGGTAGCCTGAGACATGATGCCATTTTGCCAGTGGGCTTTAATATAATTGGCATTCGCATTCATTCGGTCGTGTATATTGGTATTCGCTTTGGCATTCGGGTAGACATGATGCCATTTTGCCAGTGGGCTTTAATATACTGTAATTGGCATTCGCATTCATGCAGTCGTGTATATTGACATTAGCTTTGGCATTCGGGTAGACATGATGCCATTTTGCCAGCGGACTTTAATATAATTGGCATTCGCATTCATTCGGTCGGGTATATTGGTATTCGCTAAATTTGGCATTCGGGTAGACATGATGCCATTTTCCAGTGGGTTTTAATATACAGTAATTGGCATTCGCACTCATGCAGTCGTGTATATTGACATTAGCTTTGTCATTCGGGTAGACATGATGCCATTTTGCCAGTGGGCTTTACTAAAATTGGCATTCGCATTCACGCAGTCGTGTATATTGGTATTCGCTTTGGCATTCGGGTAGACATGATTTCATTTTGCCAGTGGGCTTTAATCACGGAATTCAATACATGGACAGAGGATTACGCAATCAATACGGTCGCCTCCGTTCGAACAAATTTTGGCTAACCAAGATGGCCGCCGGGATACTATCATTTGCCCAATTTGACGATGAATCTGCAACATTTCAGACAAAATATCAGTATGAATGGAAGAACAATATCTCAGTCCTCCATTTTATTTGTTGAATTTGACATGAGCTTGCATTCTTTCGAAAATAGAATGTTTCTCACACAATTTGTCGGTACCGAGCCACTTGAGCAAGTCCAAACTTTTACACACAAGACTATAGCAGGCAGCAATACTGGTAAGCCTATTCGTGTACGTACGGTGGAGACAATTTACGATAGGACGTTAGTGCAATATGCTCTGTCCATGTGTATAAGAAGTCCGTGGCTTTAATATAATTGGCATTCGCATTCATGCAGTCGTGTACGTATATTGGCATTCGCTTTGGCATTCGGATAGACTTGATGTCATTTTGCCGGTGGGCTTTAATATACTGTAATTGGCATTCGCATTCATGCAGTCGTGTATATTAGCTTTCGCTTTGGCATTCGAGTAGACATGAAGTCATTTTGCAAGTGGGCTTCAATATACTGTAATTGGCTGTCGCATTCATGCAGTCGTGTATATTGGCATTCGGGTGGACATGATGCCATTTTGCCAGTGGGCTTTAATATACTGTAATTGGCATTCGCATTCATGCAGTCGTGTATAGTGACATTAGCTTTGGCATTCGGGTAGACATGATGTCATTATGCCGGCGGTCTTTAATATAATTGGCATTCGCATTCATTCGGTCGTGTATATTGGCATTCGCTTTGGCATTCTGGTAGACATGATTTCATTTTGCCAGTGGGCTTTAATATACTGTAATTGGCATTCGCATTCATGCAGTCGTGTATATTATAGTTCCATCATAGAAATAAAGTATGATTGGTATTCGCTTTGGCATTTGGGTAGACATGATGTTATTTTGCCAGTGGGCTTTAATATAACTGACATTCGCGCATTGGCATTCGTACATATGTTTGAACGACTTACTAATTGAAGCCACAGCTTCGATTTTACTTAGGAAGTGCTGATTTAGTAGTCACGTGTTTTCGTACATTCGCAAGTGGTGAATTGATGTTGGACCCATGTTCCGTTTGGATTCATACAGCAACCGCCCGATGTTTGCACAGTGGAACAGCTGCGCAGTTACGGCATGTATTCTTGTAGGGGAATTTTCAACAGCGGCCTGCGATTTTTCTTTTTTTTTTTTTTTCTTTTTTTTTTTTCTTTTTTTTTTTTTTTATAGGAGGGGAAATTTCATGCCAATGGACCAATCAGCTTCTCGGAAACAAGCCACACCCCTATGATACGAAATTTTTGACCCTTTTTTGTAATTCTGACAACGAAATATGAAAGAAGAAGTAAAATTTTTCTTGCTCATGTTACTGTAACTATTTTTAACCATGATTTTGACAACAAATAGCAATTCTTCACTTTGCCAGCGTCCTAACTATTTTAAACTCGTATGAACGAATAAATAATAAATAATTGCCAGCGTCCTAACTATTTTAATAGTTGGGGGGTTTTCCGAACCACAAATTTAATGCAGTAAAATAGAAAATTGTACATGCAGGGCAAGTACTAATCGAAGCACAGAAAATGTGGGCACTTTGGCTTGATTAAGGGAGAATAACAGCGGCCTATGCAGTAGTAACCATAGAGATGGCATCCCACCATTAAATCATGCCGCTGACTTTCACACTAAACTGGGCTTGTTTTTAGCCTCTCATTCCTCGCAGTTTTCAACCACAACAAGATACACATCTCATTGAAGCCCACGGGATGGTGGTTGCTGGCTCATGAAAATTTCCATAGTATGACCATGCAATTTTGAGGAAGAGGTGCCGGAATATAAAATTATAATCTTTCCTACTGCACAAAGCAATATGATACAAGATGGCTCCACTTTCTTCCACAGTCTCAAAATCATAAACAACAAAAGCAACTTTGACCATTTTCAACAAAAATGTACTCTTCAGTCTAGTCTTGTATTACGCAAAGGATCCACTGCTCTTTTAGATTAGGGTGAAAATCAACCAAAACATCATTTCAGGCACTTCATGCAGAGGTATCACCCTTGAGCCAAATTGTAGTTTTATGTAATGGTGGTGCGCCACCTCGAAGAGAGGCAAAATTTGTGCACCACCTCTAAAATGAGTAGCATAACCCACTGCATGATCCTGAATACAAAGTTATATTTAGATTTCCATTTTAAGTATTAATATGGACACAGGGTACTCCTCAAAATAGACCCCAAATTGCATGTCCTGTTCTAGTCCGCAGTCTGCTGACCTAGTATTTGGGAAGCGTTGGGGCTTCCCATACCAGTTCAGGGAACAAAGTGTACGTGAGAACTAGGCCTAGGTACACTAGGTTAGTTATATTCGCTGTCACGTCACTGAACACAAGAATTGTACACAGTGCATTGATGCAGTGGGGTTCTGAACTCTGGTAAATATTTGGTTCAAATTAACACTGTTACTATGTGCCAGTATCACAGTAACTTTCTAAACGTGTATGCAGTGCAGCAAGCAAATACTGAAAAATGAACATTCGAAGATCACATGTCAGCATTACTGGCTCGCCATAGAGGCACGGGGGCACTTGCCCCCCCCCCCCCCAAAAAAATAATTGCATAGCATGGTCTTCAATTTTACCAAAAAAATAATAATAATAATAATAATAATAATAATAATAATAATGATGATGATGATGATGATGATGATGATGATGATGATGATGATGATGATGATGATGATGATGATGATGATGATGATGATGATGATGATGATGATGATGATGATGATGATGATGATGATGATGATGATGATGATGATGATGATGATGATGATGATGATGATGATGATGATGATGATGATGATGATGATGATGATGATGATGATGATGATGATGATGATGATGATGATGATGATGATGATGATGATGATGATGATGATGATGATGATGATGATGATGATGATGATGATGATGATGATGATGATGATGATGATGATGATGATGATGATGATGATGATGATGATGATAATAATAATAATAAATAAATAAATAAATAAAACATGATAGTCGAGATGGGTTAGGCCATCCCTTTTCCTTGATTCGGTTTAAAATTAAAGAAGCGAATAACTTTATAATGCAATGCGAAGATTAACCTTTAACAAAGTGCTTTCAGAAGGACATTTTTCGGCGCGCTTCGTGCGCGTTTTCTTAGTTGCTTGTTTGCTACTATATAGGTACTTCAGACATCACAAATGGACCGTAGTGCGAGCTAAGGTAATCAAAACAAACGATCACGCTGTGATATTTGTAGCCTGATCAGCTTAGGCATTATAATGTCATTAGCAGAGGGTAACGGTAATGCTTGAGTCAAATGCCCATAACTTTGCAGGCAATTCAGAGTATTCGGGATCATTAGATGCACAACCATTAATTGTGCTGATTGTCATACACGACTAAAAGCAGTTTTGCCATGGTGTCACATGGCAGCCTGGCCAGATTAGCATAATTATCTGTCTGCAAACAGTTGTAACGAGCCTGTAGCATAAACGTTTTGTGTTTCCCATAGAAGGAGAGGTTAAGTAAGAGTAACAGTAACTTTATTACTCCAATGAAGGAAATTAAGATCTCGCACATAAAAGTTCAGAACAATACAAAATAAAGCAATAGAAATATATTCAGATAGAAAGATAAGAATAAGATGATAAAACATCAAAGACGGGAACATAAAAGAATTAACGAAAGCATCAGCCTAGTGGTTCAAGTTGTCATTGTAACGTTTGACTGCACATGGAATGATTGAGTTGCGAAAGCGGTTAGTTCTCAGATATGGTAGTCTCAGCTGATCAGTCTGCCAATACCTCTATCGATAATGTAACGTGACCAAGTAGAGAAGACACAGACTTCAGTTGTTGAGGTTACCAGAGTATGTGAGACTTTGTTTTGCCAAAGCAAACTAAGAGGTCAAGCCTTTTTTTTTCCAAAAGTCCCCTGACTCTCTGGCGAAGAGCCAGGGGCGAAAACCAAACAATACTCCCGAAGGAGTTCTGCTCCCCGAAGGAGTAACAACGTCCCCAAGGGACAAACTTTGACTTAACTGACACCACCTGACAGTGGTCCCGTTCTAGACTGGCTGAATAGAACAGGTTCCCACCTCACTCAGCGACCTGTAGGAGGAGCACTGGGCTCCTCCAGCCAAACCACAGGCAATTGTTGAACAGAAACTGTATATTTGCAAAACACGCACACACTCCAAGCAGTAATGAAAGGAATTCTTAGCATAAAAACATGGGATTTACTAATATTTTTACATCATTACTCTGGGAAAAGATAGGTGACTAAGTTTACCAACAAAATGCAATGCAACAGCATGTAAATGAATTACCAGGACAAGTAAACTTACAATAAATACCAATTTGGCCTTAACAAAGGAACTGAATATTCATGACATTCTAGAGAGATACTAGGACAGTGTATTAAAGGGTGCTTTCCGTTTCAATAATATTGTTGTGGAGATCACAGTGGAGGTGGCTCTTATCATTCCCAACTGTATCCAGCTTGGTTTGGAGTGGGCATTGGTATACAAAGTCAACCGAAGGCTGATGACATCAAATGACTCCACCAGCTTTCCTAATTACGAGACCAATGCGGTCCCTCTCGGTTCTAGTAACATTCCCACCCCATCATATAAGACAGTAAACCCAGACACCACAAATAGTAGCATTATAGAATAATTCCATTATACTTGAACGAACGTTGAAATTAGCAACTTCCTGAGGCAATATAACCTGGTATTCAACCTCTTGATTAGGACATCCACATGACCAATCCCCACCCCCCCCCCCGGCAAGTTAATGTGTTATTCAGGTGAACACATAGGTACTTGTAGGAAGAAACCCTCTGAACTTCCTCGCATTTGATAGTGGCTGGAGGAGGTTCAACGACAGAACGACGAAAATCAATTATCATCTCATTCGTTTTAGATATATTCAATTGAAGGAAGTTACTGTCACAATATTCCACGATTGACGGAAGCTGGCAGAGATACGTCACATCATCATCACCATGGATTAGCCCAGCCATGGCTGTATCATCGGCAAACTTAATGATGTGGCATATCCCCTCATGGGACCTGCAGTCAGACGTGTACAAGGTAAAGAGGAATGGGGCTAGGACGGTGCCTTGGGGAACCCCGGTGTTAGAGGAAATTATATCGGAACGGCACGTGGGACTGAGATTAACAAATTGGATTCTATTTGTAGGATAAATAACAATCAAGTGAATAAATCCATGCGGGATACCCATGCCTACAATGATATAGTATACCGTTTCAGTTGATTTAAAACAAACACACTAAACAGTCAATCTAAGCTCAGTGTAGTGAGACTTTTTGACCTAGCTATTTGTTTATAAGAGGAGACGTTCTGAGTTAGGGGAATTCCCCTCCCCCTTTAAAAAAATATAGTTCTGCAACGGTACTGAGATCCAAAATAGTGCTATCATTTATCGTTTTCAAGTGTATTCAGTGCTCAAAATTTTCGTTAGTTTGAGAAAACAATCCAGAAAACCAACATTTTATGGCTTATTGGCAAAGCTGAAACATATTGTGACACAATGAAAAAAAAAAAAAAAAAACAAAATATTCAAAGGTTGGCCTCATTTTATACAAATGGATTAAGTCGCTTTGCCCATTTCACCTGCCTCTTACTCCCCCATACGGAGTAGCGATCGGCTGATATGGTTGTATGTTTATTTTTAAAGTATAGTCAGCTCATGACTGACTGCATGCAATGGTTTTTGAAGAGCTCTTGAAAACTGCATGGGGCATCGCTGTAATGCATAATAATAATCATACTCCTATTGTACTATCCGGATCTGACCCTTAATATTGCCGGGGGGGGGGGTCTTCCGAACCTCCCTGAACACGGAATTGAGTTTGACCCCCAAACAAAATTTCTTATAGCCACCCATGCATGTCAGCGACTTAAAAATGGGAACAAGCACAACGAATGGACATGTTACAACTTGATCTGTTTTTTGTTATTTATTTATTTATTTATATATTTATTTATTTATTTATGTATTTTTTTTTTATTGCTCCAAGTGTCAACACATAATGATAACAATGATAACAAAGACAAAGAAAAAGTTGTTTAAGTGCATAGAACTCATTCAACACATTGATTTACTCCCATGCCTGCAATAAGACATATTTTGAAAATAAATTAACATTCACATCCCCATGTCAGCATGCGGTAAACCAATCAAAACAGTTTGTGAAAGTGGAGCGCCCTTCGCGGACGGTACCAGTCGTAAGTAATGCATGACCACTTTAAAGACACTAACTTGTCTAGGAAGCTTGTCTCGATGCTGTTGTATAGTCACTGCAGGTTTGACAGGAAAGATGGGTTGCTTCAACACACAGACTATTATGACAGAAATGTGATATCATAATCTTGGAGACATCATTTATGTCATAGTTCATTTGTGAGTGAGCAACCATACATGCTATCAAAGATGTACCCTTCGTCACTGGTCTCCTTGCGTCTTGTGGTGGTATAGAATATAGGGCACTACATTCAAATGCTGTAATGGGTCCATACTTTGGCCCTTAGTTCCTAGTCCTGCATGACCATTCATAATGCTACAACTGTGCTCCTTTTGACTCTGAGTCAATATCATTCACACAGTTTTTTTTTTGTCCTATTTTGTATCCCCCCCACTCCCCCACAAACCGTCGCTTACATCATTGAAAGGCAGATTCAGACTCAGGCATCCATTGATGGGCTGGGAATTAGTAACAGTGTAATGTCCTCAGCCCCCCCCCCCCCCGCATGCAGGGAGTCTATCTTAACAATCAAGATCGGCGATCTGTTCTCAATATCGGGGGGGGGGGGGGGGCATGACCAGAATTCCAATAATTTACTGTGTGAAAAATCAAAGTCAATGGGCTATTTCTCAGATATTGCGGGGACATGTCCCCATATCCCCCCCCCCCCCGGATAGCCGCCCATGTAATAATAATGAGAAAAAGTTGACCATTTCCCCCCTCATCAAATATGTCAAAGAAAAACTAAAAGTGTAGGCTAACTGTCTATATAACCTAGCCCACTGGCTTTCTGCTCCTCCGTTGGGAGCCCACCACGACAACATATGGAGACAGTAGGCCTACAACTGTAGCATAGACTAGGCCATTATTAAAATTATCCAAGCCCCACCTCGATCCGGCCTTTTCCTAGGGGCTTATGTATATTAGGCTACACTCATCCTGAACCATAACCTGTCATTTAGTTGTTTAAAATGAAACTGTAAAGAAGGCACCGTTGGGGTTTACAGGCTAAGTATTGGGCTGTATAACCCTTTAGGCCTTGGCCTAAATTTAGGCTAGGCTTAACAACAGTAACAGTTAAGCTAGGCGGAGTAGGCCTCTGTCGTTACGGATGACACATGCCTAGGCATAGCAAAGTTGCTTAAGATTAGGCCTGGCCTATTTTTCTTTTTTTTAAGAAAAATCAAGCGGGTTATACCCCACAGCAGGCCAAATCGTTCAAAAATAAAACAAAGAAAAACATTTAGGAGACAAAGTCTACACAACGTAATGAAATCAACTTGAAATCAACATGAAATTGGTGCTATGGTGTTGATTTCTTATGAACGCAATTGATAACCAAGTTGATGTGAACGTAGGCCTAACTGGAGGGCCAGGGATTTTATGTGATGTCAAGCGCAATGGATTTCCATGCCTGAATGGCAAAACACATACGCAGTAAGCGCACGGCATAACCACAGATACTACTGTGACACAATGGACACTTGCCCTTCAAAATATAATAGACGGGCAAACTTACCCTTTACAAAATTGTGTATAGCTGGTCTAAGTCACGTGACTGAAATCCCCTATAGATAGTTCTCACGTGACGCCACAGGAGCTATTTCACGTGTATTATTTCAGCCATGCATGAGGGCAACCCCGGCATTGCCATAGACATGGCTGAAATAATACATGCGAAAAGCTCATATGACGTCACGTGAGAACTATCTATAGAGGGATTTCAGTCACGTAACTTTAACCAACTAGACGCAATTTGAATAATATATATTATATATATATATATATATATATATATATATATATATATATATATATATATATATATATATATATATATATATATATATATATTGAATAACATAAAAACTGTTCGAATGATGATGCATACGAGGACGCCAGTGCGATTGTAGAATTCGACAATGACAAGGCAAATAGGCCCAGTGTAGCTTCATGGAGGGTAACAAATCTGTTAACTAACCTTATGTTTTTGTGACTATCACACCCTCTCCATGATAAGTTTATCACACAAAAGACACAGTCGTACAAACCAATAAAATACCAAATATATATATAGTCATACTGAAGAACCCAAGAACGAGATAGTCCACTAGATGCACCTACTCCCTCACTTGAGTTTTACTAACATAGCAGACAAGTATGCCATTTTATTTATCAAGTGATTTCACAGCACAGTTTCTGTGGTGCCGATTGTCACGACAGTAGGGAGAAAGTTTAATAGCTGTCGAAAATGTGTAAACTTATTGTGATTTATCGACTATTCATATTCCATCATTTATAGCGTTTTGCGGATTTGAATTTGACAAAGTTAAGACCGAGGGTGTAATTTTTCTATGTGATTTTTTTGTAATAATATTTTGTTTTGAAAGTGTTCTCTTTTGAATGAAACCCTTTGTAATATTACAACAGTAAACCTTGAAATGTCCGTAACATAAATGGTAATGAATGGTTTTTCCTCCCAATTTATCGACAGACATTCCATATTCACGGCCAACTCTAACGGATACTCTTTCGGTGGGACCATCTTTATAGACTTTGCAAACTTATGATGATGGTAAATGAATTGTACAAAAATTGTATAACTGTTATGCCGAGCTTGGTATGATAGTGTGAGATGAATCTGTTTTGTCCGGTTAGTCTATTCAACCCTCTCCATATTGACAGTTGCTTCTCCTTTTTCTTCATTACAGGCTGTGGGTTATACATCCATCTCCGGGTACACAGGAATGACCCCAACATGCCCCGTCTTCCTAACCCGATCCAGTTTAGGAATAGGTCCACTCTCCTTACGGCGTGCAGGAAGTTGGGTCAGGCCTGGTGGCATGACCTGTCATAGCAGACCATGATGCAACGCGACCGTTCGAAGGATAAGGAAGAGAGTAAGAGTGGAGCTTGAGACACTCGTCGACGGTAGCGTCTCGAAGCGGCTGATATGGCTGTGCGCAGGCTAGACAGTTAGAGAAGTCGAACAAGAAAAAGTAATGGACCAATCGAGCATACCTCGCCATCAAACTGCATCCAACAGAAGGCATTGAGGCATCATCAAAACAAAACGGAGGAATCCGACTCTTAAAAGTCTGAACCAAAAGGCTCCTTTCAGTGCCACAATTTGCTTAGAAAGAGTGGTTATCTTTCTTCCCGAATATGATTTGCCTCGTCGTCTATTTACTCTTAAGTGGTAACATTCACCCGTCCATAAATAGGCATGAACCCGACTGATTATTTAAACCCGCATATTGGCTTTGATATCTCAGGTCTTTCAAAGAGATTTCAGGAGAGTCGTTGGACTAAACGTAGTCCCTTACACGCCCATAAACATAATAAGAAGGCGTAGTAACTCAATAAGTACGTTATATTAAAACTTCTTATAAAACTAATGTCCAAAATGGATATTACCGTTGAAGTTTGTAACAATTTTGCCAACTCGGCGAATAGACATTCTCAAAATTTTACTCTGAATAACTTAAATGAATAAGAATGAGAAAAATAATACCGGATATGATACATTGTTTCAGTCTATCCCAACAAACCCCACGCCAGGAAAGGCTATCAATGAATCCGAAATGTTGACCCATGACCATCCCGTATTCCCGCATGGTGGTCTCTCTTACTCTGCTGTTCAGGGGTGGGGGTGTTGTCGATTAAGGAAAATGTTGTTCATTCTGGGGCCGGATTCATAAAGATTACCTACGCACAAACCAAAAAAAAAAATCGTAAGTCAGACTAACGAAAGTTATTTTGCTCAGTCATTATTCACGAAGATCAAAGTTCGTAAATATTTTGCGTGTCATAGCGCAAGCTTCATATTTGTCGTAAGCTGATGATATCTCTTGGCGGTTCTTCACTGACGCCACAAGTAACATTAACATGTACGGCCAACGGCCAAATTGTTTGGTACGTTCCTCGTAAAGAATGCTTTTTGATGATATCGAAAGTTTGGTTGGAGGAAATCATAAGGTCAACAGTTTTATTTTTTGATTTTTAACGACTATACAACGTGGTATATCAGAAACTCGACATCGGGTCTATGAGATTATTCAAACTGAATATTTAATTAGGGGGTCTACATATACTAAGTTGTTCAGTGCACCCTTCTAACCATGCACCCCTGTAATCGACATTAATTGATATACTTTTTCATTGTGATCGTTTTGAAGTATTCTAACCAAGCCAATGACGCCCATACGAAGGCCTACACGTACACGTAAATACAATCGATAGTTAACAGAAATATTATGTGAAAAATAGGAGCAAAACATTTCACGCCTTTGTCCGGCATAGTATGGCAATCTCGAAAACGAAAACCTACATAAATTAAGGGTCAGACGGCTTCATATTGTGGTATCTGTATTTCAGGCCACAAATAAAGTATAGTTAGACAGTTCTTTTGGCCTTTGTCGGGGCTTCGGGCCGCTGCCCCCCCCCCCACCGGTCGGGGAGCTTGGTCACCCGTCAGGTAAATCCTGGCCCCACCCCTGATTATCAGGGACATCGGGTCATGCCTCTCTCATTGATGTCGATTTTTTTTTCTTTTTATTACCTTAATACGCATTTTGTTTGACCCAAAGTTTACTTCAAAGGTAGCATACGTGGCGTTAGATTGCGTATAAGAAACCCATTTTTTTTTCAAAAATTTTGAATGGAAAGGGGACACCCATTCCCATTAGACCCCTACTCAAGGTCGACAGTGAGACAACACAATGCATGCTCTCCACCCCTATGAGAAAAGTCCAAAAAGTTATTATCAATATGGAAAGGGAAGAGAGAAACATGGCAAATTACTGTATGTAATTGGCAAGCGGTGTGTTAAAACGACGCATACCTGTATGATGTATACATTAACCTGTTGAAAGCGAGTGAAGCACGCGGACTTTGAGGGTTAAATTTTTCTGGTAAGTCTTTACAGCCCCCCCCCCCCACCGTCAACTTGTGCTCCTACGCATATGCCCTTACACTACGGGAATGGGGGGGGGCTTCAGGGGGGGGGTTGGTGACTGCATAGGCTTACACTTTTCTTAGACAACAAAAACTACTATCCCCATTTACCAAACCAAAACTTAAAATTCATTTAATTATTAACACTTTCCAGCCATATATGATCATCTCACAAAATTTAGAAAATCACCATTTTGCATCACCATTTTGCATCTAATCAATCTAAAATCGATAAAATTTCTCAAGGGAAGGGGTCAAAGGATAAGGGACACCTCTCCCCTTAGACAGCGCACATAAAAGCATCTTTCACAAAAGTAAAAATCAAACTTCAATAAATTATGGACACTTTCCGACCATAGATGATCAGTTCAAAAAAATATATCAAAGACATCTCCATTTTGCATATAAGCAACCTCAAATTAACAAAAAAAAACTCCTCACTCAGACCATTCACCAAGACGGGATCTTTCACCAAACCAAAACTTAAAATGTAATAAATTATTAACACTTTCCAACAAAAATATGATCAGTTTAAAAAACAAGACTAGAGCACAAATGGTGCAGTAGCTCAAACCTCAGGGGCAAACTAGGGGGTAGGCTCTTCTCCGCCATCCCATCCACCCCCCCCCCCACCTGCAAAACCCTGTGTACATCAATGTATGGTGTGATTGCAGAAAACACTTAAAAAAAAAATACGTCTTTCCCAACATTAATAAAATGCAAATAAAATATCGAGATCTTACCCCCCCCCCCTCACCACATCCCATACTCAAAAGCAAGGTAAGGAAATTTCCCCTTTGTTCCCAATGAAGTAACAAAACTAACCTATTTTAAGTTCAAAGCATTACCATACCAATTATCTATGAAGAGAGAGGTTATTCAGTATCACAGTGGGCTACCATAATCAAGACACTAATTTACAGAACAGTTTTGACATAAAGCAATATTGATGTGCTCCCTTTTATGCATTACCACAGGTCCAAAGATTGACATTTAAAATCTGAGAAGTGTGAATGTTAAGGCAGTGCATAAAATCCACGATCCTACTTGACAAGTAGAAGAGGACCAATCTCTTTTGTATCAACTTCTTAAGTCTTGATTACTATCTGACCTTAGCAGGGCAATCCTTGCACAACTCATACATGATGATGAATTTCCTGTTAATCACTTCCTTTTTAATTGCTCTATCTAAATGTCCAGTTGCTTCTGGTCTTTACACACTACATACATTGTTTTTACAGTGAATAAACAATGTGGTATCAACTCTCTGCTGCCACAGGGAACTTGAATATACAGTTACAAGGAGAGTGGACTTCTGCAAGGCACAGGTATTGTCAATTACAACTCATGCACGATGATGAGTTACGATGCCAACAGAATCATTCCCTCCAGCGATGTATACTTTAATCAGAAGTTAAAAGGGCCATTCGCCACGAAGCAATGTCATTTGTTATTTTTAAAGGAGCAACATCGGATGTATTTTCAAAGATCAGCTCCGACCCAAAAGGAGCCCAAAAAGGAATTTAGGTCTTAAATCTTTAACACCCATGCATACCACCACTAAACGTTTGCTCAAGGGTGGCGCCAGCGTGGGGGCCAGGGGGGCCATGGCCTCCCCGTCGGGGAAGGCTGGCCTCCCCCCGTCGGGGAAATTTTTCGGTTTCGTCGGGGAGCTGTTATGTATACGATAAAATATGTAGTTCCCGACGACGCCTAGTCGCCCCGACGATTTACTTAATTTTGGTCTAAATTAGGGCAAATTCTTCAATAAAAACCCCTAATTTTCCAATTTTCTTCTTCAAAGCCCCATTTTTTCAAATTTTCCATGGAAAATGCCGGCAATTTTTTCAAATTTTCTCCAAAAAGAGCACAAAATTTTCGGCGCGCTTCGCGCCAAAATTTTCCTTCAAACACCGTTTCGGCACTTTATTTCCTTCGTTGAGACTTTGGGTTGCTGCCCCCCCCCCCCCCGTCGAGGAGCTTGGCCCCCCTGTCGGGGAAATCCTGGCGCGACCCTTCGGTTGCTGTAACCAAACTTCAAAAAGATTCATTGTTATTTGTAGACAAAGGAGCACTTGGTATATTTTCAAACATTTACCACAAATGACCCCCTGGATGCACGTTTCACCCCAAAATTAGGAATACAATAGCTGGCCAATGGTCCAATGATCAATGTGTCCAACTTTCATCAAGATCCATTCCACAGCATGGAAATAGCAACACATTTTGCACAAATTGTACCAGACGGAGCTTTTGACCTTTCCTGACCCAAACGACATTACATCCAAAATCCATAAAGGACGACAAAACTAGGCTACCCAATGAGCATTCTCACCCACTTGCAGGATCATTACGAGTTCTGGGTAAGAAGTGATACCTTTTGAAAATTTTCCTATAATGACCTGTAATGACCCCTAAGTGACCTTTGATCTACATTTACTGGAGGACACAAATAGCCCACCTGCCAAGGACCGATGTATCCGACTTTCGTTAAAATCCATCGACAAATTTGGGCCTGAGAGCATTAAAGGCAATTGTGGACAGACATGATAGATAGATAGAATGATAGGCAGAGGGACAGTGGCAGATCACAATAGCTCAAACAGCTCTTTGAGCTGGTTTGAGCTAAAAATATACCAAAGACATCACCATTTTGCATCTAAGCAGTCTTAATTAATAAAAATTTCTCAAAGGAGAGGGGACACCCCTCCCCCGAAAAGCTTCTTTCACCCCAGCAAGAAATTCAACTTGAATAAATTATGGACACTTTCGGAGGGAGGGTGTCTATAAAACAAAGACCTAAGACATAAGACATAAGACCTATAAAACTAAGACCCTACTAGCTATAAAACCAAGACCTATAAAACTAAGACCCTACTAGCTATAAAACTACGACCTTTAAAAATAAGACCCTACTAGCTATAAAACCAAGACATATAAAACTAAGACCCTACTAGCTATAAAACTAAGACATTTAAAACTAAGACCCTACTAGCTATAAAACTAAGACCTATAAAACTGAGACCATACCAGCTATAAAACTAAGACCCTACCATCTATAAGACTAAGGCACAGAAGTTTCCTTTTTTTTTGGACATGAAACGAGATAGAAGACAATATCTGCACTAAGTGCATGGGCTCCTGAAGCAGTCGTGGTAGCGAAGGTATTTGTTACTGTTGTTCTACTGTTTTCGTAAGTGTACTCCTTATTTTGTTAAACCGACTTACTAAACTACAGAATGGAACCACGCAATTATACAGAATAGCCTAGAAATGATAAACTGGAACCAACAGCTCTCACCATCAATTATCAGCGTTACCGCGACTTGATCATGGCAACTCCTGATCCGGATTTAATACATTGTCGAATAACACGGTAGTTTTATAGGTAGGTATGTGATACACAACGCATGGCATACATGGCAGATTGAGTTCCATGCGCCAAAACTTAGTACGCAGGGATTTGACATGCACATGAAAATGTTTGCAAAATGACCACCCACCTTTTTAATTAAGGAATAGAGTGATGAGACATATACAGCAATGTTTTTACCGCACATGGTCTTTTAAAAACTAGCATACCCAATGGCACTATGTTTGGTAACAGATAGTAAACCTACATAGGCAATATGCTCTTTGCTGACATTTATAAGGATATACAACATTCCGATGTATATAGAAACTTGAAGCATTACGGTCTTACGATGAGAAGACCAGTTGCGCTTTTGTACCAAATTTTAAGGAATGCTCCGTCCGTAGACTGATGAAAAGTTTGTCTGGTCAGGAGTTGCTACAGAAGGAGACCCATTGATTCAGACATATCGCTCATTACCAATTATACCATCATTAAACAGCACGCGACTCATGTTTAGCCTACACATTCTTTTGATCTCAACGGCCTTGATCGAGGTCATTTAGACCTCTTTGAAACGAGCTTGTTTGGTTAATCTGCCGTCTTTAAAGGCAATAGGCAGTCGCCCCAAAATTTTCTTTGAAAAATCAGCAAACTCATGCAAATCTCCTCTTATTGCATTACAAGCACTTCTGAAGACGTTTTGAACATAACTAGTACAAACAAAAGGTAAAGCAAGGCGAAATTCTCCTTGAATTCCACAATTCACTAACAAAAATATTGTCACATGATCAAAATAGGCCAATCATGAACTAGAGTGACAGGATACACTCACTCTGTTTGGGGTGACTGCCTACTGCCTTTAATCTCATCCAAAAACACAGAGATGCTTCTTCTGCACTTGTCTAATTGTAAGACGATTGACCGTTAAGAACGCGAAAAATATCTAAAAAAAAAATAAAACACGGGACTGCCCACGTAGTATCAGATAATGCCACCGTCTACCTTTTTTATTAATTTAACTTAGGTATGTTCATCAATTGTAGGATGTAAAGGCTACATTAAGCATTGACGGATCCAGGCGGGGCGCAAGGGACACACCCCCGTGTTTGAAGTCTAATAGTTTCAGTACGCTTCAAAATGTGTCAAACATATAACCGTCTGCATCTCAGCCATCTTTCAAATGTGAAATTTTCCCAAAGACCCCTCATCAGAACAGCAGTCAATAAAACATTACACTCTCTATGTTGAAACTTATGGGATACGCCCCTGCTTTGCATGCCATCAATAAATAATACATCTCTAAGTATATCATACCTGTTTGTGCGTTTCAATGACTTGGTGAGATGTTATGCTTCCCCATTTATCCAAATTATAGCGATCTCCTGCGATTTGTTCCCCCTCCCCCAAGTGTTGTAATTGAGTCACATGATGTCGAGTCACGAGTCACCTTGAGTCACATGGTGTCGTGACTCGAGTCAAGTGGAGTCTTGGTAAGTGATACTCGAGTCGAGTCGATTCATGTAAGTTTATAACTCGAGTCAGACTCGAGTCTTTGAAATCGTGACTAGAGTCAGACTCGAGTCTTTGCAATCGTGGCTCGAGTCAGCCTCGAGTCACGTCTTTGACTTAAGTCACT
This sequence comes from Holothuria leucospilota, assembly GCA_029531755.1. Lineage (NCBI taxonomy): Eukaryota > Metazoa > Echinodermata > Holothuroidea > Aspidochirotida > Holothuriidae > Holothuria > Holothuria leucospilota. The sequence goes on along the minus strand of CM055969.1, from coordinate 10,889,685 downwards.
GGAATCAGTGGCGGCGGAACTGGGGGCTTGGGGGGGGGGGAGGGCTCAGATCCCTCAATGAAAAAGTGACGGGGCTGAAGGTATGTTTAGCCCCCCCCCCCCCCAATATTTGCTAAGTGCTCAAAGAAGTGGGGACCGCGGGAAGAATTTCGAAGTGGGTGCCGCATATTCTTTATCGATTCAATACACATTAAGCTTAGAGCAGTCGGAAAGTGCCGTTTTCGGCCATCTGGAGGGTTTGTAAACCAAAACTTTTCTTGTCACTCCTTAAGCGGAGCACCACCATTGGTTGGCGAGGCTCGCCAACCGATGGTGGTGCTCCGCTTAGATAGTCTTCCAGCAATCCGAACCCATCCTAAGGTGTAGCGGTATATCGATATTATCGATATTAGTCGATATTTGCTCCTTAGTAATATCGTCGATATGCGTTTTCAAAAATATCGATATATAGTAAAGTCTATATATAGTACTAATATCGATATTCTACTATTCACTTGGATACCGATTCTTCTAAAATAGCGACACTCAACACAAATATCGATATTTAACAGCAGTGACTCATAACCGATACGAGTGTTTTTAAAAACCGATACCTAAGCATCGATAGAGTCAAGTTACCAACGAATCTTTGGCCTAGCTTACGTAGGTCTAGGTTCACCTCGTGTGACCTTCGTAGCACAATACTGAGCTGTTCATCACAATGCTACGAGCATATAGGCATGCTGTATGAATTATTTCTGCGGTTTGCATACGCAGTGGAATACTTCAATGTAGGCCTACTGTGTACACAGTAGATTCGGTACAGACTGGTGATCGACTGCCAAAGTACACGTGGGGCGTAAATGGCTCAATATGTACAGAGCTAGCTCATGAGCCGTATCAGTGACACAAAAGTTTTTTGTACAGAATTGGTTACTGCATGCAAGTTTATTCCGAGACCTTACAAGTAAACTAATTTTTCATGATATTCAGACTTACTGTAGGATGATCTATCTGAGACTATCTCACAGAGCAAAGTTCCACAAACAGAAAATAACGTAACATTTTCGCAAATACATTCGTTAGAAGTTCAGTGTTGGTACACATACTGTACTACGCATGTGATTCCATAGGCCACAGGGTTTAGTACAGCTTCGTAATTTTTCGTTGGGGGAAGCTTTACGTTAATTCTGTTGACAACATGAATGTATGCAAACATGTACGAACACGCCAGTCCGTACATGCAACACGTGTAGTACTGTAGAAAATATTTAGTTTGGACTCTTCCAAACAAACTATGCAGCAGCATACATAGGAGTACTGTGACCTTTGCTGGATCAGCGTACTTTGATACGAGGGATTTTTTTAACTATTTTGTGGGGTGTATATTTTGTTTGTTTGGGCGGAAATTTGCGAGTAGTTTCGACTGTAATATTTTTCCATACATTAAAAAAAGATCGCTGACACTACGATGGGGATAATCCTGCAAAAATAGCTGCGTAAAATTTCTTATAGCTGCGCTTGAAAGTTTCGGGAAAATTCTGACATCCCAGGTACCGGACACGTGCGAGTGCCGAGAAGCTGAAGCGAGCTGCAGACCTGCAGCGGACTGCACGGTGCCTGGATTTTCACTATGAGCAGTTACTGCATTCATAGATTATTGGAATGTCTGAATACAAGAGATCAGCTAGTAAATATCGACTGCTAGTAACTTAGTGGTTATAGCTGAGTGTAATACCGACGAATAGTTGATATCGAAAATATCGGCCGGTATTTTAGATATAGTGACTAGCTAAACAAGGCCGTTTTGATGCAGCATTGCATAGTGAACTACTTGCGAGGTATTTTACGAGGGTTAGGTGAAGATGTACTTCTCTGTGACAAATGGAGAAGGCCCCTGGCTTACGCAAGTCCAAAAGGAACACTTTTTACTCATCCCAGAACTTGCGAATAAAAATAGGCCATATTTTGTTTGAAAGAAAAATATTTAAAACACAAGCTGTTGATAGTGGAAGGAATCGGCGTAGCACATGCTAGTAAGGGGTGGGAATTACGCTAATGTTTGTGCCACTCGTTTTGAAAATGTTTGTATGGTCAGTGAAACCAATAATCACAGATTTTGAAACTATTTTGTAGTTATTTAGGGGCAGACCTCCAACAGATTTTTTTTTTATAGATCATGGCTGCTGCTTTAGCGAGATGGAGGGATATTTGATCGTCCGGTGTGATGCTGAAGTAACACTAGAAGCTATATAGCCTAAGACATATTCCCAAAGAAGTAATTGAAAGTTACTTTGCGACTGCAAAAACTCAAATGTTAAATGCAAACACAGGTTTTTTTTTTTAATTTTTCTGCACAAATCTTGATTTATTTTTCGCTACCAACGTAGTAAAATTCGGCATTTAAGTCGTCAGGGGCCGGGTACATGGTAATACCTTCCCATACTTCGTTTTTTCATATGTATAGTGTGCGTACCCATTCTGCGAAAATATCGATATTATCGATATTATCGATATTTTCAGGTCGGTATATCGATATTTTATATTGGCAATACCGCTACACCTTAACCCATCCCATGACAAAATCCTGTCAGAGCACCCGGGGGAATATGTGTGACATGTAGAAGCATGGACCCTGTCACTGGACGCCGCTGGGGGAGGGGTTTAAGGGGGAGAGGTGTGTCCTCCCAGGCTCCCTTTGAGAAATTTTTGTTCATGTATGGTGTCTTCGATGCAAAATGTTGCTTTATTTGGCAAAACTTTGAACTGATTATATGTTTAGGAATTCTCACTTTTGTGAGTATGTTAGATTATCAATTCCAAAATGTTCATTTTAGTATAATGGAGGAATTCACAATTGAATTATACCACCGAAGTAACCATTACATTCTGATTATAATTGCCTGTAGATATAAAAACTATCAGCCACACAAAACTATACTTCCATACGGCTACATTTCAGACAAAATAATGTATATTTGCCTGGAAGTTTTGGGGTGAGAGATAAGGACCCTTAATATATATGTAAAAGCATAGGATATGGTAAGCCCGAACTCACATCTTGAAAAATACGGATCGTAGTCTTTTAATTGGGGCTATGTAAGATACGGTAAACTATTGTTGCTTTATTATGTCATTTCACATCCTTTTGAATTAATGACACTGCAATAGATTAACTTCTATACCAGTGTGAGTCCGTTTCGAAGTAAACTTGTTAAGTCAAGCTACCAAATCCATCCATGATTGGAGCTATATCTATAGCCGTGTACAGCAGCAACATTACAGTCTATACATCATCGCGCGTAGCGAGCTGTCTTTTAATATATTAGGCTACAAATACATCCGAACAGAGCCGTAAATGCATGATAATGCGTAGATGTGCGCATGAAAATATTCTTGGCTCAGAGATTTTTCGGGGATATGTTGTATTATATCTCCTCTAACCATTTCATGGGCGATATATCCCCCACCCCCAATCCCCTCAGGACCGCCGCCCCTGTAAATAGTTAAACTGTCTAAATAACCTTATTTAAATCCGAATAACTTCTTTTTCTCTCTCATAGATAATGGAATCTTTCTTAATTTTGAAACTGCATTACGACTGTTCGCAACTTCGTAAAGCTGTGTACTGAAATACCCGAAATTTATGTGACATGTAGTCAACGGAACAGGATAAAAAAAAAAAAAAGAGAAATCGGTCGAAATGGACTGAAAGAAATCACAGTCAATAAATTTGCCAACAGAAACAACTACGTTCAGATTCTAATTATTATGTGGAACATATTCATGCCTTACGACCTATATCAATTTCCATATGCTTTTCTAAAAAAGTGCTTATTTTTTTCTCTCCTTCTCACATTTCGCCCCACCCCAAACCCAGCGCTCGGGGCACATGCCCTCTCTTGCCCCCCCCCCCCTCTAGCTACGCTGCTGAGAGTTGTCAGACATCTTCATAACTAACAGTCAGTACGGCGGTCAAACTGACAGTGAGAATGTTATTAATGCTAATAATAGGCATTTGGGGACTTCTTTCCAGTTTTTTTTTTTCCCGAAGTTTTGAGTTACAAAAGTCTGATAAAATTTGTACATTTTCTCATTGTAATGGCCAGTTTGTTACATTCTAGCAAACAATTCAAAAGAACAATCCGCTCGACCCCTTTACCCTTGTTGAAACTAAATACATTTTCATCTCATAAAAGACACTGACGACCATTCGGGAGGAGGGTTCCTGGAACCCCTTAACCCCCCCCCCCCCCACACACACACACATTTTTGAGTGCACCACTGTTATGATCATATAAATAAATTGGTGCAATCGTTAAATTGAATCAGTGATCAGCAGAACGGATTTTCGCAGTGAGGTCACCTTGTGTTCTGCAATAATTTTACTCATGAAAATCTTACTTGACAAGTTTTCTGCAAGGCAAAATTGTCAATTGCATCACGGAAATCAAGGCTACGTAAAGTCAGGCCTAACAGGCAACCACTGCACCGATAGATTAATGGGGTGAGCTAGAGGAAATTCGGCCTAACATTTCAAGCTATGTTCGGTAAAATTATTAGGTTTGCGAGTTTCTGAAGGAGCCAAAATCTAACGTAGCGAAAAGTTCGTAAAACTGACCAATATTTGTCCACCGCATATCGTCGTTCGGGAAGATTTTCGTGGGCTTTATGAATCAGCGTGCACTCATGACCAAGGTCACGTACTAAATCACAAATGTAGTGAAGTAATTATAAAATTTGTCTTATGATTTCCAAACTCGTTCTTATTTCGTACATATTACTCCATGGTCTAATTTGTCGGGCCCATAAATTTTCCGGTTCCCGGAACATTTGTACCATCTGTCCGATCCCCTCTCGGTGGCCCTGTTCCATAATCTCCGCTCCTTGTCCAATGTCCGGAGGAAATACGTCGAATGGTCAGTTTCCATAAATCTTTCCACTGACACAGTACCTAATAAATAGCGCAAAATACATTCACACGCGCCGCGCTTTACATAAACAGTTACAAAATGATCAATATGTAAAACAAGCTTAAAGGTAAAATGTCAGCTATATTAGGCCTAGAAAGATGAGTTCCACGTTTACTTTTAACCGAGTAAAAATTTGTGGTATGTCTGATGTGCCAGACGGCATGGAATTCATAAATAACGAGCCCACAAATTGAAAAGAGAATTTACACTTACAACTATGGCAAAAACTTCGCTAAGCTTCGGGAGCCCATGTACTATGCTTGGGCTGGAGTTTACTTCACACTAAGTGGTCTCGCAAACGTGTGCATGTATTATTTAGTGCAGATTTTGTCTCCCAAAAAATACTTCAGTCTTAGTTTTATAGCTGGTAGGGTCTTATTTTTATAGCTAGTAGGGTCTTAGTTTTATAGCTAGTACACTATTAAAACACAGGGTTAAATTTAACCAGGATTGGTGTTCTATTTACTCCAACACAATACTGGTTAAATTTTCCATGAAATCCTAGTTAAAGTAACTAAAATCCTGGTTACTTTAACCAGAAGTTGCGTTAGTTTAGCCAGGATTTTTTTTCTTTTTTTTTTTAAGTAATGGTTTTAATTTTTCGTCTGAAATCTTACTGTGTTTTTTTTTTTTTTTTTTTTTTCCGTCCCCCGAGTCTATGTCCCTGGGTCGCCTAATGGTTGCATCCTATAGATATATTCAACTGGAATCTCGTATCAAATATAGCACCATTTTTGTATTTAGCACACACTTGGTAAGCCAAAATTTGACGACCATCCCCTTCCACCGTCCCCCACGAAGGCGATTAGTCATCACTTCATAGCCCCCATCCCATCAAGATGAACTCTTGGTTACATGGGGAGGGGCGATGAGTTTGGGTGGGGGATGGGGGGAATCGGAACTCAGAAATTGGAATAAGATAAGCTATCACGATGGCGTTAAAATTGGAATTGTGTAGCGTTGTTAGAATAATTACAGAACTACATTCCTCGTTTTCCGAAATCGGATATTTCGAAAACAACCCATCCTAGTTATGCTACGGTTGTCGCCAGGTCGGCGTTAGTGGGTGGGACTATTTGGATTATCAATGTCTAAAGGACGTTTTGTGTGTGGTATGATGATGTAATATAAACACAATATACTACTAGGTCACTCGAATAAACAAAGAAGGAAAGAATATATAAAACATTCTTACAAATTATCTAGCTTATTCGCTAGCGTCCGACAAACAAGGCAATAAAGTTATCGTCACTTCTCCCGCGGTAGGTCATCCTTATTGTTTCACTATATTTCGAGCGATCATTCTGGATGTTTTAGATCCATGACTATATCATGGAGATAATAGCCTCCGAAGGATAAGTATTAGCCCTCTTTACAGGCCAATGGTTGCTGTGAATTGTCTGCAGAACTGATTTAGTTGCTTTTTTTTATTTGATAGTCACGAAACCAACTGACCGTTTGGTATCAGGTGCTGAACCATGCATGTTCGAGGGAGAGGGGGTGTCCGCCTATCAGATGTAAGGGGTCTGTCAGATGCCCCTCATCCTCTAAAAGGCGATTGGTTGTAGAAAGGACGCATTATGCAAAATTTTAGACCGCAAAAAAATTTTCGGGTTACCGCCTCCAGCGAGACTGAAGGTTCGCAAGAATATCGGGTGTCTAGAAAAGTAAGACCTAGAAAAATAAGACCTAAGACCTAAGATCTAGAAACACAAGACCTAAGACCTAAGACCTAGAAACATAAGACCCTGAGAAAAACTCATAATGCCGTTGTCAGAAACCCTCAAAGATACCGTGATACATATTTCAGACTATGATTAATGCAAAAATAAACCACAATCTGGTCGTGGGTGATTTTTCAGCAGGGTCTTCAGTGGCGGATCCAGGATTTGGCAAAAAGGGGGGGGGGGCAGGTCATAGTGGTTTGTATAAAAGTCCGATCAGGGGGAGGGGTCTAAGGAAAGGGGGTCCCGGGTGGCAGTGACAGGGTATTTTTAAAGGGGACAAAGCATGTGATGAGTAATCCCTGTCCTGGGGGAGGGGTCTAAGGGCGGGGGGGGGGCCCTCCCCTTTGAGAATTTTTTGTTAATTTAAGACTGCTCAGATGCAAAATGGTGATGTCTGTGGTGTATTCTTTGAACTGATCATATATGGCTGGAACATGTTCACAATTTGGTGAATTTTTAATTTTACCCTAAATTCACAGTGCATTTCATTAAAATAAATTACAAGGCTTAAATAAGACACCACAGGGTAATATTGCAGCAAGTAATACTTAAAAGCCTGATGTTGTCGAAAATATTCCTCTAAATATTAAAGAATTCTGAAATTCCCTTGAAAGTAGAAGCAGCGCTCCCAATGTGCCGGGCCTGGCCGGTAAGAGACTGAAGTTGGGTGTGTACAAAACTAAGACCTAAGACCTAAGACCCAAGACCCTACCAGGTACAAAACTAAGACCATACCAGGTACAAAACTAAGACCCTACCAGGTACAAAACTAAGACCCTACTAGGTACAAAACTAAAACCCTACCAGGTACAAAACTAAGACCCTACCAGGTACAAAACTAAGACCCTTCCAGGTACAAAACTAAGACCCTACCAGGTACAAAACTAAGACCCTATCAGGTACAAAACTAAGACCATACTAGGTACAAAACTACGACCCTACTAGGTACAAAACTAAGACCCTACCAGGTACAAAACAAAGTATGTATGTGTGTGTGTGTCTGTATGTGGAAGTGAGGTGGGATGGGTGAGGTTGCTGGTAACTATAAACATTAATCGGGGTGTGTACAAAACTAAGACCTAAGACCAAAGACCCTACCAGGTACAAAACTAAGACCCTACCAGGTACAAAACTAAGACTCTACCAGGTACAAAACTAATACCCTACTAGGTACAAAACTAAGACCCTATTAGGTACAAAACTAAGACCCCACTAGGTACAAAACTACGACCCTACTAGGTACAAAACTAAGACCCTACCAGGTACAAAACTAAGACCCTACCAGGTACAAAACTAAGACCCTATTAGGTACAAAACTAAGACCCTACTAGATACAAAACTAAGACCCTACCAGGTACAAAACTAAGACCCTACCAGGTACAAAACTAAGACCCCACCAGGTACAAAACTAAGACCCTACTAGGTACAAAACTAAGACCCGACCAGGTACAAAACTAAGACCATACTAGGTACAAAACTAAGACCCTACTAAGTACAAAACTAAGACCCCACTAGGTACAAAACTAAGACCCTACCAGGTACAAAACTAAGACCCCACTAGGTACAAAACTAAGACCCTACCAGGCACAAAACTAAGACCCTACTAGGTACAAAACTAAGACCCTACTAGGTACAAAACTAAGACCCTACTAGGTACAAAAATAAGACCCTACCAGGTACAAACTAAGACCTTACCAGGTACAAAACTAAGACCCTACTAGGTACAAAACTAAGGCCCTACCAGGTGCAAAACGCGTGACCGGATGCGCTTCGCTTGTGTGGTTGAACTGTAATATACTTATCAAAACTGATTGTAGACGAGCTGTTGCATGCTAAGATGATGCCACAGAACTGACAGTCAGCAGAGTTGGCAATGAATTGGGGAAGTCTGGCAACGAATTGGGAGATTTGTCCTTCACTGCTGCTTTATTTTATGGACTTCTCAAGATTGAGTTGTAGTGGGAGTATTATAACACAGAATTTTCTTCAAAATAATGTATTTAGCAAAAATTGTATCTAAAAATTCAGATTCTATGAGAAATTTACGCCTATCTGGAAACAAATTTTGTCAAGTCGAAGTCCCAAGAACGTTATAAATGAAAGAAGAAAATTTATAAAGATATCAAAATAACACCTGTTGGACTAGATTTATAACTAGGCTGCTGGGTTTTATTGCACTGTACGACCGTGTGTTCTGTGGGATCAACCTCTCATGTGATTTGTATCCTTGACATAGAGTGATTGAACCGTTCTCCAATCAATAATAATGACCAATGCAATTCATGCACATAATCAATTCTCTGATGGCAGGATGGGTTTATACCACACGCTACGCAGAGGAAAAGAGGAAAGAAAGTCCAAACATATCTCATATGAAATATATATTTATTTTTACGAAAACCATCAATCATCTCTTCCCTTCCAGTACTCCAATATGGAGTAATTTTTGTATCACATTCAGCCTAACTTATTAAAAGAATGCTATATTTAAATCAGGCTTAAAACATGACTTTAAACAGGACAGAAATCGTGAGGTTAGTACAGCGAAGATATGCAAATCTCAATTCAAATTTCTTTTTCCCATGATCGAGATTGTCAAACAAGAAGTACCAAGAAATAGTACAGCGGAGATATTGAAAACAGGATAGTGCATTTTTGGAGTACATCTGTAATTAAAGCCATAGAAAGTAAACGGAGAGTTAAGTTGTGTCCTCTTTAAAATGTTAGGGTTACTCAGAATATAGGAGTCAGATCTCGAATGGGGGGGGGGGGCTTGATTTTGAAGCATGGCTAACCTGGACTGCTGAATGCAATTACAAGCATATTCAACACGACTAAATCGTGACTAAACCATGGGAGGAAAAATTTAATTAACTAGAAACATTTTTTGGGGGCAAAATTTGCTCAGACCATGTGACACCTGATTTCATCTAAATCTAACAAGGTGACCGTTTTACGGCATGAGTCCGTAGCAACACATGCGGTAGTGAGTCCCGCATGCCGGCGACAGATAAATGTGCTTTTGTGGGCTTATGATATTCTGCGAAAAGAAACGAAACGGAACGAAACGAAACGAAACAGCCTTTCCATGAAAGTCTGTCTCACACTTGACCTGTAGCACTGGCATAGGCTTCTCAGTACTAAGGGAAGGAAAGAAATTCAATGGGCCAAAGCATACAGTTATTTCGTTTTGTTTCGCAAAATATCATTAGCGTGGTGGGGTATTGCTATTCTGCGAAACGAAACGAAACAACGAAAAGATGGATATTTCCTCTAATATCTGTATAAAAAATGACAAAAACATCCTTTTTGTTTGACCCTCTTGAGTACGTAGGCTTCCGTAGTTTACTATTCGCGATATTTACAACGATCAAGTCTGTTTCAATCACAAAGATCGGGGTATATAAGCAACCATATGCATGGGAGCACTATCATCCTCCGTGGTACCAACTGCACATCGGTAATAGTACTAGATTGTAAACAAGGCATAAGCACCAGCCGTAGTAGGCATGAAGTTGTGAATGAGAAGAAACAAGCTCACTGTGATTACGCAATCCCTCTTGCCTGGCGGCCGCTAAGCACATCGGCTTCCAGCATGGAAGTACTACTTCCATACTTCGGACTTCTATAGCTCCCACGTACAGGACACATGAAGTGAAAGGAATGTTCTTGAGATAAGTAAAGAGGGATTCAGGGAAGGTAGTACGAATTTTTAAGACGAAATTCGTCACAGTTACTGACAGCATGGGGTAGTTTTTGGACTGATTTTCAATAGGATTTTAGTAGTGATGAACACTGTATGTAACATCTGCTTTGTTTTAAAGAGGCACTTTGAGTTGGTTCGTAACATTCATTAAAGTTTTCCAAACCTGTCAAGTTTTCTTCACATGCTAATGGCAAATAGTCAAACTAAGACCATCCCCATACCCTACGTACAAATAAACTTTTCATGAGTGATTGAATAACGATTCAATTCGGTTTTCAAAACTTTGTGACCAGACACCTTTTCATATTAGTATTAATTGCACATATGATGGCCATTAAAAGCATGGGTCCAAAAAGTCTATTTTTTTGGTTTTGCGTAAGTGTTGGGTGTGAAACTTGACTAATTATGTTAATAATAAGCATTGTCATGTGGTAGTGCCACTCAAAATCCTCACAAAAATTGTCAATATCAACTCAATGTGGAATCTTAGCCCTGAAAATGCTTTATATGTAGCCTCTCGATTGTTTTTTATACCTCGGCGATCTTCGTGACTGCAACAGACTTGTAAGCTTTTGTATCGTGCTAAACTACGGAAACCTACGTACTCACGAGGGTCGAACAAAAAGGATGTGTTTGTAATTCTTTATTCAGATATCAGGTATTAGAGGAACTATCCATCTTTTCTTTGTTTCGTTTCGTTTCGCAGAATATTAATACCCCACCACGCTAATGATATTTTGCGAAACAGAACAAAACAACTGACTTTGGCCCATTGAATCTCTTTGAGAAGCATATGACTGTGCTACAGGTTAAGTGTGAAACAGACTTTCATCATGGTTAGGCTGTTTCGTTTCGTTTCGTTCCGTTTCGTTTCGTTTCGCAGAATATCATAAGCCCTTTTGTGCGTGCTGTTCGCCTGCAGTGAAAGCGAGAATGAAATGATGTGCTGTCACACGTTATTCACATTTCATATACTGTAATTCCTTCCTCAAACTGCAAAATTTGTCATGTTTCAGTGGGTGCACGGGATGCACATGGACTTCAGCAAGACAGCATTATAGTTTCCCTCTTTGTATAACCCCTCTCGATTGAGAGTTTAGGAGAGTCTGTATGTTGCGTGCTCTTTCATTATTTAATGAACTGTCTAGTTGAGACTGTCACCCCAAACATCTCATTCTGGATGCTTTTTTGCAACATGCACAACTACCAAAACCTGAAGAAAAATATGAAGGAAATATCGCATTAAGAGTAATGGTGTTGTTAAAAAGTCTTAAATTTAAGTGTTCAAAATCTTAAAACAGCTATGGTGCCGCAATATAAGTAACGGTGTTGTTAAAGTGTCTTAAATGTAAGTATTCACTATCTCAATGCAGCTATGTCTCTGCCTGGTACGATAGGCGTATCATGTAGAGTAGCTAAGGTCTAAAGTAACGTAGACACTGGGTAGCTATGATAAATTGAGCATTGATATAAACCTAATCTATTATTAAGCTGTAAGCCCAGGGTTCAGTGGGCGGAATGCACATGGGCCTGAACAAGACAGCTAATAGTTTCTTCCTTATATAACTCCTCTTGCTTGAGAATTTGGGAGCAAAAGTATAAACATGGTGTGTTCGTTCATTATTTATCGGATAATCAAATTCTGGGGTTTTTGGTCGTACGTACTGTAACGGATAATTGTGTAGTATTATTTATGAAACATCAAATAATAACCCCCGATTTTTTAACGAATTGTCTGATATTTTTCTGGTAAGCTGCCACTATGTTTATGTGACCACTGGGGCGCTTTGAAAATGACGAAATATGAATAACTTGTGACAGCACATCATTTCCTTCTCGCTTTCACTGCAGGCGAACAGCACGCACAAAAGCACATTTATATGTCGCCGGCATGCGGGACTCACTACCGCATGTGTTGTTACGAACTCATACCGTAAAACGGTCATCTTGTTAGATTTAGATGAAATCAGGTGTCACATGGTCTGAGCAAATTTTGCCAAAAAAAAAAAAAAAAAATGTTTCCAGTTAATTAAATTTTTCCTTCCATGGTTTAGTCACGATTTAGTTGTGTTCACTATGCTTGTAATTGCCTTCAGCAGTCCAGATTAGCCATGCTTAAAAATCAAGCCCCCCCCCCCCCCCCCCGATTCGAGAGCTGTCTCGTATATTCTGAGTAACCCTAACATTTTAAAGAGTACACAACTTAACTCTCCGTTTACTTTTGATGGTTTAAATTACAGATGTACTCCGAAAATGCACTATCCTGTTTTCAATATCTCAGATGTACTATTTCTTGGTACTTCTTGTTTGACAATCTCGATCATGGGAAAAAGAAATTTGAATTGAGATTTGCATATCTTCGCTGTACTAACCTCACGATTTCTGTCCTGTTTAAAGTCATGTTTTAAGTCTGATTTAAATATAGCATTCTTTTATTAAGTTAGGCTGAATGTGATGCAAAAATTACTCCATATTGGAGTACTGGAAGGGAAGAGATGATTGATGGTTTTCGTAAAAATAAATAGATATTTCATATGAGATATTTTTGGACTTTCTTTCCTCTTTTCCTCTGCGTATAGCGTGTGTTAAAAACCTATCAGAGAATTGATTATGTGCATGAATTGCATTGGTCATTATTATTGATTGGAGAACGGTTCAATCACTCTATGTCAAGGATACAAATCACATGAGAGGTTGATCCCACAGAACACACGGTCGTACAGTGCAATAAAACCCAGCAACGTCGTTATAAATCTAGTCCAACAGGTGTTATTTTGATATCTTTATAAATTTTCTTCTTTCATTTATAACGTTCTTGGGACTTCGACTTGACAAGATTTGTTTCCAGAAAGGCATAAATTTCTCATAGAACCTGAATTTTTAGATACAATTTTTGCTAAATACATTATTTTGAAGAAAATTCTGTGTTATAATACTCCCACTACAACTCAAACTTGAGAAGTCCATAAAATAAAGCAGCAGTGAAGGACAAATCTCCCAATTCGTTGCCAGACTTCCCCAATTCATTGCCAACTCTGCTGACTGTCAGTTCTGTGGCATCATCTTAGCATGCAACAGCTCGTCTACAATCAGTTTTGATAAGTATATTACAGTTCAACCACACAAGCGAAGCGCATCCGGTCACGCGTTTTGCACCTGGTAGGGCCTTAGTTTTGTACCTAGTAGGGTCTTAGTTTTGTACCTGGTAAGGTCTTAGTTTGTACCTGGTAGGGTCTTAGTTTTGTACCTAGCAGGGTCTTAGTTTTGTACCTAGTAGGGTCTTAGTTTTGTACCTAGTAGGGTCTTAGTTTTGTACTTGGTAGGGTCTTAGTTTTGTACCTAGTGGGGTCTTAGTTTTGTACCTGGTAGGGTCTTAGTTTTGTACCGGGTAGGTCTTAGTTTTGTACCTAGTGGGGTCTTAGTTTTGTACCTAGTAGGGTCTTAGTTTTGTACCTAGTAGGGTCTTAGTTTTGTACCTGGTCGGGTCTTAGTTTTGTACCTGGTAGGGTCTTAGTTTTGTACCTGGTGGGGTCTTAGTTTTGTACCTGGTAGGGTCTTAGTTTTGTACCTGGTAGGGTCGTAGTTTTGTATCTAGTAGGGTCTTAGTTTTGTACCTAATAGGGTCTTAGTTTTGTACCTGGTAGGGTCTTAGTTTTGTACCTAGTAGGGTCGTAGTTTTGTACCTAGTGGGGTCTTAGTTTTGTACCTAGTAGGGTCTTAGTTTTGTACCTAGTAGGGTATTAGTTTTGTACCTGGTAGGGTCGTAGTTTTGTACCTGGTAGGGTCTTAGTTTTGTACCTGGTAGGGTCTTGGGTCTTAGGTCTTAGGTCTTAGTTTTGTACACACCCCGATTAATGTTTATAGTTACCAGCAACCTCACCCATCCCACCTCACTTCCACATACAGACACACACACATACATACACACAAAAGAACCAACATTGATCCACTTTGTTGTACCAAAGCATTACAATATTGTTGTATGCACATGCATGCAATTGCTTCCTGATGATCTTCCATACTGTACCATAGACCAAATTAAGTTGGTTGTGAAGATGATGGTAATGAACTGAGAAAACATTCTAAAACTAAGATCTTTCCATATGGTACAGGTACCAGTCTCCTCTAACTCTCATACCTACATTACAGCCGGCCATTATACTGTAGGCTATATGAAAGAAATAACGCTAAAGTGCATGGTAAGTGTTGTTGCTTTTGGGTGAATTATCTCGGAAAGTAAGGGCAGAATTGAATAAGATAAATTTAATTCCAAGTTTGTCGAACAATGCACCATTTTGCATCTGGAGAAGTTTAAAAGGTTAAATAGTCCAAAAGGGGGGGGGGGTCTAGACCCTTCCCGTGACTCTGTTCACTTCGCCCACCCGAACCCCAAAACAAGTTCGAAAGATTGTTACGCCCGGGTGGGCTCCATGAATGGCGACGGTTATTCATAGAGAGCCATATTATGGCAAATGCAGTATAAGAACACATAGGGATTGCGAGTTGCCATTCATGGGGTCGGAATTAGAATTAGGTGAAGTCGTGGCAGCAACAACTAGCCTCTGTACTGTCCACCAATATTTTTCAAAAATATTTTACAATCTTGCAAGCAACCTAGCGTTTCTTTTAAGCTCTATTTTGGACAGAAAGGGATAAAATGAACAATAATAAACACAATCATCGAAAAAAACATTAGGTTGCAGGTATTGACACGAAACAACTAGAACGGCAATGCTGTTGTGTAGCTCACATAATTTCTCTTGTCTCTTAAAAATAGAAACTCACAAAGCCAAATGTTATCATCTATTCATCTGCTTCCAAAAAATTTCCTTATCTTATAAAGGCAAATGGGAGGGAAAAAAGGAGCGTAATAATTAATAGAAATCAAAACCCATCTTTAAGGAATGTCAAGGGTCGAAATAAGCCTTCAAACTTTGGGGCCAGCCGGGCCCCTAGTCCGTGGAATCTAGAGTTCAAATGAGAAATCAAGGAGCTCAAAACTGACCAAGACAAAAAAGACCGTTAAAGGGGTGTCCATAAAACAAAGACCTAAGACCTATAAAACTAAGACCCTACTAGCTATAAAACTAAGACCCAACTATAAAACTAAGACCTATAAAACTAAGACCCTAACAGCTACAAAACTAAGACCTCTAAAACTAAGACCCTACCAGCTATAAAACTAAGACATATAAAACTAAGACCCTACCAACTATAAAACTAAGACCTATAAAACTAAGACCCTACTAGCTATAAAACTAAGACCCTATTAGCTATAAAACTGAGACCTATAAAACTAAGACCCTACTAGATATAAAATAAGACCTATAAAACTAAGACCCTACCAGCTATAAAACTTAGACCTATAAAACTAAGACCCTACTAGCTATAAAACCAAGACCCTACCAACTATAAAACTAAGACTCGGAAGTATCTTTTTTTGAGACAAAATCTGCACTAAATAATACTTTACAGCGCGCTTTACAGTTTCACAATTCAGATTAAAGTACACTATCAGTGCGCAACTCGGTTTTTGGAGTATTCAGTGACCCTTTGCAAAATATGCCCTGCAATGGCATGGGATCCTTAGGCTCCTTCATGTCCCCTTCTCACTATGATGTTTTGGTGTGGGAAGGTGGGTCAAGGTCGAGAAATCGCGTCTGGTCTGCCCCCATGTCAAACATCTTCCTATGCCGCTGGCCCATGGTCGGTTTACTCATTTTGGCTTTCAAAAGGGTGAATTCTGTGATAAAACCCACAATTTTCGGTACGCTTTGTCCACTCTTCCTCAGTTCCGTTATACTTATAGCTAAATACGCTAGTACAAACTCTTTCAAGTATAATACACGGATTTATGTAAATATCATTTCGGTCAACGTTCTCTTGTGTCTGTCGTGCGGTACGGCTACTGACTCGAGGAGGAAAGTAGGCCTGCAATGAAAGTTATGCCCGAAAGGGCACAACTGCTAGGACAATTGTCCTGTATAAGCTTTAAATAAATACAAATTCTTATGAGTGTAGGCTTACCCCAAAAAAATTTCACGCACTCCGCGCGCTTTGCAATTTCACTGTTTAGATCATTCCAGTTTTTGTATATTTCTTGGTTGATCCTTTCTCTGTCAATATGGGCTAAACTGTATAATTGCTGACGTTTATTAGAACCAAACTTAAAAAAAAAAAAAAAAAAATGAATGGGTGCCTTTTTTTTTTTGTTGGACCCCCCCCCCCAAAAAAAAAGACCCTAGATCCGCCCCTGGGTAGAGCAATAGTTTTAAGTTAGGTGTGTGATACACAACGCATGGCATACATGGCAGATTGAGTTCCTATCACTTCCATGTGCCAAAACTAAATACGCAGGAATTTGACATGCACGTGAAAATGTTTGCAGAATGACCACCCACCTGTTTAATCATGAAATAGAGTGATGAGACATATACAGCAATGTTTTTACCACACATGGTCTTTTAAAAACTGGCATACCCAATGGGTCTTTGGTAACAGATAGCAAACCTACAGAGGCAATAAATGCTCTTTGCTGACATTTACGAGGATATACAGCATTCCGATATTCATAGAAACTTAAAACATTATGGCCTTGCGATGAGCGGACCAGTTGCGCTTTTGTACCAAATTTTAAAGAATGCTCCGTCTGTAGACTGATGAAAAGTTTGTCTGGTCAGGAGTTGCTAAAGAAGCAGACGCATTGATGCAGACATATCGCTCATTACCAATTATACCATCATTAAACAGCACGCGACTCATGTTTATCCTACACATTCGGTCGATCTCAACGACCTTGCCCGAGGTCATTTAGACCTATTTGAAACGAGCTTGTTTAGTTAATCCAGGGAGTTGGTAGCAACTCCCTGTTCTATCTCATCCAAAAACACAGAGATGCTACTTGTCTGATTGTAAGACGATTGACCGTTAAGAACGCAGAAAATATCCAAAAAAATTAAAACACGGGACTGCCCATGTAGTATCAGATAATGCCACCGTCTACCTTTTTTATTATTTTAACTTGGGTATGTTCATCAATCGTACGATGTGAAGGCTACATTAAGCATTGACGGATCCAGGCAGGGCGCAAGGGACACACCCCCATATTTGAAGTCTAATAGTTTCGGTACGCTTCAAAAGGTGTCAAACATATAACCGTCTGCATCTCAGCCGTCTTTCAAAAGTCAAATTTTCTAAAAAGGGAGGGGACCCCCCTTAGACCCCTCCCCAGAACAGCAGTCAATAAAACATTACACTCTCTATGCTGAAACTTCTGGGATAGGCCCCTGCTTCGCAGCCCATCAATAAATAATACCTCTCTAAGTATATCCTAGATGTTTGTGTGTTTCATGGACTTGGTGAGCCTATCATGCTTCCCCATTTATCCAAATTATAGCGATCTCCTGCGATTTGTCCCACCCCCCCTAGATCCAGTGTTGTAATTGAGTCACATGATGTCGAGTCACGAGTCACCTCGAGTCACATGGTGTCGTGACTCGAGTCTTGTTAAGTGATACTCGAGTCGAGTCGATTCGTGTAAGTTTATAACTCAAGTCAGACTCGAGTCTTGGCAGTCTTTGCAATCGTGTCTCGAGTCAGACTCGAGTCACGTCTTTGACTTGAGTCATTGCCACCAGTGGCGGCGGAACTGGGGGCTTGGGGGCTCAGCCCCTCAATGAAAAAATTGAAGGGGCTAAGGCATGTTTAGCCCCCCCACCCCACCCAATATTTGCCAAGTGCTCCAAGAAGTGGGGACCGCGTGGAGAATTTCGAAGTGGGTGCCGCATATTCTTTATCGATTCAATACACGTTCACCTTAGAACAGTCGGAAAGTTCCGTTTTCGGTCATCTGGATGGTTTGTAAACCAAACATTTTCTTGTGCGCTCCACGCCAACAGATGGTGGCGCTCCGCTTAGATAGTCTTCCGGCGATCCAAACCCATCCCATGACAAAATCCTGGCTACGCGCCCGGGGGGGGGGGATATATGTGACATGTAGAAGCATAGACCCGGTCACTGGACGTCGCTGGGGGAGGGGTTTAAGGGGAGGGGTGTGCCCTCCCTTTGAGAAATTTTTGTTCATGTGACTGAGGTGTCTTCGATGCAAAATGTTGCTTTATTTGGCAAAACTTTGAACTGACTATATGTTTACGAATTCTCAGTTTTGTGAGCATGTTAGATTATTAATTCCAAAATGTTCATTTTAGTATACTGGAGGAATTCACAATTGAATTATACCACCGAAGTAACCATTACATTTTGATTAGGGTTGCCAGTAGCTGTAAAAACTATCAGCCACACAGACTATACTTCTATACGGCTACATTTCGGAGAAAATAATGGATAAATTCATGGAAGTAAAAGCATAGGCTATGGTAGGCCTGAACTCACAACGTCTTGAAAAATACGGATCGTAGTCTTTTAATTGGGGCTATGTAAGATACGGTAAACTATTGTTGCTTTATGATGTCATTTCACATTCTCCTTGAATTAATGACACTGCAATAGATAGCCCCTCTTAGACCAGTACTTAACAACTGTACATGTGGCGTGTAATGTACAGTTTCAAAAATTTCTCGTAACTTCGGAATTTATTCCCCGGTAAAATGAAGGGGACTGTCCAATTCCCGCCAACCAGTCAGTCACGAGGGCTAAGTATTTGCCTGAGCAGCCTACCAGTAGTACGGCATGTTTTGCAAATCCCCTCAGTCACTCAATCATGCTACTGTTTATTGTAATCTGATTGGATTAACCCGACATCATGCATATATGCAGTCAATGATATAGGCCTACAGTGTTACGTAACCAGGGAGCTGCCTCTTGCAGCTCACTGACGTAATAGTACACACGCCAACTTGCGATATTAGAATACCACCTAGGAGGTAACTCCATGATTAGAACCCAGGGAGCTGCCACTCTAACAGCTCACTGGTGATAGCTAATTTACTATTCTACATTTGAGACTCTGCCTACATTACTCATGAATGACATCGGTGTGCGTCTGCACACTGCTATCAGTACAATGGATAAACAGTTAACTGTTCAGCAGGCACAGTGAACTCAGCTCTATAAAAACGGCTTTAAAACCCAACTTAACTTTCCTACAATGGATTGCAAATAAGTAGATGTTAATGCTCTGATGACAAACAATCATATCTCAACATTTCAGCCCAAAATCTCCTCACATTAAAAAGAAGAAGACTTTTTGTTGAAAAGTTGACGCCATCAGCCCCATTTTATAACCTCACATATGTACTGTGTACATGTGTGAGCTAAAAATAAAAAAAGATGAATCAAATAAAAAATATGGTTTAAATAAAAAAAAAAGAAAAAAGAAAAATCTGAAAAAATCGCCAACTATGGGTGAAATAATCATTGAGTAGAGGAAATTGTTCCCTATTTTCGCAAAGAAGATATTGCATGGATATATTTAATTGTGAGATAAAATCCATGTGTGAATGGGAACTAAATGGGAAACCGCGCATGCGTAGGGGGAATAGAAATTTTAGAGTGTCAGTCATGCCACAGTTTGCTCAAAATGATAATGGTAAGGATTCTAAACAGGGTCGGACCTATCACGAGACAATGCCCAACCCAAATGAATGACCATAGCCAATCAAGACTTCGACACGAGTACTCCATCTTTCGTCGATAGCCAATAGGAAAGGTGATTTCAGTTAAAGTGATATACGTCACATGTGCTTGAATATTGTTAGAAAATGAGCACTCGTCATTCTTTTCGTCATCTACCGCTTCGTGAAGACGAATGCGAACATGGCCATGCTCTAGAAAAGGACGAGTATTTTTAGTGTGTGGAAATATCCGGAAGGTGGATACTTTTGGCTTCCGAAAGCACCATCCGTGTCACATCGAACCAACAGCCCGCGACAAAGTTCATCATTGTGTTTATCATCTCGACGTGATTAAGTTGCCGTTAATTGTAAGTAGGCAGACACTTTTTTTTTACTTTGAAACTCGATTTAGGCCCGTGGCAACTAATGATAGGGTTCATGGAGAAGAACACTCCACACGATAGTTTATGCCCCTCAATTGACACTAAAATTATTAAACGATACGTAGTTGTCAAATAACAGCCCCTAGTTTTAGCATATCCCTCTCCCTGAACACTGCCCCCCCCCCCCCACCAAACGTTCTCTCATCATATGATATATTGTCTAATTATATGGCCGATTCAGATACGAGGTGCACATGTCATTGCTTCGTTACAATGATGTATTCAAAGTGAGTGCTTAAAAGCTTGCTATCACTTGTCGAGTCGCTATAGCTTGTTTTTCATGAAAACGATCGTGAAAGTCTATCATGAAGCATTTCTCTTTTGGATTGCGATACCGTTGAGAGACGTTGTATAAAATGGGAATTTCGGGTCGGAACAAAAATGGTATTTCTATATAAAAGTTCATCTCACTCAACCACATTTAGTATAGCCATCATCTAGATTTATAAATGGCCCGGTCTGAGGCTATATTCACTTGATACTAAATTGTTTAACTTATGGCAGGGGCGGGTAACCCTTTTTCCTCTGACTGGCACGTAGTGTCAAAGGGTTATCACTTAACAACTCACCGCCGCCACGTGACACCCCTCTCCGTACACTATGGGGTTCCGCCAGGATTTGCCCGACGAGGGAGTAGACCCCTAAACGGGAGGACCAGCGACCCGAAGCCGCGGACAGCTCCGAACCCGTCGAGGGGTTGGTGAGGGTGGATTTGAAAGAAAACATGTGTAACGTAACATGCCATTGCGAGGAATATTTTGCATAAAATTGTATATACTAGAGGAAAATAGTTTCGAGTTGAAATAAATGTTTAGTTGCCGGACTCTAAAACGTGAAAAGGCACGCGAAGCATGCGAAAAAAAGAAAAAAAAATGGGTAAGTATGAACACTACAAACAATATGTGCTAATTAAAAGCTTATATAGGTCAATTGTCCTGATAGTTGATCCTCGTTGGACACAACTTACCTTGTACTTCCCTACGCGAGTCACTAGCCGTGCCGCAAGACATACAAAAGCAGAAAAGAGAACATGAACTAAGTTTAGCGAAATGAGATGAAATCCCAGACATTTATATAATGTCATGTATCCTACGTTTGAAGTGAATTGAAAAGATTGAAAGGGTTTGTAGCCTACTATAGTTAGCTATAAGTAACGGAACAGAGGGACAGTGGGTAAAACGTACAGGAAATTTTGGGTTTTATCACAGGAATGACCCTGTTTGGAAAGCCTAAATAAATAAATTGACAATTGATTGCGACAGCCATGTATCATACTTGTGAAGTGAATTGAAAAGATGGAGAGGGTTTTTAGCCTACTATATTTAGCTATACTTAACTGAACAGAGGGCCAATGGGTAAAACGTACAGGAAATTTGGGGTTTATCTCAGGAATGACACTTTTTGGAAAGCCTAAATAAATTGACCAATGATTGCGACAGAAATTTCCGACAGTGGGCCGGTCCATACCAGCGACCCATAGTTCCAACAGGTCCACATGTCGAGGGGGGGGGGGGGGGGGGCGGGAAATAGACATGAAGATGCCCGGCTATCACACGCTGTCGCAGGGTATATTTTGCCCGACATCACTTATAACTACAAGAGCCGAGTTGCGCACCGATTAGTGCTCCTTTGATTCTAAATCGTGAAATTAGAAAGCTCGCGAAGCGCGCGAAAAATTGTAGTTGGCTTACACTAAAACATATGTTATTAATAACAAGAGAAAAAATAAAAATTGTCGGGGTTTTACACCGTATCGGGGAACATACATTCTGTCGAAACCACCCGGACCAAGGATGTAGTACTCGAGACCGGACTCGGTATCGAGACCGGTCTCGATACCCGTTTTTTCCCAGTCTCGTTCTTCGTCTCGACACCCTGTTGTCTCGGTCTTGGTCTCGGTCTCGGACCCTTGCGGTCCGGGATTTTTTTCCCGGTCTCGCTTCGAGACCGGAAAAAAAATTGTCGCACTTTTTTTTTCTTCTTTTCTTCTTTTTTTTTTTTTTTTTTTTTTTTTAATAAACTCGTTTATTTCAAACTATTTTTAAGTTCATTTACTTACACTGAAAAGAATAACTCATTGAGAGAAAAATCATTCATCCATCGATTCCATACACTGTATCTAATACGGGTTCAAGTTGAACTTCATTCTGTGAGATAGTGTGCGGGTCTTTAACTTAGCTTGGTCAAGAGGGATAATAGAGCATTGGACTAGCACACATGTATGCCCAAGGTTACTCAGTATAATCAGAACAGTGACAATCTGGTACTGCACTGCATTGCGTGTTCAGAGTGTGTGTGTGTGTTTCTGTGTGTTGAAATCCCCTTCTCAGTGTTTGTTCAGTGCTATCCATTTCTAGCTCCAGGGGATGAGGGGGAACGTGCCCCCACGACAAAATCCTGCCACCCCAGGTGCCCCCCCCCCCCCTTGGAACATTTTGGAATGCACAGTTCTGTATATAAGAGAGGGAGAGAATTCTGTGTTTAAGCCATAAAGAGAGGGAGAGAATTCAGAAATTGTGTGCCCCTAGGAAAGGTTTGTGATCCACAGTTCCCCCTGCTCAAAAAAAAATTCTGGCTACCCCACTGCATTTAGCCACCCCCCCCCCGAATATACCGAGATAAATACAGTGTCCTCTGAGTTACGTATTGTAAGAGATAGACCTACATATGTGGTACTACAATTCTGTTCAGTGCTACGTAGCAGCCTACCACTAGCATTATCAGGTTTCTACACCTGGTTTGTCTAACGAAAAAGTGGGCATTTTATGCTGTGCATACTAGGGTTTTAATGCAATATGACGTGAAATCTCCAGAAAGTGGTATGTGCAGGATACATGATTGACACATTGAGCTAGAGCAGGATAAACGATGGGAACCATAGGCTAATGATTATTATTAATTACTTTGTAAATGATTCTGAATTTGCATTTATGAATTGCCCTACGGGACAGGCAAAATTGTCTTGTGGACCGCATACGGCCCGCTGACCGGAGGTTCCCCACCCTTGTGCTAAGCCTTCATAGTTAGCTGCAATCCTATTCTAGGCTACAAAACAAAATGTCCGGTATTTGAACTACGAGTACTCCATGGTCATGTTAAGTCCGCAGGAAAGGTTGGCACTAACTAGAGTTCTGTGACTCATTTTTCTGTGGTTGGACAAACTCATCATGTTGTATTAATTGGCACCAATTTCATCAACACTGAACACTTGCTAGAACTGACTGATCCGATTTAAAAAGAGGGGCCACATTAGAAAAATACATTACTATGTTAAATGATTAATTATGTTAACTATGTTTGGCGTATGATAATAGAAAACAGGTTACATATTAATGCGCGGCGCACTCTTGGTACCATATAGGTCATTCGTGGAACGTAAGGTAACGAAGTCAGGTAAAAAAAGTATTCGGAAAGTTGGACATTGTCTCATCTTCCTATACAACATGT
This sequence comes from Holothuria leucospilota, assembly GCA_029531755.1. Classification (NCBI taxonomy): domain Eukaryota; kingdom Metazoa; phylum Echinodermata; class Holothuroidea; order Aspidochirotida; family Holothuriidae; genus Holothuria; species Holothuria leucospilota. The sequence continues at coordinate 10,865,838 of CM055969.1, read as the reverse complement.
ACAGTCGGTCCCGGTCTCGGTCTCGGTCTCGGACCTTGATGGTCTCGGTATGGGTCTCGAATTTGTGTTCCGGTCTCGGTCTCGACACCCCCTTGGTCTCGGTCTCGGATATGCTGGTCTCGACTACAACATTGACCTGGACTACCCGACGGATAGCCAAACTTTGATCCGTTAGTCGCTCACCAACTGACCCCACCGCACGACACACACCAGAAAACAAAAACTTACTTTGCGATTTGGGATGAAACTTACAGCCATCACATAACCTGTGTACGCTGGTTACATGTTTCTTGGTAAGCGTGGCAGGACTTTTATGACATATAGCTGTGTGGACTGGAGCTATTGAAGAAACTGAAGTGACCCTACAGCGCGCGAGCGCGCCGAAAATTTTGGTCTCTTATCAGAGAAATTGTCCTATGGAGAGCAAAGATACGTAAACAGTCTGGGAGACTATTCGTCGTCCACATCGGCGAATGTACCGACAAAATCAGCAAATGTACCGACGGACCATCCCAAAACCTCAAATGGGGAGAGGGCGACCGTCCATTGCCCACATTTAATTATGCTACTGAACCAAATCACTCTTTGACCTCCTCTTAAAAGAGCGACGCAAATTATAAATGGTTGAAAATTCACAATTGAGTACACGTGATTTAGTACACTTCTTTTTTTAAAGGCATGAAAAAAAGAAAGCCTAGAAGAATTTTCCTGAACTGAAGAAAAAAAAAGTCTATTGATTTCTCTCAATACTTTAAGATGTCAAACTGGCCACACTTTGTCATTTTTTTTTTTCTTTTCTCTCTTTTTTTTTTTTAACGAATCTGACTGTTTTTACATGTAAAATCAGTGACGTTGCCAGGGGGACGGGGGGGGGCGAGTTGTCCCCTATGGAAAAAAAATCTGGGGGGGAAATTTTGAAAGTGAGTATATGGTGAAATTTGAACATGATCTAGCAAAATTTTAAATTTCTCTACCAGTACACTTTACTTATTTAAAAGTATATGCCACACTGGCACAGACAGTCATAATTAAGTGGCTATGCCACGTGTAAATTAACGGTTTAAACCTTTGGTATCTTTAGGAATACGTTTCCTACAACGAAAATCAACCATTCTGTTGACTGTTTCTTTACAACTTGTTTTTCCGCTCGAAAATTGAGAAGAAAAAAAAAGACACCCTCTTCCAGCCCTGAAAAGTTGGTCTTTCCGAAAATTTTAAAAATCTTGTTACGTCATGTGACGTCACTTTAGGAACTGATCGTTGTTTGGCGTGGTCTCCTTCGGACATTTGATACAGTGTTTGCATTCCTTTGTACCGGTTACCAATGTCGATACAATGTAAACCTGCGTGAGAAGTTGTAAATTTTGGAATTTTTTATCCCTTTTCTCGTGCCTACCACTTGTTTTAGTCAATTAAATGCATTTCACGCATGTTTTTCGTCTTTGTGTCACGATAAGTAGCTGCATGTACAAACATTCACAACGCAACAGCATAGGTACAGTACACAACATACCTGTTACTACACAATGTATCACCAGCGCTGTTTGGTAGATAACATGTGAAATCAAATTTAATACTTTCTTTGGAATGGCGGATCTGAGCAAGTGAGTTGCCCTCTAATGGCAACTCCATCATCGGACAGGAATGGTCAGTGGACTGTCGGTAAAAGTGAGTTTTCTTGGATTTGAAATCCAGAAGGCGAAGGCAGTCAAAATATGAACTTTAGGTTACTTTCGTGCAAGTGTTAGTGGAAATCGTGGAACTAGCCTAGGCTGTGATCGAGTGTGCACAGTATTTTGCTGGATGCTGCCAGTCCACTCACTGTACGCAGACCGAACCGAACAGTACAATGCCGAGTTTTTCGTTTTTCGGTTATGAATCAAGAGTATTTGTAATTATTAGTAATAGTCTACTGCAGCACCGAAATACAACAGACCGACACCACACTCCAAACAGACAGAATGAAGTTCAAATTCAAGACATGCCGCGAATTACAATCATTACTATCTCTTACGTATGTATAGGCTATGCTGTACGCCAGGTTCGGTATACGGTGTTCCTAGTGTTCCTAAAATGACGTCATTATTGTGTTGGCTCGAAATCTCATTTTCAACAGTCTATTTTTTTTGGTGCAATTTTTTGAAACATTAATTTCTTGTTAATGCTCAGGGCTGTAAGGGTGATGAAAACAGTTTTAGAAGGAGTTTTTTGTGTACTTTAGGCTAAATTAGTCTCCCGTTACTCCAATTTACGTGTCATGGCCTCTTTAAGGTTTCAGAGATGAAATGATGGCACCATGCTTATAGTTGTACTAGTTATGTTTTACTATCTATTTTATACTGCATGGGATCTCTGGACCTCTGACAAGGGACTCTGTCCCTTTACTGTATACTTACAATATGTTTCTTGATAATTAAAGTAGCAACATTGTGGTATATGCAATTTGTTGGAATGGGTCGGTGGTCAAGTGCTATAGGCCTACTCCTACAAGGGCAGGTCCTCGTAAAATTTGGGCTGATTGTGGTGAATGCGGTGAACTGACGACCTGAAAGGCGTACCAGTGTTCACTTAGTTACTGTACTTCACCCATTGTGATTCTGATCTACCAATAGGACTCAAGAAAAATTAATTCACCAAGCCCTGAAGAAAAGCAAGATGAAAAAAAAAAGCTTTCTAAAAACATATGAATTCTTGGTGTTGTATTCAGTTCACATTTAGCACCAAATGTGGCACCATTTTGCATTTAGCCCACCTTATATGAGCAAAAAATTTTCCACAGGGAGGTGAACACCCCATCTCCTTAAACCCCCCCCCCCCCTCAGGACAGCGATCAGACACATCAGCCAGGTCAGAGGAAAGCACACGGACAAAATTTGGACCTGCGGAGGACACTGGCTATTAGGAAGCAGATCACTAATTGTGTGAAATCTTGTTGCTCTTGCCTCACTGATAAATGTTAGTTAGTTAGTTAGATGAGTTTTAACGTCCCATTTCCAACCAATTGGTTCAAGTTGGGACGACCACGGCCCTTTTTTCCAATTGTGGCTCCATGGCTTGTTTTCCCTACTCAACTGCTTATGTTGAGCAAAAAGGATCAAGGCAGTAGGTTCCACTTTTAACGTCTTTGGTATGACCCGGCCAGGATTTGAACTCTAGACCTTCCGGCTGCAAGTCGGATGCTCTAACCACTTGGCCACTGCATTCGACCCCTGACAAAAAAAAAAACCTGGCAACGCCACTGTGTAAAATGGTATTCAACCATTAGAATTTTCCTCAAATGATTTCTTTATATTGTTACATTTTCCATTTGATATATTCTTTTCCATTTATCATTATATGGACATGTTTGATATTGCAAGATACTGTACTCCATTCAGACTGTCGCGTGAAACAGGGACACAAAAAATTGATATCCCCATTACACCTAACATGCAATTTGCCAGTTTAATTTTTTTAATGTTGAGTTGACCAATGGCGTGGCCAGTGAGGTACAAATGGCGAAGGGACAGGGGCGGATCCAGGGTTTAGAGAAAAGGGGGCGGAAACATCGGCCGAATGCCTATCGTCGGAGGCGAGAGCCGAAGGCGCGAAGCCACGGCGGGGAGGGCGGGGGTCCGGGGGGGGGGCTCCTTCGGAAAATTTTGGAATTGAGAGGGGCTTCTAGGCCATTTCAGAGCATCTGAGGGTTACATTTCCCTTCCGAAATCCGGCGATTTTCCTTTATAAATAAACGAAGTTTGGATGCAAATTTTCATTTACTTAGGTTGGAAACAGTCTCACATAAGCGGTATACATGATGCGGACATGTATCGGGTGATGGGCAAAACTATACAATTACAAAATAAAATTCAATTTCGACACGGGAACTCGGGAAGTATCGCGGGAACAAAACGGTTTTGTGCTTTTACATATTTTTTTTTCCAGATTATATGAAAGGAACTGGGTTACACGCAATGGGGGATCACGTGGGAACATCTTACGAGGGCTTGCCCCACTGTCTAATACAGTTGGCAGGAATGGCTCAGCCGGCGGCGCGGGTGTCGGGAAGTCAATTGGAGGATGATAACCTGGCCGTTCTAGAAGGGTGTGCTATGGGACAGGAATGCAATGTCCGCTGATGCTTATATTAGGCCTGAAAAAATCTTTGATCGCCGAAAAAAATAGGGGGACGGGAGCAGGGTCCACCCCCTTGGATCCGCGCCTGAGGGCCCCCCATAAAAAAAAATCTGGTTGGAAAGTCGGAAACAGAAAGGAAAAAAAGTGAAATGAATGATAAGAGTAAGGGGTGGGGGGGGGGGATTAGGTAAAAAGAGAAGGAACCAAATATGAACCGAGAAGAAGAATCAAAAGTAAACACACATGAGGCATTCACTCATAGTGCCGGACATATCCCGAATATGCTATTGGCGCGGGCACACGGTCATGAGAGTCACGCCCTCAATCGATTACTAGGAAGAATCTTGAACATTTTAAGCTTAGCCTCAAAGGTGATTAAGCTATAGGCTTATTTGTAGGGGTGGGTGGGGTACGTTTTCGACCAAGTAATGTATTTTTCGTTCTTTCTCAAATTGTTCTCAAACTATCAGATTTTTTTTTTATTCAAGTCTGTAATAAGCGATAGAAATTTTCGCGCCCTTCTCCGGAGGTGGCGCCAGGATTTCCCCGACATGGGAGGCCAAGCTCCCCAAACGGGGGGGGGGGGAGGGGGCAGCAACCCAAAGTCTCAACGAAGGAAATAAAGTGCCGAACGGATGTTTGAAGGAAAATTTTGGCGGGCGAAGCGCTCCTAAAATTTTGGGCTTTTTTTTGGAGAAAATTTAAAAAAAAAAAATGGCGGCATGTTCCATGGAAACTTTGAAAAAAAAAAAAAAAATCGGGCTTTGAAGAAGAAAATTGGAAAATTCGTTTTTTTTTTTTTTTTTTTAATTGAAGAATTTGCCCTAATTTAGACCAAAATTAGGTTAATCGTCAGGCGAATGGGCGTTGTCGGGGACTACGCAGTTTATCGTATACCGGTACTTAACTGCTCCCTGACGAAACCGAAAAATTTCCCCAGTCTTCCCCGACGGGGGGGTGGGGGTGCCATGGCCCACATGTATGTACAATGCACTTACCCTAGTTTGTATGAATCTTCTCCAACGTTTGACTAAGATAATACAAGAATGATAACGAAGGGCCACATGAAAAGTCGGTACGGAATTTAGCCCAACTATCTCAAGTCGTTGGCCTAAGGACACGCTTGGCGGTGTGGAGAAGATCTTACGGTCGTAGGGACGGCGAACGAGTAATTCCGAGAGACTCCATACTTCTAGTAACGGACTGTTCACAGGATGTGTAGCTTGAGTCCGGTACTGGCCGTATAATTTCGTATAAACGTATCTGAATAATGTGCCGGTATCAAGGAAAAATATATATATATATATTACATAAACATCTGAAAATTTTACTACCCAAAAAGGGATGTTCGTCACTACTCGCTCAAGCTAACCTCGAGACCCTATACATGGGAGACATAGGCCTATACTGAATCTTATGTTACATTCGCAACGGTGTCCGATTGCCTCTAGTTTTCAAGAGTTCGCAGTGGGATTTTATAACTCTGAAATGCTCGTAACAATATAAGCGCAAATAAAGGCAGCAAATGGATGCCAATTTCTCTCTTCTTCGTCCGTATTTCTATCTAAGTTATATTTCAACGCCCATCAGTCGAGTTTGAAGACTACTTAGTTGATCTTCAACTAAACAGCGACCGTTGCAAAGAAAAAGAAAACATTAACTCACATTTAAATCAGAATGTTGTGTAAGCCTGGCTGATTTATCTCCCAATATTCCTTTGAAAGACTTTCCTTTCCGAGTTATCACAAACGTTTGTTTGAAAAAAGAACAATGGATCTCGTACTAGACTCTGAAATGCTTAAAGCTCAAGTAGTAACTTTTTTTTTCCGAGAAAAATACAGAATAATTCCTTATACCACCAAAATTCCTCACACTAAAATTGCCACTGTTTTATGTTCCGTTAACTTCCCTCGGTCCCGCTTTCCCGTTTTGTACGAAGTTGGATTATAGTGGATGACAGTGGTATACACTTATCGACACGTAATGTGCTGGTAGTACTTCCATGGTATAACAAATGAGCTCTCACAACTCTGGTATAACCGTACCGAAGCTGTTTACCACTACGTAAAATAATACAGTTGTATATGGGCCTGTGTACTGATGAAACCCTACATATACACTAGCGAACGAAGCACTACTTATCGCCCAATTATAACATCGGTTATGTAACACCGGAGGAGAAATGGATGCAATTACATATGCCCGGAGGTATTTTTCTGCTTGTATAAACCTTGCACCGCCAGGAAAATTCCATTTCATTGTATAACAGAGAGTTCGTATAACCTCTCTGCTGCTTGTAACAAACCAGTTGACTCATCAAAGATTGGGAAGTTAGAACTCAGTCGGTTGAAAACTCCCTTTCTCACTAGTCGCGAAGGTTTGTAGAGATATAACTTTGATGTTTATATCAATCAATTTCTTTGCAAGAGCAATAAGCTTTACATCATCTTTACATGAGTTTCCGATACATACATATCGTGCAAGATTTTCAACATAGGCACGACCATAACACAGACCGTAGACTGTGCGAGATCGCTAGTGGGGAGTGGTAGCAGTTCATGGCACTGTCTTGGCGGAGCACCAAAATGGCGTGTAAATAATACGTTAATTTCATAGCGAAAATTTTCCACAAAAGGTAGCACATGTTGACACCAGATTGCATGTAAGGACACACAAGTTGGTTCTTTTTTAACATGAAGGCATATTGCGCTGATTGATTTCGCAGGGCAAAGATACCATAGGCGCAGGAAGCTTTTCGAGAACGGGGGGGGGGGGGGGGCTGAACATCATTTCGGATCACCGTTCTGGGGGAGGAATCTAAAGGGAGGAGGTGTCTTTCTCCCATTTGGAAAGTTTGGGGGTCATCATATGCAATTTGGTGCAACATTTGTTGATTTTCCGTACGGAAGAGACAAATAAGAGGGTTTTGCCCTTGGATCTTGAGGTGACGCGTACTCTCCACACATATTTTTGACGGGGGGGGGGGGGCTAAAGCTCCCCCATACACCGCTTCCTACGCCTATGAAAGATACTTTCACCCGTAAATAGATCACAGTGAGCTACGCCACTGGGTAGGTGGTGTCAGGGCGGGCCATTCATCCTCATCTGTGCATGAGCGCCATCCTACGAGAGGATGCTTAATGGCGAGGTACGTGTGAAGTCAGCTAGTGTGAAAAATGGTGTTGTCCAGGGGCGTAACTCTAGACTCTCATAAATGTGACTCTGGTCGGGCAAAAAAAATCATATTTTGCATGGCAAAACTGCCGAGAAAAAGTAAAAATTATTTAAAAAATAGGGCCACATTGTAAATAAAAACGAAGGGTTTCTAAATGAAGGTTGATTTTGTTACAGATGTTTTACTTCAAAAGGTAGCATATAAGGACGCCTAATTTTTCAAGACTTTCCAAAAGGGAGGGGGCCTTCGATCCCCCCTTCCCTTTAGACGCCGACTAAGCTTTACGCCGCTAGAATTTCGCGTTCGGTATCCTTTCGACAAACCGTCTGTTCTGGTGGGTTTCGGGTTCATGGGTCCTGGATGGGAACTTAGCCCAGTAGCATACACAGGAGAACGGAGTTACATGGCCCGCCTCACTGATTCCATTTTTTTTTTTTTTTTTTTATTTCGTTAGTTCATAAAAATACGCGAATTTGTTAACACATACTTTACTTAAAAAAAAAAATGTAGCACATGTGGCACCAGATTGCAAGTAAGGACACCTATTTTTTCAAACATTTCGAAGGGGAGGGGCACCCTCCCCTTAGACCCCCCCCCCAGGCCGGTCACAAAACATACTGTATGGCCACAAAATGAGAGAAATTATGGGTAGGCCGCAGACCGTTTATCGACTTTCCTTTTACAACATGAAGTTATAGGGCATTGAGTTACGCCCTGGTGCTATCATTATCAAATCTTCGAAATGATTATATCTTTACATATGGTTATTCAGTGATATGCGCATTATTCTTTCCTTTTGGTACTGTCTAGGAGAATATTGACACGTATGCAAATTCCAGACGAAGTGTCAACTTGTCTGTATAGTCGTGGTGCCATCAAGAGACACTTACATCTTAATTAATGCATTTGCCCCACTCAAATTTCTCTCCGTCTTCTTTTGTGCATATGTATACAGTGAACAAGACCAAGACGCATGCATATTTGTCACCATGTCCAACTGTCTGTTTGAACACATTCACCACCCCCACCCCCCCCCCCCAATGAAATTTGGATGGCAAAGCCGCTGTTGTACAGGCTTGCTGCCTTCACTATTTTTTGAACGGTGATTACTGTGTCACACTTATGCTTCGTTTAGTTAAACAATATTAACTAGAATATTTAATTTTTGTAAGGGCTTACGAGTAGGGTTGACGACATGAAAATTACACGCTGGTGTATCTCAATAGTATCGGCAAAATTATCGATATATCGACGAAACGGAAAAGCTGTTGTAGACAAGACTAAATGCCTTGTACGATTAATCAGTTAGGCATATGTGTTCCAGTACAACTTTGACGATTGTGTTTTCTATCAATTATAAACAGGTTTATGTATATTTAATTGAAAAGTGCCGAAGTTTGCATGATAAAATTGTAGAATAAGTAATGTAAAGAAAATAGGAATATAAGACAAAAAACACGTTTTGCACCATGTGTTAATTTATTTATATCGTCATATCGTGTTAAGGAGTATTTCATATCGTACATCGCGATATGAGATAACGGTATATATCTTAAACCGTATAGCCCAACCCTACGTACGAGTGCAATGCAAAACATTGGATAGACAAATAAATAAATAAATAAATAAATAAATAAATACATACATACATACATACATACATACATACATACATACATACATACATACATACATACATACATACATACATACATACATACATACATACATACATACATACATACATACATACATACAAACATACATACATAAGTACGTACGTACGTACGTACATACATACATACATACATATATACATATATACATACATACATACACAAACAAACAAAGAAAAAACAAAGAAAGAAAGAAAGAAAGAAAGAAAGAAAGAAAGAAAGAAAGAAAGAAAGAAAGAAATGAACAAACAAACATATAAATAAATGAATGAATGAATGAATGAATGAATGAATGAATGAATGAATGAATAAATAAATAAATAAAATAGATGAAACGTAGAAAGTGCTTTTAATTTGTTGAAACAACTTGACAGCCCCTTTTCTGTTTTCTGTGTATATTCCTCTCTTTTTTCGTTGTATATATATATATATATATATATATATATATTCATTGTGTAATCTAAAATATAACGTCAAAATTATGTCCTCGTATACAAGTGGTAATGTAACCATTAATGATTAAGACTAAAATTGTGTAATGCGTCTCAATATTTTTCCGCTTTATAGTCATTACATCTGCCTTTTTGTCAACTGTGGTCAAATACTAGGATTTCAGTTAAGTAAATTCTTACTGTAGGCATACATACATCCGAAAAAACTCTGTTTAATATGTATTCAATGGCCTCTATTTGATACGATCTCGTGCTCGTTTTGTTTTTATGGAACAGTTCTTCGTCGATATTGTTAAAGACATTGAATTGAACTAGTTATTCGTGGATGGGTATGCTCTCATTTTCCGGGCTTTATTTTCTTGGTTATAATCGCTAATAAAGACCATCACATTTATTATTCAGTATATACGACATGTTTTGTTTTCTTCTGTCTAAGGGACATTCTCCTCTGACCACATGCCATGACCTTCTACAGAGCCCTCCACAGAGCATATCAAGAGTAAGCAACGTCTCATCACTGATACTAAAGAGGTATGACATTATTTGTATTATTACATTATTTTATATAAATGAATGACTGGTCCGATATATCTTGGTTTTAAAACTTTATAAATGAGACGTTGCGCTTGTGCATGCTACAGAAAAATTCTGTGTTTTGTTCTTAGATATAAAACGATAGACCATTTAAACTAAGACAAAGCGTTGGCTTTCTTCACAATAAATAAGACTAATAAATATTGAGTTAAAGCCGTCGCTGATGTTCATTGGTTAGAATAAGAGGGTTTATGGGAATTTTAAGCGAAAATAAATCCTATTGTCCTAGAGGTTACATATGATAAAGCTACAGATTGTAGACAAGTAACAGCAAACAGCTTCGTTGTATCTTGTTCCGCTCTAGATATACGCCTATTTATTGCAATGTAAGGATGCTGCCATAAATGACTTGAAGCAAGTCTCTTATGTCCTATCAGAGACACATTAGGACAAATCTGTAGAGAAATATTTTGTTTTCGTTAGACTAATTTTTCATTGGGAAATAAAATTAATAAAAAGTTTCGTGCATCTTTATAAAACTTTGCATCACGATGAATATTTCACGCAGAAACTTAACAGTCCCAACGGTAACAAAAAATTATCGAGACGGATTATAGCGAACTACATAGCCAATGCATCATTTATTGTGACTCCATGACATCATAACAGACATGTTTGAAGTCGTTTATGGCGGCACCCTGTCATTGCAATAATTAGCCATATCTATAGACTGGGACAAGATACACTGATGCTGTTTGGTGCGACTTGTTTACAATTTGCTGCTTCATCATATGTACCTACTTAAAATCATAATTTACTTCATTTTGAGAAACTTCATTTATTTGCCATTTTGATGCATCTTAAACGCAATACTTCACAATGGCGCCGCCAGACTTTGGTGACTGTGGGCCACACCAGATGATGTCGTAAAGGCACTTCAGTTTACCTCCCATATCTGCGCAAAATGCGTTTTTGTGTGCCCCCCCCCCACCCACTGCGTCCGTTCACACAGTGGGGATCCTTCTTTGTCATGTGTAACTACACCAAGGCGCCGTACCGGGAGGGGTCTAAAGGGAAGGACCCCCTCCCATTTTGAGAAATTTTTATTTATTTAAGGTTGCTTGGATGCAAACTGATGCCATCTTTGCGATATTTTTTGAAGCTGATCACACACCTGCATGACTGGAATATGTTTATAATTTAATCAATTCTAATTTTCCCGCATGGCTGGATGTTTTCTCCACCTGAGGGGTGACGCTTAAATATTCCATTTTTTCCGCTCCTCTGCGTTTGTATACAGCGGTGGTGATCTTTCTCGTGTCACTACATAAAGGTGTCGTCCTGGGGGGAGGGGGGGTCTAAGTAGATGGGGAAGGGGAGGAGAAATTTTTGCTAATTTAAGGTTTCTTAGATGCAAAATGGTGCTATATTCGGAATACTTTTGGAGCTGATCATATATAACCGGAAATGTCCATAATTTAGTGAATTCTAATTCTTGGTTAAGTGGAAGAGGAGAGTAAGTTGTCTAAGAGGAGAATGAGTTGTCAACAAACCTCCCGAAGACTCCCTTTCGGATGCGTTACCGCTTTAGGCTATTCTGGCAAAGTTTTCACCCAAAAATACATGCGTGGAGTCCACAGAAACACTGTTGGACTATAGAGATTTTTTTCCTTGCCTTCATTGTGCATTATAAAAAGCATATAAGGCCGGCAGATACATGCATATGGGCTCCGGATCAAGTACATAAAAAAACGGAGCAACGACATAATGCTTATTATCTGGCGTCCAAGTGATAATTGTACTGTCCATGACGTCATGGACAGTACCTTAGGCACGCTTCTCATTTTCGTGAAGCAGTTCTTTCGTTCAATGTTTCTTGATTCTCATTGAGTGCTTTGTTCTACCATTGAGCTCATTATGTAGAATGAATCATGTAGATGGGAACGAGACTTCTTGGTCACTTTTGGTTGGAATGGGGCTGAGCATGATTGGTTTTTATTTTGGCAGTTTTGTATTTTATTGTTTTGTTAAGAATGGCTTGAGTAAGTCAAACTACCTAAATAGTAGTACGCCTACAGTATATATTGTGGCACATGGTCGTACTGTCGTATTTCGCACAGTGCTCTACGTACGCTTCTTATGTCCTAAAACGGTAAAACACACACTGTACGGCTATAAGTGCTGTCGCGTTTGCTGATTGGTCGATTGCTCAGAGTAGGTAGGCAAGCCTGGGTCAATCACGAAAAGTGAGATTTCTTGAAACATTTTCAAGCAAGAAATGAAGCTTGCAGCCTACTATAAGTCCAGTTGTGATGATATATGCGGAGAAGTACAGCTAGGCTCATTGACAGCTATCTACAGTACACTAACGCTAACTCCTAGCTGCGTCGCAGCCATGCACTGGGCTATTAGGCATACAGTGCTCAGTGCATAGGCGGTCCCTCGTTACTGTATGCACGTTGACGGGGTAAATATGTCTCAACAAGGGCGATTTGTTTAGACATGAAATATTTTTGAATACTTCCCACAAGACCTGGAGAGTATCATTTCCTGCATGCAAAGCCAAAAATTTGTGCTTCTCAAAGTCAAACGGTAAAAGCAAAGTGAATTGTCACTCAAACTTCGAGTCGGTACATGAAGAGGATTTAATTATCTTCAAGTACATATAGGCCTATTGTCTGACGGATTTGGTCGAGCCAGGGAGCTGGAAGACATGTCTTCCAGCTCCCTCGTCGAGCTTTTTCCGCACACCTTAACTGTGCCCATGGAGCTGGCTGTGCCAACACTGAAAATTGAAAGGGCGATATTCTAAAGCAAGCATAACCACTGAGGACGTTTCTAAATACCAGCACAGAAACAATCATGGATAGTAAGTGGTTACGATTTTCGTAACCACATTTTAGTTACATTTATGATTCAGAGCACTTTAACACTATCGTATTTTTACCTATTTTGAACGAAAAATCCAGATGAACAGCTTCCAGCAATGGGGAACGGGCGGGATGGAGAGTATAAGGGTGCAGGAAGGTGATATTAGACCTCTCTGATGGGTATAGCAAAAGAGGTGAAGGACTAACAAGCGCGTTTCCAAAATGTTTTTTTTTTTTTTTTCGTAAGTATATTAAAAATCATCAGCTATCAGTAGCGTAGCCAGGAATGTTTAAAGGGGGATTGGGCGAAGCCCATAGACAGACTCTAAGCGCTTCGCTGAAAAGTTTGGCACAAAATGCCTCACATACAGGCCTATTTACTGCATATAAATGAGCGAAACACTAGCACTATTGTAAAAGTAAACATTAAAATACCAAAAAAATATGATGGGTGGTGCTGCCCCCTCGTCCCCTTGGTTACGCACCTGCCATCTATACCGATAACGGCTGCGCGAGACGAACTCGGTATTTCTTATTAAAAATGTATAACGTCAAATACGTAATTTCAACTTTCCAAATCACCGATGCTACAAAATCTTAGAATGAAAGACCACATATTGATGATAGGTCCCTACATATGTTGTTATTATATTTCCATGTATTATTACATTAATAATGGTCATGAGATGGATTACAAATCGTAAAGGATGCGCCCAAAGCCCGACAGTTTTCATTAAATAAGATTTCCATGACAAAAAACGGCCATCAGAATCTGCATCGAGATACCTTCAATTGTCCAACAAAGCTACATGCCACTCAAAAAGCAAGTCTTTTACCTGGTAATTCGTGAACAGATTTCAACGTTTGCTAGTTGCTGTTAGAAGATATTTATAATAAGAGCATTGTGGTAAGGGCTGAAGGGCGCGAAGCGCGCTAAATTTTTGATATGTTGCAAAGAATTTGCGAAAATTCTGACAGTTTGACTGAGAAACTTTTATGATAGAAAGTGATTAAATAGATCTATCACGGTTAAGCACACCTCATCCTACTCCGTACAGAACTCTATAGCTTAACTGCCTCATGTTATCATTTTAAAAATTTTCAAAAAAAATTTCATTGGGGAGGGGGTTCGCGCCCCTCCATGCCCCCATGCCGGCGCCACTGATACTTCACTGTAGGTTGGGTTTATATAAAAAAAAAAAAAAAAAGATGTGAAGTAAAGATGAATGAAGCGTCTATGCAGACTAGTCCATGTATGTGATATTTCTCCCTGGTTGGTTCCCTGCGGAATGATATGCCCTCAAAATTACCAAGATGGTACGTACATAAATTGCTCATACGCATAAAGAGGTCCATGACAATTTTCAGTTGGGTCATAACTCCTTAGCGGGTTGGAATTTTCACCAACAATTTTGGTGTGTTCTGCCTACTGTTTGAGCTACGTTATACTAATGAATTATCTCGGAAGAATGCGAGTCTCTGCCATTCCATGCTTTTGTAAAATTGTATGAAAGAGCAGATAATGACGAACGACATCTATACCACACCGGGATCACACGAGTTGACAGTGCGTAGACGGTACATATATGTTTAAACAACACCTTATCTTTGATGTTTCGATAGGTATGAAGTTATATTTTATTACTTCTTAACATATCCCAGGTCCGTTTTCCGAAAGGATGACATATCAAGATATAAATACGATTGAGGGAGGTGGCATGAGTATTCTGCAGAGCGGAGGTGGCAAAGATGGCGAGGACGATATTTCGGATAGCGATCATTTCCAATGTAGTAAGGGTACAGCCTCAGACGCATATGGCAGCATGCATGACGATGCTCAGCGAGGAAAAAAGAGCAAGAACAAAAAAAGGTATGATGGTGGTACCATGAGCCGGTCAATTAAGGAATTTTTCACTAAAAAATACACATAAAGTAGTCATATGTACTTTAAACTTATCCATTATTCTCATGAACCTGTTTTCTCTTAATCCTGAAAGCTAGACTGAGTCAATTTCGTTGGCAAACTATCAAGAGACGGAGAAATTTCCACCACAAGTTTCAGATGCCTTAGGTTCAATAACGGTACCTTGAGTCGGTCACCCAAACAATATGAAAGCCCATAAGAGTGTTATCAAAATATATTCCAATAATGATATCACCATTATAAACACAAATCATAAAATGATGGAAGGAGACTATTTGCAGTGATTTGGAGAATTGTTTAAAATAATTTTTTTAGTCCATTTAAAGAAGGTCTCAAGCTACCTTTTGGTAACACTACATCATACATGTAGGCCGGGTTGTGTAAATTTCATCTAAAAATGGGAGTAAATGCTTATTTTTGACAGAGTTTGAGTTATTGTCATGTGCTGGAGTTTCTTTACTGCCATGTGTTTATTTGAAGGCTACAGCACGCCTGTGTTACATTTTGTGTGCATTGACCGACTCAAGGTACCGACCGACTCAAGGTACACTCACTATACAAACAAACAGGAAAAACGTTGTTTAGAGTAAAATATACTTTAGCCTTGATGGAGTATATACACCATCAATCACATGATTAACACTTTCCATTTCGAAGACAAAAGTCTAAGATCAAACTGCGTAAATCAATAATTAGCTATCATTCATGTCTACATTGCACGAGGTTCGACTATCATCATGTCAAATGCGATCCTTGCGTATATCTGTATCCAGGCTTTGTGGATGAGCCGTTCCCTTGTGATGACGACCGTGTCCCATATTTTGGAAAATCGATCGAAAATAAAATTATAGTACCTGAAACAATAGCCCGGCATACCTGTAACGATTATTTACCAAAATAACATGACCCCAGGGTGTTCAACAATGAATATTAGCTTGTCTCTGAAGGGATTTTCTATAATTTTAAACAGAAAAATTTTCGTGCGTTATGCGCGCTTACATCTTCCGTTCTGTTTTGCTTACCCACCCCCCCCCCCCATGGTGTCAATCCTTTCGGCTTTATTCAACTGTAAATGTTTCACCGCTATTTTTCTTTCGTGTAGGCGTGATTTGGAGGGAATCATAAAATGCAGTGATGAGAAGTTCTTTACTCTTTTCCCTGCCGTTCTGAATATTCTACGCAATCGTGGCAAACGTTTCCAGTGTTGGTGCCAAGTGAGTGGGGCGGAAGAAAGGGAATATGGCCATATGGGGGTGCCGCCCTGGCGGAAAAGTTTTGAGTTTCATCCGTGAGCTTTAACGAGTACGAAAAAAAGTATGTAATAATTTTTATGTATAATGAGTACATAGCCTTACATCCATTGTTTTTCTTTATATCAGGACGTCACAATTGTCCTTGAAATATGATATGGCCTTTTGATGTAATGTTCAAATAACTTTCCACGTAGATAGCGTTAACTTTGTACATCATATTTAGGTCTTAGAAGGAGCCTGTTAAATGATCTTTAATCTGTTACAGTACAGTAAGGAAATAAAACTTCGACGTTGAAAATGTGACGCGGAATGAACCACGAAGGCCGTCAAACAAATCAATCACCGTATATTGCTTCCAAAAGTAATGAAAATCAATAGACTACTAAAAACTATTGTTTCTCATACGCGCTAGTTTTTAATATTGATTTCAAGGATTCATGTTTCATTATTACTGTAATTCCCGTAGAACAGATTGCGTTTTCTGTATCTTCATTCGTACTGTGTAGACCCCCCCCCCCATAGAATAGCCATGTTTAACTGCTGGCGTTCCAAGATCTGTGCAGCATGTGAACTGTCACGTGGCAACTTGGCCCCGTATAAACGTTTGCGACTGACGGAGTAGAAAGCAATAAGAGGAAAAGGAAAAAAAAGAAAAATACCACATTATTAAAAACGCAACGATTAAATGTTAGTGTACATAACAGACTCGAATCTACGGGTGTGTGGCTGCTATCGAAGGAGCTTTACCCCCCCCCCCAAAAAAAAAATTTTTTTGGCTAGCCCCCAAAATTGGACACATGATTTATTTAAACTATCCCTAACAAACTGACATTATAAGCTTGTACAATATTGTTTCACGATTACATTCTGGAAGGCATTCTTGGCGAAAAAAAAAATGGGTACGCTCCGCTCCAAACTATGGTGGCGCTCATATTGGATGATAAAACGTGAATAAGCACACCCCCCCCCCCCCCATAATGTCCCTAGAAAAGACGACGTGTACATCATCAAAACGTCACACTGGACAAAGGAAACGGTGTAAATGGAACCTTAGCACTATATGCATGTAATGTGCGCTAACATCGTGTTTGGAAAGGAAAACGTGCATCGTTCGAAACAGTGGAATGTATGATTGAATGAGTGTGGACATGTTTAAGCCACGTTAAGTCAATAATGTCGAGTCAATATGCGACTTGAGTCGACTCTGAGACAGTGACTTGAACTGTTACAACAGGGCTGACTGGTCGCAATGGCTTCAGTCATCCCCACCACCTTGGTTACGACAATTAGGAACAACCGTATCACTCAATTATAAACCAATTACAGAGTGCATTCGTGTTTACTATATTCATGATTCATTTTGCCCAATATCATGGTTCTTCTTTTGCCCGAGGGGGGGGGGGGGACGTGTGCAAAACGAACCATCACTTTGAAAATATATAAACTGGTTGTGACAATAGTTATAAATTCAATAAGCTTTAACTCATTATCAATGATAAAACATCACTAACAATGTTGCTTAATGGGCATGGCTGCTCGAATCGTAATAACAGATCAGAAGATATGAATGGTCGAATTTAAATGGTTCTTTCCTGCGCTCCACCGGGTGTAATTGACACTTAATCCACCTTTTAACTAAATTTCACACACACACACACACACCCACACACCCACACACACACGCACCACACACACACACATATATATATATATATGCGGATTGTGAACGTTCACTTCATTTAGTTCACACTGTAGGCCCATGATTTATTAGTGAAATCCCTGCTACACCCCTATCCACATGCGTATCACGCTACTTCATGTCGGTCACGGATTGTAAATTAGAGCCGGTTAAGTTTCAATGAGGTTTTGGGACAAGTATGATCCAGTGCCCTTATGCATATGCTCAAATCACAGCAAACGGAGATTACATAAGCATATTTTGCTCGGCTGACATGCATATTCATCGGCTAATCTTCGAAAAAAAAAAAAAAAAAAAAATCAGCCGTTTATTCGAATGTTAACGAATACAAGACTAGATTGTGAGTTAGTTAGATGCGGTTTTACCACTCAGTTTCTAGCACAGTGGGCTAAGTCATGCCAGGCACGTATGTCTGTGGTCAGACTAACCAATCGGAATGGGCGGGTGGCACATCGATGTTGAAGTTTGCATGCCTGGTGAGATAGTTCCCACTCCCCTTTCAAAAAAAAAATCGCCTTTTTCTTTCAAGGACTCCATATCCATAATGGTGGATTATTTTCCATGTTTTCTCCCTATTTTGTATTCTAAAACGGATGGTTTCATAATTTTTTTACCCTTTCAGTGAAAGACAATTTATCGGAAAAATTGGGGTGTGTGGGTGAGGGCAGATATCCTCCGTGCCGCCCGTAAATACGGGCATGCTGGCACGGCTTTTTTTTTCAGTTTGACTCAATAGCTTGTTTTCCCTATTTCAGTGTTTATGCTGTGCACGAATCGCACTGTCAGAAGGTTCCATTTTTAAAGTCCTTGGTACGACCCGGCAGGTATCCGAACCACACATTCCGGCTGCGATTTGGATGCTCTAACCACTTGACCATGCAGTCGGTCGACTAGATTGTCGGAACAGTTAGATAGATGACATTTAACGACACACCGAATGTTTTATATATAGTGTCAACCAGGTAAAACGTAAAGTTCACATACGGTTTCAAATACAGTTCAAGTTCGGTCTCAAATTTAGTTCAAATACGGTGCCAGTCCCCTCCCCCCCCACCCCCACCCCTTTAGTCGCCTCTTACCACCGAGGGGAACACCTTGGGCATGTTCTACAACCCCCCCCCCCCCTCCACACGGGGCTAGATTATCGGACCAGATTATCGTAGTTCAAACATGGGGTTGCCAGAAACAACCAAGTGGTTGAGATAAGGTTCTTCACGAGATAGGCTATGCCTTTACTCTGGTCATTGTAGCATTGTAGTTATGCATTGTAGCTCCATGGTTTAAAGTATAGCCGAAATCGGGACCTGTCTGCTAAACTTTTACCATATGCACACGAAAACGTACGAGTTATATCGTAGATTGCTCGTGTATCATTCATATTCCACGGAAGTGACAGTGTTCGATGACAGGCCGTAACACGAACGATTGTGTTGGAAAGTTTACGTACGCAGTGTTCTACACTAGCGATTGTAGTGGGCGGACAGCCCCTTACGTGAAAATCATCGCTTTTGCCCACCCCTCCCCCCCTCGTCATCCGAATTAGTGACCTTATCTTATAGCGACGGCATCCCTAAAAATTCTTTTAAAAATCCATCTGATCCAAACAAAAAAAAAATAATGTGCTAATTTAGCGTCTCATTTATCAACTATTGATGGAGACGATGAGAGGGCCGCCCTCTCTCTTGAAAAATCTATGGAGAACATTGATATGACAGATATTGTTAATTAAGTAATTAAGGTTCTCAACGTTTACTCATTCCAGACCTCCAACGTCGTCAAATCTGCCTTACATGGTCGACAAGCATTTACAACTATATATCAAGGATGTACAGAAGATATTAGAAGCGGATCATACCAAATCAACCATTATGACCAAACCACCAGTGAAACCTAAAGGCGGACAAGTTTTTCTATATCGCCCACCGTCTATGGCAGCTGAAATTTCAATGGACTTTCGAAACGACCAGTATAACTGGATTTCTAAAGGTTCTAACTGCCACGCAGGCAGGGATAATATGCCCTCTGTAATGAAGAGGTACTATTTCATTAAAGATTTTAATGGTAAGGGTAAAGAAACCTTAAACGGTTTCTCTAAAAATGTTTATTGCATGAGAGAGAGCGGTGATGGTCCAAGGTTGTATTTGCTGCATTACATAGGAAATCACAAATTAGCAAAACCACTTCCGCACGGTAACTCAAAGAAAACGGACAGGCCATTCATCCCAGTAAAAGGGTCTGTATTAAATGACATACGACATAATATTGATCAAAACATGTCGCCATCACGTGTATATATGAAAATGCAGGCATCAACTAGTTCAGATAAACATAATCAGAGTATTCCAGTAGATCGCCCAAGGAACTTAAAACAGGTTCAGAATATTACTCAAAAGAAACGTAAAGAGCGTCGGCTATGCAATGATGAGATTTTCGCAATGTATGAATTATCAAACCAGTTAGATGGTTTCATCTCCCATTTCACACTCTT
Source organism: Holothuria leucospilota (assembly GCA_029531755.1). Classification (NCBI taxonomy): domain Eukaryota; kingdom Metazoa; phylum Echinodermata; class Holothuroidea; order Aspidochirotida; family Holothuriidae; genus Holothuria; species Holothuria leucospilota. Next base: position 10,845,651 of record CM055969.1, on the reverse strand, counting down.
CCCAGATGTTGTTGTTCACTTGTTTCACAAAGATACTATACAGTTGACAAGATATCTTTTAACTTTATCTCAAAAGGATCCAAATTTACCTCAATTGATATCGTACGACACGACATTTAATATTGGCGATTATTATGTATCAACCCTCGTGATTCGAAACATTACCATGGAGAATGAACCTGTATTTCCAGTGGCAATTATGCTACACACCAGAAAACTCAAGGGGTATCATCAGGATTTCCTCACGAAAGTGTTCGATGAAATTGGTGTAGCAAATTTGTCAAATCTGGCTGTCATTTGTGACAGAGAACGTGGTATTTTAGATGCATTGAAAGGCCTGAATTATAACTTTCAGTTGGTATTATGTGGGAACCACATATTAAGGGACGTAAGAGAGTGGGTGAAAAAGCGTGGCGGTAAGGGCGATGATATTAAAGTCTTAACGGATCACATTGAAAGAATCAGAGATAGCGCTTCCGAGGAGGAATTTGACAACCTTGTCAAGAAATTTGAAATTCTTTGGACTCAATCTTTCAGAGAATATTTCTTTACATATTTACACAAAGATATGAGAGAGAATGCTGCCCGTTTTGTATGTAATAGATTCAAGGTATTTCAAAAGGACAAAACTGCAACCAACAATATTAGCGAGTCGTTTAATAAAATGCTGAAAAAACATAATGATTGGCATGAGTTACCCTTTGATGCTATGGTATTGAGTTTTTACTTTATGCAAAGCTATTTCAATTATGAATTCGATAGGGCTAGTCTCAAAATGGGTGATTATTACTTGAAGGAGCAGTTCTCAAAACTGAAACCTAGGCTTGGTGGTTCATCTCTATCCAATTTTAAATCTTTGGAAGAGATAATGAATACGTTCAAGCCATCATGCGAAGCTGCGGGTAAGGTGGAGCACGGTGACACATATAGGATGTCGCAAAAAGCCTTAGCTCGTCTTTGTGTTGAGAATGGATGTATTGGAATTTCTTGTCAAACCCGCTCAGTTACAGTAAGGAGTGTAACGTCTTTATCTGTACACGCAGTATCTCTATTCCCTCTCCCTTCAAAATGTTCGTGCCCAAGCACTGGGAAATGCTACCACATAATTGCCGCTGAGATGGCAATAGGTTTTAGTAGTAGTACTGATCGAAGAACATATTCACTTACGAAAATGCAGAAACGTAAAAGAGGGAAGGGTAAGACGGGTAGGAAAAAACCACGAAAGGGAGATTATGACTATAATGTAAAAGAAGCGCCTGATTCGTTGAAAGTTGAAAGGACTAAGGGTAAGACACAGTTTAAGAGCAGATTATACACCGAAGATAACTCATTCAGAGAGAACGACCCACCCACTGCCACTTCCACGCCCGTTTCTCACAATGACCATTCGTATGTCCGTACTAATCCAAACGAAAGGCATTCCAATTTGGTCGACTCTAACCACCAGAATTTGCATGACAAAAGCGACATAGTACAAGAAGACAGTGATAACCCATGGTTTGATATAAACGACATAGAACGTGAGTCAAATACACTAATTCGGTTACTACGTAGCTCTAAGTCTTACGGTGACGTTCGTTCGTCGACCGTTAAAACACTAGCACCAGGCGAATGGTTAAATGGTGAAGCCATTGATCAAGCCGTTTTAAACTTCATATCCGAGGCAAATTTAAGCCATAGCATACTTGCTTTCCCAGTTCATATCTATCAGTTTGTTGCTTGGGGGAGGTACAATGAATATTTCAATTTCGTAGATCGTCATGAGGCAATGAATAAAGATATCCTGTTATTTCCCATAAACCTTGACGTTAATGGACCGGGTACCCATTGGTGTATAGTCGTGGCGTTGATGAAGAATAGGGAGTTGTATCTTTTTGATTCTGCTGGACGAAAATCGAATATGAGTGGTCTGATCAGACTCCGCGTTCTTTATTTAATAGGGGCCGCTCACCAGGTTGCTAATGTACATTTTGATCATACAAAATGGCGGATTATACAGGCTGACGATGCCCATCAACAGAACAATGGGTACGACTGTGGCGTTTACACAATAATGAACGCATATTCTGTAATAAACGGGTTTGATTGGGATGGCATTTCAAATAACGACATTCGAAAGTGGATCAAACTAAATATCCTTCGCGCGTACGAAAACGAGGTAGAAAAAAGGTTTAACTCATCAAACAGAAAGGGGAAGAAATCATATCAGAAACAGTACGAAGACGTATTACCTCATATGCGAAAGATCAAAACAATTGACCCAAAATTCATTCTTCCACCTGCAAAATTATTGCATCGTCTGCCTCGTATGATAGTTGATGTTGGACTAGATGCAAATTGGTCTCATTGCACCGCAGCGGACTGTAATACATCGGGGTTGTCCATAGGGCAAATCATGTGCTGTGTATGCCACAATTGGTTCCACACGACATGCGTGGGCGACAAATCCAAAAGGAAGACGCTGTACTTTAAATGTGCCACTTGCAATGGCAGTGATCCTATCCCAACAAACGAGAAAAAAATCACACCGCTTAATTATGATGTAATCCAGTGTATAGTGAAAGCAACCGTTAATTTGTATCCCTTCATGCGACAGACACTAAGAAACGTCTCAGTCTGGTTTCGAGACGCAGTCGATAGAATTCCAATGCCCACTGTATACTTACCAGAATTGCAAGCCGAGCGATGCAAACTTAGTTTGAAAGATTTAATTCGAGAAAGGGGTCAATATAGTGGGCCCATTTTAAAACTTAAAGAAATCATTAAGTCTGCCGATTGGGAGAATTCGTTTATTTCGTTATCTCCTGCACAGCACGGATGGTTTTTTGTGTATGACATTTCATGGCAATAAGGTAGTTAAAGTCGGTGTTTCGAACGATCATGTACGTGCACGAGAGTTCACCACCAGCTAGATCAATGATTTATGTTTGAGGGTACACAAGATTTACTCATTGTTAGAGAGTGTCCGTCTGAAGGTCTTTGATAAAAAAAAAAAGAAAAAAAAAAAAGAAAAGAAATTGTGCTCTATATACGGTGTATGAGTTTCCATATCAAAACTGTGAAGGACAACAGTGAGTGATTTGATGCACACGTGATAAATTTTCAATTCATATATATATATATATATATATATATATATATATATATATAT